>CM033715.1:51145800-52345800 GCA_019671005.1 Hibiscus mutabilis
ACTAGGATCATCATATTCAATTTCGGCACAATTGGCCACTTTAACCAAGATGGTCGGAACATGCAAAAACCAAACAACACACATGAAGTCAAGGTAATGGATTCTTTTTGTGAGTTATGTGGTGATAACCATAATTCTTACGAATGTATGCGAGAATCCGAAATCCGACTTCTATGTGGGAATTACAATCGAGACAACAACATGATGTCAAATACATACAATCCAGCTTGGAAGAAGCACCTGAATTTTTCATGGAGTAATCCCAACAATGCTCTAAACCCGAACAATCAGAATGCACAAGCACCGGGATTCCAAAGAGAATATGCCACGGCAACGGATGCCGCGACAACAACCGACAACATCTAGTTCTTTGGAAAATTCTCTAAATGCTTTTATGATGAAAACTGAATCTTATATGGCTGAGAATAGTAATTTCATAAAAAGAACTGATACTTTTATTAACAGGACCGAGATGATATTGCAAAACCAAGAGGCGGCAATCAAATCATTGGAAAATCAAGTCGGACAGTTTGCTTAAAATTTGAATACTAGACCACAAGGAGGTTTACCTAAGCGATCTTGAAGTCGCAAGAGGAACTGGCCATGAGCAATGTAAGGCGATCACCACTAGAAGTGGCCAACAACTTAGAGAGGTTCAAACCCGCTCGTCAAACAAAACTCCACAAAAAGATCAGGTCGAACCTAGCGGCAAAGCCTCAGATGCTGAACCAGGAATTGCCGCGGCAACCGGCAATAAGCATGCCTCGGCAATCGACGATAAAGACGCCTCGGCAACTTGCAATAAACATGCCTCGGCAACCCTAGTTGATAATGCCTCGGCAACTCCAGATGTCCCGGCAATGCCGTCAATCAGGTTTCAAACCAATGAAAGGATCGATGATATCCGACTTCCACCACCATTCCCACAAAGGTTGAAGCGACAAAAGCAAGAATACCAATTCAAGAAGTTTCTTGATATCCTAAAGCAAGTCCACATCAACTTGCCATTGGTGGAAGCAATTGAACAAATGCCAAACTATGCCAAGTTTCTTAAAGATATTGTGTCCAAAAGAACAAGGCTAGGAGAGTTTGAAACAGATTGCGCGACAGAGGGATGCATGGCAATGTTGCTGTCGTATGCCACCCAAGTTGAAGGATCCCGGAAGTTTCACAATACCTGTTCTATTGGAAATCACTATGTCGGGAAAGCACTATGCGACCTAGGGGCTAGCATAAACTTGATGCCTAAATCGGTTTTCCAGAAACTAGGAATCGGGAAGGCAAGACCTACAACATTTATGCTGCAGCTAGCCGACAGATCCTATGTGCATCCGGAGGGAAAAATCGAGGACATCTTGGTAAAAGTTGATAAATTTATTTTTCCCGCTGACTTTATTGTTTTGGATTGTAAGCGGATGAGCATGCACCTATCATTCTCGGGAGGCCATTCCTAGCGGCGGGGAGAACCTTGATCGACGTTGAAAAGGAGAACTCACAATGAGGGTGAATGACCAGCAAGTTAAACTAAATGTGTTCCAAACACTAAGGCATGCGATGATCCGGAAGAATGCCAACTACTTCATGCCACGGCAGAGTTTAACCGATGAGGAATTTAGTTGCCTCGGCAACTACATTACCGATCAAGAGGAACCCGAGGAGTATGAAGAACCGGTCGATGAGGAACAACAAGAAGAGGCAAATTGGCTAGTCAATCGACCAGGTACATACTTTGAACCACTGGATTACTCGGGTAAGGAAGGTAAACTCGAAAAACCCTCTATCGAACAACCATCGATTCTTGAGTTGAAACAATTGCGAGCAACTAAAATATGTATACTTAGGGACCGATAATACATTGCCTGTAATTATTTCTTCTAAGTTACAGCCTGAGCGGGAAAAGAAGCTGATCAAGATGTTGAAGCTACACAAAAGGCAATAGGGTGGACAATTGCCGACTTGAAGGGAATTAGCCCTGTGGTGTGCATGCACAAGATCTTGTTGGAAGATGATCACAAACCTTCAATTGAGGCCCAGAGGAGACTGAATCATGCCATGAAAGGGGTTGTAATGAAAGAAATCATCAAGTGGCTTGACGCCGGGCATTATATACCCTATCTCCGATAGTACGGGTAAGTCCGGTACAATGTGTACCGAAAAAATAGAGGTATAACAAAGTGGTAAGCAATGAAAATAATGAACTTATCCCAACCAGGACTGTGACCGGTTGGAGGGTTTGTATGGACTATCGAAAGCTAAACAAAGCTACTAGGAAAGATCACTTCCCATTACCCTTTATTGATCAAATGCTTGACCGTCTTGCAGGTAAACCCTTTTATTGTTTTCTTAATGGTTATTCAGGTTACAATCAGATTGCCATAGCACCAGAAGATCAAGAAAAGACAACCTTCACATGCCCATATGGTACTTATGCCTTCCGAAGGATGCCGTTCGGATTGTGTAACGCCCCTGCAACCTTCCAAAGATGCATGATGGCGCTATTTTCAGACATGGTCGAAGACTTCCTTGAGATCTTCATGGATGATTTTTCGGTTTTTGGTAATGACTTCGACGGCTGTCTCGGCAATTTAGAGAGGGTGTTAGCAAGATGCGAAGAAACAGATTTAGTCCTCAATTAGGAGAAATGCCACTTTATGGTAGATGAAGGAATAGTGCTCGGCCACAAGATTTCATCCAAGGGAATTGAAGTAGACAAAGCCAAGGTGGACTTGATCGAGAGATTACCCCCACCAAATTCGGTTAAAGGAATTCGAAGTTTTCTCGGACATGCAGGTTTTTACAGGAGGTTCATTCATAACTTTTCTAAAATCACTAAACCCTTGTGTAATCTGCTTGAACAGGATAAAGTCTTCGATTTTGATGATTCTTGCACCCCAAGCATTCGAAACCCTAAAGAAAAAGCTTGCCTCGGCACCTATTGTCGTTCCACCAGATTGGACGCTACCTTTTGAGCTCATGTGTGATGCAAGTGATTTTGCGGTAGGAGCAGTCCTAGGCCAACGCACAGGTAAGACCTTCCATGTGATATACTACGCTAGTAAAACTCTTAATGGTGCTCAAGTGAATTACACAACAACGGAGAAAGAGTTACTAGCTGTAGTTTTCGCATTTGACAAGTTCCAATCCTATTTAATTGGTACAAAGGTAATTGTTCATACGGACCATTCGGCAATCAAATACTTATTTGCTAAAAAGGATGCTAAACCTCGTTTGATTCGTTGGATATTACTTTTACAAGAATTTGATATTAAGATTAAGGACAGGAAAGGAACAGAAAATCAAGTGGCCGATCACTTATCACGTTTGGAACGCAATAGGGAGGAGGACGCAGATCTAGAGATATGTGATGCATTCCCGGATGAAAAAATTTTAGTTGCCTCGGCAACCCTAGATGCCTCGGCAACCCTAGATGCCTCGGCAACCCTAGACGTCTCGGCAACCCACGACACCTCGGCAACCATGGATGCACACGCCTCGGAAACTCTCGACGCCGCAACAGCCTTTGACGCGCACGCCTCGGCAATTTTGGGAGCAGTCACAACGGCAGCACATGCCTCGGCAATACCCTGGTACGCGGATTTAGTTAACTTCCTTGTTTGTGGTATTTTTCCTTATGGCATTACTCACCAAGGGAAGAAGCGGTTCCGCCATGATGCTAAGCATTACTTTTGGGATGAGCCTCTTTTCTTTAAACAATATGCAGATCAGGTTATACGCCGATGTGTCCCTGAAGAAGAGCAACAGAATGTACTCCGACAATGCCATTCTTCACCCTATGGAGGACATTTTGGAGGAACTCGTACCGCGGCCAAAGTCTTGCAATCCAGTTTGTATTGGCCAACATTGTACAAAGATGCCCAAGACTTTTACAAGCAATGTGATCGTTGCCAAAGGACGGGCAATATCTCTAGACGACATGAGATGCCACTCCAGAACATCATCGAGGTGGAACTGTTCGATGTATGGGGGATCGACTTTATGGGACCTTTCCCATCTTCATTCGGTAACCTCTACATCTTACTTGCCGTCGACTATGTGTCTAAATGGGTAGAGGCAGCTGCAGTTCCCAACAACGATTCCAAGATCGTGCAACGATTCCTGCAGAAAAACATATTTACACGGTTTGGGATGCCGAGAGCAATTATCAGCGACGAAGGCAAGCATTTTGACAACAGACTAATTGCCAAGATGTTGCAACGCTTCGGCATATCACACAAGATCGCTACGGCATATCACCCACAAACCAACGGGCAAGCAGAAATTTCCAACCGGGAGTTGAAGGAAATACTCGAGAAAGTTGTAAATCCCTCAAGGAAGGATTGGTCATTAAGACTAGATGACGCACTTTGGGGATATCGCACTGCATTCAAAACACCCTTAGGTATGTCCCCCTTCCGACTTGTCTATGGTAAAACATGTCATCTACCGGTGGAAATCGAGCACAAGGCGTACTGGGCAATCAAGACCGTGAATATGGATTGGGAAAGTGCCAGACAAAAGCGTTTGATGGATCTCAATGAGATAGAATAATTTCGTGCACTCGCCTATAACAATGCACGAATCTACAAGGAGAAAACAAAGCGATGGCACGACAAGAAACTATTGCCACGACAATTCACGCCAGGGCAACTAGTTCTCCTATTCAGTTCTCGGCTAAAACTTTTCCCGGGAAAGCTGAAATCAAGATGGTCGGGACCATTTGAAGTCGTCAAACCATTCTCCCATGGTGTCGTGATAATCAAGTCCATCTCTGACAACCATGAGTTCAAAGTTAATGGACAAAGATTGAAGCACTACAATGGTGCCCATGTGGAACGTAACAAGGAAGTGGTCAATTTAGGAGATGCATGAGCATGCTCTCCCTTTTTATATTTATATTTTTATTTTTTTTATTTTTTTTATTTTTATTTATTTTTTATTTTTTTTGACTATTTAAGTATTTTATTTTTTCTGATTTTTTATTTTTTCGATTATTAGTAGTTTTAGGATAGATTTTTTATTATTATTCAAGTTTAAGAATCCTATTACACATCTTTATTTATTTTCTCTATTAGTTTATATTTAATTTTAATCCTTATTTGATTTGTTTTTGAATTGTAGGAATAGAAGTTCAAGATAAAGAAGGAATTCTAAACCAAGTAGGAAAACATCTTCAACAATGAAACTAAGGGGCTGAATCTAAAGCTTATATAAAGCCTCCAATTCATCCTAACCAAAACCCCTTTGTCGAAAATTCCTACCAAACCTTAAACCCTTTTTCGTTTTCCTCCAATCCCAACTACCTATCTTTTCTATAAAACCCATCACCCTTAACCTATTCCTACTTTCTATCTTGCAACTTTTTAGTTTCTTTTCTTTTCTTTGTTTTTACTCACAACCAAGATCATACATGGCATCCAAGATTAAACTTTTAGTTCATCCAAGTTCCTCCAAAGAACCAAGATACAAGAAGTTTGCTACACCGGCGGTTCAAGAAAGATTTCAATCCAAGTTTGAAAGCCGGAAGATTCATGAAGAACAAGGCTTTGAATACTCCCAACTCTCATCAAGATTTCGGCCTTGAACCATTCATATTCAAGAGGATTGCACATCAAAAGTGGCAAATCTTTTGCCATCAACCGGAACCGGGTAACATCTCATGGGTAAGAGAATTCTATGCTCACTCACCTAACCCGGATAATCCTTATGTTTTTGTTCGTGACAAGGCCATACTTATAAGTCCCGAAAGCATCAACACCTTTTACGGACTTTACATTGAGAAGGACGAGCATCAAGCCTTCGTTGACCAAATCAATCCCAAGCAACTCGACAAGGTGCTTCAAGAACTCACTCAACCGGGAACTCATTGGAACGACGGTAAATACAAGGGCACGGTAAATCGCCTTCGGCTTAAACCCGAGGCAAAACTATGGAATAAGTTTGTTAAAACTTCTTTAATGCCCTCCACACACAATACTACCGTTGATATACCACGTCTTTTGCTCATACATTCCATTTTGCATAATCCCATCATTAACATTGGAAAAATTATTTGTGATGAGATTTTTGTATGCAGCTCAAAAGATAAGGGTTATCTTTTCTTCCCTTGCTTAATTTCTAATCTTTGCAAGGAGATGCATGTCCGGAGTGAGTCCACCGATGAAAAGGCCCTACCCAAGTCTGGTTGGAATCAAGCACTAATCCGGAAGCTAATGGGAGAGGCACCGGGAGATTCTTCAAGGCCTCCAATTGCCACGGCAACCCCTGCCGCCGCAGCAATCCCTAATGCCCAAGCACCTAACGCCAGGGCAACTCGGCCATTAATCCCGGGACACTTTGAAGCACTTTTGCACCCATTGGCAAGCCGCCTAAGGCAAATTGAAGATCGGCAACTAATGTTCATACGGTACATGAAGGAGCACAACAATGCCATCACCCAAGTCATCCTAGAAAAGTACCCGGACAATCGTGTGCCGTTCCCAATCTTTCCCGCCGAGATTCTTGCCCCGGCAACCAATGAAGCAGTCGCCACGGCAACCAAGAAAGCTGACGCCACGGCAACCAACCCTGAAGATGCCCCGACAACCACTGCAAAAGCCAAAGGTAAAGGACCTATGCCCGAATCAACTCCTACGGAATCATTTTCTGATTTTTCAGATTCGGACGAGTCCTCCATTGAACCAATAAAGACCGCACCAATTGAATCCTCCAAGCGAAAAGCCATTGACATTGATGAAGAGGACGATGAGGACAACCCCGTACGAGGATCGATTCCACCACCGGCAACAAGAAAACAACCATCGCGTTCAAGCAAGATAATCAAGACACCGACTAGAAGGAAACTAATCATCTACGATGACAAACTCTCGGAGTAAGTCCTCGTATGCATTTTTATTTTATTTTTATTTTTATTTTTATTATTTCTCGTTATTTTATGCATGTATTGAGGACAATGCCTAACTCGAGTTTGGGGGGGGATTGTTATTAGTAGTTACCATGTCTAGTTACATTCACTTAAGTATTACATTTAGGATACATAAATTGCTTGCCATGCCGTTAATTGAAACAAGAATTGCTTAAATTTGATGAATATTCGATGATGACTTTGCCAATGCACTTAATTGATAGAATTTTTATTCTAGGATAACAATGGAAAAACTTAGAATTTTACTATGATGCTAAATTTGATGAAACACTGTTGTGGTTTGATTGATTTAAGGAATTATAGTAAACTTAGGTTGATAATTAACAAATTGGGGGATTAGAATAAAAATTGGAAGAATGTTAGAGGTGCCCGAAATTGGCTCTAGCATGTGCTAAAATTGATCACTAGAGGTGCCCGAAACTGGCTCTAGGATGTGTTAAAAAAATTAACTAGTGGTGCCCGAAACCGGTTCTAGTCGAATAAATTAACTTAATAAAACTAAAAACAAAACAAAAGAGGTGCCCAAAACTGGCTCTAGTTAAAACATGATAAAAAGAACCCAATGAAGTAATTTGAAAACCTATTGTTTGCATAGAATCCGAAAAATCAACTTGCACACAACTCCGCACACACTCACAAGCATTATAGTTTGATTCCGAGTAACTCCTAAGTTTTCCGAAAAATAAAAAGCCAATCATACTTTGTGCCCCGGTTCAGAGAATTGAAATCAAGTTCAAAGCTAAGTTTGTGAAAATTGAAGTCTTGGCAGGTAATTATGAGTTTGCATTGCTTGAGGACAAGCAATAGTTCGAGTTTGGGGGTGTGATAAGTGTTCAAAAGTACTATTTTTCTTACCCTTTTTTCTCATATTTATTGTTAGACTTAGGCTCATATTAGTTGCATAATTAGCTATTCATGCATTAATCCATGTTTCCTTCCATCGTTGAGCTTGATTACATAACTTGGTAGTTTTTGTGGAAAAGATGCTGCTTTGGTGTGCTTTGTGTGTGTATGTGCGGGATCACTTGCCAAAGCAATGCCGAGCTAGTTGCCGTGGCAATGCATGAAGGAGACGCATGAGCCAGTTGCCATGGCAATTGTCGACAAAGAGAAAATGCAATAGGGATGTTGAAATTAATGACTTTACAAGCCCAAGATGACATGGAGCAAGGCCCAAGCCCAAAGGAATTTGATTGCCATGCAGAGATTAAAGAAGAATTAAATTCCAAGAAGATAGGAGAAGTTCTAATAGGAATAAAATTATAATAAAGAATTATATTCTTTAAAGATAATTTAATTCCAACTCAAACTCCTCCTCAAAGAAGGACTTTGGCCTAGCCCTATAAATAGCAAGGAGATTTCGACAATCCATAGAGAGAGCATTAGGGCAAAATTCGACAAGTCCAAGAGAGGAAGCAAGGGGAATTTTCGGCAAGCATCTAGGGCAAGGGATTTTCGACAAGCTTCATCTTTTCTTCCTTGTTCGATTGGGTTCATGCTAGGGATTGTTTATCTTGTGTTTCTTTGCAACCTAGCCATGAACTAAATCTACTTGGCTATGGTTATTGTGTTTTGTGGTTGTGAGAAACTATTGGTTTTTGTTTAGGTAATAAGAGTTTGCACTTTTCTATTTCAAGGTTTATTCATTCTTGGTTCTTATTATTGTTTGCGAGTGAATTGGGAGAGGATCTCGTGATTTCATCCATTTATCTAACATCGGGAGAGTTAGATTCAAGAAACGAATGAATATGATCTTTATTCAATCCAATGATGGTGAAGATTAATCCGGCTTAGGAATAAGTTAAGGATTTCAACGGCTAAGAGGAGCGCAAGATTGGTTGTTGTTCACCCTTGATTCACGCAGGGATGTATTATCAATGCATGCACAAGTAGCTAGAGTTTCGACTTAGGGATAAGAAGAAACCATTGAAGAACGCTCCGCCGGACCTTGAAGTTGCTGCCCAGACGCCAAAGTAGTTGCCCAACTAGTTGCCCAGGCAACAATCGATTAGTTGCCAAGGCAACCCCGTTGTGCAAGTTGCCACAGCAACTGAGTTGCCCGTGCACTCTTTTACCAAGATGATCCAATCGGCTATCACACCTCAACTCACGATAACTTGGCCTATCTCTCTCAATTGAATTCATCTTTTCTTTTACTTATTTGCTTTCTAGATTAGTTAAACTTCTATAATCTTTTATTTGTGTTTTTATTTTTACAGTGCAAGAGACTAGAATCTTGAAGTAGCACCAATCCCTGTAGAGACGATATCTTTTATACTATAACTTGCGACGTGTATACTTGCACATTTGCGTAGCACTTATTACGCGCAACACTCCCTTAGTCAGATGCATCAAGATTTTTTTAATTCCTACGAAGGGTTTATGCTGGCAATATTTTATGCCTTCTTCATAACACTGTTTGGCGTGAGAAATAAGGGGGAGTATACCACGAACCCCCACGTTAATCCAAACATTGCTAGGCTTCCACTCTTCAACTCATACCCTAAATTTTTGACTTGAGCACTAAGAGAGAGAAAACCACAAAGCCCCAAGTAACTTATTATCTCTGGCAAATCATTGTTGCCTTATTCTTTGTTTTTACCCTAGCATCAATTTTTTTATATTCGGAGCTTAGTTTCAAAAGTTCTAAGTTCATTTGGGAACTAGATGCATACTACATGTTAAATGAGAGTTCAATTCCCTAAACTAGAGATCAATTGCCAAACAGACCTGGCATTACTATATTCTACTAGCATAGGCAAACTAAGGATTTAAAATTTCATCATAGGACAGAATAGTCTAGAACAAATAATACTAGCCTAGAAAAATGGTAGCATTATTCAAAATTTGATCGATGTAACATTTTATTTTTTTTATGGTTTGGTATGCATGACATTAACCTAATCTATATGACATGGAAACAGAATGCAAACAGTAATACAAACATGCATGCATGGCAACAAATGTAAGGATGTACACCCCCAATCCAAAGGCGTGCATTATCCTCAATGCATGAAATCAACACATATATACAAATAAAAAACAATAAAATGCATGAACATGTAAAGTCGGTGAAATGAAATGTAAAGGAGTTTAGGAAGATGATGACTCTCCTTCGGAGGGTTCTTCTCGTATGACGCGGGTCTTTCGTTTGAAAAAGCTCCCACGACCGGGGGCCATACGTTCCCTTCCCTTCATGCTTGGCTTTGAGGCGGCAGTATGAGCTCCAGGGTGGCGGATGACTTTCTTAACAATCTTTACCGACTCTGAAATGGCAATAGTGGCAACAGATGATGTAGGGGTAGCAGACGTTGTGGCAGGTTTCTCTTGAATTTCTTCCTTAGATTATGGCAGCGTTTCTTTCATGGCAAACTCAACTTGAACTGGTGAAATTAGGACGATGGCATTAGAGTGTGTCAGAGTATAAACTAAATGTGGATTGGTTGACATGTCATCACTGAAAAAGATATCGGTGGGGAACTTAGGGAAGACTGGCAAAACATTCGGGGACATTCTCTTAAGGGTATCCTTGATGGAAATATCCTTGGCATGAGCATAATGCAAGAGTTTGAGATTTCGCTACTTAGATTTCTCTAATTTTTGGAGAATGATCTTCTGGCGCTGGTAGTTTTAGGAAAGCATTGCCACAAAACTAGCTGGCATGGGAGCGCCAGGCTCTACTTTCGGCACCTTGGGCGTTGGCTCTTTTGCCTTTCCCTTACCTTTTTCTTTTGATTCATTGGCAGTGAGTTGCCTCCACATGGCAGCTGTGATTGTTGTTTCCCTTAATCGTTTGAGCTTTATCTGAATCAAGCTTGGGCACACCATGTTGTATGCAAATATTATAAATTAACAAAGGGAAAAACAAACTACCATTACCTCTTTTAGCACATTTATAGGTTTTCTCGATGATGAGCCAGCCAACATTTATCTTATGGCCCATAATGATGGAGTGTAGTAGTGCCAACTTCTCTTCCAATATAGTTTCATTGTGGGTTGTTGGCATCAGATTTTCCTTGAAAAAATGATTCCACTCCCTCGGTTATAATTTTAAACCAGCCGCTTAACTGTTCGATGTCCCTTCAATGACACAATCCATACAGTTCCAGGCTCGCACAATTTTGTCAGCAGCTTCTTCCTCTTGGAGGTGTTCATAGAGTCAGCAAACTCTAAATGTTCATCCTCAGTGCCATCCAACTCAAACTTGGTATTGATGTACCCTTCATCAAAATACACAACACGTACCTTGATCTCAAAGTTTTTCTTATAACAAAATAATCTCGAAGCAAAGTTTTCTTTATATTTCTTGTGGATCTCCTCATTGAAAAATATCTTGAACAAATCGAGGATGAAGCCATGAAAACAAGTTGTGGGCTTGAACGATTATGAAAAAGGAAGAAAAAGAAAAGTGAATCTTTCAATTCTTGCTTGATAAAGAAAAGAAAGAGAAAAGTGAAAATGTTTTGATCTTTGAAACAACTAAGGGTTTAAGAAGATGAAGTGTAAAAGGTTGAGTGTTTTAAGTGAGGTTATTAAAGTAGCTGGTTTAAGAGGGGATAATGATGGTTTTTGTGTTTGGAGAAAATAAAAATGGATGATGTGATAAGGGTTTAAATGATAAGGTGTCAACGTGAAGTGATAAGGTGAAGTGATTAGGTTGAAATTTAAATTTCAACTTATCACTTGGGTGGCTAGGGTAAAAATTCAAAGAAAAAATTTTCACATTTCATGGGCCGAGTTTTATCAAGCCTTGGGAGGCTAAGGTAAATCTTTTCTCCAAAATTTTATCTGCCTCATGCCAAGCCTCTGCCTGGCACAAAAACCTACACTTACTCAACGAAAAACCTTTCAATGCAGCAAAGGGAAAATCAAAAATTAAAAAAATAATTAAATGAAAATACTGAAAAAGAAAAACATCTAACCTAATATTTACAAAAAGTACACACTGTTGATGATGATCATGGAATCTCTGCCAGAAGGATAACCTCCTTGGCATTCTTTTGAGTACCTTTCAAATAGTCTTTCAATTGTTGGCCGTTTACCTTGATGATTGCTCTCGACTTCAAATCTTTAATATCAACTGCTCCATGAGCATATGGCTTCACAACTTCAAAGGGTCCCGACCATCAAGACTTGAGCTTATCTGGAAAAAATTTTATCCTTGAGTTAAATAACAAAACACGTTGGCCTACCTCAATTTGCCTTATTAATATCCTTCTGTCATGCCAACATTTTGTCATTTCCTTGTAAAGTCTAGCATTCTCATAGGCATGTGCTCTGAATTCCTCTAACTCATTGAGGTCTAATAACCTTTTTTCTCTAGCATTCCTCCATGCCATATCAAGCATTTTGATTGCCCAATATGAACAGTGTTCCATCTCTATTGGTAAGTGACATGCTTTTCCAAAACAAGTCTAAATGGTGAAGTTCCCAAGGGGTTTTTAAAAGCAGTCCTATAAGCCCACAATGAGTCATCTAGTCTCAAGGACCAGTCCTTCCATATTGGATTTACAGTCTTCTCTAAAATGTTCTTGATCTTCTTGTTTAAAATCTCTACTTGGCCATTTGTTTGGGGATGGTATGTTGTGGCAATCCTCTGCTAAATTCCATATCTGCACAAAGCTTTAGAGATTAGATTGCATTTAAAATGTGTACCCTCATCATGAATAATCATTCTGGGGACACCAAATCGAGTAAAAATGTGTTTGTACAAGAACTTGGCAACAACCTTGGCATCATTTGTTGGCAAAGCAACAACCTCTACCTATTTCAAAACATAGTCAACAACCATAAAGATACATAGGTTACCAAATGATGGAGGAAATGGACCCATGAAGTCTATCCCCCATACATCAAATAAATCCACTGGCATAATGTTTTGTAGCGGCAATTGGTTTTTGTCGGAGATATTTCCTGTCCGCTGGCATCGATCACATGCCTTGGCAAAGTTATGGGTATCTTTGTATAGTGTGGGCCAAAAGAATCCTATCTACAACACCTTGGCAACAGTTTTCATCTCAGCAAAGTGACCTCCATATGGTGCCGTATGGCATAATTGCAATACATTGTGATGCTCATCCTCTGGCACACACCGCCTTATCACTTGATTGACACATTGTTTGAACAATATTGGCTCATCCCAATAATATTGCCTAACTTCTCGTAGAAATCTTTTCTTGGCATTATATGCCAGATCTGGTGGTAGAATATTGCTTACCAGGTAGTTGACTATGTCAGCGTACCATAGCATGGCATTGACTGCAAGCAAATATTCATATGGAAATTCATCTCTTATGGTAGCAGTCTTACCATCTTCAAGGTGCTCAAGGCGTGATAGGTGGTTAGCTACTAAGTTTTCACTACCTTTATTATCTCGGATCTCGAAATCAAATTCTTGCAACAAAAGCAGCCATTGAATCAATCTAGGCTTGGCATCATTCTTTTCCGAGAGATATTTCAATGCCGAATGATCTGTATACACCGTAACTTTGTTACCAACTAAATAAGATCTGAATTTATCAAATGCAAATACAACCATGAGAAATTCTTTCTCAATAGTGGTGTAATTCAGTTGTGCTTCATTCAATGTTCGGCTGGCATAGTAAATGATATGAAAAACTTTGCCACACCACTATCCGTACACTGCTACAATGGAATAGGCGTTGGAATCACACATGGGATCAAATGGCTCATTCCAGTCTAGCGCCACAACTATAAGGGAATTAATCAACTTCTCATTAAGTTCCTGAAATGCTCTTAAACAAGAGTCATCAAATGCAAAAGTGACATTTTGTTCTAAAAGCAAGCATAAAGGTTTAGAAATTTTAGAAAAATCTTTAATGAAACATCGGTAAAAACCTATATGTCCAAAAAAACTTCTTATACCTTTTATACTTGTGGGAGATGGCAATTGCTTGATTACCTATACTTTTGCTTTTTCAACCTCTAGTTCTTTCTTGGTTACCTTCTGCCCGAGAACAATGCCCTCCTTCACCATAAAGTGGCATTTTTCCCAGTTCAAGACTAGGTTTGTCCCAATGCATCTCCTCAAAACTTTCTCCAAACTCTAAAGATATTCTTCAAATATTTTTCCAAACACTGAGAAACCGTACATGAATACTTCCAAGTTATGTTCAATCATGTCGAAAAAATAGACATCATGCAACATTGAAACATTGTCGGCGCATTACACAACCTGAATGACATTCTTCTGAAGGTAAATGTCCCATATGGACACGTGAATGTGGTCTTCTACTGATCTTTCAAAGCAATGGCAATCTGATTATATCCTGAATAACCATCTAGGAAGAAATAGAATGCCTAACCTACCAATCTGTCCAACATTTGATCAATGAAGTGCAATGGAAAATGATATTTCTTGGTGGCATTGTTCAGCTTCCTATAATCCATGCACACTCTTCATCTAGTAACAATCATAGAAGAGATTAACTCATTGTTGCTATTTGATGAGTGTTTTATTTTGTTACTATTTTATCGATAAATACTCATTCTTAAATCTTTAATATTGCTGATTTGGGTTGATTTTATTCATTTCTATGCAAGACTTCAAATTCCAGAAAGCAGCGTTAAAATAACATGTTCTGCAGTTTTTTTATTTTTTGGAATCATGGCTGGAAACATGGGCATGACGAGGTCTAACGTGGCAGATTTCGGCATTCTAGTTAAAAAAGCTTCTAGAAGGCGATCCAGTCAGCATCATCTAAAAGGACGGACAGCCATGATTTAATTAGGATTTTAGGATTAAAAAGTTTGAATTTAAATATTTGGGAATTATCACTTTATATTTGGAAATTATCATTTTAGGAATTTATTTGAATGTTTTTAGAATTATCTTAGGTATTTTATTTTAAATGTTTTTAGGGTTTTCTAAAGCTATAAATACCCCCTTAGGGTGAAGCTTTCAGAAGGCGATCCAGTCAGCATCATCTAAAAGGACGGACAAACATGATTTAATTAGGATTTTAGGATTAAGTTTGAATTTAAATATTTGGGAATTCGCACTTTATATTTGGAAATTATCATTTTAGGAATTTATTTGAATTTTTTAGAATTATCTTAGGTATTTTATTTTAATATTTTTAGGGTTTTCTCAAGCTATAAATATTTTTAGGGACCACTCATGCTGCGTGAATCCATGGGCGCCCAAGCACGCAGCAATAACTAGGTCTTATAGCCATGACCACAATTCAACGTTGAAGGTCATTGGTCCAATTTGCAAATGCACCTCAATTTTCCCTAACACATCCTTCTGAGTTCCATCAAATGCTCTAACCGTATTTTGATAAGCTCTCATATGAGAACTATCTATTGACAGTTTCTTCAGTGTGGCTAGTGGTAGAACATTTAGTGCCGACCCATTGTCAATAAGGACACTAGGTAACATATGTCCTTTACATCTGGTAGTGATGTGTAAAGCCTTGCAAGATCTCGTTCCCTCACCTGGTATTTCCTTATCATTGAATGAGATGAAGTTGTTCACAGCAATGTTACCGACTAACATATCCATCTTATTAGTTGTGATCTCTTTTGGTACGAATGTTCGGTTTAAAATCTTTAACAAGGCCTTAAGTTGGCCCTTAGAACTTAGTAGCAATGAAAGCATAGAAATTCGAGCTGGAAGCTTATGGAGTTGCTCCACGATGTTGTATTTACTGTATTTTAAGATCTTCAAGAACTCTTGAGCCTCTGATTCCTTTATAGGCTCATGATATGTTGTCAAATTTTCCTTGAAGAAATCTTTGTTATCTTCTTTTTCAGGCTCCTCAGCAGTTACTTCCCTCTGCGCTGCATCTCTATCCTCTGCTATTGGTTGAGAATAGAGCCTTCCACTCCTCGTGAAACCTTATTAACCGGTTCTTTTTTCTTCTGAGCAAATGTTTCTCCCTGAGCTACCACCGTACAAGCGTAATCCCAAGGGACATGCCTGCTATCATTGTAGGAAAATGGCGTTGGTGCCTTAATTATGATCCGTGGGGTCACACTCCTTGCTGGCTCACCAACTCTTATTTTAGCCTTAATAACCAAAGGCTTCATTCTGGTGTAGTATTTTCTAGAGGATGACTCATCTGATGCACATACATCCAGCAAACATTCTTTATCTTCTTTCTCAAAGAACTCAAGTTCTTTTTCATTCATCTTGTTTTGAACTAGTTGCCTAAATTCTAACCAACAATCAATCTCATGTCCTTCCTTCATGTGGTATTCACAATATTATTCTTTCTCAATTTTCAGTTTCTGGGCTTCTTCTTCCAACATTCCTACTGCCACTATTTGAGCCCATATCCACCTCATGGGAGCTTTAACTTCAGCAACATATTCTTTAACTACCTTATCTTCCTCCTCAATGATTGCATTCACTCCTACTTTTTGATGATTTGACAGGGGGTTTCCTTTATCTTCTGACGTATCGAATGATATCATCCCTGATTTTCTTAAGTCATCTACCATATTTTTGAATGCAGTACAATTTTCAATAGTATGCCCCCTAACTCCTGCATGATATTCACATTGTGTCTTCTCATCATACCATTGTGGATATGGTGGTGAGAATGGAGGAACATGCATTGGCAGGACCATCTGGATTTGATCAATTCAGCGAACAAGTCTGAGTAAGTCATCGGGATAGGTAGGAAGTACGGTTTCGAGCTCCCTTGATATCTTTGTTCTTTCTGTCGTGGGTTTGTGATTGCTGGAGCTGTGGTCGAGACATTGGGTTTATTGAAGACTACCCCCTTCGAGTAGCTGAGGTTATAGACATTTACAACATTGATTTTATTGTCTCTCTTTTTGTATGGTTTCTTTATCTTTCCACTGTCCAACCTTTCATTTTTCATGGTGCAAGTATCAACTCTCCATTTATAAGCATGTCCGCAAAACTCTTTGTAGCATGATTGAGCATACGATCATAGAAAGATCTCTTTAATGTCTCCACGAACATTGGGGTGATCTCACTCTCCAGCAATGGTGGCTGGACTTGGGCAGCTACATCTCTCCATCTTTGTGCGTACTGGCGAAAACTCTCATGATGTTTTTGCTCTAATCCTTACAGAACTAAATGAGTTGGTACCATGTCTGAAACATGCTTGTATTGCTCACTGAAGGCTTTGGACAGATCTTTCTATGATCTAATGTTAATTTGACTTAGCTGCGTATACCAGCGCGCAGCTGACCCTACTAGACTGTCTTGGAAGCAATGGATAAGCTGCTTATCGTTCTCCAGATACATAAACATCTTCCTGCAATACATAGTCAGATGTGCTGCATGGCATGTTGTTCCATTGTATTTTCTAAAGTCAGGAACTTTGAACTTTGGTTGTACTATCAGATCAGTCACTAAGCTTAAATCCTTGGCATCCATTCCTCCATATATACCTCATTCTTGGAAAGACTTAATCATTTCTTCAAATTTCTCATAGCGATCCTCCATTTCTTCTCAGCTTTCACCTTGTCAGCAATTTCATCGAGATCAGGCACCTCAATGACTTCCTCAGAACCTATCTTCCTATCATTCCGCGCCGACGCCTCAACAACATGTGGAGAAATTTTGACCTTAGATGATTGAACTTCCCTTTGTATGTTCAGATGAACAAAGGTCATCCCTTGAAACTTTGGCACAACATCTGCTTCTTCACCAGTTTCCATTGCATCAGGGTCCTTAAAACCTAGCATGGCTGCAATTGAACCAACCGTCTTTTGGTGAACTAACTCCATCTGTTGCTTTAGATATGTCTCCAGCTTGTCTAACATATCCTGGGTACTCTTGTGGTTGCTTTCTAAGGCAATCACTCTGTCTTTCATTGCTCTGACTTGAGATCGGGTACCGTACTTGTGATTTGTTTTTTCTATTTTGATCTTCTATCATTTTTATTTAAGTTAGATTCTTATTATGTCATGGATGCATATAATGCAATGCGAAGCAAAGAAGAAAACAACCAAACAAACAGAAGAATGATGCAAATGCATGAATGCAAAAAAAAAGAACATTGTTTCAATGAAATATCTACTTTTAGAAACAGCTTTATTGAATGTCAAAACCCGATGAAATGGAATGATGATGCATGAATATGCAAAACAACAAGACCAAAAGGAAAAAGATCAGAATTAAGAAAACACAAAGAGGCCAAAATAATTTCACAAATAATTCTGGGTAGCACATTCCAACACTCTAGGACATGTCTCCACGGATTATCTGCAATGATCTTGACCAGACTCAAAACCCTAGGTTTTTCGCATGGCTCTATTGGGGTGGGCTCTAAATTCTCAAACGGTTGAGTTCTAAAATGTACTCGAGCTTTCCTTGTTGTCTCCTACTAAGGGTATCATGGCCCCTGGTTCTCACCCATTATAGGTTTCAAACGAACCAAGTTCAACTCAGGAGGACTCACTTCCTATGTCTTCTCGAAGAATCAGTATCCTTACGAAGACATGAGGCATATGAGTCCTGAAGGTACTTGCTAGGCTAATACGAAGAATCAATATTCTGACATGAGCAAAGCATTTTCCCCTCACTTAACAATTGGGCGGAGCTCGGGAATAGAGCTTTTTGGAACAATTTTTTTAAAATGCGTAAAATAGAATTACATTCATTAAGCGGACGAATAAATTGAAACATGTGTGAACTTGCAAATTCCTTTTAAAAACATTTTTGAAAACAATTTTTGGCCTGACCCTCTTTTGTTTTTTTTTAAAACAAAATGTGTCCCCAGCAGAGTCGCCAAGCTGTCGTAACCCTTTTTTAGGAAAGGTTTTGACGTTTTGGAAAACTTTATAAAATAAGGAGTCGCCACCAATCTTTTTAAAAAAGTGTGATTGGATCACTTTTTAAAACAAGGTTATTTTGATAAAAACATTTTATTTATCAAAATAACATTTTGGTCCACGAAAAACAAAGAAAATAGGTTCGGGGGTCGGTTACGTATAGGGAAGGGTTAGCACCCCCCACAACGCCCAAAAATTGGTACCTAATTGATTTCAAAAGACATTTTTAAAACTGGAATTTGCAAGTTCACAAAATTTCGATTTTATTTGTCCGTAAAATGAATGTAAATCTATTTTAACGACCTTGTCGCCCGAGAAATGAACTTTAATCACCGCCAACACTCCTGGCGCTAACTCGTCATTCCTGTTTGATAAGACACTGCATTAACTAAGTTTTCACTTTTTAACAAATAAATATGAAATTTAAATGTGTTAATGAATTTTAATTAAAGTCTAAATGGTGAATAATCCTAAAGAAATGTCTATATTCCTTTTAATTATTAAGGTTTAAATATAGTTAAGTGTATTTTATTGAAAATGAAGAATATTTTACAAAATACATGTCACTAATCTAAGTTTTAAGTCCCTAATCTTAAAGTTTGACATACATACAAATATATACATAAGAGGCAATAAAGAAATAATTAATAAACAACTAAATGATTACTTAAAATTAAATAAAGATTATTTTTAAAAAAAATCTGAATTAGGGACTAATTTTGAAAGAAAGTAAAATGTGAAGGTTAATTTGAAAACAATTTGAAATTAGGTGTCTAATTGAAAAGAAAAAGGACGAAATTGAAATAATTGAAAACTGAAGAGCTGCAGCACGAGATCTGGAAAAGAAAGGCGCAGGTTATATCCGGGTTCAGGTCGGGTCAAGCGGGTTAGTATAAATAACCGAAATTATAAACAGAATTCATTTTCTTTCTTTATTTCCAAACGGATCAAAACGAGTTTCATTATAATTCTCTGATGTGTTCTTTGTGTTCTTCATGAAATGAAGAATACGATGAACATCCGCCGTGCCGGGCGCCTTCCACCGGCACCTACCACCGTTTTCGACGGCGAAATTCCCAGATTTCGGTCAATTTTCTAGATTTTGGCAACTTCAAATTTGCATTTTTTTCATCGGAGTTGTATCGAAATCGAATCACAACAGCGTTTCAAATTAATAAAAAGGTAAAAACAACTCATTTTCTTTATTTACATTGAAACAGAAAGGAAAAAGATAGAAAAATTCCCAAAACTTGCTTCTCTTATTGGTTCTGAACACTGATTACAAATTGCTTGCTCCTACAATTTTCGAATGCTAATATGTTTACTGTAATTGCTATGTGTGATTTCTATCAATTGTTGTTGTTGTCTATTCCATGAATTACAAAGGGGTTTATATAGTTGCAGAATTGCTTGAATTTTAAGTCCGAATCCCTAATATCTTTCTCATTTGATATTGTCTCGACTCTGATTTTAAGATTGGTGCCTTTTTGTTCACTGTTTTAATCTGATCATTGTTGGATTCTTGCTAAGGCACCAATTTAGGGATCAACCGTTCCCGTTTTGGATTTTAGTTTTCCAGCTAGGGCTTCAATTTAGGGACTTAATTCCTTTTTATCTTTATCTTGAATTGCTGGGCTCTAATCTAAGGATTTAACCCTCTTGTTCCTTTGTTTACATGTTTCTGATGATTCGAACAGCACCGACGAGGAACAATCAGAGCGAGTGAAGAGTCGAAGAAGATGAAGTGATCGGCCGAAGCTGAATCGTCATGTGCGTGGCTGCCACGCGCGAGTGGCGATCCGCCTGAACACCTCGAAGCAATCTGGGACGTCAGATCGCATCCTGATCGAACGGCTAAGAAGTGCAGCTCTATATCATCCCCAGCTGGCATGATCTACACCGCTGGATCGGCCCCTTGATCCAACGGTCCTGCTTTAGCTGCGCATAAAGAAAGAAGACGGGAGTTAGGGTTTTCTTTTTGGGTTATAAACGGGCTAGATGGGCCTTTGCATATTGGAATCTTTTGTATTTTTAATGGATTCTAATTTGAATTAAATCCAATAGACCTTTTATTTATTTTCTAATTACAATTGGGCTATGTATTCTATGTTTTGGGTTTTAATATCTAACTATATACTAATTAAAACATACGGCACATTTAATAATTCTAACTAACAATTATACAAATTATAACACATTGTATGAGACCTAAACTATTCTAATACTACATTAATCCTTACATATAATACTTATTATAATACCCTAAGTATATTAGCAATATTCAAATAATCCTAATACTAATTGCAATATAAGACGACCTAAACTAAAATGACATAGTTAAAGTAAAGAAGTTAGGTGAAAATTCAGTGACAACAAGTGTGCTAGACTAATATTGATATTCTAGAACTTGTGAGTAAATGCATATCGAAACTACATGTTTTGAACTTGATGCTTTAATATGATAGGAGCACTTAGGATTAACCCATTTCTCTACCCAAAATTACCTACCCGTTTGTATCCATTAGTGAACCATTTTTGTGCCTTTACCCCTTTCTTTGCTTTTACCACATTTAAACTCAAAACCTTTTATTTTTACCCTCTTTTGTTACCCTTGTCAAGACAAAGGTTGATATGTTCCACCAACGAAAAAATAACATATGAAAAAATTTAGCAAAGAAGAAACGTTTCGGACAAGAAAAAAATCGGGCTCGAACTGTGCTTGCACAGAGAAAAAAACAAGAAGAAAGAGATTCAAAAAAAGAGAAAAAGCAAAAAAATAGCAAATTTGGTTGTTTAATTTTTTTTTCATTTCTTTGCATTTGTTTATTTTGTTTATTTCGTGGCTTGAACTTATATATTTTTACATCTCATGTCTTGATGTTAACCCATATTTTTGGCCTTTTCCCTACCTTTACCTAAGCCCCGTTACAACCTTTAAAGACCCATTGATTAATACATCTTGTTCATTTTTAGTGGTGGATACTTGATTTTCTTACAAGCATATGGTAATGTCATATTGGATTCCGGCTTGAGCGACTTCTTTTACCTTAAACACTTTGAGCGACAATGAGTAAATCCTTTTGAGGTATTGAGTTTTGTTACATTGAAATTGATGGACTATTGGGATATCTTGGTTTTGCTTGCACTCATTCCTAATTATGCTTTTTACTTGATTGTTACTTTGCTTCTAATACTACTTGTGATCTTGACTCATTTGGTTTTCTTTGATATACTGTGAGATGAAGGACGGTAACTTGAGATTTCTTTTATTTGACTAAGGCATGCTTGAAGACAAGCATTGAATAAGTGAGAGGGAATTTGATGAGTGTTTTATTTTGTTACTATTTTATCGATAAATATTCCCTGTTGAATCTTTAATATTGCTGATTTGGTTCGATTTTATTCATTTCTTTAAATCTTGCTTGATATCTCATGCGATTGTTGATTGATATGTTTCTTGACTCAGTAGAAATTACACTTTCTTGTGAGATTCGAGCCTAAACAAGAGAACTTTTTCATTTTACTCATTTGTTTGATTGAGTATGCTAGACTAATATTGATATTCTAGAACTTGTGAGTAAATGCATATCGAGACTACATGTTTTGAATTGATGCTTTAATATGATAGAGGCACTTAGGATTAACCCACTTCTCTACCCAAAATTACCTACTCATTTGTATCCAGTAGTGAACCATTTTTGTGCCTTTACCCTTTTCTTTGCTTTTACCACATTATAAACCCAAAACCTTTTATTTTTACCCTTCTTTGTTACCCTTGTCAAGACAAAGATTGATATGTTCCCCGAACGAAAAAAATAACATATGAAAAAATTTAGCAAAGAAGAAACATTTCGGACAAGAAAAAAATCTGGTTCAAATTGTGCTTGAACAGAGAAAAAAAAACAGCAAGAAAGAGATTCGAAAAAAGAGAAAAAGCAAAAAACAACAAATTGGGTTGTTTGATTTTTGTTACACTTCTTTGCATTTGTTTAATTTGTTTATTTCGTGGCTTGAACTTATATATTTTTACATCTCATGTCCTGATGTTAACCCATATTTTTGGCCTTTTCCCTATCTTTACCTAAGCCCCGTTACAACCTTTAAAGACCTATTGATTATTACATCTTGTTCATTTTTAGTGGTGGAGACTTGATTTTCTTACAAGCATATGGTAATGTCATATTTGATTCCGGCTTGAGCGACTTCTTTTACCTTAAACACTTTGAGCTACAATGAGTGAATCCTTGTGAGGTATTGAGTTTTGTTACATTGAAACTGATGGACTATTGGGATATCTTGGTTTTGCTTGCACTCGTTCCTAATTATGCTTTTTTACTTGATTGTTACTTTGCTTCTAATACTACTTGTGATCTTGACTCATTTGGTTTTCTTTGATATATTGTGAGATGAAAGATGGTTACCACTTGAGATTTCTTTTATTTGACAAAGTCTTGCTTGAGGACAAGCATTGAATAAGTGAGGGGGAATTTGATGAGTGTTTTATTTTGTTATTATTTTATCGATAAATACTCCGTGTTGAATCTTTAATATTGCTGATTTGGTTCGATTTTATTCATTTCTTTAAATCTTGCTTGATATCCCATGCATTTGTCGATTGATATGTTTCTTGACTCAGTAGAAATTGCATTTTCTTGTGAGATCCGAGCCTAAACGAGAAAACTTTTTCATTTTACTCATTTGTTTGATTGAGTGTGCTAGACTAATATTGATATTCTAGAACTTGTGAGTAAATGCATATCGAGACTACATGTTTTGACCTTGATGCTTTAATATGATATGGGCACTTAGGATTAACCCACTTCTCTACCCAAAATTACCTACCCGTTTGTATCCATTAGTGAACCATTTTTGTGCCTTTACCCTTTTCTTTGCTTTTACCACATTATAAACCCAAAACCTTTTATTTTTACCCTCTTTTGTTACCCTTGTCAAGACAAAGATTGATATGTTCCACGAACGAAAAAAATAACATATGAAAAAATTTAGCAAAGAAGAAACGTTTCAGACAAGAAAAAATATGGTTCGAATTGTGCTTGAACAGAGAAAAAATAGAAAGAAAGAGATTTGAAAAAAGAGAAAAAGCAAAAAAGCAACAAATTGGGTTGTTTGATTTTTGTTACACTTCTTTGCATTTGTTTACTTTGTTTATTTCGTGGCTTGAACTTATATATTTTTACATCTCATGTCTTGATGTTAACCCATATTTTTGGCCTTTTCCCTATGACCTAAGCCCCTTCACAACCTTTAAAGACCCATTGGTTAATACATCTTGTTCATTTTTAGTGGTGGAGACTTCATTTTCTTACAAGCATATGGTAATGTCATATTTGATCCCGGCTTGAGTGACTTCTTTTACCTTAAACACTTTGAGCGACAATGAGCGAACCCTTGTGAGGTATTGAGTTTTGTTACATTGAAATTGATGGACTATTGGGATATCTTGGTTTTGCTTGCACTCGTTCCTAATTATGCTTTTTACTTGATTGTTACTTTGCTTCCGATACTTGTTGTGATCTTGACTTATTTGGTTTTCTTTTATATATTGTGAGATGAAGGATGGTAACTTGAGATTTCTTTTATTTGACTAAGGCATGCTTGAGGACAATTATTGAATAAGTGAGAGGGAATTTGATGAGTGTTTTATTTTGTTACTATTGTATCGATAAATACTCCATGTTGAATATTTAATATTGCTGATTTGGTTCGATTTTATTCATTTCTGTGCAAGACTTTAAATTCCAAAAAGCAACGTTAAAAGAGCATGTTCTGCAGTTTTTTTATTTTCTAGAATCATGGCTGGAAACATAGGCATGACGATGTCTGACATGGCAGATTCTGCATTCTAGTTAAAAGAAGCTTCCAGAAGGTGATCCAGTCAGCATCATCTAAAAGGATGGACAGACGGAATTTAATTAGGATTTTAGGATTAAGTTTGAATTAAAATATTTGGGAATTATCATTTTAGGAATTTATTTGAATGTTTTTAGAATTATCTTAGGTATTTTATTTTAAATATTTTTAGGGGTTTTTCAAGCTATAAATACCCCCTTAGTGTGAAGCTTGAAAGAGGTACTTAGCTTTTATTTGTTCTTAGAAATTTTTTTACTTTTATAAAAAGTTTTCTTTCCTAATTCCGTTTTCTTTAGTTTTCATTTTACTTTCTTCAAAATAGGCTAAGTATGATTTCTATCATGCTTAGCTAATTTTCCAATTAGCCAAAGGCTTAAAGCGGTGTCTCAATTCATTTTGTGAGAATTGAAAAGTACTTAATATCTTCGGATAACATTCTCAATTTTTTGGAAACTTAGATTGGAAATTGGTTTTTCTTTTAAAATCTTTACACTTTCATTTCAAAAAGTGCGTGTTGGTCTGAATGTTGTTTTGATTTAAAGTTGGGAGGAACGATCGGCTTGTAGCATATTCGACTTCCTATGAACACACTTAGCGACGGATTCGCTAAGGTAAATTGAGATCAGATTCGATTTTTACTAAGACAACATAATCTGAGTCGGGCTTTTCTAACACTTAAACTACATTGGTGCTAGCAACGATAGTTGTGGCTAGTCCAAGTAAGAACTGAATTCCAAATATTGCCTTTGGATTGTTGGTTACAAAAGTGAAAAATAAGTTACAAGGGTTTAGCCTTGTAGACTGTAACCGACATGTATCTGGTGTAAAATATTTTTCGATGACCAGCTTGAATTGAGGCTAAGCTAAGCTTGAGGCTATTCATTTAATCAGTTTTCTCTTTAAAGTTTACTTTCGTCATTTTCTCCAAATCTATTTTCAAAATCGCTTTTATCTACTTTATTTTTACTTTCTACTTGGTTCTCTAAATCAAACCCCTCATTTCCTTTACTTTTTCAACAAAGTCAGAATCAAAACTTTTCAACATCATAAGCTCCTTAGTCCCTGTTGATCGACCCTTCTTCTCTTTACTACATCTTTTTATTAATTTATTTTGAGATTAATGATTATTTATTTGACAATTACGATGCTTGTCACTATTTTAAACAACGGTCATGCCACCTTTCTTTGGCACACATTGCACCAGGCTGACCCATGAGCTATCGAAGATGGGATAGATTATCCTGGCATCCAGCCCCTTGATAATCTCTTTTTAACAACCTCTTTCATGCTCGAATTTAGTCTTCTCTAGCCTTCAATTGTTTTTCCATGATATTCCTCCAAGATGATTTTGTGCATGCATATGGTTGGGCTTATACCTCGGATATCAGCCAAGGTCCATCCCAACGCTTGCTTGTAATTGCTTAGAATTTCCAGCAATCTTTCCTCCTGATCATTAGTGCAATCAACAACAATGATCACTGGCAAGGTTGAGTGATTTCTTAAGTAGGCATACTTGAGATGGTCTGGCAATGATTTTAGTTCCAACTCGGGTGGCTCCTCAATGGATGGTTTAGGTTCCACGATCTCTCTGCAAACCAAATCCAATGGCTATGGCTATCTGAAATAGCTTACCTCTTCTAAAGTTGTTCATTCAGTGTCCTCGCTTGTCTCTTCTTCACTATCTCATCTCATGGCATCATCATCTACATCTTGGCACAGCTATGCCACATCCACTTTAAAAATGGACTCCACCATTTCATCAGCTTGGCATTCCTTAGATTCATGTACACATTTAAGAGCTTGAAACACATTAAATGTAACATGTTGATCATTCATGCACATAGTTAATTCACCTTTATGAACATCAATTAAAGTTCTACTTGTGGCAAGGAATGGTCTGCCCAATATAATTGGGACATTAACATCTACCTCATAATCTAAAATGATAAAATCGGCTGGGAATACGAATTTGTCTACCTTTACTAACACATCATTAATATTACCCTTAGGATGTGTAAAAGATCTACCAGCTGAAGTGTTACTATAGTAGGCTTTGTAATACGGAAGCCAGGATCCAAGAATTACCTCAAAATCTATGAACCCTCTAGATCACAATTAATCTAGCAAACTCACTAATATGATCCGAGAAAACCTTAAACTCCACGTTCATCAAATCGATAATAAAGCATGATCTTGATGTAGAAAATGAGATAGGATGAACTTGATGGTGGCGGTGTTAGATAGATTTGTCCTTGGCACCCTCCTAATTGCAATTGAATAGGCAAACACCTACAAACGACACGAATCTCTCCGATGAATGGATGATGACGAGATAGATGTTGTAGGATATTTTGTCCTCGGCACCCTCTTAGACGCGATTATCTAAGCAAGCAACCTCAAGCGGCTCTAACCCACCCTCCTAGATGCAATTACTTAGGCAAGCAAGAGTGTGAAGATGATCTCCATTACAAGAACTTGACGAACTTATGTTGAAGAAGACTTCTGATACGAAAAATAACAAGGCAAATCTATCTACCTTGAAAATAAAATGGCCTATAGCCAAAGGTTTTTTGTAACTCAAAACTTCATGATGTTGTTCTTATTAATGAAGCAAATATGCCTTTAAATAGGCTACAAATGAATAGTTCAACTTAAATTAGGAAAAGTAAAGATAATAATAAAATAAATAAACATATTTTATCTAACCTAAAAAACTAATAAATAAATAACAAATATAATCCTAAATCATCTAAATATCTTCATAAAGAATCCTAGATTAAATTTAAGTACAAATAATCAATAAAATTATTGAAAATTCGTAATAAATAATATTTCCAGTGATAAAACCGTATAGAGATTTCTGCTCGAACAGTCTTCACTAAAAGGGACAAAACTTGAGCTCCTGATGTCAGATTGATGCGTTTCAAGATGAGTTGGAAAGCTAAAAGACAGAAAAATATGTTTGAAGAAGACATGTAGACTCAGAAGTGCCCGGATCCCATCCGAAAATTCGATGCAAGTCGGCTGAAATTCTAGACTTATAAAACAGCTTCAACTCTTTGGCTACAATGCATCATTTTAGCCCCTCATACATGTATCATTCTCCCCCAATTGAAAACGATTCGTCCCGAATCTTAAGAGTTGTTGATCACAACTTCAAGTCTCTTGAGATGTCTCCAGGAATGAAATATTAAAACTAGAATCTATATAGAAAATTATATATATTTTTCTTTTTTCTCAACTACTAAAACAACAGTAAATGATAATTGTTTCAAACACCTAAACCAAGGCTCTGATTACCAATTGATACTGAAGCCAGGATCCAAGAATTACCTCAAAATCTAGGAACCCTCTAGATCACAATTAATCTAGCAAACTCACTAATATGATCCGAGAAAATTGTTGCGTGTGATAAGTGCTACGCAAATGTGCAAGTATACACGTCGCAAGTAATAAAGTGATATGAGTATCGAGTATCATCTCCACAAGGATTGGTTTGGGCCACTTTGCTTAAGTTACTGCAGTGTGAAAATAAAAACACAATTGATAATAGAGGTTTTAATTAACGAGAAAAGTAAAAGCAATAAACTAAAAGAATAGATGAAAGAAAAAGAGAGAGATAGGCCAGGTTATCATGAGTTCAGGTGTGATAACCGATTGGATCGTTTTGGTAAAAGAGTGCACGGGCAACTCAGTTGCCGTGGCAACTAATCGATGGTTGCCTGGGCAACTACTTGGGCGTCTGGGTAGCAACTTCAAGGTTCGGCAGAGCGTTCTTCAATGGTATCTTCTTATCCCTAAGTCGAAACTCTAGCTACTTGTGCATGCCTTGCTAATACATCCCTGCGTGAATCAAGGGTGAACAACAACCAATCTTGCGCTCCTCTTAGCCGTTGAAATCCTTAACTTATTCCTAAGCCGGATTAATCTTCACCATCAATAGATTGAATAAAGACCATACTCATTCGTTTCTTGAATCTAACTCTCCCGATATTAGATAAATAGATGAAGTTACGAGATCCTCTCCCAATTCACTCGCAAACAAGAATAAAAGCCAAGAATGAGTAAACCTTGAATAGAAAAGTGCAAACTCTTATTACCTAAACAAAATCCAATTGTTTCTCACAACAACAAAACACAATAACCCCAACCAATCAAGTTAGTTCATGGTTGGGTTCAAAAGATATACAAAGAATAATCCCCAAACCATGAATCTAATGGAAGCAAAGAAGAAGAAGAAATCGAACTCTCTCCCTCCTTGCTATCTTGTCGAAATCTCTTCCTTCTTGCCCTTTGGAGTTATCGATAATCCTCTCCTCTTGCTCTCCCTGGAATTGTCGAAATCTCCTTCTTATTTATAGGGCTAGGCCAAAGTCCTTCTTTGAGGAGGAGTTTAAGTTGGAATTAAATTATCTTTAAAGAATATAATTCTTTATTATAAGTGTATTTCTACTAGAACTTCTCCTATCTTCTTGGAATTTAATTCTTCTTTAATCTCTGCATGGAAATCAAATTCCTTTGGGTTTGGGCTTTGCTCCACGTCATCTTGGGCTTGTATGGTCATCAATTTCGACTACCATATCACCTTTGCTCTTGTCGACAATTGCCATGGCAACTGGCTCGGCGTCTCCTTCATGCATTGCCCTGGCAACTAGCTCGACGTCTCCTTCATGCATTGCCCTGGCAACTAGCACTAGCCTTGCTTTGGCAAGTGATCCTGCACAAACACAAAAACACACCAAAGCAGCATCTTTTTCCACAAAAATCACCAAGTTATGTAATCAAGCTCAACGGTGGAAAGAAACATGAATTAATGCATGAATAACTAATTATGCAACTAATATGAGCTTAAGTCTAACGATAATATGAGTAAAAAGGGTAATAAAAATAGTACTTTTGAACACTTATCACGCCCCCAAACTCGAACTATTGCTTGTCCTCAAGCAATGCAAACTAACAATTACCTGCCAAGACTTTAATCATCAAAGACATGCTTCAAACTTGAATTCAAACCTCGGAACGGTGTCACAGAGTATGATCACCTTTTAATTTTTCGGATAGCACAAAAATTACCCGGAACCAAACTATAATGCTCGTGACAATGTGTGTGCGTAGTTGTGTACAAGTTGATTTTCAAGATTCTATGTGAATAGTAGGCTTTTATCAATTTAATTATTGGGGCATTTATTTTTATTTTCACTAGAGCCAATTTCGGACACCTCTAGTAAACAATTTCTCATTTTATTTTAGTCGACTAGAGCCAATTTCGGGCACCTCTAGCGATTCTTTAATGTGCATTAACTACTAGAGCCAGTTTCGGGCACCTCTAGCAAGAAAGTGTATTTACTACTAGAGCCAGTTTTGGGCACCTCTAGCAAGAAATTAACTTTTAATTTTCAATTTTAAATTTACCCTAATTTTAAGCAACCTAAGTTCACTAAGTTTCTTTCAATCAACAAGCCACAACCGTGTAAAAAAATTCAGCATCATAGTAAAATTCTAAGTTCTTTTCATGTAATCCTAAAATTAAAGGTTCTTTCAATTAAGTGCAGTGGCAAAAATTCATCATTGGATATTCAACAAGTCTTAAGCAATTAAATCAAATTAAAGGCATGGCAAGTAACATATGCAACCTATATGTGATTGCTAAAGATGAATGCAACTAAACATGAAACTAACTAGAAACCAACACCCCCCAAACTCGAGAGAAGCATTGTCCCCAATGCACGTAAAAGTGAAACAAAATTTAAAAGAAACTAAATGAAATGAGTTAGTCAGAGAGGTCGTCACCTCGAGTGATGAGTTTCCTTCGTGCCGTTTGCTTGATTCAATTTCCGGTCAGTGGTTGAATGCTGTTGGCTGGTACCGCGTGAATAGCATTGCCTTGATTTGGTCCATGTTTGTCGATGCAGGTTTACTTGCATGTGCATCAGTAGTTGCCGAAGCCATTGTTGTTGCCTGGGCATCGCCAGTTTCTGTTGTGGTTGTTGTGGCAAGTAGTCGGCAGTAAATTTCCTTAGCATGGTGGTTGTGAGTCTTGTTGTGGAAAAGAAAATAAAGAAAACCTGGAAACTAAAGATAATGAAGAAAAATAAAATATCTCCTAAAAATAAAAATGAAAAAAAAAGAAAAAGAAAAAAATATTGAAAGGAGAGCATGCTCAGGCATCTCCTAAAGTGACCATTTCTAATGTTACTGCATATCTGAGAAAACTTGAGGAGATTCGTTTTCGATACTTCTTATAGTCCATCCGTACCCTCCATCGGGTGACAATATTTCCCCAAAAGAGTTGGGCCAATGTGCTCCCAGCTACTCCCTTTTGCATTACCATGGTGGAGGTGTCTTTCTTCTTTGTTCGCTTGTAGTCCATGTATACTCTCCACCTTGCTACTATTCCTGAAGGCACAAATATATTAATAGGAAAAATTATATCCATTCTCAACCATTCAATTACCTCATTCTTGCCGACTTCTATCATGGTTGGATGTAACCTTTGTTGTCGTGGCAATTGCTGCTCAAGCCAATTGTCGTGGCAATCAGTTGTCAAATTTTGCTTTAAGTTAAGGGAAGAATCAATTTTCTGAAGAGCTTTATGAATCCAAACACCTTTTTCTTTTGGCCTCTCAAATATCTCCATCAGTAGAGATTTCGATGGCTTCAAATCTACCAACCTCGGTTCCTCAAGACATACCTGCAATGGACGAGGTGAGTTTTTAAAGAATTTAAAAGGTTCAACCATTACCTGCTCATATTCCATTAGCAAAGTATTATCATCTCGTTGATCTTGCATGTGGTCGTGTAATTGTCGTGGCAATTGTAGATGAGAGCAATCTACAGATTCCTGCTTCAACATCAACATTGTAATTTTTTGGGCATCAGGTTCCTCAGAATTTGCTGTAGTATTGTTGTTCTCAGCTTCACCGAGTGTTGTCGTGGCATTGCTCTGTTCAGGCTCCTCAATCATTGCCGAGGCAATTTGTTGTTCAAGCCCATCATGTGTTGGGCAGTCTCTCTCATTGGCATCCTCTTGACTTTGAGGTTCTAGTTGTTCCTCACACATCGGAGAGATTTCTTTGTATTGCTCCTTATCCTCTTGCCTTGGGACGTCAGTATCCCTAGGAATGAATTATCGGTGCATGTTATCCATGACATATGTGGATCTCCCCAGTTGATCTTCTGAATCCCCTAAGGTTGCATCCCACTGAGCTATCCTCGTATCCATAGATTTTGATAGTTCTCGAATCTCTTCAATTGATCCGTCAAGTCTAGCCAAGGAAGCTAGTAACGTTTCCTCCAATGAATTGGAATGCTCTTGAAATGACTATATTGCCATGGCATATCTGTTGCTGCGGTAAAATTGTTATGGTAAAAAACAATTTGAGCTTTTTGACCATACCATGAAGAATTTTGTTGTTGGTTCCCTCTATGGTCCTCCATGTAGTTATATGCACCGAAAATGTGAGGGCAATTTTCAAAAAAAAAATTGAGCTTTTTGACCATACCATGAAGAATTTTGCTGCTGGTTCCCTCTATGGTCCTCCATGTAGTTATATGCACCGAAAATGTGAGGGCAATTTTCAAACACATGATGTTCTCCACACATAGCACAAGATTTTTCCACGGTATAAGTTCTTTGGGCTTTTCTCGGTTGGTATAGGCAATCATCAAAGGGTGCAAGAAACTCTTGATTGGATTGATTCATATCTTCCAACATCATCTCTCGAATAGATTGGCTTTTATTTCCTGACATGCTGATGTCCCTTAACTTGTAGCGCACCTAATTTTTTTTATAAACAAACAAAAAGAAAAGTTAGTAAATCTAAGAGAAAAAAAATGCAATAACAAAAACAACTAACACCAATTGTCAATCCCCGGCAACGGTGCCAAAAACTTGTTGCGTGTGATAAGTGCTACGTAAATGTGCAAGTATACACGTCGCAAGTAATAAAGTGATATGAGTATCGAGTATCGTCTCCACAAGGATTGGTTTGGGCCACTTTGCTTAAGTTACTGCACTGTGAAAATAAAAACACAATTGATAATAGAGGTTTTAATTAACGAGAAAAGTAAAAGCAATAAACTAAAAGAATAGATGAAAGAAAAAGAGAGAGATAGGCCAGGTTACCGTGAGTTGAGGTGTGATAGCCGATTGGATCGTTTTGGTAAAAGAGTGCACGGGCAACTCAGTTGCCGTGGCAACTTGCACAACGGGGTTGCCTTGGCAACTAATCGATGGTTGCCTGGGCAACTACTTGGGCGCCTGGGCAGCAACTTCAAGGTTCGGTAGAGCGTTCTTCAATGGTTTCTTCTTATCCCTAAGTCAAAACTCTAGCTACTTGTGCATGCCTTGATAATACATCCCTGCGTGAATCAAGGGTGAACAACAACCAATCTTGCGCTCCTCTTAGCCGTTGAAATCCTTAACTTATTCCTAAGCCGGATTAATCTTCACCATCAATAGATTGAATAAAGACCATACTCATTCGTTTCTTGAATCTAACTCTCCCGATATTAGATAAATAGATGAAGTTACGAGATCCTCTCCCAATTCACTCATAAAAACAAGAATAAAAGCCAAGAATGAGTAAACCTTGAATAGAAAAGTGCAAACTCTTATTACCTAAACAAAATCCAATTGTTTCTCACAACAACAAAACACAATAACCCTAACCAATCAAGTTAGTTCATGGTTGGGTTTAAAAGATATACAAAGAATAATCCCCAAACCATGAATCTAATGGAAGCAAAGAAGAAATCGAACTCTCTCCCTCCATGCTATCTTGTCGAAATCTCTTCCTTCTTACCCTTTGGAGTTGTCAAAAATCCTCTCCTCTTGCTATCCCTGGAATTGTCGAAATCTCCTTCTTATTTATAGGGCTAGGCCAAAGTCCTTCTTTGAGGAGGAGTTTAAGTTGGAATTAAATTATCTTTAAAGAATATAATTCTTTATTATAATTGTATTCCTACTAGAACTTCTCCTATCTTCTTGGAATTTAATTCTTCTTTAATCTCTGCATGGAAATCAAATTCCTTTGGGTTTGGGCTTTGCTCCACGTCATCTTAGGCTTGTATAGTCATCAATTTCGACTACCATATCACCTTTGCTCTTGTCGACAATTGCCATGGCAACTGGCTCGGCGTCTCCTTCATGCATTGCCCTGGCAACTAGCTCGGCGTCTCCTTCATGCATTGCCCTGGCAACTAGCACTAGCCTTGCTTTGGCAAGTGATCTTGCACGCACACAAAAACACACCAAAGCAACATCTTTTTCCACAAAAATCACCAAGTTATGTAATCAAGCTCAACGGTGGAAAGAAACATGAATTAATGCATGAATAACTAATTATGCAACTAATATGAGCTTAAGTCTAACAATAATATGAGTAAAAAGGGTAATAAAAATAGTACTTTTGAACGCTTATCAAAAATCTCAAACTCCACGTTCAGCAAACCGATAATAAAGCATGATCTTGATGTAGAAAACGAGATAGGATGAATTTGATGGTGGCGGTGTTGGATAGATTTGTCCTTGGCACCCTCCTAATCGCAATTGAATAGGCAAACACCTGCAAACGACACGAATCTCTCCGATGAATGGATGATGACGAGATAGATGTTGTAGGATATTTTGTCCTCGACACCCTCTTAGACGCGATTATCTAAGCAAGCAACCTCAAGCGGCACTAAACCACCCTCCTAGATGCAATTACCTAGGCAAGCAAGAGTGTGAAGATGATCTCCATTACAGGAACTTGACAAACTTACGTTGAAGAAGACTTCTGATACGAAAAATAACAAGGCAAATCTATCTACCTTGAAAATAAAATGGCCCATAGCCAAAGGTTTTTTGTAACTCAAAACTTCATGATGTTGTTCTTATTAATGAAGCAAATATGCCTTTAAATAGGCTACAAATGAAAAGTTCAACTTAAATTAGGAAAAGTAAAGATAATAATAAAATAAATAAACATATTTTATCTAACCTAAAAACTAATAAATAAATAACAAATCTAATCCTAAATCATCTAAATATCTTCATAAAGAATCCTAGATTAAATTTAAGTACAAATAATCAATAAAATTATTGAAAATTCGTAATAAATAATATTTCCCGTGATAAAACCGTATAGAGATTTCTGCTCGAACAGTCTTCACTAAAATGGACATAACTTGAGCTCCTGATGTCGGATTGATGCGTTTCAAGATGCGTTGGAAAGCTAAGAGACAGACGAATATGTTTGAAGAAGACATGTAGACTCAGAAGTGCCCGGATCCCATCCGACAATTCGATGCAAGTCGGCTGAAATTCCAGACTTATAAAATAGCTTCAACTATTTGGCTACAATGCATCATTTTAGCCCCCCATACATGTATCACCTTGCTTCTATGACAAGCTTTCTAAAAACAGACATTGGCATCAAGTTGATACCGGCTTCCAAGTCACATAGTGCCTTACCCATAAATCTGTTGCCAATGGTACAAGGAATAATAAAACTTCCCAGATCTTTCAGCTTTGGTGGCAACTGATTGAGTATCATTGCACTGTATCCCTCGGTGAGAGCTACAGTCTCGAAATCATTCAACTTCCCCTTTTTGGATAAGATGTCTTTCATGAATTTAACATAATTGGGCATCTGTTTGAGAGCTTCCACCAATGGTAGATTGATTTGCAATTGTTTATGTACTTCCAAGAAGCGCTTAAATTGGTGATCATGCTTGTGTTTTTGTAGTCTTTGTGGAAATGGTGGAGGTGGATAAGCATATGTTGGCTCCGCCAGCTTTGCCAAGGTTTTGTTGGCATCTGACCGAGGTCTAGTATTAGACTGTGGTCTGGCATCGCTTATGTCCGCTTCTTTCTTCTCTGGTTCTTTTGGTCCATCTATCGGTCATTTCTTCTCCTCCTGTCAACTATTTGCCAGCTTGACATATGTCTTAGCCTCATAGTGCTTGCCACTCCGAAGAGTTACAACTTTGCTTTGTTCATTACGGTTTTGCCTAGCATCCTCTGTATCACTTGGCAAAGTGCCCTGGGGTCTATTGTTGAGTGCAATGGTAATCTTTCCAATTTGTACCTCCAAGTTTCGCATAGATACTACCAAACTCTGGACAATTGCATCATTCCTCTCCATGTACTCTGTCAAAGTCCCCTGGTTATTCCTTTGCCCTACATAAAAATTGTTTTGTGACTGTTGTGGCATGGCATTCTGGTTGACCCCTGGCATGGCATTGTTGTTATGCCTCTGTATGTTGTTGTTCTGATGTTGGGGCATTGTATTGGTTACCTCCTTGATTTTCCTATGCTAAATTTGGGTATTGTCTCCATCTTGCATTGTAAGTATTGGAATTTAGATTATAATTACGATTAAAATTGCCAACAAAATTTACCGACTCAGGGTTGGCATAGCAATCTTCCATGTAATGATCCTCTCCACGTATTGTACATAATGGGTCTAATGCCTTAACTTCTTGGACCTCATTACTCTTTTGCAAAGTTCTCACCATGCTAGTAAGATTGAAAATCTCAGCGTGGATGGACGTAGGTTCATCTATCTGTAATTTCCCACCAGTTTTAGTTTCGGTCTCAAGTCTGACAGTAGGATATTCAAAATCATTGATGGAAATCCTCTCAAGAATGCCAACTACCTCTGTATAGTTTTTTTCAAGCAGTGAGCCATTTTCCGAAACGTCAACAATCGTTTTGGCTTGTGCATTAAGTCCATTGTAGAAGGTCTCCATCTAGGTCTATTTTGGGAATCCATGCATGGGACACCTCCTCAACAGGTCTTTATATCTCTCCCAAGCACCATGTAGGGTCTCATCATTAACTTGCCTAAATGTGATGATCTCATTCCGCAAATTGGCAGTGAGTTTAGGTGGCTAGAATCGTAGCAAATTCTTTTGGCATAGATATCCCCATGAGGTGACAGAACTAGGTGGCAAAGAACTTAGCCATATTTTTAACCTATCTCTTAGGGAGAATGTAAACAACTTCAGCTTCATTGTATCCTCCGATACTTCAAGCTGCTGAAATAGCTGGCAAACCTCCATGAATTGCTTCAAGTGTTGCCTCGGATCTCTAGTAAGTGCTCCATCAAATTGTCCTACATTCAAAAGTGTTTGTATCATTACCGGTTTGAGTTCAAAATTAGGTGTATTTACCTCGGGTGTTGCCTAGTATTCTCTAATAGGTCTCTCTTTCTCCACATTAACGGTTAGGGCAACATGAGCTAGTGGTATCCCCTTATTATTAGGTGGATTCTCCTCATTGTTTAACACACCATTTTCTTTATTTCCTTGTTGAGTCATCTCTCGAACTTTTTTCCTTAACCTTCGCAGGGTTCTTTCGATTCCGAATCGTATGGCCAATCTTCTACCACATGGTAGTTTCTGGTCATACACCGGACAAAACTAAGAAATAAAATAAAAAGCAAAAACAAAAGAAAAAAGTAAAAATTTTAAAAACAATAAATTTTGTCGCAATCCTCGGCAACGGCGCCAAAAACTTATCGACTATGCTAACGCTTGGCAAAATAGTAGAAAATGCAATGAAAATATATAAGAATAATGCCAAGTACGAGTCCTTTGCGTGCAAGTATACACGGTCGGCAAGTAATACAACAGTAAGCTGAGTATCGAATCCATTTGGATTGACCAGGAATTTGACTGCTTCAATTATTACTTGTCAAGGAAAAATGTTGGTTTGATTTGAAGTGGTTTTAGAAAGTGTTTTAAAGAAATAGAAAGAAAGTAAAACAACATTGGCAATAGGAGTTTTCAAATGATTGATGAGCGTTGACAAGGGATGTCTGGTTTTCACGCTATTCATGCTAGCCTTAATAATGTTCTGCCTTGGAATTATTGTCGAGCAAATTCAAAGATGGCATTGCCTCTGTCGATGGCAATGTCCAAAATTAACCATGTTAAACCCATATATGTCTATAGTGAAGTTTTCCATTAATTAATTTGATTAAGTTCTAATCTATACTCCTAAGGGGTAAATTCACTTCAGAAGTAAGCTCATCTACTTGAACATCTTCTTTTGAAGCTTCTCTCCTTAGTACCTGGCAACGATCGTTGGCTCTCAAGTCTATTAAGATATTAAGGTGCAATAAGCAAACAATGCCATCGGTCGCTTGGCAAAGAATTTAATAAAAACTGAAGAACATGACATATAGGGAAACAATGCCAAGGCATTTGATTTATTAAAGACTAAACATAAAACCAACGTTAAACGCAAACATCCCCCACCAACTATAAAAGTTTTAGTTCATGGTGAGGGTATCCATCCAAAAGCCTTCATCGTATCTCAACATCATCATCATTAAAAAATAAAAATAACTAAAACAAAGAGAATGGGCTAGAAGGGGGTCCGTCGATGCAGCCCTTTAATGGCTCAAAGCTCTCGGTCAAGCTGGTTGAACCACGTCGCTCCTCGATGCCTCTTTCCTTTTAATCTGATTGTCCTTCGTCTCCCTTGGATCAATGATTGATCCTCTTTATATAGGCAAGCATAGGACGCATAGGATAAGCCTTGAAATTTGAAATTTGAATGCACAAGGGATAAGGGATGTGATCATCTTATCTAAAATTTGAATCTCAGGGATGAAGTCTACAAGGTCCAACGGCTACCTGGCCGGGCATTAGACACCTCTTCTATGTCAGCCGAGCTTTGACAATTTTTGGTCCATCGCTGCTAACAGCAACTCGGTATTCCCTCTAGCATTAATTCCTTATGCACTATTATACTCCACCAAGTATGTCATGCTCTGCCAAGCCTGTAATAATGCTAACAAAGCAACCCTTCACACTGGCATAGACACCATTCCCTAACTCTTTATGCAAATGCATGAATTTAACAACTAAATACAACTAAATGTTCTCAAAGGCAAGCAAAGGCATTATAAAATAAGCATAAAAATCAGTACTTTTAAGGAGTTAATAATGTTCGTCCTTAGGTTACGAAGCTTGATCCTAAGTCTTTGAAGTGTGTGTTTTTGGGATATTCTCGTGGACAAAAGGGTATCATTGTTACTGTCCTAGTCTTGGTAGGTATCTTGTGTCTGCTGATGTTACTTTTTTGGAACAAACACCATTTTCTTTTTCTTCAGGGTCTGTGCATCATGAGGAGGAGGATTTCTTGATTTATCATGTCTTGTCATCCTTGGAGTTGTCCTCCTCTACATTGGTTCGACCTTGATCTGTAACACTCCCCTATTTTTAGACAATATGTAAAAGTACTTGAAAGTTTTACACCTTTTTTGGACCATTGGATTAAGGTAAATGGATGGTTGAGATTAACAGTAGAAAATTTAAAGATTGGCACTTGAAAAAAAAGATAAGAAATAATCTTAGCCATTTATTACTCTTATCTGACGGTCCAGAAAAGTGTAAAAGTAATTGAGTTTTATATTGTGTAAGGGGATCCTAACCCTATTTTCACACTAGGGTAGATCCTGATAGTAATTAGGGTTAAAAACAATTTATAAAATATAAATTTAAAAATATGATTATTCGAATAGAAATGAATTTTATTTTATTTAATTCTCAGTGCTTCTATAAGAATTTGAGTGCACTTAATTCAATAAGAGATGATACAAAATAGATAAAAATCAACAAAATTTCTTCCTTTTTCAGGGGGGAGTTGGTAGCTACAGAGGGTTTCTAATGTGTTGATTAGTGAGTGTCATTATAATATAAACATAATTAAATGGAATTGCTTCATTTTCTTCCTTTTGTTTCTTACGGCTATATTAAACATGGGACAGATAGCTCAACCTGCACCTGCATCACATCAATCCTACTCATTCCTCTTGACTGCTTCCAACCTAAATCATCTTCCTCAACGCATCATATACATATTCGAATAAACAAAACACACCCTATTTATTAACACTGTCTCGGAATCATTCCTATTATTAGAGAGAGAAAAAAGCCCTAATATCAGCCCGATTACAACGTTTTGCTCTTTTTCTTATCGTCCAGATTGATAAAAGTTGGAAGAGAAATGATGCATACTAAAATTACAATATATATGCCTGAAAAGTGGGGGGCGCCATCATCTTATGCATTATGGGAAGTATCTAAGCTTGATTACGGTTAACCAAACTATTGATTCTGTTAATAATCGAATCGAATTTCTAAAATAAAATTAATTACTTTTAATTTTTTAATTGTTAATTAAACTAAAGTTTTTTTAAAAATCATTAATCAAACCTAAATAAATTCGGTAAAATCAGTTGATTTTTGAATTAACCGAAAGTTTTTGGTAATAAATTAAAAATGGATTTATTTCATTCGATGTTAGTTTAGTCTTTATTTTTTGGGGTTGAGCTTAATATTAGGATTAAAAATAAAAGATTGAATTTTAAATATTATGATTCATTGATAGTATTAGTATTTAAGCTTAAAATTTAAAGTATATTAGTTATATATTAAAGTTTCGGTTAATTAATTGGTTTCGAACTGAAGTAATAAATAATTAAACTTTAAAAAATATCTTTAACGACCAAGCACTTTGATAACCGAATCAAATTTTGATTCAATCGGTTACACTTGAGTCGCCTGGGTAATTATTTTGTTTTGGTCCCATAATTAAAAAAAGAAGAAGCAAAGTTGAGTAACAAAATCTTATTGTGTACTAGCCCTGATAAGTTGTTGTCGATAAACAAGTGGAGCCAAAGACAGCGATCTGATAAATAACCCAAACCTTTCTCTCTTTATCAACCTGATAACGACCACCTACCGGTTTCAATAACCTAAATTAACAATGTCTGTAAAAATGATTTAATATACATGATTACATGTACAGCGTCAGCCATGGCATTAGCCGTAACATTCATCTCTCCAATCCCTTCAGACGCAGACTACGACCGGGGGAAGAAGTCCAGTGACTAGAAACAAAACACAATCACTTCCCTTAATTTAATTCTTGGCTGATAAGTTAAAGGGAGCAAACCGATAATTTGGTACTTTATTTTAAGTTCATAGGACCACTTGAAGTGTGTTGGAAGTTGGAACTGAGTTACTTCTGTCAACTGCTTTTGGTCTTTAGTGAACTGTTACAGCAAGAGCTTCATATCTTGTTAATGGTGGATTATGTCATGTATGACACCAATTACTTGTTTATGGATGTAATGAAAAAAAAAAAGGAATACTGACTAGTGTAAGAAGAGAAAGGCGAGGTCATCACGTCATTAACCTAATCGAGCAGACTAATCATGATTTAATTTAGTGGATAAAGTTGTTAGTTGTACTAATTAACTGGTTTGCTAAATCAACTTAGACATGGATTATCATGTTCTTTCACATCTGTCTAGTTGGTGAAACTGCGACTGCAACATATCCCATAAATCTCGGCTTTGCAATTCCCTGCAAATAAATCCTAACTTGTGTTTGAGTTTGAAATTTAGTCCAACCAATTCACACAATTACTTTCTTTTACGAGTACTAAATTTAATCCTAATCCTACTTAGAGTGGAGAAAAAATTTTAGGGGAAGAAAGAGGATACTTCTAGTGGGTCTAGAACTTATGACCTAAGAAAATATAAAAAATAAAGATGATAAACTTAGCTAACCGGCCAAATGTCCTTATTCAATTCACACAATTACTTAAAAAGGTATTCTCCTTGATATATCGTAGTATTAAATTACGATAAATTTTGGTTGTGCTAACGAATATTATGAATGTTACATAATACATGGCGGTTGCTACGAACGTGACTTGTTTACCAAAAAAAACACAATGTTTCTAAAAGATTACAGGTTTATATATTTTGATATTTTAATATTAATAAACTTTTTATTTACAGGGTTGGTCCAAGTAGTAAGTAATTTGGTATCACTTAAGCATGTCTCGAGTCTGAGGCTTTATGTATGCAGATAATTCACGCTAGGAGACTTATCCACCAAAACCATGTGTGCAATGCGAGTCAATCCGAATTAGTCAGGACAAAGCTTGAAAAACCGAAAAGACAAGAAAACAATTGTTTTATGTGTTTTATTTAATTTATAAAATTAAAAATTTATTGAAAACAAATATAAACTATACAAATATTATCGTGCTAAATCAAGGATAATAATAATTATTAAACAACATTATAAATAAAAATCTAATTTTATAAAAGTTAAAACTCATGACACCAAACATTAAACAACGTTATAAATTTTGACTGCAAGACTCTTCACAACCTAAAAATAGAATAATACACCACCTGTGAACAACATATCGACCATCAACCATAGCTTTAAACTTATCACCTAATAGCGGATCTATAAAAAAATTTGAGAGTAAACACATATATTAATTATTAACAACATAAATATTTTATACGTAAATGAGTACAAATAAAATGTTAGAGTAGGTATACTTAATAATATAAATAACTAATAAAAGAAATTTATATTTGTAGGGTGGACACACCCAATAATATGAATAACTAATAAAAAATTCAAATTTCCAATGTCCACCCTCAACGCAACCTACATCCACCATTGATTTTACTATTCTCAGACCATAAATTTGTAATACGACTCCCTTGTTACGATGTGTAATATTATGTAGTATATATGTTTACTGTTGGGATTTCAATAAAAAAGAAACGGAGAGATTTTGAGAGCATAGCTTTGAATGAACTGACATGGTTGAACTATTTCCTTGTTCTGCAGTTAACTTAAACATATCAAATCCTATTGTTTCTGCCTATGTTGCATTGATACATATTCATACGGGAAACGCCAATTTTTATAATCATAAAATATAGGTACGACAAAGATATGATAAATTATTTATGTTAAAAAGATAATTTAAAAATAAAAACAAATAATCTAAAATTTTGTTTATATCAAAAAATTATATTAGTTTTATATAATAGTTGAAAGATGATAAAATTTTATTTATACTAAAAACAAATTATTTAAAATTATTTAACATATATTCTTTTATTAATAAAAATTAAATTGATTGATGTTAAATAATAACTAAAATAAAATTTTTAAAAAAAGAAAGGGTTAAAAGGAAAATTATTCTCTATGCCTTGAGCACCTGTTAAAAAATCTAGTGCATTGAGTCGATCTCACTTTATTGGTGAAGATTCAAAGCGCATCAACTCATAGATGATTTTAGGTACACACGCAAAGCTAAAAAACCGTCTCCGATACGTCTATATAATCTCCCAAATATACTCAATTAATTTCAGCTGTACTCCTTAAATATAGAACATATCTATATGTACTCAAACCATACTCAAAATCCACCCGTCCCAAAAACGTACCGAGTGGCGTGAGACGGACTTAAGCTGTCGTGCCCGTTCTTCATTGCTAACATTAAATCTCTTGAGACCTTTCGACCCATTAGTTGATTTGTACAGATAATTGCAGTAACCCATCTTTATTATTGCCCATGTGACTTGCCGTAGTTATTTTGTTTGTTTTCTACCGGTCATAAATAATTGCGGGCAAGGGGGAGAAATAATTGGGGTTTACTGTTTCCATAATTTATCCATCTTTTGTTTGCCTGTGAAATCAATGTGTTTTATACTATTTATAATGACATTATTTTATCCACAAGAAGAACAGACAGGGATTTGGATTATTAATTCTTTTGTTTGTTTGTTCTCTAACTCTAAACCTAGCAGAGATCCACATCCGTTGTTGTTGAGTTGTATGTGTAGGGTTTTAAAACACACAGATAGAGGAATGAGGAATCCTAGGAGACTAATATTGCAGATTTTCAAGCATTAAAAGGCTTGGCCTATAGCGCTATTACATCGAAACAAGAAATCCCAACACACAAATCACGACATAATTTTTCTTTTTCATAATTATCTTGGTCCCTACAAAATTCAAAATCATCCCCGGTCTATAATTTAAAATAATCCAACAATTTTTCATACCTATTATCCTTGTTTTTTGGATTTTCACCTTATATGAGATATTACTCTAACCGACACGCAATTGAACAAGATTACATGAGATGAAAACATATCATATAAATATTCTATAAATTAATCTCATAAAGAAAAAATTGAAAGAGAATATGATCAAAAGGGATGAAATAGAAGTTTGCGAGTTTTGACGTGAGGTAATGATAAGTAATTTTAAGGTTTCATGTAAAAGTGATAAGTGAGAAACTAAAAAAATTAAGTTTGAGAATATATTAAATATCGGATGAAGTAATGATTAATTATTTAAATGTTTATTTTTTTAAAATATGGTTATTATGTATATTGGGTGGTTGGGGATGAAATAAAACGGGCGGGAATGGGGTGGGGATGAGACATGTACAAGGTCATTCACACACTTGTCTCACCAACTACGACAAATCTAATTTTTGTTTCCATGTTAGTTCTTCCATCTGCAAAACTTATACCTATCTTTGTTCAATTGAATGCAAAATAAAGTGGATCTCTATAGAACTTACTCCATTGACATCCCTACTTGGATGGGACAAGTTAGGTCGTAGCGTTTTAAAACTTAGGTCTCAAGCCCAAGGGAAAAATTCGTAGACAGTCATTTGTTCAAATCCAAAATCCCACAACTGATAAATACTAGTGGGGTGATGAAAGAGACCCGCAGAGTCAAAACTGGGACATTAAAGAAGCATCGTGAAAGCCAAGGGTTTTTGAGTTTGTCTTCCAGAGGTAAGTTTTTCCATTTTATGAGGCTTTGTTCGACTAATTTGGATCCTTTTTCTGACCCAAAACACCGAATGAAGCGTGAGCCAGGCTGTGGTAATCGGCAATTGATACAACCCATAAAACCTACTTGGAATTCAATGTCAAATGAAATAGTAACCATTAAGTTAATGTGTATGTTATTCTCTTAGTGGTAGTTTGTAGAGCTTCTCAAGGGAAACATTAAAGTTGTAAGTGGTTTCATATTCTACCTTATTTTCAAGGTTGAGGATGCTAATAATGGAAACACCGAAACCTTCCAAGCTAGAGTTTGGAGTAAAATTCGAGGGAAAAATGATGAGGAAAGGGTTGAGATTGGAGAGTGTAGGATTAAGCCTACTACTACTACTTGAGGTAATGATATCGTTATTTCTAAGAAACACTAAATATATTTGTTTGTAAGAATAGTAGCCATGTCAAGCAATGTTTATACTACCTAAACCCCTTCCAACTCATAAATCAGAGAATATTAAACATTTAAGCATGTTTGATATTATATTCTCCCGTCTTTACTAGAGATAATTCTTTCCTGATTAGAGGCTAATTGGGCAGGATTTAAGTTTAAACCAGGTGAAACTGCATTTCATGCTTGACTATGAACACTGCTTTGGCTATGTATTTATAAGTTGGTCAATGCTTACTTGTTCAACTGAAAGACTAGTCATTTGCTTATAAGTATTTATGTTTGAATTTAAGAAAAGGCATCAAGTGCGAAGGAACCCCTAAAACATAAGGATAATGTAGTTGATTTAGTCTTGTTTCGATAAAAACTCGGGTTAGTATAACTTTTTGGATTGGACTTGATCTTAATTTGTAGGGATTATGAAGTTCATGTTTCTGCAAACTTTTGAAATGGAGACTATGATTAAATATGCTTTAGAAAGTTGAAATGGGAAGTTGATTAATTATGATCTTAATTTCACGTCCTCCAGATTATTAAACTCAAAACCTTCAACATCTTTTGTTGTTAATTTCACCAGATCCTTTTCGTTATATGTAATTTTAGAGAGTTCTTTGGTTGATAGTAGAGAATAGAAATCTTTGTCCCTTTTCGGTACCTCTATTTATGCCCCACACTAAAATATTAGGTTTAATGTTTATGGTTAATATTTAAGATTAAGGTTAAGAGAATTAAGGGTAAAGTGTATTTTTTAGAGTTTATGGTTTATAATTTAAAATTTAGGATTAGACTTCTAATTTTTTTTATATTGGGCCATGAAAAAGACACTGAAAAGGAGCATAAATTCGTAAACAAGTGAATACGTGAATGGGATGTATCGAAAGATAGAGAGGATTTGTAAAATATGCAATTAAGTGGGAGTAATAACAAGAGATTTTTTTTTGTTACAAAATATATTAATGGAGAATTCTTGGCTTGTAAGCCAAGTTTATGAAGGAAAAGAGATCCTTTGAAAAAAATCATATCTACTGTGTAGATAGACCGTTCGAATTCGATTATCTGAATAATAAAATTCCTTTTTATTGGGATTACGGAAAAAATATATTAAAATGTGATTTGATGGTCTATGCAAAGGAGGCTCATCATTGAAATTAATATGGACATTTTCCCAAATTGACATCCATATTGTGACATATAAAGAATTTTTTATCAAAATAAGAGAATATAAAGATTGAAGAAAAGAAATTGGGAAAGATAAATTGGTCAAGTATTCACCCTTTTATTCTTAATGGCGCATGTCTCAAAAAGGGGAGCACGTGACTATACATATGGAGAGGATTGAAAGGCTGATATGTAAGGATATTTCTTTTTTGGGAATTAATCGAAAAAATATCTCATTAATGATTATGTAAAAAAAATATTTTCTTTTAGTCCACGTAAGGTAAATTCGTTTTTGATTAAATGCGAGTTTTAATATGTAGAAAAATACTCACTTTCAGTCCACGTAAAGTAAACTTGTTTTTGGCTAAATGCGAGTTATATGTTGAGTGGGTAAATAAGAAATCAAAAAATTAATTTACCATTTTTTTTACACATAACTCTATTTTAGCTAAGCGCGAGTTTAAAACTAACTTTTGGCTAAACGCGAACTTGCCTTACGTGGATCGAAAGAGACTATTTTTCTACATAATCATTAATGGGGTATTTTCTAATAAATTCCCCAAAAATGAATATTCTTTCAAATTAGCCGGATTGAAACCTAAGACAGTGAGAAATTGGCAATGTTACATCCACCTACTGGTAAATTACCCAGTTGAGGTGACACATGATTTGTAAACTAATAATATAATACAATATATCTTTTAATAAGTAATAAATGTAATAAAATTAATACACCTTTTAAGTTTTATCAATAAATAATTTTCAAGATTATAACTACAATACAATTAATACATATTTATCCCATAAACAAATTTCATAACTATAAATATAATATAATTAATATTTTATTTTTTAATAGAATATTTTATTTTTTAATATAATAAGAAAAAAAACAAAACTAATTTAAAAGAAATATTTTGACCCGTTGTAATACCATGTTTCGCTAGTTTCCGGATCAACGAGTGTGACCTTGTTTCAAATAATAGCTCTTGAAGAAATATAATATTTTGAAGTTAAGATGAAATAGTTGGTTTTTATTCTTTTAGAACATAAAAAATCAATAGTTCATGTATTCTAATTTTGGTAGTTTCGATTCGTGTATTTTAAAAAAATAAAATTAGTGTGATTACATGATAGTATATTTGTTTATAATTTTCAACATTTTGATAGGCATATAAATATGTTTTGCAGACAAAGCTGCTTGAACCCAGGTCCCTTAAGATAAGCATAATATAATCACTCTTTCCTCTAAGATCACTCGATGGGTTCGATTTATATACTTTTTAATTTTTTAAATTTCAATTCACTCATAATACGAAGACAATATAACTAAATCATATGAGTTGAATTTATCAAATTAGAGAATGAGACCACTTGTTGGGTTCAATTCATGTACTTTTTAAATTTTAAAATTCCAATTGGCTCGTAATACCAAGACTATTTAATTAAATTATATGACTTAAAATTATCAAATTGGAGAGCGAGAACCAAATCTATAAGTAACGTATAACATATGGAAGTTTTTAATTTAATAGATTTCATAATTATTGTACAATAAAAATAAAATTAAATTTTGTTAAATGTATTATAGGGAGGTTTTTAATGAGGCATGTGGTTGTAGTTTTTCCCCTTTAAATCGAAAAAAAATATGTGGCAATAATCCGTGAACGGGACAATGAGTAAGATAGAAAGTGAGAGTAGACGAATTTCTTTTATATATAAATGTAGGAGTATTTCATTTATTTTTTTCTAGACAATAACTTTATCTAAATTTAAAAGATAAAATTATATAATCATCTATGAAAATAAAAATGTGTGGAGCCTGGAGCCAGTATCGTCTTCTTCATTTGTCAGTCCATAGAAAGAGCCTCCGCATAATGCATATAGATGGCATGGCAGCACATCTTGTTTTGTTTTTCAATCAAAACGCCAACTCTGTTATCCCATCGATACCGAATTATTTATCGTTAAAACTAAAAAAAAAAAGAAGAAATTGTTTGGATTCTTAATTTAATTTATGAAAACTCTGAAAAGAGCGCAGTAAATGGAGTAAGTTGCAGCGTATATAATGACGATAAGTTTCCATGTTTACCACCCAAACCAAAGACGAGTCAGGTTCTCAGCTCTTCAGCTTCATATCAACCATATATCTGAATTAAAGTGATAAAATCTTTTCTTCTAATCATTACTTGTATGTATAGGTAACCAATATTTTGTACGCATCAAAGCAACCATTTTTAAGAAAAAAACAATGGGATTTCAAACTTTATAAACATATTTTCAACGTACTTCTTTCCAGATAGATTTGACAAAAATAATACTATAATGGAAGAGTTTGAAAATATACTACTCGTAGAGAGAGGCAAAGTGAAAACGTAGTCACATAGACCTTGTACATGGGATGGGTAAAAAGGAAAACGTGGACCCTGACCCTGACCCAGTCCGTCTGTCATGGCCTCGAACGCCTCGCCATTCGTAAAACCGCTCTCATTAAAACGACAAAAATACACTCACATTTTAAAATATCACCTACTCCCCTAATAATAAAGCTTGTAACCTTTTTAGAATTTCCATTAAAAATATAAGCTTATTATCTAAAAAAGAAAAATCCATCGTATCTTAAATCAGTTGATATCATTTAATATAATATATTGTAAAATAAGAGTTCAATTATAATTAAATACATAACATCTTTTTTATATTTATAAGTGACGTGATATCTAACTCGTTTGAGTTTTGTATATAATAAGAGAGTGAGATTGATATTAATGTGTTTTTCCATTATGGGGCAGCACAATAACTCAACAACTCCTCTGACTCACTTTAGGACCTGCTTTTACTTTGATGCCTTTTATATTCAATTATTTAAGTCATCATTATATACTTTTATAGTACAAGATCTCATTAATCCTACGGTTCTCAGGGGGTCTGGGTTTATAGGCTTTCATGAACGAATAGACACTACAGTACACAGCCTCAGTAGTTTTTATTTATTATGTTTGATGACACCATCAACCATCATCACCTAAATCTAACGGTGGCTTTTGTTCCAATCCAACATCTACTCATTTTTATCAGTCAACTTTTGCTTGTACCAGGAGCTTAACTTTGGAATCATAAATCAATATAAATCCAACGGTTGCCAAACATTCGAGCAACACCCAAAGTAGAGAGGTGCATGGAGTCGTGGTCATTTATGGAACTTAGAAAAACAGCTGGTAGGGTCGAGTCTGCTGCTGTCTGCAGCTATGTTTTTGTCTTTTTACTCATCTTTAACCCCCACCCCCTTTTCTCACCGTATGATTCACTTCATCATGATCATCCAACACAACCACCACTCTCCCATTTCCCTTGTCTCTGTCTCAGCCCCCCCCCCCCCCCTTGAACGCAGGCGAGTCTCGTGGGAGGGGGGATAAAAGAGATGAGAGAATCAGAAGAGAAATACATACACAAACAAGCACTTAAAAATAAGTTTCTTTTAATTGGGATGTTCCAAGGGAGTTATTCTTTGAGGGGAATGTTGTCTGGCTCGAGGATGCTTCCATGGATCAATCTTTCTTGCATTAGCTGGTTCCTGGATCTGATTGTTGTTGTTATAAAAGATTTGAGTTTTGTGCCAGCGCCGTCGGACCAGGCTTCATTCCCCCCAATTACTGCTCCCGTTTCGAACATCCCAACAAAGGATCTATTCTAGATCAAGGACTGCAGCGTGGAAAAAGGTTTGATTTTTATCTTGAATCATTACTCTGGGTGTTATTTTTTCTTGTTATGGGAAGATTTGGAGGTTTTAGATCATTGGGTGTATCTCGTTTTTTCTATAGAGAAATTAAGGTTCTTATTTCACTTGCAGATTGGTGTAATGATAAGGGTTTTGACCAATTTTCTTTACTAAAGTTTCATCATTACTCTTTTTTTCTGTGATGCCATGATTTTTTTGTCAGTCCTAACGCTCCTTAGTGTGTTTCCAATGATGGCTTCCGGTATCAGATCTGTCTCTTTCAGCTGTTTTTAGAACAACCTTTGAACTTTGGTAGTAATTTTCTTCTTTTCCCATCTCTCTAGGGTTTCAAGGTGGAGACCTTTGTTGGATCTTCCTCAAAATGAAACCTTTCCAACAAACCATGGCCCGGGTAAAACACCAAAGGTAAATGGAAACGAAAGACTTCCCCTTCCTTTAACAGTTTGAAAATCCCATGAAAGTAAACATTTCTTACAACAAGGAGTTCATACATACATGGCTCGTTATCAGCTGTCTTATCCCTTGATCTGCATCATATCTCTTACAACTTACCAGCTTTGCATGCATTACAGAATTGGAGTTTTGTGTATGAAAACTTATAATTTTGTATATCTCAGTTATATTTATTCCATTTTAGTTTCTATATGTACATAGCTAGCTAAAATGAACAATGGACTTTTCGGAGCTGAAGCCCTAAATTTGGTCGAGAAGATGAGAGTGTTGATAATCCATGTCGGTCCAGGGTTTGAGTAATTTTGTTTATTCTTACAAACAGGGTGAAGGAGCTTTGTGCAGTAAAGCAGCAGGCCTTTTAATTAACAAATATGAGTGATTATCATTAGAAAGGAAGAGAGATTTTCCCAATGTTATTGCTTTCTTTTGTACATATTTGGGAATTAGCAAAACAAAAAACGAGGTCTAAATCTGTTTACAATAATTTTCCCATAATTTGCAATCTGCTTTACTCATGGATGCCGAGGAACAGAACACATGAAGAAACAGTTGATTGGAAAGTTTGGCAGGCTTTAGGTTATATGTCACGTTGTTTATCCCACTTGCTTTGCTCCACACTTCTTCCCTCCACTCCTACATTACTATTGTTTATTCATGTTTAGAACTAGCGCTCCGTTTGCCATTGAGGGGTGGAAGCCCGTTGTCCGATAACGTCCATTTAGGCAAAAGTTCAAATTTTTAACTGTGAGCAAACTCCCGTTTAGAGTAGAATTAAGCGGGTATACGTCCGTTCGGCGCCAAACTTTTGTTATTTGTCATTGTTTTTTTATTTGACGCTCCAATGTTCGTTGAAAAAATATCGACAAACATAGCTTTAACTTACTTTAAAATTGTTTAGAATTATCATAATATTTTATGATCGATTTATTGTATTTTTAAAGTACTCATATTTAATTTAATCTCGACTCAAGATATTCTTCCTATTGAAAAATACTTTGATACACAAACTTGTGTAAATTTTAGTTATGCAAGTCTTTTAATTTTAGGGTTAAAGCATTTAAGTTAGGAGTTGGGGTTTAGGGGATTAGTGTGTAAGGTATAGAATTTAAGTTTTATGGTTAGAATTTAGGGTTTAAGGTTTATGTTTTAGACTATTAGGGTTAGGAATTTTAGTTTTAGATTTTATAACTTAAATATAACCCTTTTTATATATTTGATGTGTCACTAATAAATGTTGTCCGGCTCTTTTCTCTCTTTCATATAGTTCTCGGAAAGTCTTAAAAATTCACCTAAAATGCAGCTAAAATACGTCCAACATAAACTTTTAATATAGATTGGGTAGAACCGAAATTCTTATTAATTAGATAAGAATTTGTGTTACTATATAAATTCTTACCAACTAGGTAAGAATTTCTAGATAAAAACTTGTGTAATAAAAAATTATATAAAATCGCCTCATTTTAACCGCACCGTAAGAATGTCTTACCCTAGAACTACACTAATTCTAGGAACATCCGTTTACAAGAATACTGTCACTTTTTTTTAACAAATAAACCATCATATTAATCAAATATCAAGATCTTAACGGCACAAGGAGTTCACTTGGAATAGATGTAACCCAGTTAGGGGGATAAAATTTAGATCTGACAGTACAAGCTACGCAGTCATCAGTTCGATTATAATTTTTTTTTAACGAAAGAAAAATTACAAAAAGAGAAATTTGGAAGGTATCGCAATAATATTGTAGCCACCAATTTTATTTGGTAAGTTTCCAATATTATTGCGATATCTTCCAAGTTAACTTTCAGTTAAAAAAAAAGAGAACATTAACAATAATTTTTCTTTTTGTAATTACAAGAAGAGAACTTGGAATATATTGCAATAATATGATTACCTCATACGTATTGATCGTCTTTCAGTTAACTTTTCAACGCATCTTGAAATGCCTCAATCTGACATCGGGAGCTCAAGATAGGGGTGTGCAAAATCGGGTTCAATTAACCGTTAACAAATTATTTTGGATAACCAATAAATTCGAGTTACTCAATTCTTGACCCTAAAACATAACCATTCAACTGGTTAACCGATTGACCGGTTAACCAAAATATTAGGTTCGGTTCGGTTGGATAATAATATTTTTTTACTTTAATTATTAAAAATATAAAATTTAATAACATAGTCAAAGAAAATATACCTTTCAAAATTTTACAAAAGATGCCAATATCTTTTCAATACTAAAACAAATTTAATAAAGCATAATTATAGTATATGCAAAAAATAGGCCTAATTACATAACAAAAATCTAATGAAATCAATTAAAAAACATAAATCCTTTGAAAACAGTAAACACTTAAAGAAATCAACAACAAACCTCGCAACAAGAAAAAAACAGCAAATAACTTCAATCATCATACATGTTAAGAATCTCAATATCCTTGATGATTACAACCTCTACTAAATCTAGAAGAATAGAAACAACAGAAAAGAATATTAGTTAGTTAAGCAGTACTATTATATAAGGGAAAAAAGAAATGAAAATAATAGAGAGTCAAGAATATAGAAACCTGATTCAAGCTTTTCAAGGTCCTCAAGTGTTTCCTCTACGAAAAGTGGAGCATGTGAAGTCCTCAACCAATCTTGAGTACAAATTAATGCCTCTACTATTCTAGAACTTAATGAGCTTTTAAATGGATCAAAAACTCGATCACCGGTGCTAAATGCCGATTCAGATGCAATTGTAGAGACGGGCATGGCTAGCACATCCTTAGCCATTCGAGAAACAATAGGAAGCCTTGCAACATGTTTTCTCCACCAATCTAATATGTCAAAGTTCTTACTAAAAACCTTTTCACAATCCTCAGCTAAAAACTTATCTAACTCGGTCATTCTTTCCAAACCACCATAACCAATTTCTCTCTCAAACTGATGCTCTAGTATAGATTGAACATCATCCATGTCTGTAATAGAAGTGGCATTCACCTCTAAACTTATAAAAGCAGAAATAGAATCTGACCCCTTATCACTTGCATCAAAATTGGTAGCATATGAATCAAACACATGAGATAAAGCATGATTAATTCTATCACGTAAAACTGTTGCAATATCTTCATCAATAGATTTCTCAATCACCCAATTGACATACTTCCATTTACGTCATGGATCAAGAAGCACGGAAATAAATAACATTAAGTTAATATTGTTAATGTTTCCCCAATACTTTTCTTGCTTCTTTTTCATGCTTAAAGCCATCTTTCTAAGTTTAGGATCTGTTGTGCTCTCACATTTCATTGATATCATAATTCCAATCCCTAGAATTTCTTGCAAATACATGTTCCCAGTGACATAGAGCGAACCAAACAACCTTAATGTAGCATCATAAAATATCTTTTAAAAAACTAAATTATAAATACAATCCCAATTATCATCAGTAGGCACTATATCATATTTGGAAAACTCAGCACAATATCTACCATCATTCTTAGACAGTAAATAAAAAGCTTTTTAAAACTTTAAAACACTTTCTAACATTAAGAATGTAAAATTCCACCTAGTCTCAACATTTAAACACACAAAACTCTTGTTATTAATATTCTCTTGTTGCACACATGCCTTAAACCTTTATATATAATCTAGCTACGCACATATCTAACAGTTGTACGTATCTTCAAAATAGAACGATCACATTCTTTCAAACCATCTTTAACAATTAAATTTAGGATATGACAAGAACATCTCATATGTAAAAAATCACCATTTAAAACACATCCATCCCAACTATTAAGCCTTTCTCTCAAATGAGCAATTCCCACATCATTAGAACTAGCATTGTCTACTGTTATAGTAAACACATTTTCAATTCCCCAATCAAGCAAGCATCCTTCAACAGCTTTTCCAATTGCTTCCCCAGAATAACTAGAAATTGGACAAAAGTTTATTTATTTTTTTGCATGTTCCAGTTTCCATCAATGAAATGTACGGTCAAACACATGTAACTAAGATTTTGACAAGATGTCCATGTATCAGTTGTCAAGCAAACTCTAGGCTTACTGTACTTAAAAAGTGTTTCAATTTGTTTTTTTCTTCCCCATATATACCAAAGTAATCCCTAGTTACAGTCCAACGGGAAGGAATCGTAAACTTTGGTTGCATTATTTGACAAAATTCACGAAATCCTTCACGTTCTACAAACCTAAAAGCCAATTCATCAACAATCACCATTTTTGCTAATGCTTTTCTACAAGCCTCATGATCAAATTTCTAATTTTCAAGTTTAGGGGGCTGCATTGTACCATCAGGACGCACAATACCAGACTGGAAAGATAATTTTTTTTACTCTTATCAACATTAGGCGGGTATTTTTACACCTTAATAAATGATTAAACAAAGAACTAGTTCCATTATTAGATGAGCAAGCAAATTCTCTATCACAATATGAACAAATGGCTATATCTTCAGCGGGAGACTTAGATTTATTAAAATGATCCCATACCCATGATCTTTTTCTTTTACTGCCTTTTTAGGAGGTGGACATCGAGTTCCATTCACTTTTGAATGAGAGTCATTTTGTAAGGATTTGGAGTCTGGGGAATCAAGGCTGTCATCTTTGTTCATTGCAACACTTTGGTGTTCAAGTTCAGAATCAGAAAATATCTAACAAAAAGAAACAAAATTAAATTAGATAACTTTACCAAATTAAGGTTATCGACACTTGTGTTTTTTCAATTCACCACCAATCAATTTTATTTTACAGTTCATGATAATTGCTCTTTTAATCTATATATATCTTCAAATACTTTCTAAGGTGAAACGTTGACAAGTTATCGATAGGTATGATTATGTAAAATTATATTATCCTCTATAACTGTAAGAATGCAAACAGTTCAAATTAACATATTTATGCAAAATATAAATTTAGAAGGAATCAATAATTAATTACATAAATAAAGAAGTAATTAAAAAAATTAAGAAGTGAAATAGAGTGAGTACCTGGGTTTTTCGTCGAACAAAATATGGACAGTTGATATCTAATATGAATCAATGGTAGTTGATTAGTTAGTGAAGGAAACTAGGGTTTTGACTTTGAAAATTTTAAAGAGTAAAATATAAAGACTTGGGGAATCTGGGAAGGGCAAATAGTGTTGGAGCAGAATACTTCCCAAATTCATATTCTTCGGTAAAAAATCTTTAATTATTGACTTTCTACTCCTAGAATAATAAAGGAAATAAATTAAAAATAATCCTAAAATTTTGCTAATATAATTATATAAATATACATATTTTTATATTATATAATCGGTCGGATCGGTTACTCGTTTTTTTAAAAAACTATAAACCGTATCCGAACCAAAATAATATTTTTTTAAAACAACCGAACGAAACTCATTTTTTTGGTTCGATTAACCGTATTTTCGGATCAGTTTTTCGGGTTTTGGTTTCGGTTTGTCAGATATTTTGTACAACCCTAGCTCAAGATATGTCCGTTTTACTGAAGACAGCACGTGCAGAAAACTGATATGGGTCCAATACGGGAATTTGACTTTATTACGAATTTTCAATTAATTTATTGATTATTTGTAATCAAAGTCAAATTTAAGTTTTTCCCTATTTGTTCCAAATAATTTAGGACTATTTTGTGTGTAAGGAAAGTGGTTTGATGCACAAGTAAATGCATTATTCTCTTTTCGGAAATAAAGGATTTAGCATTAATGTGTAAATTATTTTAGGGTTTTCCTTCATTCCATTGTAATTAACACACACCATATTAGAGAGAAATAAAAGTTATAGTTGATTTTTGGAGGTATTTTTACTCAAATATCATTCCTTTATATTTTTATTTTTCCTTTGTTACTTAGTTTCGAATAAGAAAGAGAAATGGTATGAGTTCTCATTAAGCCAAGCTAGAGGAGTATCCATTGCAGCCGAGGGACAGAATCGGCGCCACCACCGGAACCAGGAGCAACAGTGGCACCCGGCCAGTGATCGGCGTCCAAGCGTGGCGATAGCAACATTGGTGCAGTGTGGTTCGTGATTCGACCCGTACCCCACCTTTGACAAATTTATTCTTCAACCCCCACTGTTTATAATTTCTTCACTCTAGCCTCTCTTTATTTTTAATTTAATTCTTTAATTTTTATTTCATGCAATTTAACCCTTTGTTTGCTTTGTTCATGTTCATTGCGTTGTTTATTAATCTTTTTATGCAATTTGACATGTTAAAATGTTAGGGTAAATAGGCTTCTTAATAATTAATGTTGTTTCTTTTCTTATATTATAAGTTCACAAAATATCTTAGAATAAACACTTTTAGTTTCCCTAATAGATAACTTAAATATTTTTGTAAGATTAGTTCCCAAACAATAAAATCTAACCATAAATACCTAGAGTTTAGATAGCTAAAACAATTTATCTTTTAATAATTAACTTGGTAAGTTAGTAAAAGTAAAATAATACATTTCCTTAATTGTAGATAAAAAATAAATCTTTGGGTAATTTTCTTTAAAAAAAGTTAAATAATCTCTTTCCCTTAATTGTAAATAAAAACTAACTTGGTAATTATTTAAAAAATAAGTAAATAATCTATTAATTGTAAATAATGGTAAATAAAAACTAACTTGATAATTCTTAAGAAAGGGGTAAATAATCCTTTAATTGTAGATAAAACTCTTTAGGTAATTGTTAGAAAAAGTAAATAATTCATCTTTGTAAAATGTAAATAATTAGATAGAGCCTTTTAGGATTAGTGTCTTTTATTTGTTGCCCTCTGGTTTCCAGGGCTTCACCCTGACTATTAGGATTAGTGTCTTTAAATGCATGCTTTTGAAAATAATAATTAACTTTGAACATTAAAACCACCCATAAAAATTTAAAAAGATCATAAAACATAATTTAAAAAGAGATTATCTTTGCACACATTCATTCGGGTTATAAGGAAAATATTAGTAATCAAGTAAGCGCCGTTCTGCGCGCATAATAGGGGTGTTAATCCTTCCCCACACGTAACCATGCCCCGAACCCTCAATTTGGTTGGTTTTTAGGTTTCTGTTCTACTTAATATAATAAAAATGACCGGTGGTGACTCCGTTACCACAACTTAGCGACTTCACTAGGGATATTTTTAAGAGGTCACAATTTTTACTTGATCACAAGTTATTTTCTTTAGTAATCCGTTGCATTTTTGGTGTTTTAAACTGTCATTGCATCATAAACATAAGCCTTCTACCCGGGCTTTATTAAACTTGAGCGGAAGAAAATAGCTATGCCTTCGTGAGTAACCCTCATCATGGGCTAGTGAAAGTCTTTTGGGGTCCAGAGTACTTATACTTTTGTGAGTAACCCTCCGCACAGGCATAACGAAAATGCATCCCCTTAAACCGTGTTCGATCTGCAAGCCTGTGATGGGCTAGGATCGAAAATCTTATCTACCTTGGAGTAGGGGATATGGATTGTTTGAGAACCTTTGTTAGAACCAATCCCACATGTTTGAGAAGTTAAAAAGCCCACCCCGTTAGAGCCATGTGGAAAGACCTAGAGAACTAGAATGTATGGGGATTAGGGTTTATTTTTCTGTAATTATTTCTTGTATTTATGTTTATTATTATCATGTACTAACGCTCTTATTTCCTTGTGTGTATTTTCATTTAGCACATCGCTTTGCATCCAATTGGTATTCCAAAACACTGGTCAGTTAGAGATCACGAGTGTTTAGGTTGCATTATCCAGCTCTGGGGTCCCTTGTTTGAACGTCGACGTCCAAACTAAGTCCTTAAAGCCTCCGCTCCAGCATGGAGATAGTGTGCGGAAGGAAACCACCATCGATCTACCGAAGCAAGTGCACATGGGTTTGCCTCACAACCATTTTTCAGGACTGATTACTATTTGGGAATGCCTAGAAGCCCAAGATCGAGCTATATTCACCAAAAGGTACAAACATAGCCCTTCTGCTAGGAGGACATAACCCTTACCATAGTACTAGTAGTGGTTAAATTATGGGATCCGGCCTATCGTTGATTCATATTCAACTAGGAGGACATATAGAAGAATACATGGTCCTGCTGCGTCAGGAATTAGAGAAGCCTGACAAGATATACTAGAAAGAGAAGAACTCCGGCTATCGAGGGAAATTTGCCAACCTTGCTGGTTTAGACGTAAAAAATGGATACCCATATTGTCGAAAAGAACAAAATCCCTTGCTTCACATGGGAATTCATCTATGCCCAGATCATGAAATATGTAAATTACAGAAGGGTCCTCGATATGCTCGCCCTAGCCATCTACGGTTTGGTAATTTTTCCTAAAATTTTAGGGCATATTGACATAACCTTAGTTGATCTGTTGGCCCATAAGAATGTGAATCCGGTTCCAACAATTCTTTCAAAGACTATCAGGTCCTTGAACTTTTACTGAACTCGAGGAAAAGGGTGTTTCATTGTATGCTCACAACTACTTTACTTATGGTTACGAAGCCATTTATGGGACTGGGAAAATAACCAGACATCCAACGTCCAAAGATTTAGTCCCGATTAAAGAGGTTACCAGGAAGCAGTGGCCATGAAATGGGAAACGAGAGCAGTGGGTAGTTTTCTTCAAGAACCTGGTCGATACTAATGTCACATGGAGAGCCTCGTGGATGTACCCGGTGCCGATTCTATACAAGTGCGAAAAGATGGAATGGGTTTCTCTTATAGGCCTATGAGGAGCTACCAATTATGCCCATTGGTTTGTACAAAGCCAATATGGGTTTCGGCAATTCATTCATGTTACACACGGGCTACGTGAGGAAGAATTCGCCTACACAGAAGATAATTCCACAAAACGAGTCATGGAGTTGAACAAGGAATGGAAGAAAACATTTTGAATAAAAATATCATGTTTGCCGGTGTTGTACCCGAGTACACCAGTTGGAGGAAGCAAAGGTTTGATAACATAGGAGTTTTGGTCTTAGTGAGTGTAACACCCCCTTCCCGGCCAGGTTGAGAACCAGGTTAGAAAATGTTACCGGTGAGCAAAACGGTGATCAGTGCAATAAATTTCAATCAATAATCGGTAATTAAAGGATATTTTACTTTATAAACAATGCCAAGGTAAACATTAATCCAATTGTCCAATGTGCAACAACAATTCATCAATTAGGACCAATTTATGACTTTTTCAAGTTTTAGGGACTAATATGTGAATTTATTAATTTAGGATTCCTTTCATGCAATTAACTAAACAACGGTGAAATTCGATACAATAACGATGTCCTTGTAAATTTTCAGGCATTTCTGATGTCGATTACCTATCCAATTAGGCCTTACAATATTTAGTGGCCATTCTGTAAATGTTTCAAAACTGGGTTCAATGACTTTCAACAGAATTAACTACCACCATATAAATACACCTTGGGGCCGTATCAATACGAGTGTACATGAGTCTGGGGTCTAAATGGAATCATCTAACTCGTATCGATACGTTTAGGGCCGTATTGATACCGCATTCAAGGATGATAATCAAATTCCCAGTAATTCAAGAACTCGTATCGGTACAGCTAGACCTGTATCGATACGGGTTGACCAACGTTGACTTTGACCATTGCCTGTTTCGATGCGCCCTGAGGCCGTATCGATACGATTAATTTCACAGACCTCACTGCCAAGGTCCGTATCGATACCCTTAGACCTGTATCGATACCCTATGATGAACTTGCACTTTCCCAGGCCAAATATACAAGGCCGTATCGATACGACATGACCTGTATCGGTACGTCCTACACTGTAATGTCAATTTTTATCTAGTTTTTAGTCCATTTAACCTAGCAATTGATGTCCAAATGTAATGAAACTTTTCCAACCATATTACAGTACTATAATCTACTTGCATGCCAAATTTTAGGGTCATCTAAATCCGTTTACTAGGGTTTTACCTTTTAATGCCCATTATGCAGTTTTAGCCATATTTTCACTATGCCAAAAGGGTCATTTTGGGCCTTAAACACTTTTACAAACCATGCTTAATACATACATACATACCAAAAGGGTCACAAAAGACTATTTCGACTACTTTGCCACCATTCTAGGAGTTCATAGGGACAAAACACATTACTTGTGACTTGGGGTGACTTGTCAACAACGACCAAACTTCCAATCTTCAACGACAAAATCCTTAACCTGAAATGTATGAAATGAAATGCATTAGGCATATTTTGCCTAGTGAGGTAGTCACAAATAAACGTTATATCAATGGAAATGCATTCCAATTCATTTCTTGACAATGTCAATGCAATAGTTAAATAGAAACAATGCAATGAACATGTTCAATGGAAATAATTTTCATAAATCAACAATAACCCTTGGATCGATTCGGGATAGTGGATACGCAAATTCTTACGCCTCGCCAAATCAATGAGTGGTCTAGTCCCTCTGCCTCGCCAATATGACCAATAGCACAATACATCCCTCCGCCTTGCCAAATCAATATAGGATGTAGCCCAAGGACTTTAGTCCACCCGTACACTGAGCTCATGAATTCCATAACATGCCAATTGTATCCAAAGTCCTTTCGAATCCAAGGTTCGGTGACATTATCAATAGTTCATGTTCAATGTCAATAGCCATGTTCAATGTTCTTATCAATAAACAATGTTCTGTTGTCCATGTTCAATGACAATATCAATAACAATGACAATGTCCAATGATTTCAATAACAATAACAAAGGTCGATGCTTCATGTACAATGTTTTGATGACAATAACGATGTTGACATCAATGATCAATAACAATGGCTACATCAATGCTCTATATCAATATCCTATAGTTTCATAGTGGCAATAACAATACTCAATGACAACAACGATATATATTTCCGAAGTTCAATAACGATGGTGATGACATGGACAATGCTCAATACTCAATACGATAACATACCAATACTTACCATAATATTTGATAAGTGATTCGATGCAATAATCCTTAATAACGAGGTTATCAATGACAATTTTAATAACAATGAAATTGGGAAAAGCACATTGCCTAATCTTGAGACTCTAACTACACTCACCTTGACAATTCGAAGCTTTCAGATAGCAATCCCCTTGTTCCTAGCTTATGTCAGTGATGGTGGGTGATCTCTAAAAACTTTTTGAGCTAGGTAAAAACAATAGGATTGTGTTAAAATCATAAACACAATATCGTAAACAATATAACGATATCAAAATCAATATCGAAGCTTGGAATAGCTATTAGCTATCAAACTCCATGGATGGCCAAACCCTAACTTTGTGATTAAGCTTGAATCATCCATGGATTTCAATAATAGCTTGAGGGAATAAGCTTACTCGATTACTAGGTTCGTTTCCATAACAATGATTCAAAGAAAACTAAGCTTGAACTATCCTCCAATGGAGGTGTGTGCTTGAGAGAAGATGAAGATGAGGGAGTGCTTGGTTGCTTGAATCGGGTAAGTTTTCCCCTTTCTTTAGCTATTTACCTTGTGTTAATAGCAATAGGTTTTTCTTCTATTGAAGGAACCTCTCCCGGTAATCCCACGTATGGGATAGTTAATTTAAGGAGGGGTTAATCACAAGATTAGTCACTAAAAGATTTTCAATACTTTCATTAAGGTCCTTAAACGATGATTCGACTTAATTAGAGTCTAATATCGATACAGTTGACCTTGTGGTCAACATCAATACAAAACTTGAACTTTTCTAATGTAAGGTCTCCGATTGTCGGAGCCCAATTTCGACTAGGCCGAATTTTGGGGTGTTACAACTCTCTCCATTAAGGAAAATTCATCCTCGAAGTTTACCTAGATCGAAGAGATGAGGATATTGCTTCCACATTGTCTCCTCCAGCTCCCATGTTGCTTCCTTAGCGGTGTGTCTCTTCAAAAGTACCTTGACTAATGGAATAATTTTGTTGCGAAGTCTTTTGACTTCCCCTGCAAGAATCTGAACTAGTTCTTCTTCATTGGAAAAATTGGGTTGAATTTCCACAGACTTAGGCTCAATGATGTGCGAAGAATCTGATCGATACTTCCAAAGCATGGATACATGAAACACATCATGGATTTTACTCAACTCTGATAGCAACAACAATCGATAGGCCATTGGGCCTATTTTTTCAACAACCTGGAAGGGTCCAATGAATCGGGGACTCTATTTCCCTTTCTTACCAAACCTTAGAACTTTCTTCCTTGGTGAGACTTTGATAAAATCTTTCTTACCAACTTCATATTGAATATCCTTATGCTTAAGTCAGCATAGGCCTTCTATCTATCAAAGGTTGCTTTCAAACGGTCGTGGATGATGTTAACCTTCTCTTCAGTTTTCCGAAGTAAATCAGGGCCCAACATCTTGCCTTCACTGAGTTCAGCCCGTCATAAGGGAGTTTGACAACGTCTACCATACAATACTTTATACGGTGCCATTTTAATAGAAGCTTGGTAGTTATTGTTATAGGCAAATTGAGTGGGGGGTAGGGATTTCTCCCATGATCCGCCAAAATCTATAATACATGCTCATAGCATGTCTTCCAAGATCTGTATTACCCTTTCTGATTGGCCATCCGACTGAGGGTGAAAGGCAGTACTAAAATTAACTCTAGTACCTAGAGCTCCTTGCGAATTGGGGATCTCAATCGAAAATGATAGGCTGAGGCACTTCGTGGAGTCGAATGACTTTCTTGATATACAAGTCAGTTAGCTTGGGAAGACCATAGTCCATTCAAACCGATAGGAAATGTGCTGACTTGGTTAGACGATCCACGATGACCCAAATGGCATAGTGTTTAGTGGGAGTCAAAGGCAGACCACTGACAAAGTCCATAGTGATATTCTCTCAGTTCCATTGCAGTGGATCAATAGGTTACAATAATTTGGTTGGAACACGATGTTCGGCTTTAACACGCTGACACGTAAAGCACCTGGATACAAACTCAACTATGGTTTGTTTCATGCACGGCCGCCAATAAAGTTCCAGTTGGTCCTTTTACATCTTCACTGACCCCAATTGAATAGAGAAAGAGCTCGAATGAGCTTCTTTGAGGATATTCTTACGAAGAGATTCATCATTAAGTACATAAACCCTATCACGAAAACATAAGAGCCCTTTAGAATTTACTCTAAAATCAGGGTTATCTTGCAACTTGGAAATAATAGTTTGAAGCTTAGAATCTTGTTTTTTGCAATGCTTGAATTCTCGATATAATGGTAGACTAAACTTGAAGTTCAGCTACGAAGCAGTGATGCTTCCTAAGACGAAAGTGAGCATTGATAGCTTGAGGAGCTACAACACAAGGACTTGCAATAAGTCGATGTACAAATCAACATATTAAACTCAATGATCAATAACAACACTTACCAGGTAGAGGTTTGCGACAGAGTCCATCAGGTACAACATTAGCCTTGCCTGGATGGTAGTCAATGACAAGATCATAATCCTTGAGAAGTTACATCCATCTCTGTTGTTGAAGATTCAACTCCTTTTGGGTCAGGGGGTATTTGAGACTTTTATGATCGGTAAAGAGGTAACATTTCTCTCCATAGAGGTAATGCCTCCAAATTTTCAATGCAAAGACAACTATAGCCAACTCTATATCATGAGTAGGATAATTCATTTCATGTGGCTTTAATTGTTTGGAAGCATAAACAATGACTTTACCTTCTTGCATTAATATACATCCTAACCCGAGATGCGATGCATCACTTTAAACTGTGTAGTCCTTTCCTATCCCGGGTTGGGTTAGAACTGGTATAGGAGTTAAAACTTGTTTCAATTGATCGAAGCTCTTTTGTTGATCCGTAGTCCAAACGAATGAAGCTTCATTTCTCAATAACTTAGTCAGAGGAGCTGATATCATAGAGAATCCCTTGACGAATCTCCTATAATAGCCAGCAAGACCAAGAATCCTTACCTCACTAATATTCTTCGGTGGATGCTAGTCAATAATGGCTTGAATATTTTTCGGGTCTACTTGGATGCCTGAAGCCGACACAATATGCCCCAAGAAGGCAACTTCTATACGCCAAAATTCACACTTTGAGAACTTGACAAATAACTACTTCTCATCGAGGGTTTGAAGCACAATGTGAAGATGATCACGATGTTCCACTGTATTCTTTGAATAGATTAGAATGTCATCAATGAATACCACTACAAATTTATCGAGGTAGGGTCTAGAAACCCAATTCATCAAGTCCATAAAAGTAGCCAGTGTATTGGTTAGCCCAAATGGCATCACCAAGAATTCGTAGTGACCATATCTCGTATGAAAGGCATTTTTAGGCACATCACATTCTCTAACTCTCATTTGATAATAGCCAGACCTTAGGTCGATCTTGGAAAACATAGTGGCATCCTTGAGTTGATCGAATAGGTCATCAATCCTTGGCAATGGGTATTTGTTCTTGATGGTCACCTTGTTCAACTGTTGGTAATCGATACATAGTCTCATGGAACCATCTTTCTTCTTCACAAAGAGAATCGGAGCTCCCCAAGGTGAGAAACTCGGTTGAATGAAGCCTTTATCAACCAAATCTTGAATCTGGGTTTTCAGCTCTTTTAGCTCAATGGCTGCCATTCGATATGGTGTAATGGATATTAGAGCAGTTCCAGGTTGCATGTTGATGCCAAATTCAACCTCATAGGTTAAGGGTAAACCTAAGAGTTTATTAGGGAAGACATCGGGAAATTCACACACCGCATCAATATCCAATAATTGTGGCCCATCCTTAGCTTCTATTGTCAAAGTATAAAAGGAAGGATTTCTTAAACTCATCAACACAATGCTCTCCTTGCCAAGGCATCGGAGTTACAATTTTCTTTTGCTGCAATCCACCCATGCTTGATGCTCACTAAACCAATCTAGACCCAGTATTATATTAAACTCATGGATTGGTAGAACGAATAGGTTGGCCACAAAAGGAATCCCTTGAATCACTAAAGGAAAACTTTTACACATAAGGCTTATGGTGACACAATCACCTAGTGGATTAGTTACAGAGATTCTCGATGCTATAGGTTTACTAGTCATTTCATGCTTCTTAACCAGTTTAATGCTTATAAAGGAATAAGTAGAGCTAGGGTCAATCAATGCATATAAAGAATGGAAATACAGTTCAATGATACCTGCAATGATATCAGGCTCACCTTTCTCCTCCCTGTTCCTCACATGATACACGTGAGCAAGAGTCTTGGATTCTTGCTTACTCGGTGCCTTGCCAAAACCACTAGGTCTCTTTGTAGCTCTTGACGAGCCTTGCCTTGACCCCTTAACTTGGAAAGACTGGGTAGGGGTTGCAGTACCTAATGGTATAACCATAGACTTGGTTGCACCAAGAGGACAATCAAGGATAAAATGGCCTTATTCCTTACAATAGAAATATGCTTTAGTTTGCTTACGGCACTGGCCTGTTAGGTGTCGTTTCTGGCAATAGTTGCAAACTGGATTCTGTAAACTTCGATTGGAGCTTCTAGTGCTCTCAACTGAGCCCATATTGGAAAAAGATTACATTACGATATGAGGTTTCTCGATATTCCTAGATTGGGAAGGCTGTGAGTACATGTTATGCTTAGGGCCTTGGTGTTTATTCTTCTTGTTCCACCTGGGAGGTCGAGAATCATCTCTAAGCCTCTTTTCTACCTTGCTAGATCCACTTGATCTCTAAGCCTTTTGTGTAGCTTCGGTGGCTTTAACTTGATTTATGAGGTCCTAGAAGTCGATGATGCCCAAAGCAATAAACATAGGGCGTAACTCATCATTAAGCCCAGTAATGAACATCCCGCATTTGTCTTCTTCCTTCTTGATGTGCTCTGTACCATATCGGTAGTACTTGCAGAAATCATGGATGTACTACTCGGTAGGTCGACCGTTTTGCTTCAAATGAAGGAAGATACTACACCTCTCTGCAATGTAGTATTCACTAATATATTTCTTTCAGAACTCTTGAAGGAAGAACTCCCAAGTGATAGTTTCTTCAAGGACGGTGAGAATAGTGGTCTCCCACCACTAAAATGCTTCATCAGCTAACAACGCAAGGGCGCATTGCAGCTTATGTTCATCAAAACACTGCAATTGCGTGTTTAAAATTCTCAACGTATTGTCCAGCCAGTACTCGGTGATCTTAGGATTGTCATCATCCTGACCAGTAAAAGTGTATGCCCGGAGCGATGCCAACTTGTCAATAGGGGCTCTAGCGTATTGGACAACTGGTGGGGTTGGTTGCATCATTGTCTCGGCCCTCATAGATACCATAAATTTCTTAAACATGTTAGCCATGTTTCGATAACACTCTACCTGCGCATTAGGCAGCTCCGGCCTGACATTCTAAGGTGAGGGATTAGGCACATTCGGAGGATCTCCTCCCCTCACCGTGTGTCGAGGAATCGGTATCAGGCTCATCTATGTGAGCTTCATTGGTTTTCAGACATAGTTATAACACAAAGAGATTGAATTAGTCAACAAGTCACGATATGCACAATATATAACTCCTAGATGGCAAAGTAACACAATAACAATACAATAGGCTTTGATTTAGCCCTAGAATCGACTAAATTCTAGCTTTAATGCCACAAATGTAACACCTCATTCCCGACCTGGTCGAGATCTGGGTTAGAGAATGCTACCGGTGAGCAAAACGGTGATTAATGCAATAAATTTCAATTAATATTCGGTAATTAAACGATATTTTGCTTTATATACAATTCTAAGGTAAACATTAATCCAATTGTCCAATGTACAACAACAATTTGTCAATTAGGACCAATTTATGACTTTTCAAGTTTTAGGGACTAATCTATGAATTTTGTAATTTAGGAGTCCTTTCATGCAATTAACTAAACAACAGTGAAATTCGATACAATAACGATGTCCTTGTAAATTATCAGGCATTTCCGATGTCGATTGCCTATCCAATTAGGCCTTACAATATTTAGTGACCATTCTATAAATGTTTCAAAAATTGGGTTCAATGACTTTCAACAGAATTAACTACCACCGTATCGATACACCTTGGGGCCATATCGATACGGGTGTATATGAGTTTAAGGTCTAAATGGAATCATCCAACTCGTATTGATACCGTATTCAAGGATGACAATCCAATTCCCAGTAATTCAAGAACTCGTATCGGTACAACTAGACCTATATCGATACGGGTTGACCAATGTTGACTTTGACCATTACCCATTTTGATACGCCCTGAGGCCGTATCGATGCAATTAAATTCACAGACCTCACTACCAAGGTCCGTATCGATACCCTTAGACTTGTATCGATACCCTATGATGAACTTGCACTTTCCCAGGCCAAATATGCAAGGCCGTATCGATACGGCATGACCTGTATCGGTACGCCCTGCACTGTAATGTCAATTTTTATATGGTTTTTAGTCCATTTGACCTAGCAATTGATGTCCAAATTCAATGAAACTTTTTCAACCATATTACAATACAATAATCTACTTGCATGCCAAATTTTAGGGTCATCTGAATCCGTTTACTAAGTTTTTACATTTTAGTGCCCATTATGCATTTTTAGCCATATTTTCACTATGCCAAAGGGGTCATTTTGGGCCTGAAACACTTTCACAAACCATGCTTAATACATACATACCAAAGGGGTCACAATAGACTATTTTGACTATTTTGCCACCATCTAGGAGTTCATAAGGACAAAACACATTACTTGTGACTTGGGGTGACTTGTCAACAACGACCAAACTTTTGATCTTCAATGACAAAATCGTTAACCTAAAATGTATGAAATAAAATGCATTAGGCATATTTTTCTTAGTGAGGTAGTCACAAATAAACGCTATATCACTAAAACGTATTCCAATTCATTTCTTGACAATGACAATGCAATAGTTAAATAGAAACAATGCAATGAACATGTTCAATGGCAATAATTTTCATAAATCAACAATAACCCTTGGATCGATTCGGGATAGTGGATACGCGAATTTCTACGCCTCACCAAATCAATAAGTGGTCTAGTCCCTCTACCTCGCTAATATGAACAATAACACAATACATTCCACCGCCTCGCCAAATCAATATAGGTCGTAGCCCAATGACCTTAGTCCACCAATACACTGTATCCAAAGTCCTTTCGAATCCAAGGTTCGGTGACATTACAATAATTCATGTTCAATGTTCTTAGCAATAAACAATGTTTCAGTGTCCATGTTCAATGACAATATCAATAACAATGACAATGTCCAATGATTTCAATAACAATAACAAAGGTCGATGCTTCATGTACACTATTTCAATGACAATAACGATGTTGACATCAATGATCAATAACAATGGCTACATCAATAGCTATATCAATGCTCTATATCAATATCCTATACTTTCATGATTCAATGATGATGGCGATGATAGTGGCAATAACAATACTCAATGAAAACAACGATATCTATGTCTGAAGTTTAATAACTATGGCGATGACATGGACAATGCTCAATACTCGATACAATAACTTACCAATACTTACCATAATATCCGATAAGTGATTCACTGCAATAATCCTTAATAAAAAGGTTAGAAATGACAATTTTAATAACAATAAAATCGGGAAAGACACCTAGCCTAATCCCGAAACTCCGACTACACTCACCTCGACAATCTGAAGCTTTCAAGGCTCTCGTATAGCAATCCCCTTGTTCCTAGCTTTTGTTTGTGACATAGATGATCTCTAACAACTTCTTGAGCTAGGTAAAAATAATAGGATTATGTTATAATAATTAACACGATATCGTAAATAAAATAATGATATCAAAATCAACATCGAAGCTTGGAATAGCTATTAGCTATCAAACTCTATGGATGGTCAAACCCTAACTTTGTGATTAAGCTTGATTCATCCATGGATTTCAATAATAGCTTAAGGGAATAAGCTTACTCGATTACTAGGATCGTTTCAATACCAATGATTCAAAGAAAACTAAGCTTGAACTATCTTCTAATGGAGGTGTGTAATTGAGAGAAGATGAAGACGAGAGAGGTGCTTGCTTGCTTGAATCAGGTAAGTTTTCCTCTTTCCTTAGCTATTTACCTTGTGTTAATAGCAATAGATTTCCTTCTATTGAAGGAACCTCTCCCAGTAATCCCACGTATGGGATAGTTAATTTGAGGAGGGGCTAATCTTCAACTCTTAAAGGTCTTATGCTTTTTCCCTAAACTTTTTAATTTATCCATTTTAGTCACTAAAAGATTTTCAATACTTTCATTAAGGTCCTTAAATGGTGATTCGACTCAATTAGAGTCCAATATCGATACAATTGACCTTGTGGTAAGCATCAATACAATACATGAACTTTTCTGATGTAAAGTCTCTAATTTTCGGAGCCCAATTCCGGCTAGGCTAGATTTCGAGGTGTTACAGTAAGTCCATCAGATAACCATCAGCATGGCATCCTTCTCACCAAGCAAGAAATTTACAAACAAGACTTTGAGAAAGAGAAAGAGAAGCTGTGGGGCAGGGTTACTGAACTTGAATGCAAGCTTATCGTCGAACAGTACCAAAGAGAATGCTATCAAAAGGAACTAAAAACCCTGCTGTCAAATCAAGATCTCCACCTAAAAGATGTGAAAGAACTGACCCAAGAAAATAACAGCTTGAAAGCTTGAGGGGCACGTGCTAGTAGTTTCAAAGCCTCGAAAGAAGAAAAGGCACAGTTCGAAGAAATAAAGGAAGAGCTGAAAGTTTGGATGCGCGAGGCCCAAAAACAGAAAGAGAAGGCAGACTGAATCACTAGAAAAAAGTAGCACTTAGAAGAGCAATATTCGAAGATACGTCATAGCCTCGGAAAATGTCGTGACCAGAACTAGAAGCTTCAAGAGAAATTGAAGGAAGAAGAGGTCAAGGGAGCCGAAGCTGAGTTGTTCCATCTGGGTATTGAAATTTAAAGAAGTAATTGCAAGCACATAAGGATCACATCCGTACCCTTATAGATGATGAGAAGATCCAGTGGGCCGACACTAAGCGAGATGTAAATGTTGCATGCTTGGGCAGACAACTATACGTTGATCATCTGACTCAGCAACTCCAGAAACCAACCTCTAAGGTTCGTGAGATGAAGAATCAGGCCAAATATTTGAGAGATGTTCCTCCTAACTAGAGAGGGCATGCAACATTTGTTAGACTTCCTGGATGATACAGTGGGCCAGTATCAACAAGTTAGCCAGTTCTTCGGCCGTGTTTAAAGAGAGGTCACAACCAGTGCTAAAGCGCATCAAAAGAGGAGAGCAGTCAGAATAGAAAAAAAATATTTTCTTTATTTTTGAGAATAATGTATGCTCGAACCTTATGATCTATGAAGTGCACTTTTGATTTTGGAATATCAACGATCTTGCATGATCATCCTTCGCATCTTATTTATTCATTTTAAGGTTGGTGAACAAGTGTTGTTATATCATGTTTGGTTAAAACTTAAAGCTAGGTAAGCTTCATTCTCGTTGGCTCATACCATTTATAATTACTAATATATTTTCTCATGATGCAGTAGGATTAAAAGCTTGGACTTGGACAAAAGCTTCAAGATAGTGGAAATTAAAAGCTTGGATTCAGACAAAAGCTTCAAGGTCATGTCGAGCATGAACAATTCCAAGATAGAAGTGATTCCTAAAAGAGGTTTCGTTGAGGAAGAGGAAGAGCAAGCCATTGATGTGAATAATCAACCTGACATGGAAAAGATATGTCTTAGTATAAGACGTTCACTCAAAAGAAGATTAGCCCATCATTGATGAAATCATGTTTGAAGATTGAAAGGGGCATCACCTTGCTTGAGGAAGGTTTTTATCATCTTCACTTTCAAACGGGTGTAACTTATGAAGACATAAAGTCTCTTTCGCACTTTCAAATAAAGACCAAAATATCTCCTGCACTTTCAAATAGAGGATACCAATACGTCATCCACACTTTCAAATAGGGACATAAAAGCATATTTACACTTTCAAACGAAGATCCAAAGCCTCTTCTTAGAGCAAAGATATCGGGACACCCTCTGCACTTTCAAACGGGAGTACCTCCTGAAGACATAAAGGCTCTTTCAAACTTTCAAACGAAAAGTAAAACATCTCATGCACTTTCAAACGGAGATATCAAGATTTCCTTTACACTTTCAAATGGGTCCGTAAAAACATCTTCCCACTTTCAGACGAAGATCTAAACGTCTATTCTTAGAGCAAAACCACCGAGCATCCAGCACATGCCCCTAGCTATGTACTCCGCTTCAAGCGTCCAACGAGGAAGCATAAACCCCCTATCTATAGTAAACTTCAAGTTGCATTGAGTGAAATGTTTTTCTCAAGTTTGGGGCCAGTTTGTCCATGGTTAACAGTTAGTTTTATTTTTGGTTGTTATGGCATTGACAGTTTGAGTATGCTGTTTAAAATTTTGATGATGTCCTATGGTGGTGACTTGTACTTAATTAATAGCGATGTATTAAAAGCTCCAATGATTTGAACTTAGGGTTGATTTTGCTAAAAATTATACTTGACACGTTGTATGCTTTCAAACACTTAAAAAGCCTTAGGAAATTTTAGGTCGACTCTCTGATGCCTTAGCATAAATTGATAATAATGAACTAAATGCTCAATGTTAGCATAAAGGCTAAAAACTTAAACTCCTAGAAAAATCGAGAAAAAGAATGAAAAAAATGAATTTAAATGTAAACTCGATGCCAAAGGCAAACTGTTGAGGGACACTCTAATATGCTTTGCTAGCTTAGTACACTAGGTGAGTTGTGTTTGCTCCATTTAACTTTCCCTAGTAGGAACATTAGTCCTAGCATAAGAGTGAATGAAAGTCTTCATAGGATGACTCTGCTCGTAGAGCTCGGGGATGGGGTGTTTGCTCCACTTCATTTTTAGGCCTGAAGAGTAGTTGTGATAAGCCGAAGCCCCAAGGATACAGTTTAATGAACTAAACAACTAAGGGAGTAAAATAATATGCTAAAAAGGAAAGAAAATGCTAGACAAGAATAAAGAGCAATCCTAAAAATTCTTTAAGGTCATTAAGTATTGATTGTATGCAATACAACACACACTGCACTTACAGTGGAATCGATCCTAGGAACGAATTTGTCGAGCTCTGTTATACTGCATAAAAATGATGCAGCGTGTTCAAATTTTTGATGCCAAGTATAGTTTCTTTTCTTCAGTTTTGCATGTCATTGCTTGAGGATAAGCCATAGCTTAAGTCTAGGGATGTGATAACTCAGTAGAAAACCTATATTTTTATTTGAGTTGTATGAAATCAAGCTCATATAATTGCATTTAGATTTAGTTTGCATTAATTTTGGGAGTTTAACTTTATGTTTCAACAATTTATATTTGGATGCTATTGATGGGAAAGGTATGGCATTTTAGTAGTATTTGTGCAGGAAACTATGAAGTAGTAAAGTGCTGGAGTAGTGCAGCAGCGACCTCTCATGATCACTAACTCGTTAAGATCATAGCACTTGTTAAATTTTGACAAGGGCCATTTTCTGACTCTACATCACTTCAAGAGATGAGGAAGAGCTTGAAAAAGTTAATTAACGAAAAAGTCAGAGGGTTTCTCCGAGTAAGGGAAAGATATAATGTTGACCAAAGTCACATGACTTGAAGGTTTGAATAAAGAATGAACAACAAAATTTTGAGGCAAAATTTTGTTGGGGCATGAAGGTTGATTTAATACTTCAAAGGCAGAATCCAAGAAGGCGACTTCGACAAGAATTTCATGTATCTTTTATCGACCAGGAAAACACGCACTTGCATGTCATATATGTTTTTCATAAAACGGAGATTTTCTTAATTCTATAGTTTCTTAAGAATGCTTTTCTTAAAACACAAAAGAATTTCTTAATTCTATCATTTCTTAAGGATATTTTTCTTAAAACAACAAGAGTTTCCTAATTCTATCATTTCTTAAGGATGTTTTTCTTAAAACACAAAAGAATTTCTTAATTCCATCATTTCTTAAGGATGTTTTCTTAAAACAACAAGAATTTCTTAATTCTATCCTTTCTTAAGGATATTTTTCTTAAAACATAAAAGAATTTCTTAATTCAATCCTTTTTTTCTTAAACACAAAAGAATTTCTTAATTCTACCCTTCTTAGGGACATTTTTTTGTAAAACATATCATGCATTCATGAGAAGCATGCTAACTCGTCACAATCATAGCATTTTTTGAATTTTGACAAAAATACAAGGACCATTTCATAGAAGAGGCCATAGGCGCAAGACATTCTATGTCGCTTTAGGGGAAAGATACCCCACATCATTTTGAAGGAGTAAACTGCATTTCTCGCCATCTTTAGAAGAAGTATATCATTTTTCGATTCGAAGCCTATCTGTTCAGGCTCATGAAGAATGGAAACCTTTATTTTTCAACATATAGCCTATCCATTCAGGCTCATGAAGAATGGAAACCTTTACATAACCTATCCGTTCAAGCTCATGAAGAATGGAAACCTTAATATAGTCTATCCGTTTAGGTTTATGGAGAATGGAACCCACCCTTTTCGATTTAGTGCCCATAGGAGCGAGAGTCACCCCTTTCGATTTAGTTCTTGTAGGGGCGAAAGTCACCCTTTTTGATTCAATGCCTGCAGGGGTGAAAGTCACCCTTTTCGATTCAGTGCCCGTAAGGGCGAGAGTCACCCTTTTTGATTTAGTGCCCGCAGGGGCGAGAGTCACTCTTATCGATTTAATGCCCTTTGGGGAGAGAATCATCTTACCGATTTAGTGTCTGTAGAGGCGAGAGTTATCTTACCGATTCATTGTTCGCAGGGGCGAGGATCACCTTACCGATTTAGTGAAGAAGATGATCACCTTGCCGACTTGGTGTTTCCCTAATAGATAACTTAAATATTTTTGTAAGATTAGTTCCCCAACAATAAAATCTAACCATAAATACATAGAGTTTAGATTCCTAAAACAATTTGTCTTTTAATAATTAACTTGGTAAGTTAGTAAAAGTAAACTAATACATTTCCTTAATCGTAAATAACAAAATAAAATCTTTGGGTAATTTTTTTAAAAAAAGGTAAATAATCTATTTCTCTTAATTGTAAATAATGGTAAATAAAAACTAATTTGGTAATTCTTTAAAAAGGGTAAATAATTTATTAATTGTAAATAATGTTAAATAAAAACTAACTTGGTAATTCTTCAGAAAGGGGTAAACAATCTTTTAATTGTAAATAAAACTCTTTAGGTAATTGTTAGAAAAAGTAAATAATTTATCTTTGTAAAATATAAATAATTAGATAGAGCCTTTTAGGATTAATGTCTTTAAACACATGCTTTTGAAAATAATAATTAATTTTGAACATTAAAACTACCAATAAAAATTAAAAAGATTATAAAACATCATTTAAAAAGAGATTACCTTTGCACGCATTCATCCAAGTTATAAAGAAAATATTAGTGATCAAGTAAGCCTTGTTCTGCTGGCGTGATGAGAATGTTAATCTTTTCCCACACGTAATCGTGTTCCCAAACTATCGATCTAGTTGGTTTTTAAATTATCGATCCACCAATAACGACCGAATCCCACAATGAGAAAGATATAACGCACAAACGTGAAATAAATCCTGCATTTTCGGACTCAACCAACACCTGTTGATAGCCTTCATTAAAGTCTTTAAGCAGACCCATTCGAGCGGCGTAGGCTTCTGCCGTGCTTGCGGAAATGGCCCTAAAGAACTGCGTTATGGGAAATGAACATTTTTACCTTCGCAAAAAGGTAAAAAGTAAAAGCCGTTTCTGCTTATTTTTACGGTTTTACCTGCTCCATGATCCTTAGTCATAAAAATGAATTCATTTTACATTTATCGAACTAGCAAACCAACGGTGAAAGAAAGATTCACCTTTGACATATCCAGATTAAAGTGCAGCTCTTTTCAGACAAAACTACCTTAAAACAAACTGGATTTAATTTGGCCAAAATTTACAGTGAGTTATTAAACACATAACAAGCACGACTCTAGTTCAAAAAAAAAATAGACGAGAAAAAACACGCCAAAGGAGACAAATTGAAATATATATGAGAATTGCAAAAAAATCTAAATCGTCTCTCAACTCACTCTCTATGCTAAAACTAAATCTTATTATTAATTTATAGAATATATTACTCAAATAAAAAATTTTGAACAACAAAAAATATCTATTTCACTTAGGATTTTAAAGTATACCTACAACTGTAGGCTGCAAATGCAATGACAAGACATATTGTATTCATAAGGGGAGAAATTAGGTTTGAACTTTGAAAATGACATTATTGTGAGAGAAAATCACGAATTTCAAATATGAATAATAAATGGTAAAACTTTGATACACATGCTTGTGTAATTTTACACAAGCTTGTATTTTTACCTTATAAAACACTAATTCTAAATTCTTAACCCTAATACCTTAAAACCTAAAACCTAAACCTTAAACCTTAAATTCTAAACACTAACCTTAAATTCTAAACCCTACAACTTAAACCCCTAAACTTTTAACCCTGAACTAAACCCCTAACCCCTAAATTTGAAAAGCACGTGTAAACGTTTGTTTACACAAACTGTGTATCAAACTTTTTATCAACAATAAAATCGATATAAACTATGCCAAATGAAAAAAAGTTGTTCTTTACTGAAATTCTTTTATGCAGGCTACCGTAGATACCATTGCTTAAAACTCGATCTCTATTAAGGATAAGTGAGTCCAAGTCCATCACATCTAGCCCAAATTTCTCTACTCTAAATAAACTCAGCCCGAATATGAGTTAGTGTATTGTCAAAAAAAAAAAAACCTGAGTTAGTGTGCCTTGGAGTCTGTTCTGAAGTGGAATCATATCTTTGGAGGAGAAAGTACACGGACAATATTAGATTTCTTTGGCGTAGGGTTATGACTAATACAAGCAATTATGGAAGAAATTTTCATTTGAGCCATATGCTCCTATTGGTTGATTTGTACCCTTAACTACATCCCACTAATTTTATGCTTGTTTAATGTAAAGTTATTATTATAAACAATATTTTAAATAAGGTTTGTAAAATCCCAATTTTTTTTATTTGAACCCTTGACTATGTTTCTTTTTTACCGATCGGTCTCTTTTACTGTATTCAATTCGAATCAAATTTTCAGCCAGTAAAAATCATGAAATTATTAAAGATGTTTAGAAAAGTTTTTATATTAAAATATGAAAAAAAACATAATTTTTATGAGGGGGTTTTAAAATTTCCAAAAGTAACTTTGAAAGAGTCTTATTTAAAATATCCCTTTGGATGCTTTCTGAAGAACGAAGATTCAAGTTGACTGGCAAAGCACTACTGTAGTGTATTCGACTCATGATGACTTGGCCACTGCAAAGTTAACTGAATCCGGTGCTTAATAGAGACATATACGTTGACAAAACTACATTTATGTTTAAAAAGAGCTCTGATTAGTGTAGTTATTGTACACATAATGTTACACACAATTTTTTTATTTTTTTAATATTATGTGTACAATATTTTTTTAAAGAAAAATTGTGTGTAATTAAAATATATACTAAATAGGGTGAGTCTAATGTATGATCTCTTAATTGAAGGTTAAAAAACAACGCAACTTAAAATGTTAGAAAATACAGAACTTAAAATTTATACTTTTGATAATGTTTTAGGTTACGTGTTTTCATGACAAATTTCGAAACTTGTCATAAAACCACAAACCAAGTTTTGGAACTTGTCAAAAATTTACCAACTTAAAATGTTATTGAAAAATTGTGTACAATATTTTTTAAAAGAAAAATTGTGTGTAATTAAAATATATACTAAATAGAGTGAGTCTAATGTATGATCTCTTAATTGAAGCCTAAAAAACAACGCAACTTAAAATGTTAGAAAATACGAAACTTAAAATTATACTTTTGATAATATTTTAGGTTACGTGTTTTCATGACAAATTTCGAAACTTGTCATAAAACCACAAACCAAGTTTTGGAACTTGTCAAAAATTTACCAACTTAAAATGTTATCGAAAAATTGTGTACAATATTTTTTTAAAGAAAAATTGTGTGTAATTAAAATATATACTAAATAGAGTGAGTCTAATGTATGATCTCTTAATTGAAGCCTAAAAAACAACGCAACTTAAAATGTTAGAAAATACGGAACTTAAAATTATACTTTTGATAATATTTTAGGTTACGTGTTTTCATGACAAATTTCGAAACTTGTCATAAAACCACAAACCAAATTTTAGAACTTATCAAAAATTTACCAACTTAAAATATTATCAAAAAGTACAACATTTTAAGTTGTGTTGTAACATATTAGGTTGCATCGTTTTTTAGCCTTAAATTAAAGTGTTATACCCTAGACTCACCCATATTAAATATGGATAGTTAAAATTTTTTCATTAAAATTTTACATGACTGTAGCTCATATTTGGTTAGACAACAGGTAGGTACAGGGTCGGTTGCACGTTAATTATTGAAGGGACAATTGACTCTCTCAATTTTGATGGTTTAATTTTATTTTAAGCCGTTGATAGTTTTAAAAGTATTGTAATTAAGTCGTTGTGGCATTTAACTCTTTCAACTTTAATGGTTTAATTTCATTTTAAGTCGTTGATAGTTTTAAAAGTATTATAATTAAGTCGTTGTCCCTTTACAAAATTTTATAATTAAGTCGTTGTCTCTCTCGAAATTTTTGGTTTAATTAACTTTTATGATCTTGTTAGTTTTAAAATTAATGAAATTAAGTCTCGACTCCCAATTTTTTAATTTACTTTACTTTTTAAGTCCATTAATTTCAAAATTAAAAAATAAGACCATAATTCCCTTAATTTTATAATTTAATTACCTTTTAAGACCTTATCAATTTTAAAGTTAAGCAACTTAGTCTCTTCATGGGTGAATTATGAATCTGTCCCGCACGTATATCTTTGAAATTCATTATCATTGAGTAAAAGGAACTTGTTGAGCTTAGAACAGAAAGAAATCAATGTGTTTCACGAAATGAATGATTGTCTAAACGACTAAAAAAAATAATGAAATCAACTTGATTCTTGGGGTCAAACCCACATGCTCTTGCTCAGTTCTAAGTCAAAGTGTTTGGGCCAGTCGAGATGATTTAAAGCCGAGGTCGTGTTCTCCATCACGTTTTCTCCCAGAATGATCATTGTTATGGACTTATTGGCAGTTGACCTGTGCTTTTCTTGCCACTGTGTTTGCACGGTGTTCCGAATGTCTTTAAAGCCGGATCTAATTATTAGTTAATACATATGGAATCGATTTTATCCCTCAAAATCGAATACTCAATTGAGTGATAATATTTGATGAATCGTCAATTTTCTAAATAAAAGAGGATAATTGATAGGAAAAAGAAGTTGTCAAGTTGCTGAGGTTTTGTATTGTTTCAGGCTTAAATGAAAAATCAACCTTTAAATTAGGTTTTTTGTTTCTTTTGGCCTTAAATAAGTCTCTAAACTATCATTTTTAGTCACTTTAATCCCCTAAACTATTTTTTGGTCAAAATAAGTACCTAAACTATGACTTTTTTCTTTTAGTCTCTAAACTATCTATTGGTAAAAAAATTATTATGACGTGTCAACATCTTATTGGTTGAAATAATTTTTGTGTGACTTCTTAAAGTGGCCATAAATGATACTTTAGAGACTTATTTTGACCAAACAATAATTTAAGAAAACAAACAAAATGTATTTTAAACATCAATTACATCTGCTCCAACACGTTTCTTTATACATTTATCTTTAACTAAATCATATTATACGTGAGGGAAAAATTCTTTGCACAAATTCAGCACACGCTGCTTGCTATTTTCAAATCCAATTCACATGTTCCATACGCATTCCTATTATTCCACAAATGTAGATTTAGGGAGGAGTATTTTTTTTATTAATGTCTAGATAATAATTCTTCTTCTTTGTTTACTCTTTTAATTCTTTTTCTTAAAAGTTAATTTTTTTTAATTACTTAAAAAATATCTTTCATGTTTATTTTACGGTTTATATTTAGATTTACCTTTTTTGACAATATCGTATCTATGAGAAAAAAAGCATTGTGGTGGTCGAAATAGGTAACCGGCGGTGGATGTAAGAAAGGAGGAGAGTGAATGGTGGTTAGGTATTTAGCAAAATATAGAGAAAACAGGAATTCTCAAACTTTTATTAACGATACAATGTGATAGTGTTAAAGAGTCGTAATGACCTAATACACCATATGGGTTTATATAGCCCAATATTCAACTGTTTAAACAAATCCAATATAACTTAACTAAACCCAAAACAGATTAACTACTGATTACATTCTAACCGTATCCAAAATTTAATGGTTTGTATGTATGTAGATTATAACTAGTGTTGTGCGACTGACTTGGTAGAATGGTTTGGTCATTTTGTTTGTTTGTTTTAATGTGTTGATAAACTTGTGCGTTAGGCGAGTATAGGCTTTGTGTGTTAGGCGCTTTGCGAGATTATAATATGGAAAATATTTTGATACACATGTACGCAAGCTTTTTAGTTTTAGCGTTTAGAGATTTAAGTTTTGGTTTAACGTTTAAGGGTTTAGATTGTAGGGTGTTAGGGCTAAGAATTTAGGTTTTAGATTTTATAGCTTAAATATAAAATGTTGTGTATCGAAATATAACACTTATAATCTATAATCTTTATCCTTCATTTTTGCATTTTTTATTAATAAAATAAAAAATACTTTGATATACAAGCTTGTATAAACTTTAGTTTAAACAAGCCTTTTAATATTAGGGTTTAGGTTAGGGTTTAGGGTGTTAAATTTAAGGTTTATGGTTAAAATTTAGAGTTTAAGGTTTAGAGTTCAAGGTTTAGGTTTTAGGGTGTTAAGTTAGATATTTAAGTTTTAGATTTTATAGCCTACATATGAAGGGTTGTGTAATTTTTTTACACAACCTGTGTATCAAATTATAACCCATAAAATAATACCGGCTTAGTAAAAAGAATTATCATTTGGACTTGATAAGTTATTCTTCCCCTCCATTTTTTTTATTAAATAGTGAGTATTATATTCCCATGTCGAGATTTGAACCCACACAAGATGAGATAAGATGAGCATCTTTAACCACTAGGCCAATTAGTGGATCTCCTTCTTCTCCATCTTTAGTTTGTAAAGCCGCATAACTATCTAGGTTTTTTGTTACCGTATATACTCTTTTTCTCCAACTAAATTTAAGAGAACTTTTAATGAGGCACACGATAATCATTAACTCTTTATAAAAAAAATATCATTGTACTTAATATTTATTGATATGTTTTTTTAAAAAATCTGATAGTATATAATATTGCTGCCCGAATTATATTTCACATATTAATTAGATCTATTTACAGATCCAACTTATTTTTTTTAAAAATAAATAATGGTCCAACTCAAAAAATTGGGAAAAATATTCTGCAACTGACCAACCAACTGTAATGGAACTTGTACATCATTGCTCAGCCTAGCTAATCTGGACCTTGATTGGATACATATTAAACGGTTACAAAGCTTTTAGTAACCTTTCATCTTGAGATGGATACATTTAGAATCAATTCCAGCCTTTATCTTGGCTTTTGGGTTCTATCGTCAGCCATTGTAAGTGGTACCAACCATTTCAAAAATTCACACACGATTCCTTCGCATAAATTTCAAGGTAAATTATAGGATAAATTACGTAAATTATCACTGAATTTTACTCTTAAACTTATTTTGGTCATTGAAGTTTTAAAACGTTTAATTTACTCACTGAAGTTTGACATTGAACGTTTTTTGTCACTCTTCCGTTAACTTGTATTGTCTTAAATTAAGACAAGATAAATAGAATATATAAGTTTTGGGGACTAAAAATGTTATTATACTAGCACTACACCAGATTAGGTAAATAGTGGCGCTTTTCGTGGCGTTTTAGGAGAAAATGCCGCTATTATTAAACTTATCGCGGCGTTTTTACTGAAAACGCCACAAAATAAAAACTTTAGCGGCGTTTGACAGGAAAACGCCACGAATAAACATGAATAGTGGCGTTTGAACCATAAACGCCGGTGTATGTCTACCTTTGGTGGCGTTTATGCTAAAACGCCGTAATAGATATTTAACTTTTAGTGGCGTTTATGAACAAAACGCCGCAAAAGGTGTTTGATTTTTAGTGGCGTTTGACACGAAACGCCGTTAAGGAAAATATGTACTGGCGTTTATTTGAGAAATGCCGCAATTGATCATTCTATGGTGGATTTTGTTTAAAAAACGCCGCAATAGATAAAACACACTGTTTATCTCGGTCTCGGACCAGCTTTCACCCTCCCCAAATCAATCGTGAAAAATCCCTAAATCCCTAATTGCTCTTGCTCCTCCTCGCCGTTCTTCCCATCGTCGTGCTCCCCGTCATCGTGCTCCCCGTGGCTGTGCTCTTCGCCGTCGGTCCTAGCCGTCGATCATCCCTCAAGTTAGCTTAGTACTGTTTTAAGTTTTTTCCACCTTTTTTTCGTTGTTGATTCTTTGATTAGTTTCATGGTCTCAATGATCTTAGAAGAATGATGCTTCCTTTTCCTAAACAAAGAACAAAATTTTTGTTCCATTGGAAACAAACGGAGAATAAATTGGCAGTTTCCAGTTTGCACATTCAAATTATTATTCAAATTATGAAGTTTTATGTGTATGAAATGTTCATGATTTCAGTACAATCTACAAGAATGGTATAATCATGAATTATAGAACTTATTCAACAATGGCAGTTTCCAGTTTTCACATGTTCATCATGTGAATTAATTTTAATTTACCATTATACACACAAATAATACTCATAAGACAAAAGATAGGATGCTGCTTTATGAATTATGCAACACAATCATTCTGTGATTTTTTTATAGGTGAATATTACTCTTTTGTTACATATATTTTCAGAATTGATTATTGTTTATCCTTATCTAAAAAACTTTGAAGGATTTGTTATTATATACTTATAGTGTCTAATTTCCTTATCTAATATATTGGAACCTTCCCAACACCAGCAAAGGCATTTTATCTTTGTTTTCTCCTGTCTAGATAGATTATGCAATTATCATTCTGTATTTATATCCTCTTCTATATGCATTTTGCAGAAGTTTATCCTTGGTGGGAGGCTCATATTTGGGCCAGATGCTAAGTCTCTACTTGTTACCCTATTGCTGATCACTGTTCATGTTATCATCTTTTGTGTGTTTGTTGCAAGGCATCTTCGACATGCGTTTTCTCCACATAATGCAGGATATGCAGTTCTGGTGGTAGCAATTGTCTTTACTATCTATGTAAGTCTTTACTTTTTACTTCTTGCATGTGTTCTTTGTTGAGGATTTATAACAACTACTGTTGAGTTTATCACTCTGGCCAGTGCCAGCAGTTAAACGTTTTCCTAAGACCTTTATTTTTTGCTCTATGTAAAACACATCGAGAAAGAAAGAGAAAAAGAAAGAGGATGGATAACTATTGTTTTGGTGTTTCAATTATTGCAGGAAGGCCCCCGGACAAAGTTGGGAATTGTAACATTTGACTCAACTATACATTTTTTTTAACTTGAAAGTGTACTGCAACAGGTAACATTTACTTTTAGTGTTTTTTTTCTTCCTTTTCGTTAAAATTATTTTATTGAGTTGACAAGTACTTTTAAGTTTCAACCTCTCAAATTCTTTTCCTTTTCCCCTAAAGTTTAAATGAGTTATTTTCAGCATCTTCCTGCTGGATAAAATTTAAAATATGGACAAACTTATTTTTAGTATTTCTAGATGAATGGTAGCACATGGAAGATGTAGTCAGGCCTATTGAGTACTGCATTTTATTGTCTTTGGTATTTGGTTTTCCTCTATTCATCTTGGATTGTTATGCTTTGCTGCTTTGACAAGTATTTTACCTATTCACACTTAGAAAGTTTTCTCGTTTCATATTATGGCATATAAGTATTTTATCTACAATTATCAATTTAAAAGAATAAATTTGAATCAATAGTATTAGCAACTAACATGTGAAATGGATATTACAGAAATACAAAATGGATAGGAGTTGGATGGATTTGCCAAGGGTAAGCGCCGACTATCGAAATGAAGTAGAAACTTTTCTAAATTTAGCTTTTGCGAATGTAAGCCAAGAGAATATGATTCTTTGCCCTTGTAAGAAGTGTGTTAACATTAATTGGCACATTCGTGAAGTTGTACACGAACATCTAGTTATTTTTGGCTTTGTTCCGGGCTATAGAAAATGGGTATTCCATGGAGAGTTGACACCTCGTAAAGCTTATTCCACTAGTAATCCGGCTTATCTTCCTAATTCTCATCGTGGATCTCTTAGAGAAGATGACATGGAGGGTATGTTGCGAGATGCATTTAATATGCACAATTATCATCAATCTATTAGAGAAGATGATTATGATATTGGCGTTAATGATTTCACCGAGATGAGAAGAAGTGGATGTGATGAAGAGTCAAATGGAGAAGCGGCAAAGTTTTATAATTTGCTTAATGAAATGAATGAACCACTTTATGAGAGATCGAAATATTCAAAAATCTCCTTTTGTATTTGTCTTTTCCACTTAAAATGCTTGGGATGGTGGACCGGTAACTCTTTTATGCAGTTATTAGAGTTTTTGAGAGAAATATTTCCTTTTGCTAAAATTCCTCAATCCGACAAAGATATGAAGAAAATGATAAAGGATTTGGGCCTTGGTTTTGAGAAAATCCATAGTTGCCCGAATGATTGTATGTTGTATTGGGGTGATCGAAAATACCAGGAATCCTGTCATGTATACGGTAAATCTCGGTGGATGAATGGGGACACAGAAAATGTGAGTGAGGACGAAGTTGAAGCACGATCAAGAAAGAAACCAGTAAAGATTCTGCGATATTTTCCTCTAATACCTAGGCTTCAAAGACTTTTTATGTCTTCAAAAACTGATGAGTCTATGAGGTGGCATCATGATGGACGAACAGATGATGGATTATTAAGGCATCCTACTGATTGTTTAGCTTGGAAGTCATTTGACCAAAAATTTCCAAGTTTTGCATGAGATCCTTGAAATGTTAGGCTCGGTCTTGCATTTGATGGGTTTAATCATTTTAAAATCATGAGTACTTCGTACAGTACTTGGATTGTTCTGCTTGTTCCCTACAATTTGCCCCCGTGAATTTGCATGAAACAATCATCATTTATCTTATCCATGATAATCCCAGGTGAGAAAGGTCTCAGGAATGATATTGACATTTACACGCAACCTCTTATTGAAGAGTTAAAACAATTATGGGTGGGTCTCGAAACATATGTTGTGTTGAAGAAGGAGAACTTTAATTTGCGTGCAACTTTATTGTGGACCATTAATGATTTCCTTGCTTATGTAAATTTACTTGGGTGGAGTACCAAAGGTCGTTATGCTTGTCCTTGTTGTGCTGCACAGACATGTTCGAAGTGGTTGTATAATGGAAAGAAGTTCTCGTACATGGGACATCGTCGATGGTTAGATAAAAATCATAGATTTAGATATCAAAAGAATATGTTTGATGGTACTTGTAGCGACGTTTTTGAAAAACCTTTAGAAAAATTATAAGGATTAGCACCCCCATCACGCCCGGTAATTGGTACCAAAATATTTGTTGCCTTTAATCGAAGGAAATTGTCGGGATTTGAAAAGAATTCAATTTGGTGACCTTAATTGAACGAGCTTTATCAGATTGGTGGGTTTAAATTAATTGAGCATTTAATTAATAAGTTTGTCGATACATCAGACCATAGATTAATCCGACATCGAATAAGCCCGACTACCGTGTTAATTTAAGGTTTGAATCCCGTATGCGACCTTTATGCATGATGCAAGCAGTTAAGGAATGATGTAATGGCTTTGTTAAGTTTTAATTATTTCTTGAGTTGGTAAGGATTAATTCAAATATTTGGTCAACATCCTTTAAGCTCGGACTGTCGCAATCCAAGTACCGGAACTACTGAATACCTTCCTCTTTGTAATCTGAGTTAATTAATGTGTAATTGAACATTCGAGTCACATGAATGACAAAAATAGGAGATGGCAAACAAAAGACATAAAATATAAGCACAAAAGGTCCACCCCAAGACCTAACTTAAAAGCCCAAGATATCGAAAACCGGATTAATGATCTAATCATTAGCTAAGTGAATCGAGTATTTAATCCTAAATTAATTAATTAGCCTTAAAAGAGCAAAAAACTTAACAAATTATGAAAATTGAATTTAATGTCGATCTAAACTTTATAGTTAATTTTATCCTAAAAGTTATTAAGACATTTTCAATTAATCTAATAAATTTAACATTAGCTCAAATAAGCCAAGAGCAAATTTAAATTTACTAAATTAGTCTGGAGCCTAATCTAACCAAGGCACTAAAAAAATATTCCTAAAGTAATCTAATTAATTTAAAGATCGTGCCCCTATGAGACGAGCACACAATTTTAAATTAATTAAATTAACTTTGTCTAAACTAATCAAAGGCTATCTTAATTAATTCTAAAGCCCACAACCACTAAAAACTAAGCCCAAACTAAAACACTAGGCCTAAAAACTAAAAAACCCAAAACTAAACTAAGCCTACACTAAAACTTAGCCAAGCCCATAAGAACAACAACACACATAGGTCAAGGACATATTATATAGATTTTAAAACTAAATCAAGTATATTAAGAGAAAATATATATATCACACAAATATTATGGAAAGACTTTTTAGCATATATATATATTAAAAACTATGTGTATATCATATATTATAAAAAACCTTATAATATATACAAATGTACACTACATTCTTTATAAACTATATATTATATAATTAAAGAAGGTTATATATATATATCATCAAACATTTTTTATATAAGGACGGTTTTATACAAACTCTTTTCTTTTTTTCGGTCCCCTTTCAGATTCTTTTGTCTAAGGACGATTTTATACTGTGGCAGTCTTGAAACATGATGTGGCCGGTGATTCGTTTCTCTCTTATTGGCCTAATGAATGAAGTCTCTCCTTGGTTCAATCTTAATACTTCTTTGTGTCGTCTACATTTAAAAGGTTAAAACATACCTAGAAACCTTTTGTTTTTCATAAACCTACATCAATTTGTTTGTCGGATGCTTATAAAAACATAAAAATGTGTGAAATAATACTTTTATCAATACTTCAAAATTTCAGAATGATCTGACAGTAATGGAAAACATAGAAGCAAAGAAAAACAAAGCACGATGTTGCATCCCAATCATTGACTGTATGTATGATGCGAGAGCCCATTAACCGAAATAGATCCCTTGCTAGAAATTCTCTATTGACACTCATTGGTTCCCGAGAGGATTCTTTTTCTTGGTTGTCTAAGCTGCGATAATCATCTAAGCTGCCCTATTCGGGTTTTCAACTCAAATCCTCCTTTGGTTTCAAGATGCCATTTTATGGTTTTCACCTTAAACCCTTATATTTTAATACCTGAAGCGCCCTTTTAGGGTTTTCACTCTAGGTATTTTCATTTTGTGAAGCGCCCTTCCAGGTTTTCACTCCGCTTTTCTTTCTTTTGTTTCTTTCTTTTTCTTTCTCTTTTTATATTCTTCACGCATAATACTTCCTGATTGAATCCGAATTCACCGGATTGTTCAATACATTTCCATCCATTTCTGTCAGGATCAAGGCTCATTCGGAAAAGGTTCTTTTAACAACATAAGTTCCCTCCCAATTGGGCATCCATTTCCCGCGGGAATCTTTTTGAGTCGGTAGAATTCTCTTAAGCACTAGGTCCTCTTCTTGAAATTCTCTCGGGCAAACCTTCTTGTCGTAAGCTCGCATCATCCGGTTTTGGTACATCTGGCCATGACAAAGGGCCTTCAACCTCTTCTCCTCAATGAGATTCAATTGGTCGAACCGAGCCTGCACCCATTCAGCTTCTTCCAACTTTACCTCATTTAAAATTCGAAGCGATGGAATCTCTACCTTGATAGGTAATACTGCCTCCGTGCCATAAACCAGAGAGTAAGGTGTTGCCCCCGTGGAAGTTCGTACAGACGTGCGGTAGGCAAACAAAGCAAACGGTAACTTTTCATGCCAATCTTTGAAGGTGTCAGTAGTCTTCGCTATAATCTGTTTGATATTTTTGTTTGCCGCTTCTACCACTCCATTCATCTTGGGGCGATAGGTGGTGGAGTTATGGTGTATTATTTTGAACTGTTCGCACACCTCGTCCATCATTTTATTGTTCAAGTTGGAAGCATTATCAGTAATGATCCTTTCCGGCAAGCCGTAGCATCAAATGATTTCCTTCTTCAAAAACTTGCAAACTGTTGCTCTTGTAATACTGGCATAAGATGCTGCTTCTATCCACTTAGTGAAGTAATCGATAACAACCAGAATGAAGCGATACCTGTTAGATGCCTTGGGATGAATCTGACCAATGACATCCATTCCTCATACAGCGAATGGCCATGGTGAGTTCATGTTGTGCAGTGGAAATGGTGGAGAATGGATCTTGTCGGCATATATCTGACACTTATGACACTTCTTTGCATAGCTAATACAATCTCTTTCCATGGTTGACCAAAAATATACATACCTCATGATTTTTCGAGCCATCGAGAAACCATTGGCATGAGTCCCACATAGCCCATCATGTGCCTCAACCAGTATATTTTTTGCTTCTTGGGTATTGACACACCGTAACAGGATTTGGTCCTTACCCCTCTTGTATAAAATCTCCCTATCTAAAACATACCCTGCTGTCATTCTTCTGATGATTCTCTTATCATTTTCATTGGCCCCTTCGGGGTAGGTTTAGAACTTGATGTACAGGAGGATGTCGTAGTACCATGGGTTACCATCCGCTTCCTCTTCTAAACTACAGCAATGAGCCGGTAACTCAAAAATCCTCATCTCAATTGGCTTCATTTCAGCCTCATCACTTGCTTTAAACATTGCAGTTAATGTTGCCAAGACATCCGCCATTTGATTGTCTTCCCTCAAAAAGTAAGTGAAGCTGATTCTTTCAAAGCTTTTGATCAACTCTTCGATCAAATCGTAATACTTGACCAACTTTGAGTCCCTTGTTTCCCATTCTTTCCATAATTGATAGATTACCAAGGAAGAATCCCCAAAGACCTGAAGCACCTTGATTTTTCTCTCAATGGCTGCATTTAAACCCATAATGCAGGCTTCATACTCAGCTATGTTATTCCTGCAAAAGAACTCCAATCTACTGTGAAGGGATAGTAGATGTTTCTGGATAAATTAACACTACCCCAATTCCATGGCCTAATGCATTAGATGCCTCATCGAAGTATAGTTTCCACAACTCGTCCTCTAGAGTAGCTTCTTCCTCGGCTGTTATGCACATTAGGTCTTCATCGGGGAAATTGAAGTCCAATGATTCGTAATTGTCTGAAGCACGACTTGCCAAGAAGTCTGCTATGGCACTCATTTTTATTGCCTTCTGATTCACATACAGTATATCGAATTTGGACAATAGCATTTGCCAACGGGCCAACCTTCCGTTTAGCACTGGCGCTTCCATCAGGAACTTCAAAGGGTCTAGCTTGGATATCAACCACGTGGTGTGATACAACATGTATTGTCTGAGCCTTTTGGTAGCCCATACCAGAGCACAACACAACTTCTGGATTAGAGGGTACCGTATTTCACAATCGGTGAATTTCTTGCTCAGATAGTAAATCGCCTTTTCTTTCTTCCCAGACTCATCATATTCCCCAAAACACAACCCATTGAGTTTTCAAAAACCGTTAGATACAAGATCAATGGCCTTCATGGTACCGGTGCTGCTAGAATTGGAGCATTAGTTAAGTATCTCTTGATCTTATCAATAGCCTTCTGACACTCTTCATCCCACACTTCTCGGATTATTCTTTCGGAGCAATCTAAATACCGGGTAGTACTTGTCGGTCAACTGAGAGATAAATCGAGATATATAATTTAACCTCCCCAAGAAACCTCAAACTTCTTTTTGGGTCTGAGGTGGTGGGAGATTTTGAATAGATTTCACCTTATCCGGGTCAATCTCTGATACATGTACCACAAGGCAATTCCAAGGACAAGATGGACTTACTTTTCCACTTGGCCCAATAACCCGAGCCAAGTCTAAGCTAATCAAGGACAAGCTAAATTCGACCGTCCAAGTATTCGTGAGCCAAGGATTACAAGCTGCCATGAAGAAAGAAGAATTTCTTGAAGGAAGTCCACACTTAACATCCTTCAAGAATAATTGGGTCACAAAAACTCAACTTGCTGCACCTTTGGAGATGGATATCCATGAGCCTTTAGATGTCCATTAATTAGCCCTTTTTTATTGTAATTAGACCCAATACTTGTTACTATAAAAGATTGGGTCAGATTTTTATTTTTAGCCCAAATTAGGATTTACAAGTGCTTTTAGGCCTAGTTAGCTTTTTAAACAGCCCACACATGCCTCCTTGCCCAAGAACCAATTTCTTATCATCTAAACCAGCCCAAATACCCTTAAATTCGTCCAAATAAAGGCCCTATCAACTTTTACTTGCTGCCCAATCAAAACAGCTCTTATCAGCCCATTACTTGATACCCAAGCAAACCAGCCTTCATCAAGTTTACTTGCTGCTCAAGTAACCAGCCCTTATCAGCTTATAACTTGCCTTATCACCCTATCCCTTGCCACACAAGCACAAGGAGTTTAAAGGCTATTATTTTATTATTATTTTTAATTAGATTAGGTTTTCCTTGTTTTAGTAGAAGTTAAATTACTTTGTCTATCCTTTACTTATAAAAGGATGAAGCCTCCATCATTGTAAGACAGATTTTCTTTGATTTATGAAATATTTAGTGAGTTTGTTTTTGCAAGTGCTGATTACTTGTGCCTTCGAAGTCTTCTTCAACATAAGTTCGACGAGTTCTTGTGAGGGAGATCATCTTCACACTCTTGCTTGCCTAGATAATCGCGTCTAGGAGGGTGGGTTAGAGCCGCTTGAGGTTGCTTGCTTAGATAATTGAGTCTAAGAGGGTGCCGAGGACAAAACAACATCAACAATTCGCAAGCCATCTTCATCTTCAACCTTCACACCATCTTCCATAATTCCATAAACAAAACTGGAATTTTCAGATTTGTTTTACCTGTCTTCTTCTTAATCTTTTCTCATCTTTTTATTTATATTCTTATTTCTTATCATCTAATCCTTCATCTCGTCTTTCTTTCTTTAAATTTCCATCCTTGAATCTGAAAAATTCAAGAAAATCCCTTCTCTTTTCTCTTGAATTTTTAGATCTGCCCAAACTTCCTTGATTGAGTCTAGAGCTCCTAGTTCTTGCAACAACTTGATTGAAGGCTTCCAAATCCAAGATTGCGCTACTCTATCATTTGGTATCATATTTGGGATGATTCTTGGCAAGAATTTTGGCGTTTTTAGGAAAAAACTCAAAAATTAGGGAAAATTCGTCAAAACCAAACGAGTGAATTTTGAGCTGAAACGTTCCAGATCAGATCTACACCATTGGTGGAGTCACCACAAAAAATTTCAGAATTTTTGGAGTTCGGGAACACCTCGAACGAAGTGGATAAAGTTTCAGCCAAATTAGGGTTTTCCCCCTACTTTAACCCTATTTTCATTATTTTTTTCTTCAATTTTCGTTATTTTCAGTTTATTTACCTTGTAAAAAGAAAAAAAAAGAGAAAAAAATAAAAAAGAAAAGAAAATAAAGAAAAGTGAAGAAAAGTGAGAAAGCTTATACCTAGCCACCAACCACCATCAAGAATCATCAAGATCACCACATCAACCACCACAAGCATCACATTGAAGTGGATTCAACATTGGATTTCTCCTTCAAGTTGTTTCTGGGTTTTGGGGTTATCATCTTTCTCTACTAATTTTTTCTACTCTTAGTTTCTTAAGTTCCTTTGTTTTGCTTTTTCTTTCTTCTATTACGCAATTTAACACCTTCTCTTTTCTGGTGTGAGTAGGACTAAAAGTTGCATTCTAATCCTTCTTTCTTGCAACTATATTCAATTGGTGTCAAGCCTTTCATTGGACTCCTAGAACAATTAGGACTCATTGTTAGGATTAAACTCTGATTGTAACTTGTTGACTTGTGGCAGGAAGGTCTTTAAAGAGCACGAGATCGGTTTACTTGCCTCGCTAAATATTTATTCCTTGGAGTGTTTAGTGAGATTTCTAGTTTTCTTTTGCTTTTCACCTTTTTAAATCTGGAGTGTTTCAGGATGTCGAAACGAGTAACGACGAAGAACCACATGAAGTGACTCTTCAAGAAGTTTCAATACTCTCAATAAACTTGAACGGATTGTAACCTCTTTGGCAGCCAAGCTTGAGCACACCGATACAATCGTAACGCAATCACTCAAACCATTGGGAGATTAGAAACCACTTTGCAATTACAAGCGATACTGAAGAGCCTAGGCGTCCAAATCTTGTTCCCATTCAGAATAGACGCGAAAACCCCCTGCATGGGCATAATCCTCGCATAGAGCCGAGATGAGCAACAAACACCTTAGCCAAACCAAAATCACTGTACCACCTTTTCAAGGAAGGTATGACCCTGATGCTTATTGTGACTGAGAAAATCGAGTTGATCTTCTATTCGAGTATTATCAATGCCCCGAAGAGGATCAAGTTCCACTGTTGACTCTCGAATTCACTGAATACGCATCCATTTGGTGGTCCCAATTGGTTCACAATCGGCGTCTCAATGGAGAAGCCAAGATAACCTCATGGGGAGAACTTAAAGAAGTCATGCGAGAACGATTTGTTCCCCCATTATATCGGCGAGAGATCAAACAAAAGTTACAAAGAATCTGACAAGGCTGCAGGACTGTTGATGAGTATCTCAAAGAGATGGAATCATTGATGCAAAGAGCCGATATCCTAGAGGATGAAGAGGATACAATGACTAGGTTTGTTGTCGGACTCAATGACAACATTCTTGAGGTACTTGAACTCAAAACCTACTACACCCTTCAAGAGGCATTCCAATTCGCCATGACAATTGAAAAACGCATCAAAGATCGACAACGATATCGACAAAAGAATTATCACTATGACAAAGGTATCACTCAACCTTTATCTCATTCTAATTCTTCTAAACCTTTGCTCGACTCAAGTAGACCAAAGCAGAAAATTGAAACATCCAAGTCACTAGACAAAACCAAGACAAAAACCCCCATGTTGGCGGAAAACACACAAACACTCAAACAAACTCGGGAGATTGTATGCTTCAAGTGCAACGGTCCTGGACATTATAAAAGAGACTGCCCGAATACAAGAATCTTTCTTATTCGAGAAGATGGGAGCTACTCATCCGAGTCGGAGGAGGAATTTTCTGACAATGAATTCATCGCCGGTGGTTACTCCAGTGATGAACCTGATCCTAAAAGCTTGGTGATTCAATGTTCACTTAATATCCAAGCAATCGACGATACGGAGATGCAAAGAACAAATATTTTCCACACAAGATGTTTGATCAGAGGCAAACTATATTCTGTCATCATTGATAGCGGAAGTTGTGCGAATGTGGTGAGCAGCTATCTAGTTGATGCACTTGACCTACCTTGTCAACGCCATCCAAAGCCATATTATCTCCAATGGCTTCATGAAGGGTCAGAATTAAAGGTAAACAAACGTGCCTTAATCACTTTTACTATGGGTAAATATTGTGATGACGTTTGGTGTGATGTTATCCCTATGCAAGCATCTCACTTACTTTTAGGACGACCATGGCGGCAAAGTATGACCGTGATGTGACTCACCATGGTAAGTTAAATAAGTATTCCTTTGTATACCATGGCAAAAAGTATACCTTGGCTCCTCTCGATCCAAAAGAGGTGTACAAAGATCGATGCGGATGAAGAAGTTTTGTGAGAGAGATGGGAATAAAAAAAGATGAAAAAGAAAAAAAGAATGAAAAACAAAAGGCAAATACAAAAGAGGCCAGTAGTGATAAAAGCCAAATAAGTATAGGCCCAGGGGTGGTGAGTGATCCTAAATGTGAGAAAAAAAGAGTGTCTCAAAATATTTATGCGAGAGAAAAAGAAGTGAGGCAAGCCCCCTTCCTTAAACAGCCTTGCATCCTCATCCGCTTTAGGGAACAATTTTTTTCTATCACTAACAATAACAAAAGTTTGCCTAGTGTATTTGTTTCTCTTTTACAGGACTTCAATGATGTTTTAGGTGATCCACCTGACGGTTTGCCACCCTTAAGAGGAATTGAACATCAAATTGACCTAATTCTGGGTTCTTCTATTCCAAATAGACCAGCATATAGATGTAATCCCGACGAAACCAAGGAGTTAGAAAAGCAAGTGGAAGAACTACTCAACAAAGGCTCCATTCGTGAGAGTTTAAGCCTTTGTGCCGTTTCAGTACTTTTGGTGCCAAAGAAAGATGGTTCATATAGAATGTGTGTCGATTGTCGGCCGATCAACCGAATAACAATCAAGTATAGGCATCTTATTCCACAATTAGATGACATGCTTGATGAACTCTACGGTGCATGCATCTTCACCAAGATTGATTTGAAGAGTGGTTATCATCAAATTCGAATGAAAGAATGAGATGAATGGAAAACCACTTTCAAGACAAAGTTCGGTTTATATGAATGGACAGTTATGCCATTTGGCTTGACCAATGCCCCTAGCACATTCATGAGATTGATGAACCATGTCCTTCGGGAGTTTAGAGGTAAGTTTGTTGTTGTTTATTTCGATGATATTCTTATCTACTCTTGTTCTTTTGATTTACATATCTTTCATGTGAGATCGGTCTTCGAAGTTCTCCGAAGAGAACAATTATATGCTAACATGGAAAAGTGTGTGTTTTGTAGTGAAAGTCTTAGTTTTCTAGGCTTTATAGTAAGTGCACAGGGTATCCATGTTGACAATGAAAAAGTCAAAGTAATTCAAGAATGGCCTACGCCATCATCCATAACCGAGGTGAGATCCTTCCATGGCCTAGCAAGCTTCTACCGTCGCTTTGTCAAGGATTTCTCTACCATTGCCGCCCCATTGACAGATATCATCAAAAAAACGATAGGTTTTCATTGGGGTGAGGCACAAGAACAAGCCTTCCAAACACTAAAAGGTAAACTTTGTACTGCCCCAATTCTTCATCTTCCCGATTTTTCTAAAACTTTTGAGTTAGAATGTGATGCCTCCGGTATAGGCATAGGTGCAGTTCTTTTACAGGAAAAACAACCAATCGCTTACTTTAGCGAGAAGTTAAAAGGAGCACATTTGAACTACTCAACTTATGATAAAGAGCTCCTTGCATTAGTTCGTGCACTTGAAGTTTGGCAACACTACCTTCTTCCAAAGGAGTTCATCATACACACCGACCACGAATCATTGAAGTGGCTTAACGGCCAAGGTAATTTGAGCAAGAGACATGCTCGGTGGGTGGAGTTTATTGAAACATTCCCTTATGTGATCAAGTACAAAAAAGGTAAGGATAATGTAGTAGCAGATGCACTATCTAGAAGGTATAGCCTAATTACTCAAAAACATGCTACTATATTGGGATTCGAACATATAAAGCAATTGTATCCTAATGATCCAGATTTCAAGGAAATTTATACTCATTGTTTAAAAGGTGCTTTTAACAAGTTTTATCTTGTAGATGGGTTTCTTTTCTGAATAAACAGGTTGTGTATACCACAAGGCTCCATTAGAGAATTGCTAGTCCATGAATCACACTCCGGAGGCTTAATGGGGCACTTTGGCATCTCCAAAATGTTAGACATGGTAATGGAGCATTTTTTTTTGCCACATATGAGGAAAATCGTGGAAAAGGTATGCGCATCATGCATCGTATGTAAACAAGCAAAATCCAAGGTAAGTCCTAACGGTTTATATACACCCCTTCCTATCCCTTCTTTCCCTTGGGTCGATTTATCTATGGACTTTATTCTTGGATTACCTCGTACCAAAAAGGGTCGAGATAGTATTTTTGTTGTGGTCGACAGGTTTTCAAAGATGGCTCACTTCATACCATGACATAAAACAGATGATGCAACATATGTAGTCGATCTCTTCTTTAGAGAAGTAGTACGACTTCATGGAATTCCACGCACCATCGTTTCCGATAGAGATGTAAAGTACATAAGCCATTTTTGGAAGGTTTTGTGGGGAAAGATTGGTACCTACCAAACTTCTTTATTTTACTACTTGTCACCCACAGACGGATGGACAAACCGAGGTAACAAATCGGATCTTAGGTGCATTACTCAGAACTGTTGTTGGTAAGAACACAAAAACTTGGGAAGAATATCTACCTTTTGTAGAGTTTGCCAACAACCGTTCTATTCATTCATCCACCGGTTATTCTCCATTTGAAGTAGTTTATGGTTTTAACCCCTTAACTATATTAGACCTTGTTCCTTTACCTATTAATAATATTAGCAGCTTAGATGGCGAAAAGAAAGCGGAGTTAGTTAAATCCATTCACACTAAGGCAAAGAAAAGAATGGAGAAAACATATGAAAATATTGCTGCCAAAGTCAACAAAGGCCGACGCCAAGTTGTCTTTGAACCAGGAGATTGGGTTTGGTTGCACATGCGTAAAGAAAGATTTCCGAACCATAGGAAATCCAAATTGGATCCACGAGGAGATGGACCATTCCAAGTCCTTGAAAGGATCAACAACAATGCATACCGAATTGATCTACCAAGTGAGTATAATGTGAGTACAACTTTTAATGTTTCGATCTTTCTCCTTTGATGTTTGATTCGTGGACGAATCCTTTTAAGGAGGGAGGATGATGATACATGTACCACAAGGCAATTCCAAGGACAAGATGGACTTACTTTTCCACTTGGCCCAATAACCTGAGCCAAGTCTAAGCTAATCAAGGACAAGCTAAATTCGACCGTCCAAGTATTCGTGAGCCAAGGATTACAAGCTGCCATGAAGAAAGAAGAATTTCTTGAAGGAAGTCCACACTTAACATCCTTCAAGAATAATTGGGTCACAAAAACTCAACTTGCTGCACCTTTGGAGATGGATATCCATGAGCCTTTAGATGTCCATTAATTAGCCATTTTTATTGTAATTAGACCCAATACTTGTTACTATAAAAGATTGGGTCAGATTTTTATTTTTAGCCCAAATTAGGATTTACAAGTGTTTTTAGGCCTAGTTAGCTTTTTAAACAGCCCACACATGCCTCCTTGCCCAAGAACCAATTTCTTATCATCTAAACCAGCCCAAATACCCTTAAATTCGTCCAAATAAAGGCCCTATCAACTTTTACTTGCTGCCCAATCAAAACAGCTCTTATCAGCCCATTACTTGATACCCAAGCAAACCAGCATTCATCAAGTTTACTTGCTGCTCAAGTAACCAGCCCTTATCAGCTTATAACTTGCCTTATCACCCTATCCCTTGCCACACAAGCACAAGGAATTTAAAGGCTGTTATTTTATTTTTATTTTTAATTAGATTAGGTTTTCCTTGTTTTAGCAGAAGTTAAATTACTTTGTCTATCCTTCATCTATAAAAGGATGAAGCCTCCATCATTGTAAGACATATTTTCTTTGATTTATGAAATATTTAGTGAGTTTGTTTTTGCAAGTGCTGATTACTTGTGCCTTCGAAGTCTTCTTCAACATAAGTTCGATGAGTTCTTGTGAGGGAGATCATCTTCACACTCTTGCTTGCCTAGATAATCGCGTCTAGGAGGGTGGGTTAGAGCCGCTTGAGGTTGCTTGCTTAGATAATTGAGTCTAAGAGGGTGCCGAGGACAAAACAACATCAACAATTCGCAAGCCATCTTCATCTTCAACCTTCACACCATCTTCCATAATTCCATAAACAAAACTGGAATTTTCAGATTTGTTTTACCTATCTTCCTCTTAATCTTTTCTCATCTTTTTATTTATATTCTTATTTCTTATCATCTAATCCTTCATCTCGTCTTTCTTTCTTTAAATTTCCAGCCTTGAATCTGAAAAATTCAAGAAAATCCCTTCTCTTTTCTCTTGAATTTTCAGATCTGCCCAAACTTCCTTGATTGAGTCCAGAGCTCCTAGTTCTTGCAACAACTTGATTGAAGGCTTCCAAATCCAAGATTGCGCTACTCTATCAATCTCAATCCCTCTTCGACTAACCACAAAACTTAAGCGTTTACCGGACATGACAGCGAAAGTGCATTTTGCCGGATTGAGTTTCAATTGGTACTTTTTTAGCCTTTGGAAAAGCTTCCTTAAATCTTGGATATGCTCCTCCTCCATTCGGGATTTGGCGATCATATCATCTACATATACCTCGATCTCTTTGTGCATCATGTCATGGAAAAATATTACCATAGCCCTTTGTTAAGTTGCCCCGACATTCTTTAATCCGAAGGGTATCACTTTATAAAAGAATGTCCCCCACATGGCCACGAACGTAGTTTTCTCCATGTCATCTGGATGCATTTTTATTTGGTTATACACCAAGAAACCATCCATGAAAGAAAACCATGAATGTCCCGCGGTGTTGTCGACCAAAGTATCAATATGAGGTAGAGAAAATTGTCTTTGGGACTTGCCTTATTAAGGTCTCTGTAATCTACACACAAACGAACCTTCCCATCTTTTTTGGGAACATGGACTATGTTCGCCACCCACTCTGAGTATTTAGAAACTCCTAGGAAACTGACATTGTATTGTTTCTTCACTTCCTCCCGAATCTTTAATAACATTTCTGGTCTCATCCTTCTGAGTTTTTGCTGAACTGGTATGTTCCGATAGCTTGTGCACTACAATATCTGTGTCCAGCCCTGTCATGTCCTAACAGGTCTACGCAAAAACATCGTTGAATTCTAAAAGCAACTCAACCAATTCATGTCGGGTCTCAACCGAGAAGGCAGTACCAATCTTTACTTCTTTTCTTTCTTCTTCTGTTCCCATATTGAGGATCTCCAATTCCTCTTGATGAGGCAAAATTTGCTTATCCTCACTTTCCATTAGTAGGGGGAGTTCATCTGGGATCTCTACTTCTATCTCATCATCCCCTTCCTCGACTTCTGTCGAACACGAGAGTCGCTCAAAATCTATCTCAGAGTTATACTCGAAACCAATCATACAGTCAATGATAGGGACCCTGAAACAATTTGAACGAATATGTATCAGTACAGGAAAGGAATACTTCTTATGGGATCAATGAAACAAAAAATGGTAATGAAGAATAATGAATGTAATGAATGAATGTAAAACCAAGAAAACAAAATGTTTTCCATTTGAGAAAAAGCAGAAAGCATCTTTTCATTGAATTAAAGGCAAGCAAATTAACATAGGAGCCCTTTACAAAAGATTCTTATCCCTCGTGGGAAAAAACGAATAGGGTTGGTTCTGAGCATTACTCTGATCTTGACCTAAAAACTACTGGCAGATCTTCAACGGTCCAATTACTGAGCGTTTCCCCTGGGAGGCAAGGGCGGATTTCAGCCAAATATTTGCCACTTTTTTCCTCCTTGGCTATCATGTTGACCTTCATTCCCTCCAGTGCCTCGCTGAATCTTTCCTCCTTGCTGAACTCAGTACTTTCTAGGCCAGGTTCGTGTATCTTCTCCTCCACATTTATTATTCCCCCGGACGTGAAAATATTCTTTAAATGGGGGAAAGTCATTGGTTCCCATGGGATGTCATCTCCTCTGAATCTGGCCTTCCTTTGTTCTTCTCTCTTTTTCCATTCTAGCTTTCTCTAGTGAAAATTGGGTTTATGGCTGAGCTCGAACCGATCCTTCTTGTTGATGATGCTCCTGGCGCGCAAGCATCCTTGCAAACTCCTTCCTAGCCTTTTACCCTTCTTGGCTCCTCGTCCTAGGGTCTGCCAGACTGTCATTTTGGTGCAATTTGATAGTCTGGGCGTGGGATCTTGCTTCCCTCTGCCACGAAGGTAGCATTCACGAACTACAAGGCCCTAAAGGAGCACTCGACAGCCTCTTCATCAGTTTGGACATAAGGAGCATCGGTAGTCACGGAACCTATAATGTCTTGCTCAGCCCCCACACTCACCAACTTCCCCTCAATAACAAATTTCAATTTTTGGTGCAATGATGAAGGTACGGCTCCAGTCGAGTGAATCCACGACCTTCCTAGCAAACAATTGTAAGTGGGTTGGATATCCATTACTACAAACTCGACAATGTACTCCGTAGACCAATCAACAATGGTATCTCATCTTCCCGATAATATCTCTCTTAGTCCCGTCAAATACCCTGACGGAGTTCTGACATGCTTTCGTGTGTGAATCGTCCACTGGGAGCCTTTGTTGATCCCATCCCTCCGTCGAGAATCTCATCGTTGGTGAAAGTGATGTAGTTATCTGCAGTAATGTGGCTCACTATTTTGTCTAACTTATTCACTGAGATATCGTCCGGAACGAACGTCTGATTTAGTACTTTTAATAATGTGTCGCGATGTTTTTCTGAACTCAATAGCAACTCAAGTACTGAAATTAGTGCTTGCTGTTTTTTAAGCTGCTCAACAATGCTGTACTCGTTGTGCTTTAGGAACCTCAAAAATTCCTGAGCCTAACTCTATGTCACTGGCTCATGAATTCTAAAGGGAGGTTCCTCTCCTAAAATTATTTCGGGTTTGGCGGTTACCGTTCTGCCTTTGTCCCTCAGTTCTTTTAATGCCTTTGTCCTTTCTGGCGAATAGCATCTGCCACTTCTAGTAAAGTGCCCTACTTCATTTACCACTTCGGCACTTGGTTCCATTGGGCTCTCCTCCTTTGAGGGTCCTTCATCGGATGGTTTCTGCTTCCCTTGTATTTCTGGCTTCCCTGGTATAGAAACGTGTGCAGTATAGCTCCACGGGACTTTTCGAGCATCCTTAAACAGAAAGGAAGTCGGAGCCGAAATCTGTATCTTTAGAGTTACTTTGGAACTCTCATCTTGGGCTGAGCTTTCGGGCTTTGGCCTGAGCGATATAATAAATGGTCTATCTACCCCATACTTGATCTTGGGGGTATCTGACGTGCACACATCCGATTTTTTCCTCTCTTCATCTTTCTCAAAGAATTCAATTTCCTTATTGTCCATCATTCTCTGAATCATCTACTTGAACCCCTCGCAACACTGAATATCATGTCCCTCCTCCTGGTAGAACTCACAGTACGGTCCACTTCCTTGTACAATCTCCATACCCCGGTTGATGATACACGCCACACATAACTGCTGAAACACCCATCTCAAAGGGGATTTGACCTCGGACACGCTTGTCTTGGCTCTCTTGGTATACTCATCTTCAATTGCATTTATGCCACGGCCTCCGTGGTTTGGTAACGGGTTGGTAGCTACATTCGGTTCGTCTAACTGTAGCACCTTGGAATTTATCATGTTTTGTACGAACTTTTTGAATGCAATGCAATTCTTGGTCGAGTGTCCCAAAACGCTGCCGTGATATTCATAGTTCGTCTTTTCATCGTACCATGCAGGGAATAGTGGTCTAAAAGGAGTGACATAATAAAGCCGGACCAAATCAGTATATGATACTGGAGTGGAGTGAATGACATCTTCTTATTTTCCCTCTTAGGGGCCCTAGTTTCCTTCTTGTTTGAGCCTTGCCCTCCTCTGGTTGTGGCTCGTGGTGGTGAAATAGTGAAACTCTTCGGAGCTACGTAAGTGCTTGTATTGTTCACCTCGTTATCTCTTTTCTTGTAATTCTTACGCGTATTCTCCCCACTATCAATCCTTCTACTCTTTATTGCTACTTCAATTGATTCCTCGATCCTTACCATATCAGCAAAGTTTTGGGTAGTGTTGTTTATAAACGATCAAACAACGCTCCCCTTAAAGTATTGACAGACATGGGTGTGATCTCGTGTTTAGAAATCGGTGGCTGGATTTGAGCGGCCACATCATGCCATCCCTGGGTATACTGGCGTAAATTCTCATTTGTCTTCTGTTCCATCCCTTATAGCATAATTCGACTGGCTCATGTTCGTTACATGCTTGTAATACTCTATGAAGGCCTTCTTTAAGTCTTTCAATGACTTGATATTTGTTCGGCTGAGCATAGTGTACCACCGGGTTGCAGACCCAGTCAAACTTTCTTAGAAGTAGTGGATAAGTAACTTCTCATCTTTCACGAAAGCAGCCATTTTTCTGCAGTACATGGTAATATGTGTTGATGGGCAAGTGGTCCCGTCATACTTGATGAAGTCTGGCACTTTGAATTTGGGTGGGAGAACCAAATCAGCCACTAAACTCAAAACGCGTAGGTCACTTTCATGTTCGTCGGCCTCTTGGATAGCCTTTAGCCTTTCCTCGATCACACGAAATTACTTCTCATACTTCTTCTCAATATCGACCATAATTTTTTTCTCTATTTCATCCATCATGCTCAGGTCTGGCACTTCATTCTCGTATCCTGCTCCCAAATCAAAGGGTTGATTTGTCTGAGCTCCCCCATGGTGACTTGTTGATGCCCCAACAGCAGGGTCAGCGGAAACTCCTATGAGATTAATGTAAACCCTCTTCTCGGGTTCTGGCATATCCGGTTACACCTTTGTATGAGAGAAAACACCCTCATGCTCGTCAAGACTAGGGTTGTCGATGGAGATTCCCTCCTTGCCCTTCATCTTTACTAATAAACTAGTTATCTGAGTGATAACAGCATCTTGTGACTGAGCTATATGGTCTCTGATATCTTGGCCGATCCCGTCCAAACGCGTTTCAAGGTCTTTTTGCCCCTGTTCTACCTTGGCTAGTCTATCCTCCATGGTTTGGGACTGTAACCGGGTTCCATATTAGTGCGTAATGATTGAATTTTTTAAGAATTAAAATACTTTCTCTTTCTTTCTCTCTCTGTAATGAAAAGTCTTTTAGTTAATTTTGGTATTTAGATGAAGTATGCAAATAAATGTATGATGTATGGATGTAAAGAGCAACACTGAATTCAGTAAATATTATCGTTAAACAACTTTCATTGATGGGAACATCGTCCTATTACAATAACTTAGAGGAAGCTAACTACACATAGATTTCAAGGTAGTGTCGAGGTCGATAATCTCCCTCAAAATCCACACAATCCTCTCTCCTTCCTCAGAGTCGTCATCAACACAATCGTGAAGCTCAGTAGCATCTTCAGCTAGAAGTTGTATCTTTTGATCAACCTCTTGCATCTGGGCTCCTCGCCATGCCAATTCTTGCTCCTGCCTCCAAATTGTATAGGCGGAAAAGTGCAACTGTTCCAAACTCAGAGTCGGGCGTACTTGAATTGCCCCTCTCATGCTTGCTACATGGTCCTTGAGTTGTTGAACCTCAGCTTTCAACTCTTCGACACGTGTTATTAAAGCTTGATTTTCTGAGTTGCTGGCCTTCAACTTGCTAGTCGAGCCCTTGTGCTTGAAGAGAGACTTTTCCAGACACTTCACCTGATCTCTCAGGGCTCTGCTTTGGTGTTGTTCCTTCTCAATCTGTTTTGAATGGGAGGTTCGCAAATTCTTCATTTCTTGGGTCAAAGCGAGCACTTGATCTTTGTGTTCGAGAAACATCCTTTTATAGTTATTAGCTCGTTCTTTTTCTTCCCTAAGTCGCATCGCTCGACCCTCCTTCTGCGACTCGCTTGCTTCTATTTAACCTCTTGAGCTGCTGAATCTCCTTTTTTCTAGCTTGAGTTCTAGCTCTAGCTCCCCTCTCTTATTTTGTAGGTCTCTGACTATTCCTTCGAACTGTGTCTTTTCTAATTCGAAGTCGAACTTCTCCTGATGGGCTTTCTCCTCAAGCTTGAGGTACTTCTTCCGCTCCTCTTCAAGTTGTTCCCTCATTAAATCAGCCTCGGCAGGGAGTGTGGCCAATCTTTCTTCTAAAGATTTCCTGCCATCGGGGGCTAAGCATAGAATGTTGTCGTTGACACAGTTGAATCGCCATGCCTCATATTCAAGAGTAACCATATATGGAGCATTCATGATCCTAACCCATCTTACGCTATTCCAGGTTGAAGAAGCGTTGTATACCATCGTCTTATAGCCCTTCTCCTTTGCGTAATCCACATTGAACTCATTCAGCGCTTTGGTGGCTGGCACGAACTATTTTGACCCATATTGCCTTAGGACTAACAGGGGTGCGTAAGCAGTGTGCCCCCAAAGGCCAAGCAACAGTACCCACGAATACTCTCTGCATCTGTAGAGAACATTCTTTGCCAACAACCATGGTTCCCTCCAAACTATATCTTCTTCCTTTAGGTTCCAGAGAACGTCCTGCCATACCTCCTCAGACCTATAGGTTGGCCAATCATTCTTTCGTAAGAACTCTTCCAAGGGTGAGAACTTACCATCGTAAAAGGGTCTGGAGAAACTGGTATTGGTCCAAAGGTGACTGTAAAACCAGACTATCAAAAGTTATGAACATCCCTGGAAATGTCCTCCTCCATTCTCCCAACAGAGCCTCAAGGATCGGAAGGTTTCAGCCAGAATAACAGGTACTGGATTGGTCCCACTACTCAAACGTTCAAAAAGATCCAAGATTTACGGGTCAATAAGGCCCAAAGCTCGAGGGAATAGTATTAACCCTTAGATTAAAAATGCAAACAGGTTCCGCTGAACTCGACCCACAGGGCGTACAGAAGCCAAAGCCAGGATCCCCTCCCATTCAAAATACTCCTTGCTATTCCAGGTGGTGACCTGTTGCTCAACCCAAGTCGGTAATGTCCCTGATATCCTAACAAGCTTTCCTCGAAAGGCCTTGTTCTTACACGTCTTAGAATACACCCGATTCATATCAATCCTTTTGCAGTTTAAGAGATCCCGTTATTCCTCAATTGTATGAGTGAGATCGAAGTTACCAATTGTGAAACAACTGTAGGCGGAGTTCCAAAAACCCACCAAAGTTTGCAGTAGCGCTAGGTCCACTGGAACCTCCATCAGATATGCGATGTCACCGTACTCTTCTCTGAAAGTGCTTCTTGTTTCGAAATCCCAACTGTTCCATACTGACTTTAAATCAGACACATCATTAAATCGGGTATTCATGAATGTCGTGGCTAACATGGCTGATCTGAATCCTTCGGCAATACTATCTCCCTCATGTAACTGTTCCCCTTCTGACCATATTTGAACGTTGGAATTCTTCTCATCAGTGTTGCGAACTAAGTCCCCCATCGATCTAGTTTTTAATTTCAAACTATTTCCCGACCCAGTGTGCTCTTCATGATTATGACATAATATGCAAAATAAAGAAAAAAGAACAGGAAACAAGAGAAAAGGTTAGTCCTAAGGTGAAAAATAAACTTGCAAACAAGAATAGGTAAAATTAAATAAATTAAGCGAAAGGCAAGCATATAAAAGAAACCCTAATCACGGGAAATCTAATTCACTATGGTTATTCACATGGCTCTAACGAGGTGGGCTTCCTAAATTCTCACACATGGGTTTGGTTCTAATAGGGATACCCGGACCTATCTTATCACCTACTAAGGCAACAAGAACCCCAATTCTGGCCCATTACAAGCTTGTGAATTGGTTTCAGTTCGAGGGAAAACACGACCTAATGACGTGGAGGGCTACTCACATGTCAAGAGGCATGGATTCCGGAAGTGAATTACCGACTCGTGGAAGGCTACTCACGTGGGTATGTGGTGTTTCACTCCCACTTAAGGGACGAAGCTTAATTGTAGAGCTTAATGAGATGGTGCAACATATGTCGGTGATTCTTTAGAAATTAAATGAAAAATTAATTCAAAGGCCATCAACTATCAAAATCCGTTCAATTGCAGTCACATTTTCAAGAAAGGTTCAACCTTAATAAAATCTAATACAATTGCAACAATTTTCCATCATTAATAAGCAATAAATATTTTATTTGGCCTAACTCTCTTTTTGTTTTATAAAGACAAAAATTGGTCCCCAGTGGAGTCGCCATGCTATAGCGACGTTTTTTGAAAAGCCTTTAGAAAAAATATAAGTTCGACGCTACGGGTTATCCCAAAAATCCTTTCTTTGTAATCTTGGTTTAAAGGGATTTCTTTTGAAAATTCTTTTTCTTTAGAAAACTGATTAAAAACTGGGAGTCACCACCGGCCACTTGGATAAGGTAGGTCGGACACCACAAAACCAGAGATTCATTTTGAAAGGGTTCAGGAGTTGGTTACGTGTGGGGAAGGATTAACACCCCCATCACGCCCAATAATTGGTACCAAAATATTTGTTGCCTTTAATCGAAGGAAATTCTCAGGATTTGAAAAGAATTCAATTCGGTGACCTTAATTGAAAATTGACCTTAATTGAACGGGCTTTATCAGATTGGTGGGTTTAAATTAATTGGGCATTTAATTAATAAGGTTGACGATACATCAGACCATAGATTAAACCGACATCGAATAAGCCCAATTGCGTGTTAATTTAATGTTCGAATCCCGTATGTCACATTTATGCATGATGCAAGCAGTTAAGGAATGATGTAATGGCTTTCTTAAGTTTCAATTATTTCTTGAGTTGGTAAGGATTAATTCAAATATTTGGTCAACATCCTTTAAGCTCTGACTGTCGCAACCTAAATACCGGAACTAATGAATATCTCCTCTCTTTGTAATCCGAGTTAATTAATGTGTAATCGAACATTCGAGTCACATGAATGGCAAAAATAGGAGATGGCAAACAAAAGATATAAAAGATAAGCACAAAAGGTCCACCCCAAGACCTAACTTAAAAAGCCCAAGATATCGAAAACCCAATTAATGATCTAATCATTAGCTTAGTGAATCTAGTATTTAATCCTAAATTAATTAATTAGCCTTAAAAGACCAAAAAACTTAACAAATTATGAAAATTGAATTTAATGTCGATCTAAACTTTATAGTTAATTTTATCCTAAAGGTTATTAAGACATGTTCAATTAATTTAATAAATTTAACATTCGCTCAAATAAGCCAAGAGAAAATTTAAATTTACTAAATTAGTCTAGAGCCTAATCTAACTAAAGCTCTAAAAAAACTATTCCTAAATTAATCTAATTAATTTAAAGATCGTGCCCCTATGAGACGAGCGCACGATTTTAAATTAATTAAATTAACTTTGCCTAAACTAATCAAAGGCTAACTTAATTAATTCTAAAGCCCATAACCACTAAAAACTAAGCCCAAACTAAAACACTAGGCCTAAAAACTAAAAAACTCAAAACTAAACTAAGCCTACACAAAAACTTAGCCAAGCCCATAAGAACAATAACACACATAGGTCAAGGAAATATTATATAGATTTTGAAACTAAATCAAGTATATTAAGAGAAAATATATATATCACACAAATATTATGGAAAGACTTTTTAGCATATATATTAAAAACTATGTGTATATCATATATTATAAAAAACCTTATAATATATACAAATGTACACTACATTCTTTATAAACTATATATTATATAATTAAAGAAGGTTATGTATATCAAAGAAAATTATATGTTATACCTCCTAATAGAGAATTATATTATATGAAAAATATGTGTATATTCTAAAACAAACATCTAAAGCATTACACAAAGAACCATATACTAAAGCAAGCACTGGACATCAGCAAACTTAATCACATATAACAAATTAACAACCATAGATTTAACGAGCTAAACAAGACTAAAAAAATGTAAAAGCCAGAAAATCAAAAGTATATAACAGGGGGATAAAAAAGGGGTTCTGAAATTTGGACTAAAAAGCAAAGAAAACAAAATTTTAAAGCCAAATCAAAGAGATAAACAGATTTAACCGAGATAAGGACCAAATTAAAAGACTCAGGAAAATTTCAAGGACCCAGGGAGGCATTTAAAAAGCGGAATGGTCTGTGGGTGCGATTATACCATGCGGGAGGACTAATAACGTTATTTAGACATGCAGAAGGGCCAAACGTGAGATTACAGTGGGGCGGAGGTCCTTATTATGCTAATTCCCTATTTTTAAAATGTGAAAATATTATAAAATCCCTTCTACTTCATTTCTTTTCCTCTTTGATCATAAAACTCTCTCCCCCCGTTATAACACCATCGTCGGTGTTCATATGGGTTCTTGATGAACCCAAATTCTAGCGATCCTCTACCATCAAACCCAGAACCCAGCCGTATATCCTAGATTTTGACGGCTTTGTCTTCGTTTTTTTCAAAATCTCATATTCGATCCCTTTTTTTCAAAATCTGAAACTTTTCTTTTCAAAATCCCCAAAAACAGAACCATGAGAAACCCTATTTCTTTCTATTCGGACCACCAGGGTAAAGAAGGGTTTTCTCCAAGGCCATCTCCACTCCATTTCACCATTCAAGGCTCATCAACGGGCGGGGAAGGCAGATCGACGCGCAAACGGGAGAAACTACGAGGGTGAGAAAATTAGAAACCCTAAACCTCTATGCATTTTATATAAATATGTGAAGTAGAAATAGAAGTATAAGAGACTATACCTCTGGAACTTGAGGTTGGTTCCTTTTTGTTGATTTTTTGAATATTCTTCTTCTTGCTTGCTTGGTTACAATCATTTTTGTTTCGGTTATATAGTACCCGAATTTACAATGCTTTTTAAAAAATAGAAAAACCCTAGTAATTTCCTATTGGTTGGTATGCCATCTCTGTTGATTCTGAAATTTTTGTGCCTCCTCTGTGATGTCGGTTTGTTCCCTGGCATTTGTTGGTGTATATCGGTCATTTCTGACATTTGTGTTCCTTGTTTGTTATGTCACCGTGGCCGATTCTGAGGAGGATGGAAGGGACTAGCGTTCTGCCAACGTGGTGGTTATCACGGAGTGTAGCAGCTGTCGTGGCGTCGAGGTGGCGCTGGTGTGGCTAGAATGTAGACCGTCACGGGACTTGAAGAGGCGCGATTGAATTGCACGCGCGCATGACTATATGAAGAGCCGCGCGTGCGGCACAATGCGATATAAAGAGCCGCACGTACGGCGCATGGCGATATGAAGAGCCTCTTCCTACTTCATCATGGACCGTTAAATCTAGCCGGATCTGACGGCTGGGGAGGAGCTGCGCAACAGCAATGAGAAGTTAGGGTTTTTTAGTCATTATCAGATTTAGGTTTTGGCTTTATTGGGCCATGTAAGATATGTATAATAAAATGGACTGAATTTTAATTATATGTGGCCTTTTATTTAGATTGGTAATTATTTGTATATGGGCTGGTGATAAAAACTAACTTGGGTTTTATTTATTAAATTGATTGGTTTATATATATATATATATATATTATGGTTTTAATTATAATGACATAACATAAGATAATAACATATTAACCTTAGTGATAAATAAGATAATAATAAGAGGTAATAATAAGATAACACAAAGGACATGGTATACTAATGCGTATGATAACGATAACACATATGTATACGCATATCACTCAATAATTCTTTTTTGGGACTTTAAATAACATGTAATAAGGTAAAGCAATAAAACATACTTCTAGTAATGTTTCTTTTTTCTCAAGTAGCAACACACTTATATATAGTTATAATTAAGACACACACAACTGGTAATATTTTTTTGGATTTTAATAACAGTCCATATAAGCCCATTATTATAAAACGAAAATAAATGCGGGTTCACCCCAGACAAAATTAATGATTACAATATTGAAGAGTTCAAAAAAGCTCATGAGCAAACAATCGGGTCTGATATCTTATCTCTGTTGAAACATATCAAGTTCACTTATGGAAAGACGAGCCAACCACCAAACCCACGATCAAAGAAAAAGACAAAAGAGGTGTATGACCGTGAGGTTGAGCAGCGTAGTGATGATGAGTCTGATAAAGAGGATGATCCAAATGAGGCAGTGATGCAGAAAAAGAGAAGTATTTTCTTTAAGTTGCCTTGTTGGAAGCATAATATTTTGAGACATAATCCTGATGTTATGCACATTGAGAAAAATGTTTGTGAGAATATTATCGGGCCCATTCTCAATGTCGATGGAAAATCTAAAGATAATATAAAGAGTCGACTTGATTTAGTTGACATCAGAATTCGGCATGATCTTCATCCTCGGGTACTTCCTAATGGAAAATCTTTGTTACCGCATTCTATTTTTGCGATGTCGAAGAAAGAAAAAGAAGTGTTTTGCACGGTGTTGAAAGATATAAAGGTCCCAGATGGTTATGCATCAAACATATCTCGATGTGTCAGTGTTAAAGATAGAAGAATTTATTCTCTAAAGTTACATGATTATCATATACTGATGCAAGATTTAATGCTAGTTGCATTACGCGGTTGTATATCAAGTGAGGTGACATCTTGTATAATTGAACTTTCCAACATAATGAAAGCTATTTGTGGGAAAGTTTTGATAGTTGAAGGACTTGAGAAACTACAAGATCGGGTCGCCTTGACTTTATGCAACTTGGAGAAGATATTTCCACCTTCATTCTTCACAATTATGGTGCACTTGTTGATTCATCTCCGTCACGAAGCTAAAGTTGGTGGACCAGTTTTCTATCGATGGATACAATACATGTTTTAAAAGTTTTGGTGATATTTTTGGATAATCCTTATTTAAAGAAAATATCGTATTATGTATTCATATCGACATCTTGCCTGTCGTGTTTGGACTATTCCCTCTCGCTGTCCATTCGCCACCATCCACGTGCACAATTTGCCACTTCGTTCGTTACAAGGATAAACTAATCAATCTTCTCCAAATCCCTTTAAATCATCATTTGATTCCCTTTAAATCAAACGTCTAGGAATCAACTTGATACACAAAAACAACAAAACCCTAGTGCTTTCCGCATTAGATAAACCAATCTTCACTTTTCCCCTATATATTTATCTTCTTTATGTTCCGGTGGGTACGAGTTTTATTACATGTTGGCAATCATGAGTAACGTCCCAAAGTTTCTCAGATACTCTTCACTCACTATCTTCGAACAACCCATTGCGAAGGACCCTTCACCTTAACTTCCTCTTTTTTATTATTATTTTCATTATTCTTCTTGCCTTTGGGTAATCCCGTTGTTGGGTTCTTCTTCTTCTTTGTTGTTTGTTATTGTGGGAGAAAAGGGCAGCGGAGAGAAAAGCTCGAGGACTTTTCATCATCATTAGCAGCAGCAGCAAGGGAAGAAACAAGCGAGGGATGTGCCGAAAGGGTGTTTAGCTATCAAGGTGGGATCACACGGAAAGGAGCAACAGAGATTTGTGGTGCCTGTTATGTACTTCAACCACCCCTTGTTCATTCAGCTGTTGAAAGAAGTCGAGGAAGAGTACGGGTTTGACCAGAAGAGGACGATCACCATCCCTTGTCATGTGGAACAATTTAGGAATGTACGGTGCTTGATTGATAGGGAAAAGTCCCTTCATCACCACCACCACCACCACCACCACCATGTTGTCGGCTGTTTTAGGTTTGATTTCTTGTTGTGTATCTACTTTTTCCAAGTGCCAAAACCCATGATCATAATTGTTAATTACTTATCTCTGTTTTATTTATTGGGTTTTGTAATTCTGGGAAGCGTTTTCTTCTTTGAGTTTGTTCTTTCTTGCTTTTTTCCTGTTTCTTTGTATGCCCTTAGATTAGATGGGTTTGCTTTGGTTGACGAGGATGGTGATGCAAGGTACATATGTTGCTTGCAATTGGTTATTTTGTTAGGAACCGTAATGGGAAAAAGGCAACAAAGTAAATGCCTTTTTCTTTTTGTTAAATGTTTATTCTCCTCTTTTTCTTTTTATGTAAGATATGAATGGATTTTGGCATCATTAGGAATAGACAGGGGCTCTTCTCTGGGTAGGGTCGTGAGAATTTAGGCATGGTTGTCGGAGATAGTGGTAAACGACAGCGAGTGTAAGTGAGGAAGGTGAATGATGATTAGGGTTATAGAAATAATAGAGAAAGGGATAACAATATTTTATTAAAAATGGTTTAATTGGGTGTCAAACCCATTATAATATTTTTCTACTTATAACTCTAATACTAACAGCCTATAACAGCCCAAACCATCTAACTAACACTCAACAGATTACAAACTAATTGAAACTAATTTTCAGCTAATACATTCTAACATTCACCCTATTTTCTTCCTTTCTTCTTCTTGAGGTTATTGAATCAAAACAGTGAGCACAAAAACAGAATTCCTTGAATCAAAAACACATTAGGTTGGAACTATGAGCTGGTAGTCAGTGAACTGAGATTCTTGAATCTGGTTAGCAAATGCAGAAACTGCTAAAAACCGATACATGAATAAAATTCAAGCTTCCTTTTCCTTCTTTATCCTTTCGTTCTTCTTTACTCACCTTTCTGTCATACTTTTTTTATCCAAAACTCCTTCAGCAATCTATTCTTGTAACATCCCAATTTTGGGATATACATGTCACCTAGGGAAATTAATAATTCAAATGCTAACTTAGTGGGATTAAATTATAGCAAAACCACCTTAAGGAGGGTCGAAACCTAGCAATTTCCAAATAGAGGGTTTAGTTGCAAGTGACTAAAAAGTTAGATTGGTGAAATAAGTGTATTGCATGTTAATTTAATTTTATTAAAAGATTATGACATGTGTCACTAGCAAACTAACCATGAGAGTCGAGTGGAGTAGAGAACACTCGGTCACCCCTTGAGGAAAAGGGAAATCAACATAGCTTTCCCCATTGCTAAATCGAGAGAGTTTTTAGTGAGAGAAAGTAAGGAAAATTCATTGGATTGCTCGATAGATTAAGCTTGGGAGGGGTTGGTTTGGTCGATTGTTTGAATTGTTAGGCAAGCAGGTATATTTGTTCACCCTTTCTAAATGCATGCTGTTGATTTGATCAAGTCATAGAATTTGAGGTTACTTAGATATAGAATTTAAATGAATATCTTGGTGATTGTGGAATTATATGAAACTGTTAGATTATAAGATAGGAAATGAAATTTGTTAAGATAAGAAATTGAGGATTTGAATTGTACGGGAAGAAGTTAACTTTGCATGAATGTTAACATGAGATGAAATTGAAATCGGTCCTTTTTTGCTAGGTGATAGAATGAGTTTAAATCTTAGAAGAACAATTCTGTCCATGTTGTGTAAGCTGCTGAATCGAAAGAAAATCAACCTAAATATACATTGTGGAATGAAAAGAATTGAAGATTGTAATGCATGTTTTCCTGGCAATGTGTTTGTTGGCTGTTATGTTAATTGACTGCCTTGTTTAATTGAAAAATAGACCTGAAATTATAATTTTAAGAGGGGTCGGGACTGCCCTGTTTTGGGTAGATGGTTGTAACCGAATTAAATAGTTGGCAGGATGGTATATAAGTGAATAAATATTCAGTCGAACCTAATGCATAATTATAGAAAGTCTATGGACTGTTTCAATATAAAATCTGCCCTGTTTCGGTAATAACAAATGTAATAGAACATAGAATTGAACGAATAGTAAAATGGGGACTGTTATGAATTTGATTTGAGAAGGATAGTCTAAAGTGTGTTGATTGATCAATGTGTGATGGAAATGTTCTAATACTATGTCTAAATTGTTGTATTAGACCAAGAAGGCTGCGAAGGAAAAAGAAGTAATATCGATCAGGGCTTAGATAGACAAAGAGGGGTGATAATTCATGATCAACCGTAGCTCGAACAAACTAGTGAGTTAGTTTAAAGCCTCGGGAAGGGATTACAACCTTCCCGAGCATTTCTTGCTTGTTTAAATTGCTTAAATTGTGTAAACGTTTGTTGAGTAAGCTAGCTCAGAGGCCAGGTACGTTTTCACTCATGTGATGAATTAAAGTGTATGTAAGATGCTAGGATCATGACCGAACAGTGCATATTATATGATTATTTTGTTGGTTGTGATTGGTGATAGAATGGTACTTAACAATCCACATGAATTTGAGATAAACATGGACCATGTAAATTAAGTATATATGTGACAAGTAAGGAAAATTATGGGCCAATGAGCTACTTATCAAGTACGATGCTTATAAATTGAAATGATATGTCATGTAAAATATTTAAATTAAAGCCTTGGTTTCGATTCGGTTTTTAGGTATAGTTGGCATGCCATAGGGTCCATAGAGCTCAGTGTCAGGTTGGACTACAGTCCGTGATAATGGTCCCTATTTGGTGACAGTAGGAGGGAAGTTGTTTGGTCACTTGGCGACAGTTGGTTGGGGACTCGTGCACCTAAACTGTGAAATCGATTCGCAAGGCTACCTTAATAATAACAAGGCTGAAATTGTTAATGAATCTTTGGTGTCTCATGATTGCAAAACTAATGAAATTAAAAATATGACTAATAATACGGAATGGTACTTGGATGTAAAAGTTAACTTATAATAGAAAAATGTATCAACATATCTAGAAAGGTGAAATAAGAAGGTTAGTAGCTTAAGTTCTAAAATGGAATCTCAAATGAATACTTGATTGTAATGTTAGATGGTGTTATAGGCATTGCTAAGTTGAATAAGTGCTTGAATGTCTTTTGAGTCATACTACATATGATAATCTTCTTGTCGATTGAAAATTGTCTGGTGATATAGTGTTTTGGACTCCACAAATGTAGTAATGAGTTATATAAGTTTGTATCCTGTTCGAAAATTGATAAATTTCTTGGACCTCCATGTATAAGTTGTCGATTTGATGCCTTAGTAATAAAAGCTTAGGAAACAAAGAAAGGTTCTAGTTGCTTTAAACTTTCTCACTAAGCAAAAGCTTACAAACATTTTATTATTATTGCAGACGGAACCTTATCAATATCCTTGTTGGAAGCTCAATCAAGTCACAAAGCTGCATCTAAAGTATGTTATGTCTTTCTAATATTAACTCCTACAATGATGACACTCTAGCGAACATGTATTTGTAAATATTGTCTAGAATTCCTTGATATTTTGGTTTGTAAAAATTTAAATCTAGGGTTATGTTTGAAAGCATTGTAATATGGCGTGGCTTGAATGGATGCTTGGTGCTTGTTTGTTGAATATCGATATCTTAGTTGTGGATGATAGTATAGGCCTAACATGGTTAATTCACTAGTATAAAATGAGTTGCATGCTAGGCAGGATTCTTAGGAATGATTGAGCATATTTGACATGATTTGTTATGATTGAAGTTGTTGTGGTTGCCATTTATATAAGGATAATAGATAGGATTAGTTAATTGATGCGAAGTTTTGTTTTTGGGTAAGATAGAACTACGATATTTTTGAAATAGGTTCATAGAATTGCTAGGAACTCTTAAAAATCTCCTCCTAGAGGTTAAATCCATAGATTGACCAATGACATTTTGCTTAAGAGAATACGTGTATATGGCTGAAATCTTTAACAAACCTAGTATCTACTAAGTTGTAAATAAATAAAATTAGGGGGATCCTCATGTCTGTTTAATGCACACCTTATAATAAAATTGCCCAACCAATATGACTGGTTTTTGATTATTCTTGATTTGGTCTTGGACTTCCAGCTTATAGTTATGAATGTCTACATAAAAAGAAACTATTTGAAGCAACAAATAAATTTTGAGATAGTCTCCCTTGATTGTTCGAATTGTTGTTTAGCCCTTAAATCATTATGTGTTGTAGATCGAACTTGAACCGGTAGTATAAGATTAGGCTTTTTGTGATGTTTGTTGGCTTCTTTTGCCTCCTAGACCCGGTCCTTTTCTAAACCCGGTTTAGGATGTTTCAATTCTTCCTTTATCTTTACCGTCTTCTCAATCATCTTTTTTGTTGGGAACTAGGAGGTTAAGCTACAAGTGCAATTTGAAGCCCTCCTCCGAGCAAGAAGACGCCTTATTATATCTGGTTAATGGAGAGCAAGGTTGTTAAACACTGTACTCCCCCCCAGAGATTTTCTTCCCATGTAAACTTGGCTGTTAAGCCGAAGTTTCAGGTACACCTTGTGTATGAAGCAAAACAGACAATGAAGAAGTGAAATCCACATTTCTCATGATTTCATTTTTCTCTTGAACAAAACGTCAGAAATTTACCGGCTTCAGAACCAATTGAGTACATCAATCAGGTTGCACCATCAACCAGATTAGAAACAACTAGCACACAGTGCATCAGTAACACAAGCCTCAATTTTCCCACAAAAAATTGACATCAATAGCAGTGTAGGTCTATGTCTATCAATTGCAATCATAACCAGTAGATAAATCCAACACTTAATGACTTATAATGCCAAGACCAGAGAACAAAATACCAGTATTCACAAATAGATCATTCATTATCATATCGGATTATCCATTACTAGATATTGAAGCTAACAAAAGCATTGCCCTTTCATTCAAATCGCTGGTAGCAGTAGCTCTATCAACCCCATCAGCAGACAAATTCACCAATCATTGACTTATAGCATTAGAAGCTTCTCCTCAAACAACAAATAAACATTTGCAAAACAGAATTGACTAAATATAGCTACCAGGAATTTTGCAACGTCTTCAATTCAGAAAAACAATATTCAATCAAATGGTATACTTGAATCTCCACTTCAAATATGCTTGCAACAAATGAAATAAGAAATTGAAACATGAATTCTATCACCAATCATCAATAACTAGATCATGAGAAATCAAACCTCAATAAGAATCAGATCAGACCAAATGAACCAAGCCACTAGAAGATCTACAGTGATGTCAAATCGTTCTAAGTTTGCATGAGAGGTAACCAGTCGTTGTTGTCACCAACGGAAAGAAACAAGAAGCCAATAAACTTTTGGTTCACAGTCGCTGTGGAGATATCGATTTGGTAACAACAATCAAAATGAAACACCAAGAATTCGGCAACAACTGTAGAAATTTGAAATCGCGGTGGCTTGGAATTGAAGACTAATAAGGCACGATAATCAAGAACTCAGCCGTCGACGGTGAGAAACAAAGGCAACCGAAAAAAGAAATTGATAATCTGAGTCGATGAAAATTGATGATGAAACAATAGAGTAGAATAACATGCAATATGTGAAGAAATCAACAATGCAAATGAAAAGTAAAACTTGCTATGAAAAATTCAGTCGCCAACTGAGAAAACGACAGAGACGATCGACAATTCCGGTGAACCAGATCCGGATGAGAACTGCGAAAGAGAAATGATTTCAAGACAGTTGGCGGCAGCGTGAAACGGCGAAGAAAATATGAACGAAGGTGGCAGAAGACACGGCGTCAGGACCGTTGTTGGCGAATCATACCATGTGAGAATTCAGGCATGGTTGCCGAAGATAGTGATGAACGACGGTGAGTGTGAGTGAGGAAGGTGAATGGTGATTAGGGTTAGAGAAATAACAGAGAAAAGGGATAACAATATTTTATTAAAAATGGATCTAATTGGGTGCCAAACCCATTACAATATTTCTGTATTTATAACCCAAACACAACAGCCTATAATGGCCTAAACCATCTAACTAACACTCAATAGATTACAAACTAATTGAAATTAATTTCCAGCTAATTACATTTGCTCAAAGTTTGAAATCTTTGGCACGGATATCAATCTTAGCCAATCATGGAATTAATTACTAAATATTTTTTTGATTAATTGTAGAACATGATTTAAGATGATAGGCCTTTGCGAAGGATTCCATTAAAATGTTGTTACCCTTAAGAGATCCGAATTCGAGCAGTTTATTTAAGGTATGTACGGCGCATCAAAAGACTAAAAATAATAAACAGATATACCGTGAAAGATTTCTTCAAAATGGGTGAGAGACTGTATCCCCTGCGTCCCATTCCATGGCCATGCAAAACGAGTAAAACTTAACTGAGATTTCTTACAAAGAAATGCTGACCGAAACATGAACATATGTAGCTGTTTTATTCTTTTCTTGTGTTTGGACCACATATGAATGGGGTGTCGAAAGAGTCAACAAAATCGGATAATTTTGGTCATGTAGGTGGGTTGGCATGTTCATATTGATACCAGCTTTGTTTTTAGGGCAGACATGTATACTCTTAATTCAGGCCGCCGGACATAGACAAAGACTATTTTGAAAACTGCACTCCTTATTAATTAAGGTTTATGTGATATATGGTTCAACACGAACCAGGTTGTCTTCTCTCCGAGAGTGCTGTCTGGCATCCCTCGGAAGTGGAACCATTAGGCGTGTCTATCATACGGTGTGGTACGGTGCGACTATTGTACGACATCAACTGAAAATATTATAATTTTTAAAATATAAAACTGAAAATATTATAATGTTTAATAATATTTTTTATTGGTGATAAGTATCGAAACTTAACTTCGAGTATGAATACTTTTATCGCTTCTGATAACATTTTAAATTTTTGTAAGTATTAAAAATATTATAAAAAATATAATATTTTCAGTTTCGTATTTTAAAACTTACAATATTTTCAATTGGTGTCGTACCGTATTATGCCGTACCGTAAAACTACATGAAACCATTTATGTCGCAGGAATTGAGAGTTGAAAGCCTAGCCAAAAGACAAATTAAATGAAAATATATAATGTTGTGTAAACTCAACCGTATGTCCTAAATTTTAAAATAATCCCAAAAATGAAAAGATATTAAATGACTAAGTAGACACGATCCAAACCAAACTACTGTTCTAGTGAATGCTTAGAGCCCAAAGAGGTCCATCAACTTAAAATTGAAATGGAAACGACTTGCATGTTGCATTGCATAAATATGGGCTATTGTCTGGGCCCTTGAATTTTATCAAAAGAGAGACGGTTTAGAGCTTTCTTTCACACTTATAAATTGGATAAATTTAAATTATAGCATCTCTAAATATAATCAATATGTGATTGAGATTTATAAAAATAAATTTAAATTAAATATAATTATGATTTTTATATATAATGAAATTCGAATCTGATAAGAGTATAATTTTTTTGAATAATTTAAAAGTGATTAAAATGTAGTATCTGTTCATACTTATTATTAATCCTTTGAAAATGTACACACTTTGTAGACAAAACGATTGAACCCGAGTCTTTTAAGATAAACATCATTCGGTTTTTTATTGAGATCACTTGTTAAGTTCCTAATAAGAGTAGAATTAATTTATTAATGATCTATTGTTGTTTGATGGTTCCTTAGTATCTTAGTTGACTTTTTGTATGGGGCTTCGACCTCTTTGTATTGTTACTGTTTTTATTATCAATAAAATGATTTTTATAACCACAACCACAATCATGTCTGTTTCTGCCGCATAGCTTATTACAGTTGGTGGTTTAGCTAAAGCCGTCCACTACAAGATTTCACCCACTTCTTGGGCTTGCTTGTCCGTTCCTTTGGAGTAGCTTCAAAGTAACTCATAACAAATCAAACGGTGTGAATCTCTTATTTTCCTTGCATTTCCAGATATTTCAGTAACCTTTTTTTAGGCATGAAATTACGATGCATAATCTGTAACGCCTGTAACACAAGCATTTGTTAGCCTGAAGTTGGTTGAGGAGTTCAGATCATACCAACAACCATGAATATTTTACTCATTGAGTCATTTCTCACATATAATCAACCCACAACCACCATGCATATACCTTAACGTAACGTCGGACCGTTGGGTCTGTAGATAACAATATTAATGACTGCGTTCTCGGCTCAATTTCAACACGTTTTTTATTATCAAGAAGACATCCGGAAACAAGTTTTGTTATGTTTATGAGACATCAATTCGTGGCATAACAATGTATTGATAAAAAAAATTAGGCGGTATAATAATGTCGGATTAGTTGCATTCTACATGGAATTATAAATAAATCGAGCTTGAATGAATAAGACTTTGTTCATGTTTGTTTAAGTTTTTAATGTTGTGTTCATGTTTGTTTATTTACTTTTAAATGTGTTCGTGCCCGTTTGTTTAACGTTCACGAACATGTTCGTTTATATATTCACTAGTATGTTCATTTATATGTTCGCAAAAATAATGAAATTACATCACTAGTCCTTAAGCTCCTTAGGCTTCACAATTTAAACTCCAAAGTTTAATTTAGTTCATACCTTTACAAATATATAAAATGTAAAAAATAAAAGGAAAAGAGGAACCATGTAAACGAGCCTATAAACGAGCTTGTTCGTGTACATAAATAAACTATACACACCTTTGTTCGTGTTCGTTCATTTATTAAATGAACATAACTTTTTTGTTTATATTTGTTTTGTTCATACTCATTTATTCAACTTAATAAACGAATATAAACAAACATTATACGAACGGTTTACAAATAGTTTATCGAACGCTCTATTCATTTACTCCCTAAATTGTGCACGATAGATGTTCAGTTTTCACGTGTCTTGCTCCATCTGATTACCCGTATATCAAATCTGATAATGTGTTTCCATGTATGCCTTAATTTGCCCCTACTTCTAGAAAAAAAGTTTGTTCATAAGCTTGGACCAAATCTAATGGACGTATGGACTATCATTATTGGTAGGGATGTGAAATCAGGTTTTAGGTCAGGTCATGTCAGGTTAGATCAAATCAGATACGGGTTATGTCAGGTCAATTTAATGGTTCGACTCGGATCAGGTCGGGTTCGGGTCAACTCAGATTCAGGTCATTATCAGGTTGATTTCAAATCAGGTTAATCTCAGGTCAGGTAAGTTTCAGTTCAGGCCAAAACTGTTCGGGACCGAATCAGTTAATTAACGGGTTAATTCAGGTTCGGATGGACTTCAAGTCGGGCCACGTTCAGGTCGGGTCACGTTGTTGACGGATAAAATTCAGGTCAGGGAATATCGATTTCGATTAAAGTTCAAGTTGGGTCTTACCGTGTACAAATAGACTTCGGTATGGTAATTGTGGGTAAATTTTAGATAAAAATAAAATTTTAGGGATTAATATGAACCAAAATATCCTTTAGGATGCCTAAATATTTAAAATTTTAAAAAAAATATATATATAATTATGACTAAATTGAATTAAACTAAAATTTCAAAGTGAATGTTAAGACTAAATTGAAAAAATTTAAACAAGTGAGGACCTAAAAAGTAATTAATCACTAAACAAAAAAAAATAAGAGGCAAATGCCAAATGGACAATTAATTATTGAATCAAATTTAAAAAAATTCTATTTGAATTTTGGAGGGAAAGAACTTAAAAATTATGGGGCTTAATCCCCTCCAAAATTTTGTCTTCCCCCACCAATTTTTTTTTTTTATGATTTTAATTTAAGTGAAACAGTGGGCGGGAAAGTTCCCACCAGCGTGGGTTTTTAGGTTAGGATAAATTATTTTTAGCCTTTCTAACTTTAGATGTTTTCATTTAAGTCCTAAATTTTTACTTTTAAGTTTTAATTTAATTCAATTGAGTCCTAATTTAAATTAATTTAATTGAAATTCCGCATTTAGTTTTAGAATTCTTTTAATTATGTCTGTGATTTATGCTTCTAAGTTTTAATTTAGCTCAATTGGATCCTAAGTTTAATAAGTTAATTCAATTCGAACATTATCATACCATATAAATTTTGATTTAATATAATTATACAATTTTTTTATTTGGATGTAAATATGTAATTGTGCACCTGAAGCTTTGATTTAAATATTTAATCAAATTCAAATGCATAAATTAGCAAGTTGAATCGGAATTAATCTCGTAAATCAATAACCCTATATTAGACTATAAGCCATTAATACTAAACCCAAAACCATAAACCTTAAGGAATCAAAATTAATCTCATAAACCAATAACCATAAGCTAAATCATAAACCATTGATACTAAACCCTAAACTTTAAAGAATCCAAATTAATCACATAAACCAATAACCCTAAACTAAACACTAAACTAGACCATAAATCTTAAAGAATCAGAATTAATCTCATAAACCAATAACACTAAACTAAACCATAAACTGTTAATATTAAACCATAAATCATGCAGCTTAAGAAATTATGTTGACAACATTTAGATATTTAATAAAACTTTTAAATATTTTTATATACTATACTTTATAAATATAAAAAGTAAACATATTAATTTAATGATCATAGTTAATCATGTACCATAAATTATGAAGTATTTTGTCACACTACAATATAATAAATTCATAAATTCACAAATTCATCAATTGTAACTTATTAGTTATTACAAGTCAGATAAATACCAAGTCAGGTAAATATCAGATCAGTTCAATAACAAGTCAGGTCATTTACAGGTTGAGTCAATTACAGATCAGGTTCATAACAAGTCAGGTTGATAACAGGTCGGGTAATATCAGTTATTTACCAGGTTAATCTCGGGTTCGGGTCCATATCAGGTCGGATGTAGGTCGAGTTCGGTTATCACATTATCAGGTTGAATTCGGGTTCAGGTCGTTCTCAAGTCGGGTGCAGGTCGAGTTCAGATCCAAAAGTTCCAGGTCCAACTCGGGTTCAGGTCAACACCAGTTCAGACTCAAATCGATTTCGGATCACCACCACCTCGAGTTACAAGCAGTTCTGACTCAAGTCAGTTTCAGTCAATTTTGCAGGTTGGGTCAGCTTTTTACATTCCTAATTATTGGTGGATTTAAAGAGTATTATTTAAGATAGTTAAATTGAGAATCCATCTAACTTCAAAAGCTAATTCTCAAAAGGATCAAATCAACCGGATACTTTTGCGAGTACAGTAATATGTTGAAGTATTAAATATAATCAGATTTGACGTGAAATATATTTAAAATTTATAGATTAAATTTTAACACATGCCCATGTTATAGAGAAAATTTGGATCAAACATGTAAATAAATTGCCTAACAAAATTTTAACGTGGCTATTTCTTTTTTAACATATCAGTCCAAGTTGTCCACATAGACAGTGCACAATGTTTATATTCTAAAATGGGAATGTCTAGTTGAAGATGATCCTACCACTCTTAGTCAAGTAAAGTCATGTCAAAACTCTTAACAAATGGATTGAATGAGGCCATGAAGGATGAGTTGAAGTCCATTGAAGACAATGTTGTTTGGGATCTTGTCGAGTTTCTCATATTAGTACATTACTTTTACATAGGCATTAGAAAATTGTTGTGGACTCTCTGACTCATAAAGTAAGACCAATTACAAATAGACATGACCTAGATTAAATTACATGTAATTTCCGTGCTATGTAATTAATTTTACGGCTAAAAGGTCAAATTTGCCCTTGTAGTAATCCAAAATCAGCAATGTTGTTCATACTTTTTATCTCCCGTAATTTTTCCCTCAAAGTCAAGCAATTGCAACAATGTTGCCCTTTGACCGATTTTGACCGTTAAATGCTGACGTGGTAGTTAACAGTGCTGGCGAAGCAATTTTACCCACGAAGTCATTCATGCAAATTTGCCTTCGAAGTCATTAATTGCATCAATTTAACCATTTGTTCATTTAGTTTTTTTAATAAAATTGGATAAATAATTTGATTTTTCGAGTTGAACTTTAACAAACAGAACATATGAAAAATTGATTAACAAATTGATGTATATATCATTTGGGTCCTTGGTAATTTTAAAAATAAGCAAAGTGAGAACTCTCACAAAAAATCAAAATATTCTTCAATTTTTTAAAAAAATCTATAAACTTAATAAAAATAAATAAGATATTTAAAAAATTATTGAAAATAAAAATTAATATAAAAATTAAAATGTATTAGAAATTATAAAATGATAAAATTAAATTATTTTGTTTGTTAAAAATTGAAGAATATTTTGATTTTTTTGTAAGAGTTCTCACTTTGCTTATTTGAACAATTAAAATATTTATAAAGTATTAAAAATTTGAACAATTTCATCAAAAAATGATTCCATTAAAAATATAACTGTTTCAAGAATATTTGATAAGCATTATCAAAAACACTCTAATGGATGGAAGGTTTTTTGAAAAATTTTCAAAATATTAATTTTTTTATTTATAACTTTATATTTAAAGGTTTTTTAATGGGTTTTATAATTATTTTAAAATTTTAATTTTTTTATATTTATAACTTTATATTTATAAATATTTTTATATTAATTTTTATTTTCAAAATAAAATGTAAGACCAATTACAAATAGACATGACCTAGATTAAATTTATTAAGTTTATGGATTTTTTAAAAAAATGAAGAATATTTTAATTTTTGTAAAAGTTCTCACTTTGCTTATTTTTAAAATTACTAGGGACCCAAAAGATATTTACACCAATTTGTTAATCATTTTTTCATATATTCTATTTATAAAAGTTCAACTTAACAACTAAATTATTTATCCAATTTTATTTAAAAACTAAAGAAACCGAGGACAAAATTACTGTAATTGAATGACTTCGAGAGTAAAATTATATGAATAACTTTATCGTTAACTACAATGTAAATACTTTAACGGTCAACATCGGTCAAATGCAACATTGCTGCAATTGAGCCTGCTTTCAATAAAAATTACGCCCGTTAAATAGAGACAACTATTGATTTCATATTACTTTGTTAGACAAATTGACTCTTTAGCCTAATTTTACTGATGTTTTGACTATTGATAGGTATAGTTAGGAAAGCTACTTTGATCCTATATGAATAGAATTAATAGACCAAATTATTTTGAGATATTACAATTATGATAGCAAAATTACCATTCATTAAAGTTGTAACAATCATCATTCTTTTTTCGTTCCACGTGATCAATCGAAATTGTACATAGATTGTTATCTGGTACAAGTGTACAATTGTTTGATATAGTAAGGTGTTGGATTAAATGAACTATTGGAATATCATTTGGCGTGGTATAAGTTTTATATGTGTAGAAACCTAATAATACTTGAAATGATTGACGGGCCCATAAGCAAGTATTAATTTAATTTAATTTAATACAGGAGTGATTCCGGTGGTAATGAACCACATGTTCTATTTAGGCAATTCGGATTTGATCATTTTAGTTTGTTGGTGAGTTTAAATTTATCTTGAGTTGAAATCAAATACAAATATTATTTTGTATTCTAATAAAATGATAAAAAAATCAAATATTTAAATTTAAAAGATTTTATTTGTTTTAAAAGCTTTAACAAAATAAGTTGTCTATAATTGCTTATTGATATACAAATGATATTAAATTAATTAATCGAATCATGGGTGGGGCCTAAAATTTTAAATTGTGTGTCAAAATTTTGAGTGTTATCTTAAATTTTATTAAAAATGGGTGAAGTCAAATGATGAGTGTCAAATTTTTTAAAGGGTCTCAAATATTTTTTTTAAACGGGTGTCAATATATTTTAAAAATTATATCAATTTCTTATATATATATTTTCAATATATATTAAAAAAATCTCAAAATTTTTGGGTGTCAACTAACACCCCATTCAATATGTTTGTAACGACCGAAATTGGGCTTTGCACTCGGACCCAATTTATTTAGGCCTCACAGTTAGAAGCCCAAATCCAAAGATAATGAGTTTGGCTCCAACGGCCGTAGATCGGAGTTCAAAGACTTCCCTTCTACCTTTTTCTCTCTTTCCTTCCTTTTTCTTTCTCCCAAAAATATCCCTTTCTTTTATTCCTTCTCCCTGTGGAGTGCACTGCCGCTGCCATCGTCTTCAGCTCGTCGAGAGGAGTCCGACGATGGTCCTCGTGTCCCTGCTGTCGTCGCCGTTCGTTGGGGTAAAGGAAAAGAAGATCCAGCCAAGCTTCAAACGCCATGTTTCGGCCAGAACCACCACAAATGGAGGCCACCGACATGCTCACCGGCCAGAGAACTGCAAGACTGGAGCTCCCCGGCGTCGTCTGACCACCAGAGGAGACCCCACGCGTCGCCCATGTGAGTGGGCATGTGCCTGGCCAGGCGGGTGCACACAGATCCAGTGCACTACGCCACACCGGATCCCAGACCCGGTTTCACGTGTGTAGCAACCTTTTCTTTAGCTTTTAAAATATAAGTTCGGGTGCTACGGGTTATTCCCAAATCATTCTTTGTAATTTTGGTTTAAAGGGATTTCTTTTGAAAAACCATATTCTTTTGAAAATGATAAAAACTTGGAGTCGCCACCGGTCACTTGGGTAAGGTGGGCGGAACACCACAAAACCAGAGATTTATTTTGAAAGGGTTCGGGAGTTGGTTACGTGTGGGGAAGGATTAGCACCCCCATCACGCTCGGAAATCGGTACCAAAATATTTGTTGCTTTTAATCGAAGGAAATTGTCAAAATTTGAATTGAATTTAATTTAGTGACCTTAAATGAGAATTGACCTTAATTACACAGACTTTATCAAATTGGTGAGTTCAAATTAATTAGACATTTAATTAATAAGGTTGACGATACCTCGGACCATAGATTAAACCGACATCATATAAGTCTGACTGCCGTTTTAATTTATGGTTCGAATCTCATACGTCACCTTTATGCCTGGTGCAAGCAATTAAGATATGATGTAATGATTTTATCAAGTTTTAATCTTAATCTTACCTTGGGGCGGTAAGGATTAATTCAAATATTTAGTCAACATCCTTTCAGCTCGGACTGTTACGACAAATATTGGAATTAATAAATACCTCCTTTTATGATTTAAATTAATTAATGCAAAATAAATAGGTCACATGAATGACAATTAATATGGATGTCACATAAGGGCTTAAAAATTAAACACACAAAATGGCCACTAAAGCCCTAACCCAAAAGACCCAAATTATAGAGGTCCAATTAGTGATCTAATGATTAACTAAATGAATCTAATATTAACCCTAAAAACTAGAAAACCCTAACAATTTATGGATCATCTTGCAACATGATAATTAATTCGATCAGTTTTAAACTAGTATTCCAATAAGCCAATGATACTATTTAAAACAAATCAAGTTAACTAATCATGGTTTTATTTTAAATGTCACTCTAATCTCAATATCAGTTTTATCTTCAAGGTAATTGAGAAGGGTTCAATTAGTTTAATGAATTTAACATTTATCCCAATAAGTCAAGGGTAAATTTAAATTCACTAAATTAATTCGAACCCTAGATCTAACTACGATTCTAAAAAACTACTCCTAAATTAATCTAATTAATTTAAAGATCGTACCCCTATAAGACAAGCACACGATTTTAAACTAATTAAATTAATTTTGTCTAATTCTAATCTAAGATTAACCTATCAAGCCCAAAGCTCACCTAAACCAAAGCAAGCCCTAATCCCAAAAACACATGAAGGCCCAAACCACTAAACTAAGCACATGCTAACAACTACATATAAGGATAAACATAAAATATATCTATACTTTAACTATATATTATATATATTTAAAATTATATTGTACATATTATAAAAAGTATGTATTATATACATTATAAAAAATCTTATAGTATATGTATTATACAGAAAACTATACATTATATGTTATAATAAACTATATACTATACTTTATAAAAATACTATATTATATATTTTATAAAAACTATATATTATACTTTATATAAAAAAATTATATGTTATATGTATAGACTATATAAAAACCATATATTATATTCCATAATATATTATATAAAAACCATATGCTACATAATATAAAATATATTACAAAAACTATATACTAGTATAATAACATATATTATATAAAACCTAATATCAAACACATATCCACGTTACTTAACAAACAACATAGTTAACATAAAAATTGAAACTGAAAATTAAATGATGCAAGGCCAAAATGAAACATGCATGATGGAAGGGGTTTTAACACTGAAAAAAGACCAAAATGCAAAGGACACAAAATCAAAGGACCATATTTAAAAACAGATTTGAATGAAGAAGGGGACGAGATTGCAAACGGTTTGAAAACCACAGGGACCTAGGGAGTAATTAAAATAGGCGGAATGGCTTGGGAGTGATTAAAACGGGTGGAAGGACTAGTGTTGCTATTTTAAAAGGCGGAGACCCCTCCGCACGTAAATAGCGTGATGCGGAGGGATTTAATTTGCAATTAAACCATTTTTAGAAGGGGTTCGAGTATATACTTCATTTTTGGGTGGAAAACGGTTAAAACATAAAAAAGTAATCCTCCTTTTTTTTCTCTCTATCCATTTTGAACCCAAGATGAACACCGCCGTGGTGTTCATCTGCGCCGCTGAGTATTCAGCCTAGATCTCAAAAACCACTGCCATTCCCAGTTTTTGGCTACCTTTTTGCCGTGTCGACTACCGCTCGATGGCGGCCGGTGAACCCCTAAACCTTAAAAACAAACCCTTTTCTCAATTTAAACTCGAATCGAACCTTGCTCTTTGAAAACTCGACATCTTTCCCCTTTGAAAAGCCAAAAACAAATTCCTTTTTTAAAACAACGAAACTGGAACCAAAACCTTTTGGGCTAATCTTCCTTCCGGATCACCATACGCGACCTTGAGAAGATCGAGAGGAATATCGCCGATGAAGGAAGACGAGCAGACGCAACGAAAAGGCAAACGCTGAAGGTATAAAACAAAAACCCTAATCTCTATGCATGTATGGAAATAAAAATATAGGAGACGGTATACCTCAGAAGCTTTTCTTTTTTTCTATTTTGTATTGCTCGAAATCTCCCCCGTTATTAGCTAGGGTTACAAATAGTTGGGTTCGGTTTTTATAGCCAAAATTACATGTATTTAGAAAAGGGAAAATAGAAATAGGAAATCCCCTATTGGTTGTTCTATGCAATTTGGCCGGATTCATGTTGTTTCCTGTAGATGTCGGCTCTGATTTTTGTGTTTTCTTGTTGTGTATGCATGTGATGCTAGAGAGGAGGAGGGGACCAGAACGAACGGTCGACGTGGAGTGATTCTAGTTGTTGATGGAGACTTGGACGGTCACGGGGAAGTTGGAACATCGCGCGTGAAGTCGCGCGTGCTGGTCGTAGGGGAGTTGGACCGACGCACGTAAGGAGATGATGGACCACTCTCGTTTGATCTTGGACCGTCAGATCTTGCCAGATCTGACGGTGAAGAATGGGCTGCACAAAGAGAGCATATTAGATTAGGGTTTTGATGTGTAATTAAGTTGGGCCTATTGGGCTATGTAGTATAATATGTAATGTTTTGTTTTTTTAAATGTAAATGGACTCTAATATATATATATGGGGGGCAGATTTTATTATTAATGGGCTAATATAGTATTTTTGGGTTTTTTAAAATGTAAATGGGTATTTGTTTAATAATAAACTTGGGATTTATTTAATTTAAATTAACTTAGTGTATATTTTTGTTTTCTAATTTTCACAATATAAGTTATAATAATACTACTAATTAACAAACAAACAATAATAATAATACTAAATAGCAAGGATAAGAGATAAAAAATGACTTAACATAGAAACATCATATATACTATGATAATAATATTTTTGGGGTTTTTACATTAGATAACATCATAAGAATAATAACCACATATGATAATAACTAGCAACACACATATATAAAATAATTAATTAAAATAGCACTAGTAATTTTTTGGGTTTTAAACATAATAATATATCTTTTAAAAAGATAACGTAAACGAAGCCCATTATTGCAAAATAAAAACAAAAAGGTCAACACCCCGAACAAAATTAGTGATTACAATGTGAACCTGGCCGCACCAGATCACGCCATGCGTGTGCATGGCTACTATGATGCACCGTGCCGTACAGGATCACCAGGGCAGTTGACTAGCGTTGACCAAGCCGTTGACTTTTTTCGGGAGACTCTACTCGGGGGTTTCTCGACGTTTCGGATCCAATGGCACAGTCCGTTTCACCAAAATTGAACATGGTAAGCTGTTTTTATGCATTTGACCCTTTGAATTCCTTAGAGAATATGCTTAAGTGATACTTGTGATATTAATTGGTTTACGAGGATTATTCGGGATTAGATTTCGGGTCGGGTGGAATATTCGGGAAGCTTGGATGAAGATTTTAGCGGTATCAACAAAAGGTTAGTACACCTCGAACTCCTATCACTTTGTAAGCATCATAATTGTAATTGCCTTGCTTGTTAGTGGTTGCAAATAGGTTGATGATATATAAGCATAAATAGGGACCGATATATTGAGACTTGATATATTATGAGATGCGTGATGATGTTATGGATATGATGGGACTATTAGCGGCTCTAGAGACCGTGTAGGGTCGGTTGTGATGCCAGTATGATTAGTTGATGATTGTTAGATTGATTGAGATAAATGCGATATTTTTGTATGCTTGTTTCAAATGGATTGATGTGATTCGGTGGGAACTGTGTGTTAGATTAATATTTGAATAAATGAGTATAAGCCAGTAATTAATATTAATGGGATGAATGCGTTAGCAAACCAACTCTAATGACTTTCATAAGCTTTAGGGATCGTATAAGCTTGGTAATATCGTAATTTGAAAAAATTGTACGAACCTGTGAATAGGGTATCGATACGAGATTTGGTCGTATCGGTATACAAATTAGGGGTCATATCGTTATGGGCCGACCCGTATCGATACTTGTAGAAATTAATGATTTCTAGTGAATAGTTTCAGTATCGGTATGCGTGTGAGTACCGATACCCAAGGGTACCATATCGGTACTCGTGTTCGAGTACCAATACCAGATACATTAAATAATCAATAAATGAAATTTAAGTATAGAAATCGATATGAATAATAAAAATGAGGCTAATAAATGAGATTAATTATATATGAGCCTAATGAGTAATAAATCGGTAACTGTCGGGTGACTTGTTTGTAATAGTAAACCCATTGGGATCCTTGCTCGATCGTGGTTTGAGTCATGCCAAGTTTTAGGCACTCATGTGGTTGATTCACTGTTGGTTAGTGGGATCCGAATACCCAGTGGTAGAGTGTGGCAACACATGAAGACCACTCGATGTGAGATTTCGAGTGATGATGCTCAATGTGAGATTCTGAGCCATTCTACTCGATGTGAGATTCTGAGTGATGATACTCGATATTAGATTCTGAATATTGATGCTCGATGTGAGATTCTGAGCATGAGTGTACGCTCCCGAGGTTGTGTGCCACCGGGCCTCACTCCAGGTTTGTGTTTATTACATTGTGTATTTTTCTCGGAGGATCCAGTAGGATCTCGAGTATGGTTAGGCCTTGTGGGCCATATATGATGATTGCAATGTTGAAAGCATTTGTTTAGGCGACTAGTGATAGCGTCACCTATTTTTTTATCTCTCATTTTTGCTCTTACTAGCTTGCATGCTTATGTTTATGATTAGCATGAAGTATAGTAGAATATATGTGTACCGCTGAGCTTTGTAAGCTCAGCGCTCGAAATCGTTGTTTTCGTGTATAGGTTGATCGTAAGATCATGGGTTCGAGGAGCACTATAGGTTTGGGATTCTAGCATGTAGGGGTCTTCATAGTACGATACTTGTGTTTAGTGGGCTATGTATTCATAGGGACTTACGTGGTTGAGTCTGTATTCCTTATTTTGAAATTGTATAAATAAAATCAAATGCTTAAATGTTTTAAACTAAATTAGAGCTCCTTTGTACTGTTTCGATTATTTAATTTTATTTTCAACTATTGATTTTAAATGCTTTCGGGAAATGTCTCTTTTGGACTAAACCCAGTTTGAGGACTTTAATGGTTTTGATTTAGGCTTGAGGCCCAAATTGTGACATCCTGGCCGGGGGTGTTACAATGTTGGCTGTGCCAATAGCTCATAATCATATTACTTGAATCCATAAATCTAATTTCAACTTTCATGTATTTCTGAAATGTAGGATTTCTGGCACCCAAGATAAAAAAAATGTAATCTCAAATTTAATTTTTAAAGAATTATTTTTGATACTAGAGAGGAAGTCAGGACTAAGCATTGGCAGGGGCCAAAATATTGAATTTAAAAAATGTAAGGGCTTATTAAATATTTAAATTCAAAATTCATGGGACAATGTCTATTTTGTCTAATATTTAAATTTTATAAGAACCTAAATAGTTGTTGGAGCAAAAAAATTAAAGATAATGGCTCATTGTTTTTAGTTCAAACTCTACATGATTAAATATTTAATAAACTCTTATATTTATTAATTTGAAAATTTATTTTTACAGGGACCAAATTGTTATTAGACCAAAATCTATCTAATACCTTAACTTTATAACAGGGGTCGGGCCCCTTAGAACTCAAGGGAGCTCCGTCCCTATTTGATACATGGTCAATAAGAAATATTTTTACAAGTGGTATTTAAATGTTATCAAGCCTTTTGTTAAGTATACTTAAAACCTATAAAAATAATAAATGTGTTGGTCCAAGTAGCAAGCAGCTTGGTATTGTTTAAGCAGGTCTGAAGTTCGAGATCTTATGTATGTAGAAAATCTCCGCTGGGAGACTTACCCACTAAAGTCAGGTGTGTAACACGGGTCGGTTCGGATAAGTAAGGGTAAAGCCCTAAAGAACCGAGAGCACAACAAAAAAACTTGAAAATAATAATAATATACTTGACAATTGACATAATCTAAACATAGTGGCGAAACTCAACATTATTTATTGAGGGTGTCATTTAAAAAATAAACTTCAGGGGGCCAACATTGAATTTTATATTTTTAAAGGATCAAAGAGCAATTTTACCATATATATATATTTTTTATTTTTTAATATTTTATGGGGCCATATCCCCACTAGTCCCACCGTAATTCTGCCCATGTCTATTCACCCCTTATAGAAATTTTTCCACTTGTGATGTTTTTAAATATTTTAAAAACTCTAGGGATGTAAAAATATGTAATTGGATGAGTTTTAGGTCGGTTTATGTCAGGTCGGGTCAGATTAGATATAGGTTATTTTAGGTTGATTTGATGTTTTAACTCGACTCGGGTGCGGGTCAACTTCAGGTCGGGTTAAAACAATCCAGGTCTGAATTAGTTAATTGACGAGTTAATTCGGGCTTGTGTGGACTTCAGGTTGGGTTCATTTCAGGTCGATTTAATTTCAGGTCGAGTTCATTTCAGGTCGGATAATTTCAGGTCAGGTTAATTCGGGTTTTGAATTCGTATTAAGTTTGAGTTCGATACAAATAGTCAATAGACTTTGGGCCACGAACACGAATCGCATTAAAAATAAATATTAGGGACTAGAATGAACAAAAATATCATCATATTTAAAATATTGGACTAAATTACAAAAATTAGAAATAAATAAGGGTCAATTTCGGATAAAATAAAATATTAAGGACTAAAGTGAACAAAAATATCAATATATTAAAATATTGGACTAAATTACAAAATATAAAATAAATAGGGGTTAATTTTGGTTAAAAATAAAATTTTAGGGATTAACATGAACAAAAATATCATCATATTAAAAATATTGGACTAAAATATAAAAAATGAATAAGGGTCAATTTTGACTAAAAATTAAATTTTAGGTACTAGAATAAACACAAATATTATTGGACTAAATTACCAAAAATATAAATAAATATGGGGCAATTTTTACTAAAGATTAAATTGTAGGGACTAGAATAAATAAAATATTATTCGACTAAATTACCAAAAATATAAATATATATGGGTCAATTTCGGCTAAAAATAAAGTTTTAGGGACTAGAATGAACAAAATATCATCATTTTAAAATATCATCATATGAGGCAATTACTTTCTCACATTATAATATAATAAATTCACAATTTCTCAAATACTTTTATTTTTTCTTGAAAATCATCAAATCATAGACTTGCTCAATTACATGTCAAGTAAATATCAAGCCATGTCAATATCAGTTCAACTCAATAACAGGTCAAGTTCAAAATAAGTCGGGTCAATTAACAGGTCGAGTTCAAAACAAGTTGAGTAAAATCGAATCTCGAGTCGTTTCAGTCAAGTTATATCGATTATTTATCAGGTTAGTCTCAGGTTCGGGTTCGTATCAGTCGGGTTTGGTTACTACAGTATCAGGTCCAACTTGGGTTCGGGTCAATAACAGTCGGTTACAGATCGGTTTCGGGTCATCACTTCCTCGAGTCAAAACAAGTCCTGACTCGAGCAGGTTTCAAGTCGAATTTTCGGGTCGAGTTAGCTTTTTACATCCCTACTCCTTAATCATGAGGTAACGGTTGGATATCTCTACCCATATGAATGGAGTATATTTCATAGTTAACTTATTATCTTTTAATAAGAGCACCCGCAACAAGAGGATTAATCTATACTATAGACGGCGGATATCTTAGCACAAACAAAAAAAATTAAAAACTAACCGTAAGTATTACAACTAAATCGATAAAAATAATAGTGAACAAGAAAAGATTAAAATATAATATATTGAACCTAAACTTTCATGTCATATTATATATAAAAAGTTTTCGTTAAATCACTATATTATATAAACGACCCTTCTTTCCAGTTCATGGTAATTTGTCTGTGATACTTTTCGTTAGTGAATTTAATAGGGTAAAAGTAAAGAAAGAAACAGCCACCAGACCAGAGCTTAAGATTGGGGACATGAAAACAACGATCGGCATGTGTGCATGTGACTATGGTGTGAGGGGTCACAAAAAAATCCCATATATCATCCTTAATTACATCCAATTTCCTCAACTTTTTTTACAAGCCAGAGTTATACGAATAAAAATATTTTTTTTAGTTGCCTTTTATATTCCAACATTAAAAAATTTAATCATCAAAGTTATAATTTTATTCTAAATCATTAATCTTAAACTTCAAACCCTAAAAATTAAATCTTATCCTCTAAACCATAAATATTAATCTTAAACCATAAATATATTTTGGGTGTTGGCCGTTGAGAAATACACATTAACACAAAAAAAGGACAAAAAATTTATGTTCGAGTTATATTGTCCCTTAATAAAATAACATTTTTTTCATTTCATCGATTGGTGGCGTTTTTAAGATTCATATGAAATTTGGACCATTGGTTTTCATAAAATTGATAGAATTTACTTTCCTTGTCATTACTGAATTATAGAGAGTTTTTACCGGTCTTCAATTTTTATGGTTTCTAAATTTTGAACCGTTGAGGTATAGATGGATAATGGGAAGTCCTTGCGAGCGGCAGTTAAATAAAGACTAATTTAAGGCTGACCGGTTCAGCAGGTAACATGTTTGTACATAAATTCTTACGACACTTGTACATAATTGCTTACAAAAACTGTAAGGAAAACGGTATATACATAAAATGTTACAATGTAAGGATTTGTGTACAAACATTATTTCCTACGCGAAAACTTATTTTATTACAAGAAATATAAGGATTTAAGTAGGTACACAAATTATTACAAGGTATACATAAATCCTTATAAATATTGTAAGAAAAACGGTAGGTACCGAATTTCTTACACGAGATCACCAAGGCCAAAATGTGCTCAACATAGGGTAAGAATTTGTGTACATACATAATTTCCTACGTGAAAACATAATTTAGTACAAGTAATGTAAGGATTTGTGTAGGTACACAAATAACTACAGAGTATACACAAATCCTTATAAAAGTTGTAAGAAAAATGATAGGTACCAAATTTCTTACACGAGATCACCAAGGCCAAAAGGGCTCAACATAGGGTAAGGATTTGGGTACAAACATAATTTCCTACGCGAAAACATAATTTAGTACAAGTAATGTAAGGATTTGTGTAAGTACACAAATTACTACAAAGTATACACAAATCTTTACAAAAGTTGTAAGAGAAACGGCGGGTACCAAATTTCTTACACGAGATCACCAAGGCCAAAATGTGCTCAACATAGGGTAAGGATTTGTGTACATACATAATTTCCTACGCGGAAATATAATTTAGTACAAGTAATGTAAGGATTTGTGTAGGTACACAAATTACTACAGAGTATACACAAATCCTTACAAAAGTTGTAAGAAAAATGGTAGGTACCGAATTTCTTACATGAGATAACCAAGGCTAAAAGGTGTTCAACATAGGGTAAGGATTTGTGTACATACATAATTTCCTACGCGAAAACATATTTTATTACAAGAAATGTAAGGATTTCAGTAGGTACACAAATAACTAAAAGGTATACATAAATCCTTATAAATATTGTAAGAAAAACGGTAGGTACCAAATTTCTTAAACGAGATCACCAAGGCAAAAATGTGCTCAACATAGGGTAAGGATTTGTGTACATACATAATTTCCTACGTGAAAATATAATTTAGTACAAGTAATGTAAGGATTTGTGTAGGTACACAAATTACTACAGAGTATACACAAATCCTTACAAAATTTGTAAGAAAAACGGTAGGTACCGAATTTCTTACACGAGATCACCAAGGCCAAAAGGGCTCAACATAGGGTAAAGATTTTTGTACATACATAATTTCCTACGCGAAAACATAATTTAGTACAAGTAATGTAAGGATTTGTGTAGGTACACAAATTGCTACAGAGTATACACAAATCCTTACAAAAGTTGTAAGAGAAACGGTAGGTACCGAATTTCTTACACGAGATCACAAGGCCAAAATGTGCTCAACATAGAGTAAGAATTTGTGTGCATACATAATTTCCTAAACGAAAACATAATTTAGTACAAGTAATGTAAGGATTTGTGTAGGTACACAAATTACTACAGAGTATACACAAATCCTTACAAAAGTTGTAAGAAAAATGGTAGATACCGAATTTCTTACACGAGATCACCAAGGCCAAAAGGTGCTCAACATAGGGTAATTATTTGTGTACATACATAATTTCCTACACGAAAACATATTTTATTACAAGAAATGTAAGGATTTCAGTAGGTACACAAATTACTACAAGGTATACATAAATCCTTATAAATATTGTAAGAAAAACGGTAGGTACCAAATTTCTTACACGAGATCACCAAGGTCAAAATGTGCTCAACATAGGGTAAGGATTTGTGTACATACATAATTTCCTACGCGAAAACATAATTTAGTACAAGTAATGTAAGGATTTGTATAGGTACACAAATTACTACAAAGTATACACAAATCCTTACAAAAGTTGTAAGAAAACCGTAGGTACTGAATTTCTTACACGAGATCACCAAGGCCGAAAGGTGCTCAACATAGGGTAAGGATTTGTGTAAATACATAATTTCCTACGTGAAAACATAATTTAGTACAAGTAATGTAAGAATTTGTGTAGGTACACAAATTACTACAAAGTATACACAAATCCTTACAAAAGTTGTAAGAGAAACGGTAGGTACCGAATTTCTTAGACAAGATCACCAAGGACAAAATGTGCTCAACATAGGGTAAGGATTTGTGTACATACATAATTTCCTACGAAAAAATATATTTTATTACAAGAAATGTAAGGATTTCAGTAGGTACACAAATTACTACATGGTATACACAAACCCTTACAAAAGTTGTAAGAAAAACGGTTGGTACCGAATTTCTTACACGAGATTACCAAGGCCAAAATGTGCTCAAGATAGGGTAAGGATTTGTGTACATACATAATTTCCTACGTGAAAACATAATTTAGTACAAGTAATGTAAGAATTTGTGTAGGTACACAAATTACTACAAACTATACACAAATCCTTACAAAAGTTGTAAGAGAAATGGTAGGTACCGAATTTCTTACACGAGATCACCAAGGCCAAAATGTGCTCAACATAGGGTAAGGATTTGTGTACATACATAATTTCCTACGAGAAAACATATTTTATTACAAGAAATGTAAGGATTTCAGTAGGTACACAAATTACTACACGGTATACACAAACCCTTACAAAAGTTGTAAGAAAAACGGTTGGTACCGAATTTCTTACACGATATTACCAAGGCCAAAATGTGCTCAAGATAGGGTAAGGATTTGTGTACATACATAGTTTTCTACGTGAAAGCATAATTTAGTACAAGTAATGTAAGAATTTGTGTAGGTACACAAATTACTACAAAGTATACACAAATCCTTACAAAAGTTGTAAGAGAAACGGTAGGTACCAAATTTCTTACACGAGATCACCAAGGCCAAAATGTGCTCGACATAGGGTAAGAATTTGTGTACATACATAATTTCCTACGAGAAAACATATTTTATTACAAAAAATGTAAGAATTTCAGTAGGTACACAAATTACTACAAGGTATACACAAACCCTTACAAAAGTTGTAAGAAAAACGGTTGGTACCGAATTTCTTACACGAGATTACCAAGGCCAAAAGGTGCTCAAGATAGGGTAAGAATATGTGTACATACATAATGTCCTACGCGAAAACATAATTTAGTACAAGTAATGTAAGGATTTGTGTAGGTACACAAATTACTATAAGGTATACATAAATCCTTACAAATATTGTAAGAAAAATGGTAGGTACCGAATTTCTTACACGAGATCATCAAGGCCAAAAGAGGCTCAACTTAGGGTAAGGATTTATGTACATACATAATTTCCTACACGAAAACATAATTTAGTACAAGTAATGTAAGGATTTGTGTAGGTACACAAATTAGTACAAAGTATACACAAATCCTTACAAAAGTTGTAAGAGAATCGATATGTACCGAATTTCTTACATAAGATCACCAAAGGCAAAATGGGCTGAACATAGGGTAAGGATTTGTGTACATACATAATTTACTATGAGAAAACATATTTTATTACAGGAATTGTAAGGTTTTCAGTATGTACACAAATTACTACAACGTATACATAATTCCTTACACAACTTGTAAGAAAAACGGTAGGTACGGATTTCCTTATAGCATATTAGTTTAAGCAAAATTTGTACTTAGTGTAAGCAGTGGTTTCGAAACCCCTCACTTTCAGTATCGAAACTTGGTTGGCAGTTGCTTTTTGAAGCCACCCAATTGGTTTCAAAACCATAACTACCCCTCACATAGTTGCACAACGTGCAAACCCTAAAGAGTACCCAAATTTTTAAATCTCGTCGCATAGTTGCACAACGTGCAAACCCTCACATAATTGCTTTTTGAAACCCTTCGCTTCTTGCTTGCAAACCGAAAACCCGACAAATAGTCTGAAAATTCATTCTCAAGTGTATTGCCTTTCTTCGTAGCAAAATTTCTCGCCTTATTGGGTTGCTTCAACGTCTTCTTCAATTTGTGAGGGTAAGTTTATCTAAAACTCATATTTAGCGAAAACTTGAGAAGTGCCGAATTCCTTATGTTCTTTTTTATGCTTAAAATCTTTAAGACGATAAGAATTTTGTGGTTACTTTAGTTTCCTAAAGAGGGTTTTAACAACATCCATACTTTTCGACTACCTACATGTCTGTGGGTATTTCAAAAATCATATAATTTTTAAAAAATTAATGCTTGAAATTGATGAATGACGATTGATTTACTCTGCTACTTATTTCTTATCTTGCAGGAGGTTTTAGTGGATCATTCTTAGTATCCTTAGAAAACTTATTTTTTCTTGCCCACCAAGTATTTGATAAAAATTTTAACCCAAAATATTCACCCTAAAACTTTTGTTATTGTCATGGCTCCAAAAGTTAAACGTCCGCGTAGAGAAAGATGTAAATCCTCACCTGTCGTTCCAGCTCAACTTCAACACCCAAAGTTGTTGAATATTTGTTTTCAAAATAATGCAAATCTTGCTCGTTTTCATCAAATTTACGAGGCCAAAGACATTAGAGCCGAGTGAACTATGACCCTTTAGCTTTTTTCCTTTTTACCTAGGCAACCGGTTAACCCTTGCCTTTTTTTTTCATCCAACGATTAAGACTAATTTGGCTCCATCCAAGGGCCTAAAACATGAGGCCTCTTTATAGTCCTCCTTTAAGCTGCACGTTTTTAGAATTTCCCATGGATAATATATACGTTGTCTAATTAATCTATAGAGAGTTGATTGGTTCGAATCTCATTTTCTTGTTCGTATCATTAATCATCTTCGTAAAAATAATTGAGGTTGTTAATTTTTGGCTAAAGGGTATTTTTGTCTCGAGTTCGACAAAAAAATCGATTCAGCCTCTCATCGGAAACACACTCAATTAGGCCATTCAGTTCACAAATTATATTAAATTGACCATTTGACCAACGTTGACTGTTACAGTACTGACGTGATGGTCAACGATGATGACATGGTAGTACACATGAGATGACGACGTACACATTGGGGCTAAATTCATTATTTTAACCTAATTTGATGGCATAGTTGATTTCTTTGCTGAGTTCTTGAGCATAACTAATTTTAATTGAAAGTCAATAACTTTTTTAATAGAAAAGTTCAATAACTTAATCTTTAAGATAAAAAATTAAATAATATTTAAATATTCATAAATTAGTAAAATATAAAAATAATATAATGAATCGAAAAGTTAAGTAAAAAACATAAAATTAAAATATCAAAAAGCTATAAATATAAAAAATTTAAAATGTAAGAATATTAATAAATCATCGGAAAAGTCTTCGACTGTTTCTAGTTATGCTAAACATATTAATATTCATTGAACATATTTTCAATAATAATATCTTTGTATTAGAGTAGTAATAAAACCAAAATTTTATTTCATTTTATTACATCAAATATTAATGAGCATTAATTGGATGTAAAAAAGTAAAAGAAAATTTGAGCTTTATTGTTACTCTAGTACAAATTTGATTCCACTGAAAATATGTTTAATGAATGATAATACTGTTACCGAAGAAGTCAAAGATTTTTTTGATGGAAGTGTTCATTTTTTAATAATTTTTTATTTTTATATTTAAATTTTATCAAGTTATAATTTCTAATTCATTTTAATTATTTGTATTGCTTTTTGTTTTCAATAATTTTTGAATATTTTATTTATTTATATTAAGTTTATGGATTTTTATAAAAAGTTAAAAAATATTTTGATTTTTTGTGAGTGATTTCACTTTGCTTATTTTTAAAATCATCAAGGTTCCAAAGAATATTTATACCAATTTTTAATACATTTTTAATATTCTATTTGTAGAATTTCAACTCAAAAAACCAAATTATTTATCAAATTTCATTCAAAAACTAAATAAATGATTAAATTAACTTGAAATTTAAACAAATATTTATTCAATTTTAATATTTTTTAAATTTTAATAGTTTTTTAAATTCTTATTTTTTACTTAAACATTAAATAAATTATCGAACTTTTAATGAAAATCAATTATGCCCCTGAACTCGGCAAAAATATTAATTATGCCCACGAATTCGGTTAAAAAAATCAATTCAGCCTCTTTGTCACGTCATCATCCCATGTGTACTACCACATCATCATCTTTGACTGCTACGTCAATACTATAATAGTCAACGTCGGTCAAATGATTAATTTGATGTAATTCACAAATTGGAAAATCTAATTGAGTGCATTTTTAGTGAAGCTAAATTGAGTGCCATGATTTTTATTTTGTTCAAAGAATTGTTGACTTCAAACTCATAAAATATAAGAGAAATATGATGACAAATGATTTAACAAAATTGGATATTTTAACTATCACTTACATTGAGTCATTAAATTGTTTCTGCAGCTTATTCTTGTAAAAAGTTTTTCTGATTCTTCTTATCTTCGTGTAAATAGTAATATAGCCATCTCTTTACCCAGCCTATAAGACTTCATTTTCTATTAAGAAAAGAAAAAAGTAATAAATTAAACTTTCCCTCTCTTCGAATCGGTTGAGACAGACTGATCTCAACAAAAATAGAAGGTTAAATTATAAATTTTATCATCCAACTTTCTTCTCATTCCTATTTTAGTTATTCAATTTTAAAAATTTGAACTTAATCATTAAACTTTTAATTTATTCTTATTTTGGTGACTTTGCCGTTAATCGTTATAACTGAATATCTATCTTTTAAAAATTATGAAATGTTCCCAATACTATTTTTTTATTTTTTATGAAAGAACTCTTTACTTTTAGGTTTCCTTTAATTTCTTAATGATGGAGCATCTATTTCCAAATCCCAACGGTGGGGAGGTGTAGAACAAGAAAGAGAGCAATATATCCTGATTCCACGTTGATTGAATTGTGGATATTGTAGATCGAAGTATTTTAGAGTTTTGCGCATTTTAGGTTTTGGATTGAGTTTTGCAAGTTTCAAAATGATTTTGAGAAAATATAAACTGATAGAGTGGTAGTAGAAGATGAGACGAGTTTATTGGTGTTTTGAGTGGTCGTAAAATATGTTGAAAAATGGTTATTTCAGTGTCGGCGTGATGGTAATGAAATTGTAAAACTTCCATTTTTGGAGAAAGTAGATAAAATAAAAAGGGAATAACATGGATAACATGTGGTTGTCAACAAAAAGCAGTCCACGCTAGCACATATGGTTGTCATGTCACCCTTCCATTAATGATTTATGTCCAAGTGGCCAAAATAAGAACAATTTGAAAGTTTAGCGATTAAATTAATTTTTTTTAAACTTAAATGAGCAAAATAAGAGTAAGAAGCAAGTTGAATGATGAAATTTATAAGACATAAAGTCAAAAGTAGCTTTTAACGTTTGACATTTTCGTCACTTTAGCACCTATTCTTTTTTTGGTCCAAACATACTCTTAACGTTTCATTTTCGTTCAAAATTCACTCATGTTTGATGAAAACCGTCAGTCAACTAACGATCAACACTCTTCAATCACGTGATATGCCACGTGGCATCATGACTTTTTTAAAAAATAATTAAAGTCACAACATGAAAAAGGTGAGATTCAAACCCAGGTCTAATAGATAAAAGGCTTAGCGCTTAATCCCCAAACCTGGTAAGTAGTTTGGTATTGCTTAAGTAGGTCTTGAGTTTGATGTATTGTGTATGTAGAAAATTTTCGATGAGCGACTCACTCACCAAAGCAAGTGTGCGACAAAAGTTGGTATAGATTAGTCGGGGCAAAGCCCTTGGATTCAGGAGGCAACAAAAAATTCCAATGATGGACAAGATTATATTAGAGAAATTATGTAGAGCAAGTTTGCTAAATTTTGATCCTACCGGTGATTGAATGGTGCTAAAAGAGATGTACTTTTTTCTATTGTGTCCTGCCAATCTACAATTTTTGTAGAGTTTTAGCTGTCTGGTTGGCTCTCGGTTACGCATGCCAATATTATTATGTATCATTGAGAATCTTGGACGTTCTAATTTCTTTCTTCGCAATTGGGGTCAGGTAAAATTTCACGCCATGTTTGGACCTCATTTCATTCGCGTTCACCGCCGATAAGAGGGAATTCAAATTCGTAGATCTTGAATACTGATTTAAGCCAATATTCAAGATCCATGTATTGCTTGTAATCTCGTCTTGCATCAGAGCATGATGCTATGACATGCTCACATGGATATTTCAAAGCTTGAAAAATGCCACAAGGTTACCACTTTTCTTTAAGATTAAGTCGATAGGAGTTTGGTTCAATACCATGAAGAGGCCACGAAATGTTCGAAACACAAAAGATCTTGTTTGTACGATATATGGACAAGACATACAACCCCTTAGATTTCACAACTCCTGACTTAATTTTTCTTTATATTTTTGAGTGGAAAATGTGATCATGTTCCTACAAAACAACAACTCCTTTCCCCATGGTCCCAAAAAAGTTGGCTAAATAAAAATATGTAGCTTTGACGATGGCTGTTATGATGAAATTTCGAATCTCCTTTAAGGATGAATTGATGGTCTCAGCTAAGTTTATTGTCATACGACCATATCGAAAACTGCACTCAATTCTTTTAACAATTCTTCAAATTTTTGCATCGCACCTTAAGACGGAGTGTAAAATAGTTATAGGGAAACGATGTGATTTTTGTAAAGTAGAGTGATATATGTAAAATAATATGCACTCACGCGTACAACAAGCTATCGTTCATCGTCCTTGTGTTTTTCATGATAGTTTGTTGTAATATGGCGTAGACAGTAACGATGTTCAAGATTCGGAGATTGCCACCTATTGCCCAAAGATTGGATCACTGCAAGTGGCTACCTCTCGATATGAAATCAAGCATATTTGATCTCGTTTCAAAATATAGTATCATAATTTTTTAAGAAAAACTCTCGCAATTTAGTATTTTTTTTTCTCCACGAACACAATGTGTATTATTTTTTGATTGTCATCTTGCACAACTGTCAACATCAAAGATTGCTTGTATCTCTCATACAAGAATGTGTCCTCGATTTACACAATCGACTTGTAATTTTGTAAGCATTAATGCATTGGAGAAATGTCCAGAACATTTTTTGTAAAGTTGACAAACATTACGTATTACACAATCGTTGTAATAAGTGTAGCGGCTTTTTTTTTCCTTTTTTTTTTGAAAAATCGGAATTGGCTATGGGGTATCCTTTTTTTTGAAAATAAATTGATTTAAGGGGGATTTCTTTCTTTGAAAAAACATTTTTGAAAAATAAGGACTTAGAGTCGCCACCGGTCACTTGGATAAAGTAGACCAGACACCACAAAACCAGAGATTCGTGAATAGAGTTCGGGAGTTAGTTATGCGTGGGGAAGGATTAGCACCCCCACAACGCCCTAAATCGGTACCAAATTATACGTTGCTTTTAATCGATGGAAATAGATGAAATTTAAATTAACTTTAATTAAGTGCTCATACTTGAATATAAACCTTAATTAGACCGGCTTTATCAAATGGGTGGGTTTGAATTAATTAGATATTTAATTAATAAGGGTGACGATACAACGGATCATAGATTAAACCGACATCGAATAAGTCCGACTGTCGTGTTAATTTATGGTTCGAATTTTGTACATCACCTTTATGCATGATCAAACATTTAAACATGATGTTATGATTTATCAAATTTTTAATTAATATTTTCATTCAGACGGTAAGAATTAATTCAAATATTCGGCCAACATCCATTGAGCCAGGAGTGTTACAACATGAATATCGAAATTAATGAATACCTCCTTTTTATAATTAAGATTAACTAATTATCAATATAAGCATGGAATTAAAAGGTCAAATGAATAACAAATAAAGGCATGTTACAAAAATAAGGAATTAAAAAAAACATGACAAAAAATAAATAAAATCAAGAAAAAAGGATCGGATCAAACCAAAGAAATACGGAAAATTAAAGTGTGAAAATTTAAAAGTTAGATGTTCGTAAGTTTGGGGTTAGTTGGCTACACTAAAGAGGGCATAAATAATATCGGTCGTCCCCCATTTCGGGTCTCCGTAAAACCGATTCGAACAATAAAATAAATGCGAACAAATAATAAAGAAAATATATAGCATAAAATATAAGCATAAGATAATCATAATATATATAATATGTAAACTATAATATATATATATATAACTACATATATGTGAGCATATACCATATATATATATATATATATATATATATATACACGGTATATATACATGAGGAAAGTTTAAAAAGGAAAAAAAGAAGGAAACGAAATGGAAATAAAATAAGAATAAAAGGAAACGACATATAATGTTTTTTAGAACAAAATGGGAATAAAATGAAGAAACGAATGATCCTTTTGACCCATTTTAGTTTCAATTAGGGGTGGGGGGGGGGGAGGAAGAGCAAACGCGCCAGAACATTTTAAAGAAAAGGGAAAACCCTAGTCCCTTCATCGTGCCGTTCATTGGCGGCGCTGTCTCACCAGCCAAACCTTCGATCTTTTTTTTAGAAAACGAAAAGAAAAAAAACATAATCTATGCAAAAGAGGAAGAAGATGAATATACCTAGGAACTATTTTTTTCTCTTTGTATTGATCTTGTAATTTGAACAGAATTTTTTTTTTTACATTTGGTTTCGATTCGGGCTTTATAGTCGAATTTACACATATTAGAAAAAAAGGGAAAACTAAGAAATAAACTATTGGTTGCTGTCATTGCCATGTTTTGTTTGTATGCATCTGAAATTCTTTGAAATTGCTTGTCCTTTGGTAAGTGCTGTACTGGATGGGACCATTTCGCGTGAAGCTGGTGAGGGGTGCACATTGATAAGTGTTCAAAAGTACTGTTTTTCTTACTCTTTTTACTCATATTATTGTTAGACTTAGGCTCATATTAGTTGCATAGTTAGCCATTCATGCATTAATCCATGTTTCCTTTCATCGTTGAGCTTGATTACATAACTTGGTAGTTTTTGTGGAAAAGATGCTGCTTTAGTGTGCTTTGTGTGTGTATGTGCAGGATCACTTGCCAAAGCAATGCCGAGCTAGTTGCCAGGGCAATGCATGAAGGAGACGCCGAGCCAGTTGCCATGGCAATTGTCGACAAAGAGAAAATGCAATAGGGATGTCGAAATTAATAACTTTACAAGCCCAAGATGACATGGAGCAAGGCCCAAGCCCAAAGGAATTTGATTGCCATGCAGAGATTAAAGAAGAATTAAATTCCAAGAAGATAGGAGAAGTTCTAATAGGAATAAAATTATAATAAAGAATTATATTCTTTAAAGATAATTTAATTCCAACTCAAACTCCTCCTCAAAGAAGGACTTTGGCCTAGCCCTATAAATAGCAAGGAGATTTCGACAACTTAGAAGAGAGCATTAGGGAAATTTCGACAAGTCCAAGGGAGAAAGCAAGGGGAATTTTCGACAAGCATCTAGGGCAAGGGATTTTCGACAAGCTTCATCTTTTCTTCCTTGTTCGATTGGGTTCATGCTAGGGATTGTGTTTCTTTGGAACCTAGCCATGAACTAAATCTACTTGGCTATGGTTATTGTGTTTTGTGGTTGTGAGAAACTATTGGTTTTTGTTTAGGTAATAAGAGTTTGCACTTTTCTATTTCAAGGTTTATTCATTCTTGGTTCTTATTCTTGTTTGCGAGTGAATTGGGAGAGGATCTCGTGATTTCATCTATTTATCTAATATCGGGAGAGTTAGATTCAAGAAACGAATGAATATGATCTTTATTCAATCTATTGATGGTGAAGATTAATTCGGCTTAGGAATAAGTTAAGGATTTCAACGGCTAAGAGGAGCGCAAGATTGGTTGTTGTTCACCCTTGATTCACGCAGGGATGTATTATCAAGGAATGCACAAGTAGCTAGAGTTTCGACTTAGGGATAAGAAGAAACCATTGAAGAACGCTCTGCCGAACCTTGAAGGTTGCTGCCCAGAAGCCCAAGTAGTTTCCCAACTAGTCGCCCAGGCAACCATCGATTAGTTGCCAAGGCAACCCCGTTGTGCAAGTTGCCACGGCAACTGAGTTGCCCGTGTACTCTTTTACCAAGACAATCCAATTGGCTATCACACCTCAACTCACGATAACCTGGCATATCTCTCTCTCATTTGATCTTATTTATTCTTTTACTTATTTGCTTTCTAGATTAGTCATTAGTTAAACTCCTATAATCCTTTACTTGTGTTTTTTACTTTTTACAGTGCAAGAGACTAGATCCTTGAAGTGGCACCAATCCCTGTGGAGACGATATCTTTTATACTATAACTTGCGACGTGTATACTTGCACATTTGCGTAGCACTTATTACGCGCAACACACATCGTTGACGCAGTGGAGGGTGGTTGGTCTCGGCCGGTGACATGGTGATAAGGAGTTTAGAAGGCCGACAGATGCAACCACGAAGGTTCTAGAATGGCATATCAAGGATCATGTGGTGACTGGTGGCTGAAGGGTTAGGGTATTAAGGTATGTAGGTTTAGTTTAGGTTATAAGCTTCAGGTATAGTTGGGTAAATGGGTGTATTTGGGCCTTGTCTGGGTCATAGTGTGATGGGTAGGCATTTTGGGTATTTGTAATTGATGTAAGATGGACATTTGGGTTTTAATATACAAATATGGATTGAATTTTTTGGATTTAAATATTTTTTGTATTTAATTCAGCTATTTGAACCCCAACAAAAATGGGTAATTACAGTTGCTCCTATTTGCTCATTGTTGTGAAATAACAATAGAGCAAAGATTAAAAGATATCCATTTTCGTTCAGTCGAATTGGAACACCCTTCCTGACACGACTCTTCCTTCAACTCTAACTGAACTATCTTCCAACTTCTAGAGGAATAGAATTTATCTATTGATCCGCTAGACCACTGACAGAGAGTCAAGATTTGGTCGAATCATCTATTTCATCTCATTTTCTATAAAGATAGAACCTGCGAGAGCAAGAGACAATTGTTTCAAACTGAGTATCCATTTATTTTATTTATAACTGTGAAAATAAAAGAGACGAGGTAAAGATATGTTTAAATATGGGTGATTTGCTACGCCACCGATGACTAGACAAGATCGGGAGATTATATTGGATCAAGCTACAACTCAGACAAAGAGGCATGATCCGGTGACTAGATTGCGATCAAGCTACAATTCTGGCGAAGAGGCATGATCTGAGGAGTTAGGGGTGATCAAGCTATAACTCTGACAAAGAGGCATGATTTGAGGAGTTAGTTTGGCGATCAAGCTATAACTCTGATGAAGAGGCATGATCTGAAGAGTTTACAGCGATCAAGCTACGACTCTAACAAATAGGCATGATTTGAGGAGTTAGTTTGGCAATCAAGCTACGACCCTGACAAATAGGCATGATCTGAAGAGTTTATGGCGATCAAGCTACAACTCTAATGAAGAGGCATGACCTAAGGAGTTAGTGGCAATCAAGCTAAGACTCTGATAAAGAGGCGTGATCTAAAAAATTTGTAGCGATCAAGCTACGACTCTAACGAAGAGGCATGATCTGAAGGGAGATTTTGAGTCGCTACACCGCTGACGATGAGTTGAGATCTAAAGATGGATTCGATCAAGCTACAAATTTGATGGAGAGGCATGATCTGAAGAATTGGGTGATCCGCTACACCATTGACGATGAGCCAAAATCTAAAGAATAGACGTGATCAGCTACACCACTGATGGTGGGGTTGGACTTGAAAAAGAAGTAAACAATAGTTAGTGATTGTTCACTTGGAGTTTTGAGTTTAGGTTTGGCTTCCTTTGCTTTGAGGGTTCGCCATTTCATGCTTGGTGTTGTTATCTTCCCTCTTTGAGGTTTCAACTTCTTTATTGATCTGGCTTTCCTTTGTGGTTGATGGCTTGCCAATTTGTTATTGTCTTTCATGATTGAGGCTTGAACCTGTTTGTTTCATGTATAAATGAAGCAGATGCGCTTAGATTGAATGTATCTAACTTGATGTATGACATAGGTATTTGATGTGAATGCATGGTGAGTGGAATGATATGATGTCGATATGAATGGCATGCAATGCAATTGGCCACGATGTTGACTTTAAAGGGGATGTCCCGTGACTTTCTGACCATATTGGTGGCTTGGTCTTGTTTTTGTCCCAATTTCGTCTTACAGACTAGATGGGCTATTGTCGCTGATCCTCAACCTCTTGCGGGTTTGACCATCTTCTTCTGAAATGTTACCTCACTAGGCGAATATCAACTTGTGATTGCTTTCTTTAGCGAAAGCAACGTTCTGATGGCCCCTTTGTTGTTGGTCCCTATACTTTTGAACTCATTTGTAAGTAATGCAGAGAAAACTTTTTTGTTTCAAATCTAGGGCTACATGTTCTAATTTCGAAGTGAGATGATATTTTAAAAAAAATGGGTTTCTCTTTTCAGATTAGGAATATATCAAGATAGATTGAATGCCTTGAATATCAAGTGCACGAGCAACACTAAAAATGGCTTACCGGGGATTGCCCCAAGCAAATCCTGTGTCTAGGAGACAATGAAAGTTAAATTGATGTTTGAAGATGTGGAGTGAACTTTTAAGCTCCTTCGGTGCTTGACTACATTGCCTTTGGCATGTTCATTTCTATCTCATTTTTGTTTGGGGAATTCAATTCATCACATTCCTTTGACTCAAAATAAATGATGGAGCAAACAACAAATCCCCGAGCTAATCGGCATTGTCATAGTTTTGAAAATATTGCCATCAGTCATTAAGCGAAGAGTTTCAATCAGAATGGGCTACAGCGGAGTGCCTCAAAAATTCCACACTCTTATCTGAAAATGCATATTACCAGGTTTTGAACATTGAAGTGCTTTTTTAATTAAATTTTGAATGAAAATGCCTATTACCAGGCTATAAAGTACTTTTTTGAAAAACACCTATTACCAGACTTTAAAAGTTAAATCAATTCATTTTGTTTTGAAAATGCCTATTACCAGGCTTTAAACATTACATTGCACCAATTTATTGTTATTTGATATGAAATGCGAGTCATACCTTCATAATCTCCACAACTTAGGATTTCAATTAGACACAGGCTATCCGGATTCAACCTTTGGGTCATAGTCAATGTTCCTTGTGCAATTGATATACGAGGACTCAATAGACAGATATATGCACAAAATGAAAAGAGAGTTGAAGAAAAAATGCATAATTTCATTAAAAATTAAACCATGTAGTCTTAGGCCCTTACAAAAGATCGACACCGCCTTCGGGCTTAGGCCGGTGGATTTGATTTACATGTATTACTTAAAGGAAGTTAAAAGTAAAAGGGGATTTACTGAAGTTTTGGCTTGACGTCTAGACTAAGGGGTGAGAGCGAGTTCATTCCTCAAAGTATTCAACTTCTTTACTGTCCATCAGGCCTTGAAAAGTATCATTGAACTGGTAGTAGTCTTGAATAGTGTGCCCCCTTCAGCATGGAACTCAAAATACAGACCGCTATGCCTCGCGGGCATTATCATTCCTTGACCGATCAAACCTGCATCGAGTAGCTTCTTCCAAACCCAACTAAGATGGGATTTGACTTCTGACACCTTGGACCTAGTCGTTTGGTTGTTTTCCTCGAAGATTGCATTCACTCCACCGGTATGATTTGGTAGGGGGTTTGTGGTTGTAGCTGGCCTACTGGATTTGTCAAAACTGATGACCCCAAGCTTGTCAATTTTTCCACTGCCCTCTTGAAGCTGAAACAAGTCTTAATCGAGTGCCCCACTTGATCGCCATGGTATTCGCATTTTGTGCTAGGATCATACCATTTCGAGAAGGGAGACTGCAATGGTGCTTGATAGAAGGGTGCCACCACATGGATATCGAACAACTGCTTGTACAGTTCACCGTATGAGATTGGTAACGGGGTAAAATCCATCTTCTTGATGTTTTTTCTTTGACCATAGCCTTGGTTTGAAGGACCTTGGGCACTTGGTGTAGCCTTAGGTTGCACAATGGTGATAGGATTCAAATAACCGGTATTGTAAACCCTCGAGGAGTTTACTTCATGGTCCTTCCTTCCATATGATGACTTCTTATGGGATACACTTGAACTTCCTCCATTGTCAATTTTTTTAGTCTTGACGGTATTCTCTATGAGATCACCAGATAACATTAGATCGACAAAATTGGTAGTCACGTGACCTATAATGCGATCCAAAATTGGGCCCTCCAAAGTTTGGATAAATATGACCACCGTCTCTTTCTCACTAAGCGGGGGTTGAAGTTGTGCCACCACGTCTCTCCAACGTTGTGCATACTACCTAAAGCTTTCATTAGACCTTTGCTTCATGTGTTGTAGGGTCTAACGGTCCGGCACCATATCACTAACGTTATGGTATTGGGCTAGGAAAGCCTTGGCCAAGTCTTTCCATGACTTTATCTGATGTCGGCTCAATTGATTATACCATCTAGTGGTGGATCCTGATAGACTATCTTCGAAGCAGTGGATCAACAACTTGTCATCTCTACCGTATCCCGCCATCCTTCGACAAAACATGGTAAGATGAGTGCGGAGGCAACTCGTCTCATCATATATTTCGAATTCTAGGGCCTTAAACTTAGGGGGTAGCGCCAAATCCAGGACCAAACTAAGTTCGTTAGCATCAAATCCAATAAAAGTGTCCACTACCTCCATAGCTTCCATTTTCTCTTTGAGTCGCTTGCAACGATCCTCGATCTCTTTTGAGGTCTCAATCTTGGGTTTCTCAAACTCAATTAACTTTTCCATCTCTGAGACAAAGTTTTCAGCTTTATTATCCCTGGACTTGACTTCCAATGCGGAGGGTAAATTAATAAGGAATGAGGCACCGGCTGGATGAAGTGATGTGCTTCCTCAAGAAAGCGTTACTTGAGGATCCGGTTGACCCTTAGTATAAAGAGGAGTAAAACCTGGCAGGTGTGTAGGAACTTCATACCTTGGGTAGGATTATCAACAGAAACTTCTACTTGCTCGGGAAGCCTAAATTCGAACATTTGGGCTATTTGTCCTAAGGCCTCTTGTTGAGATTTCTTGAATTGCTCCATCATGTCTTGTCAGACCTTGGCTAATTGTTCTTCTATTTTTCGGGCCATATCTACTTCATGTCTCTTTGGGTTTGCTCAATCCGGTCTAACCTTTCTTCGTTCACCATCTTAGTTTTGTGTCAGGTTCTGTAGGGGTGCTGAATTGATTGAACTTTCCTTTGATCCAGAATCAATGTCATAGGACATCCCAAAAAATTAGTCTCGACGTCTCTAAAATGAATGCATATAAATGCAAAGCAAATGCCCTAAATGCAACCTTACGATGATGCAATGTGGATTAACATATCGATATGATGTTATGCAACTACCATGTAGATGAATATTAAATGTGATGTGAATGTCAAAAGAAAACACAAGTTAATATGAATAAAATAATTAAGGGAAATAATATATATATATATATATAACACGGAATACAAACCTACTCGACATGCTTGCTACCCAACATGTTTTATTTGTAGAAAAATAAATCTTGCCCATCATGGTATCTACCTGCATGCTTTAGCATAAAATAAACCCTATTTACATGATATTCTAGTTTTCTATGGTTACTGCATGGCTCTAATGGGGTGGGCTTCTTAGATTCTCACACATGTGGGTTTGGTTCTATACAAGGGTACCCGAATCTATCTTATCACCTACTAAGGTAACAAGAACCCCAATTTTGGCCCATTACAAGCTTGCAAATTGGATTCGGTTCGAGGGAAAGCATGACCTAGTGACGTGGAGGGTTGCTCACGTGTCAAAAGCGTAGATTCCGAAAGTGAATTACCGACCCGTGGAGGGCTTCTCACGTGGGTATGTGGCGTTTCACTCTCACTTAAGGGACAGAGCTCAGGTAGAAAGCTCGATGATTATTATGCAATACATGTCGATGATTCCTTATAAATTAAATGAGAAACTAATGCAAAACCACCAATTATCAAGACCCACTTAATAAAAGTGTTATCCTCAAAGAACAAATTACTTAAGGTCGATTTAAATTTCAAAATTCTCATTGATAAGCCTGACTGTCGTGTTAGTTTATGGTTCGAATTCCGTACATAATCTTTATGCATGATGCAAATATTTAAACATGATGTTATGATTTATCAACTTTTTAATTAATATTTACCTTCGAACGGTAAGAATTAATTCAAATATTCGGCCAATATCAATTGAGCCAGGAGTGTTACGACATGAATATCAGAATTAATGAATACATCCTTTTTATAATTAAGATTAATTAATTATCAAGATAAACATGAAATTAAAAGATTAAATGAATGACAAATAAAGACATGTCACAAAAACAAGGAATTAAACAAAAACATGACAATAAATAAATAAATAAAATCAGGAAAAAGAATCGGATCGAACCAAAGTAACGCGTAAAATAAATGCGGAAAATTAAAGTGCGAAAATTTAAAAGTTAGATGTTAGTAAGTTGGGGGTTAGTTGGCTACACTAAACAAACCATAAATAATATGGGTCGTCCCTTGTTGCGGAGGTAAAGCCAATTCGAACAATAAAATAAATGCGAACAAATAATAAAGGGAATATGTAGCATAAAATATAATCATAAGATAATCATAATATATATATATACACTAAACTATATAATATATATAACTACATATATTAAAGTATAATAATTATATACTATGATTTCAATTTTTCAAGAAAAAAATTATATACTATATGTGAGCATATACCACATGTATATATGTTATACGGTATATATATAAATATGAGGAAAGTTAAAAAAAGGAAAAAAAAAGAAGGAAACGAAATGAAAATAAATAAGAATAAAAGGAAACGACATTTAATGTTTTTTTTAGAACAAAATGGGAATAAAATAAAGAAACGAAGGAGTCTTTTCATCCATTTTAGTTTCAATTAAAAAAAGGGGAAGGAAGAGCAAACGCTCTAAAACATTTTTAAGAAAAGGGGAAACCCTAACGCTTCTATCGTGCCGTTCATCGGCGGCGCTGCCTCACCGGTTAAATTTGATGCCCGAAGGCGACGGCTCGCGACGGTTTCCTCCTCAAAGGCAGGTAAACTTCGAAACCCTCTCTTTTTGAACTCCGATTCAAAATCTAAAAAGGAGTAAAAACCTAAACTTAATTTTAAATTAAAAACCCCTTGATTTTTGTTTGAAACGGAATCTGAAGATAGATTTTTGGAACCCTAAACTTTGATTTTGGAAGTAAGATTTTAAAAACATTCGATCTTTATTTAAAAACGAGAAGAAAAAAAACCTAATCTATGCAAAAGAGGAAGATGATGAATATATCTAGAAACTATTTTTTTTCTCTTTGTATTGATCTTGTAATCTGAAAAGAATTTTTTTTTTACATTTGATTTCAATTCGGGCTTTATAGCCGAATTTACACATATTAGAAAAAAGAGAAAAGACAAGAAATAAACTATTGGTTGCTGCCATTGCCATGTTTTATTTGTATGCATATGAAATTCTATGAAATTGTTTGTCCTTTGGTAAGGGTTGTACTGGAAGGTACCAATTTGCGTGAAGCTGGTGAGGTGTGCACAGCGTTTATGTGGTGGAAGGTGGTTGGTCTCGGCTGGTGACGTAGCGGTAGGGAGTTTAGAAGGCCGACGAGTGCAACCTGGAAGGTTCTAAAATGGCATATCAAGGATCATGTGGTGGTTGGTGGCTGAAGGGTTAGGGTATTAGGGTTTCTGTTTAGTTTAGGTTATGGGCTTTAGGTATTGTTGGGTAAATGGGTATATTTGGGCCTTGGTTGGGTCATGGTGTAATGGGTAGGCATTTTAGGTATTTGTAATTGATGTAAGGTGGACATTTGGGTTTTAATATACAAATATGGATTAATTTTTTTGGATTTAAACTTTTTTTTTATATTTAATTCAGAAGTTTGAACCCTGAACGAAAATGAGTAATTACAATAGGCCAATTGAGTTTTGAGATCCACATTTGTTTGGGGTTGTATTTATTCATTGATTTTTTGAGGAACATAATCACTAATCAGACCTTTATTGTTCTCTTACTACCTAACCTATTTTGGTTCTATCTATCCCTAGTCACGCGTCCCTCTTTTTTTTGACCTTTTAATGGTTTCTCAATTGTTGAAGGTTTATATCATAAATAAGTATATAATGTATATTTATTTTTATCTAAATATTTTAAATATTTTTTAGTCAAAAATATATTATCTTTTTCTTTTAGGTATTTAAATTATATTTTTAGTCAAAATAGGTGCCTAAAATATATAATATTTTATTATCTAGGTACATAAAATATTTTTTAATTAATATCATGTGTTAACTTTTAAGAATCTACAAGAAATATAGTAGTAGGATATTTTATGTACCTATATTGACCAAAAAACGCACTTTAGGTACCTAGATGAAAATTATAATAAATTTAGGTACTTTGACAAAATAATACTTCAGATACTTAGAATAAAAATACGGTATACTTTAAATACTTATTTGTGATATAAGTCATGGTTTAAAAATGCTAAAAGTTTTTCGATTAAATTTGCTCGATTGACATGTTATTGGTAAAATAAATAAGTAAGATCGAGCATGCTTGAGTGTTCAATATTTTTTTATGAACGAGGAGACATATAAATAATATTATTAACATATCGAATTGTATGCTCAGAAAAATGCTAAAAGTTTTGTACTATTTCAGAAAATAAAATTTAGTTAATCTACTTTATTTTTCCCTAAGATGGACGTATAAATAAAATTTAGTTGCTTCTATAGTTTTTTTTTTTTGCTTAATTTTGCAATTAACCGTTGACTTGTATAAAATAAAATATATTTTTTAATTTTATATATTTACAATTTTTATCAATTTATCTCTTGAAATACTATAAACATAAATGATTAAAATTTTGTTTTGTTTGATTAATAACAATTTTAGTTTAGTTTAAAAGTTAATAGTCAAATTGATAGACAAACTCTAAACATAAGACAAAAAATTTTATTTTATTTTTTATCACTGCTACTCACCAATTAACAATAAAATCGAACATAATTTAAAAAGAGATTAAGGGTTCGTTTGGTTCTAGATAATGAAGACTATTTTCTTTTTCATTTTCATGAAAATAGAAAACAGTGAAGAAAACGTATTTGGTTGAAAAATTAGAAAATGATTTTTATAAAATGAAAACAAAAATAAGTGAAAATTTGAAAACATAAAAGAGATGTTTTCATTGAAAATGTTTTACGAAAATAAAAATATGAAAGCAAAGATTTTTTAATTTTAACTCGAGTTCGGATTCTTTTAATGCCATTTTTTAAAATTTTAGTTTATTTTTTATATTTTTATTTATTTCTTATTATTTTAATATTTTTCAAACTATATTATATTTTAATTATTTAATAATTATTTTTATTTATATTTTGAAAAGTTAGATATCAAATACATTTTCACTATTTTTATTTTTGAAAACAAGTTTTCGTCCCTATTAACCAAACATGTTTTCTATTTTTAGAAAACTAAAAATGAAAATTATTTTCTAAAAATAAAAAAAACAAAAAAAACAAAAATAGAAAAATGTTTTCTAAAGTCAAACGGACCTAAAATTTTCAAATAAAAACCAAATCTATAAAACTGTTATAAATATCTTTATTTATGGTGGATATCCATATATTAAATGAGACTTTAATATACTTTATTATTATGGCTTAATACCCATTGAAATTAGGGTTTCCATCTTATGCCTGTAAATATAGAGTTTGGAGAAAGCATTATATATAACCCTACTTTGAGAATATAATAAAAGTCTCTCTCTTTCTCTCATCTTGTTCTTGTTCATCTATTTTATTCTTGCTCTTTACTTTATTCACAACACGTTATCAGCACGAGACTCTAATCAACTGAGGTCTTCATTGTTCGAATCCAAAAGAAGTTACTGGAAAGAATTCGATTATAAGATGAACCAAAGATAAGTTTTTTTCCCTTATTTTTTAGTTATTGATTGTCTTTCTCTTTATATATTTTAAGTTGTTTCTTATTATTTTTTGAAAGGCATGGAAGCATGTTTAATTGTATTTGAATTTTGAGCATTGGGTAGAGATGAGTTTGTTACTTCTCACAAATCAAAAGACGATTGACAAAGATGATCCGACCGTGTTTGGATTGTATTGATATTATGGTATGCTTCTTAAAATATCACTTATTACTATTATCATATGATAAGAATACATACAAAATTATTTTACCATATATTTCGATATAGCGATTGGTTAATCCTTCTTATATTAAGGTTAGTACATTCTAATATCATTAAACCTTAATTTTATTCGGCGTGACTTGATTTCTCTCAATAATAATAAGAAACTGTTTTTGTTATTATTATTATTATTACTACTACTACTACTACTACTACTACTACTACTACTACTACTACTACTACTACTACTACTACTACTACTACTACTACTACTACTACTTACTTTAATACGAAAGAATTCATTAAACATTGGAGATAATGAGTTGTTTATACATTAAACAATATAAAATTATTATAGTGATTATATTTATTTACGTCAGTAGAGGTTAGTAATTGCATCGATTAATCATTCTTACTTATACATCATCATAGTTGTTTATTTATTTAAGAATGACAATTATTCATATAATGATTATATTTATGTTATTTTATTGATTAAAGTTGGCATTTTTAACCATATTTTGAGTTTTACATGATGGCTTGGAAAGAGATATGACATAAAGAGATTATGAGAAGCTATCTTGGTCATTTATATCTCTATTGTCCTCGAGAGAAAAATCAATATTGGTAAAACTCTATTTTTATTTTTATTCTTTAAATTGCGATTTTAAAGTACAATAAATTATGGTGATTTATGATCTACAAGAAGACTGTTATAAATTATGGTGATTTATGTTCTATTAACTGTTGGTTTAATCCAAGTATATTGGCTGTACATCCTGTTCTGCGAGACTATTGGTCTCAAAGAAGGTTTCTAAAGGACCTTGTGAACTGGTTTAACAATGTCGCATACAAGGATTAAATCTTTGGAATAATCTGCTCAAAATAAGGCAAAGCCATTATACTTCTTCGTCGTCACCTCCATGAGGGGTTGAAATCTGAATATTTAATGGTGAAAGATCCTCTTATTCTTTGGAATAATCTAAAGGAACGATATGACCTTCAGTAAACTGTTATTCTACGTAAAGCTCAATATGGTTGATTGCATATGAGATTGCAAGATTTTAAATTAGTAAGCAGGTATAACTCTGCTATGTTCGAATTACTTCACAAGTGAAGTTATGTAGTCAAAATATTATTGATAAGGATATGTTAGAAAAAAACATACTCCACTTTTCACGCAAATAACGTTGTCATCAGACACAATATCCTGAAAAATGATTTAAAGGTCCACTGGCTCTACTCCATTTCCTGAAGTGAATGTGAGATTTTATAATAAATGCCACATTAGTAATTGTGGTCATGGTCAAGGCTATGGACAAAGACATTATGGTCATTTTGAGAATAATTATACCCACCACAAGTGGAATAATAAAGATGCCAATAGTGCAAAATATCATTCCAAGAAAGAGGAATCTATGCGTCATAGATGTGGCAACTTAAATCATTGACTTTGTATTTGCAGAACGCCGAAGTATTATGGACCTTTATCTACAATCATGAATGATAAAGGAAAGAAAATATAAACAAATTTTGTTTATGGCGAAAATAATTATGGCATTTTTGGTCCAGCTCAATTAGATATTGTTGATTTCCTCATAACCCTTGAAGGGAATAATTCGGCATTTATTGTATTTCCCTTATAACCTCTAAAGGGAATAATTGATCATTTATTTATTATTTATTTATGCTAATTTACTTTATGTTAATTTCTTTTACATATTATTTATTTAAGTTTTATGTTTATTTATCCTTTGAAGAATATGATTACTTCCGGAATAAAATATGCAATGAATTGTGGCGATTTATGCTTAGCAGATAGTGCAAGTACTCATACTATACTTAATCATAAGAACTATTTTTCAATTTAAATGCAAGGGGGAAAATGTGAGTACTATATCTCAAAGTACTAAAATATCAATGCTCCAGAAGAGTAATAAGTTCTTGTGACATTATCTTTGATAGATAATTGATTTGATATGCGCTGTATTTAATATTTTTCATTCTCTGGAGTGAATGGTACAAAGTACATATTTTTCATTCCCCGAAGTGAGTGGAACAAAGCACATATTGAAAGGTGCAAAATTATACATATTTTCCCATTTAAAATGTAAGGGAATAAAACGAGTACTATATCTGGAAGTACTAATATCATAGAATGCTTCGGAAGAGCAAATATGCTATTGCCAAATGGAACTCTATTCCATATTCAGAATGCGTTATACTTGCCAAAATCGCAAAGAGACTTATTGAATTTTAAAGATATTCACATAAATGAATATCATAATGTAACTATTAGTCAAGGGGATGCTGACTATCTCTATATTACGAGTATAAACCAAGGCAATAAGAAAATCTTGACAAAATTACATGCATTGTCATCCGCATTGTACTACACAAGAATTAGTACGAATTGAAGCTCATGCTATTGTAAATCAAAAGTTTACTGAAAACTTTATTATTTGGCATAACCGGTTAGGCCGTCCTGGTTCAATTATGATACAAAAATTTATTGACACTTCATGTGGTCATTGATTGAAGAACTGGCAGATTCTTCGAAATAATGTTTCTTTCATGTGATGCTTGCTCTCAAAGCAAATTGATTATTCAACCATCACCAGCTAAGAAAGATTATGAATCTATTAATTTTCTAGAACGAATACATGGTGATATATGTGGGCCCATACACCCTTCTTATAGATCATCTAGATATTTTACGGTTTTAATCGTTGCATCGACTAGATGGTCATATGTATCCTTGTTATCAACCCGCAACTTGGCATTTGTGAGGTTACTTGCTCAATTGATAAAATTATGAGCACATTTTCCAAATTACCCTATAAAGATAACCACTCTTGATAATGCTGGTGACATGTCATTTTATATACAACATCACTAATTCGCATCAAGCCAACAAATTATCATAAGTTCTCCCCATTACATATGGTTTTTGGTCAGGAACCAAATAGTTCTCATCTCATAATTTTTGGGTGTGCGGTATATGTTCTAAGTGCTCCACCACAATGCACAAAGATGAGTCCTCAAAGAAGGTTGGGAATATATTTCAAATTTAAACCCCCTTCGATAATTAAATATCTCAAGCTTCATATAAGGAATTTATTTATAGCTCGATTTGCTGACTATTATTTTAATGAGTCAGTTTTCCCAACATTAGAGGGAGAAAATAAATAGCTGGAAAAAGAAATAAGCTGGAATGAATTATCATTATCTCAGTTTGATCCACGTACTTAACAATATGAACTATAAGTTCAAATGATAATTCATTTAGCAATTCAATTGCCAGATGATTTTGCTAACTTTAAAAGAACGACTAAGTCACATATACCAGCTATGAATGCTCTGATTAAATTTGATGTCCTAGAAGGACAAACTCTAGTTGCTAATGAGTCTAACTTACGCCTGTAGCGTGGTAGACAAGTAGGTTCCAAAGATAAAAATCTTCGAAAAATAAAATGAGCTATATTTTATGATGGTCTGATCGAGGAATCAACATATTATGAAAATCTTTAAAAGAGATTAAAAGGTCTCTAACAGAGATATTAACATGACTCAGGTACTTGATAATAAAGAAATCTCAATAGATTATGTCATGTTTGGTAATAAATGGAACCAAAATCAACTCGACGTCGATAATACATTTACATGCAATATAGCACTAGAGATTTTGATGTGGTCATGAACTATTGTCAATTGGAGAATGTAAAAAAAAAAGAAATGATTGGCCAAAATAAAGAGAGGCAATTGAAGCGAAATTAAAATCTCTTTCGAAAGGAGAAGTATTCGGGCCTATAGTTCATACACCATAAGGTGTAAAGCCCGTGATATAAAAGGGTTTTCGTGAGAAAGAGAAATAAAAGGAAAAATCACGAGATATAAGCTCTTTTGGTTGCACAAGGATTCTCACAAAGACATGAAATAAATTATGAGGAAACATACTCATAGGTAGTGGATGCAAAAGATTTTTATTAGTCTGGCAATAAAAGACTTAGTTTCCGCCTAATGGATGTTGTTACATCCTATTTGTGTGAGCCTCTTGATAATAACATTTACATGAAACTTCCGGAAAGATTTAGGCTGCCAAAAGCAGTTAATTCAAGTTCTCAAGAATATTATCCAATCAAATTTAACATCTGTTTATGGATTAAACAAATTAGGCGCATGTTGGATAATCACCTCAGTGAATACTTATTAGCGAAAGGTTATAAGAATGATTAAATTTTTCCGAGCATTTTTATTAAGAGGTTTAGCTCCGGATTTGTTATTATATTGTATGTTGATAATTTGAATATCATTGAGACTGATGAAGAGATCTCCCTGACAATAAAATCCTTGTGTATCAATCGACATACATAGAAAAGCGTTTAAAGAGACTTTACATGTATGACGTACATCTGTTGAGCACGAGACAAAGCCGAAAAATAATTGCTACGAGATCATTACCTTTAGATCTTTCAAAACCTGATGCCTCTCCAAATCATGTAAATAATTGTTATGTACGAGGCAAAGGTGAAATATGTGTTTGGCTAAGCATATCCAGAAGATATGTGAATTGCTTTCACAAGATAAGATGCAAGCTATCTTGTGTAGAGATAATGCAAAATTTATATCTCAATGTGGATACATCAAATGTGACAAAACGAAACATATTTCTTCAAAGTTTCGTCCCTCATTATCTTCAGAAAAATAGTATTCGATGAATCCTTTCAAGCAGTAATTTGTAAGATCTATTCACTAGTGCATAGTCTACTTCAACATTTGAAGATTATATTCAAGATTGAATTATGAAGATTCAAAGATCTTATGTAATCTTTTCATGAGGGGGGGAGTAAATACGAGTTGCACTCTTTTTCCCTTAACCGATGTTTTGTCCTAATGGGTTTTCCTGATAAGGTTTTTAAAGAGGCAACATGTTATGAGTATCAAAGATGTGTGCATTCTTTTTCCTTCACTAAGAAATTTTTTCCCACAAGGTTTTTACCTTAGTATGATTTTAACAGGCACATTATCTTCATGGATATCCAAAGGGGAGTGTTATGAATATCTTTATTTATGGTGGATATTCATATATTAAATGAGACTTTAATGTACTTTATTATTAGGGCTTAATACGCATTGAAATTAGGGTTTCCATCTTATGCCTATAAATATAGAGTTTAGAGAAAGCATTGTATACAACCCTACTTTGAAAATATAATAAAAGTCTCTCTCTTTCTCTCGTCTTATTCTTATTCATCTATTTTATTCTTGCTCTTTACTTTATTCACAACAAAAACTAAATTTTAATTTCTTTATTTATATATAAAGAAAGAAAAATTCCATCAATGATTTCTTGGCGATAAGCAAACCGCCAAGCAATGGAAGTTGAAAAGGATAAGATATAAAAGATTGGTTTGAGCTTTAATTGAAAGAAAGCTCCCTATTTGAGACGGCGCTATTGGCGGTGGTACAACACGAGACTGACTCATGATTTTATGTTAAAGAGATAAACGTATAAAATTTTAGAGAAATAAAAATATTTTTTAATAAAAAATATATAATTTTCTAAAAAATATAAATAATATATAAATTTTAAAATTTTAAGAAACGATCGCTTCCTCTAATCCCTCTCCGTGCATTGGCATAAGGCATCAGGTTCCCCCACAATCCCCAACTTTATTTTTTTTGAATCTTTTACCCAAAGATGGGGTTTTAGCTCACTATTTTCTGGAAAACTATACGAAAGTTTTAAGTTATCTATGTTTAATATATTAGCGTACATGACACATGCAGTTATTTATTGTTAAAGTTTATTGGTTTAGAATTATAATAAATTATCTAAAATATGATATTAATTAAGATATGACTTGATACAAACATACATAAGAAAATAATTAAAATATAATATAGTATTTGTTCAATTTTTTTAGTCATTCAATAATGTACACATAGTACTTGAACCCGTGTCACCTAAATGAAATACATCATCTATTGCCACCGGAACCACTCCACGGGTTCGTTCATACGAATTTATTATATTTTAATTATATTGGCATATTAAAAAAATCGTATTTCTCAGTAATAATTTTTATTACAGGTCTAATGAATTTTTTTGTCACAAACTTTTAAAAATAAATTATTTTAATCCTTAAACTTTTTTATATTTAAATTTTTAGTTTTTTTAATTGAACCAACAGACGGAAAAAAGTTAATTTATATTATTAAATTATGAACATTTTAAATATAGATAAAACTATTAAAACCCATTTAATTTTTCTTTAATTGATTTAATCTGACAATGAATTAAAAATTTGTGAGCCGAAAAGGTTATTAAACCTTTAATATATTGTGATTGATACACAACGTAAACACACATTTTTCTAAATCTAATTAAAATAATAAACTATATAACTAAATTTAAATACGGGTATATTAATTATATAATTGTATTTGTGTGTTGTAGCTGATTAATTGTGATTATAGTCTTATGCATGTATGGTTTATAACCATTTGCATTTGTAACTCCAAAAATATTCCTCACTTCCTTAAATCTGTAATGATCAAATATGTTAAATATGCAATTATTTTAATTTTCATTTATTATTATTTTCTTCCCAAATATTAATAATTAATTTTATGATATCTCAACATACTAGTCTAACCAATTGAACATAATTTTTTTCTCTTTTTAGTGTCCCTATTTATGACTTACACTAAAAAGAAATAAGTTTATAATTTATGGTTAAGGTTAAGGCTTAGGGTTAAGGTTAAGGCTTAGGGTTAAGGTTAAGGCTTAGGGAATTGGGGGTATGATATATTTTTATAGTTTAGGGTTTATGATATAAAATTTAAAGTTAGAGCTTAGAATTTAATTTTTTTAGTATTGTGGCATAGAAACAGGCACCGAAAATGAGCAAATAAATTTTGTTCTAATCAAACCCATATTATATTCCTAGTTTCCCGAACAAAAATACTCTATTCATTTTAAGTATCTCTTTCTATAACCAAATACTAAAAATTAAACCCTAAGTCCTTATCCTAAATTCTAAACCTAACCCTAAACTTTACTCTCTATATCATGACCATAAACTATAAACTTTAATCTTAAACTCTACGTGGACACCGAAAAGTACAAGGAATTATGTTACTAGTTTCCACGATGGTTGAGCAATCCATTAATTCCACCATTAATCCATTTCTTGTAGGCTGTAGCTCTTATTATATTAACTCTCGCCTCTCTCGCTTAGTTCCCCATTCTTCAGGTTTCACTTCTAACTTTCTCTACCTCTTCGCCTTTTGCTTTTATTAAATATAAATTCTTTTTTCAAAGCAAGTGCTATGGATAGGGAAAGCATAGAGATGGATAAAGAGCGGCTGACGGCGGAAATGGCATTCAAAGACTCCTCCGCCATCATAAAAATACGGCAAAGCTTGCCTGATTTCCTGCAATCCGTGAAGCTCAAGTACGTAAATTTAGGCTTGGGCTATGGTTATTCATGTAACCCTGCCACCATTCTTATCCTACCATTTATCATTGTCACTTTGGTTCAGTTCTACGGTCTGAAACCGGACTGGATTTACGTTTTATGGACCAATCAAGATGCTGCCGCAGGACTAGCTGCTTCACTAACCCTTTTCTTCCTATTTGGTTTCTACTTTACGAACCGGTCCAGGCCGATTTATCTCGTCGACTTCACATGTTACAAATCCGGAGACGATCGTAAATTGTCGATTGACTCATTCCTGAAAATGACTGAAGAAACCGGAGCTTTCACGGACGATGTGCTTAAGTTTCAAAGAAGGATATGCAGCCGGTCTGGTTTAGGCGATGAGACGTACTACCCAAGAGGGATAACATCTAGACCGCCAAATCTGTGCTTGGAAGAGGCTCGGTCTGAAACTGAAGCTGTTATATTCGGAGCCCTCGACTCCCTTTTTGAGAAAACCGGCGTCAAACCAAAGGATATCGACATCCTTATCGTGAATTGTAGCTTATTTAACCCCACACCGTCGTTCTCAGCCATGATAATCAACCATTACAAGCTACGTACAGATATCAAGAGCTACAATCTCGGTGGGATGGGGTGCAGTGCTGGCCTTATATCCGTCAAGCTCGCTAAGAACCTCCTTCGAGCCAATCCTAACTTGTATGCGGTGGTGATAAGCACTGAAAATATTACTGTAAATTGGTATTTCGGGAATGACAGGTCCATGTTGCTATGCAATTGCTTATTCCGCTTGGGTGGAGCCGCTGTGCTTTTGTCGAGCAAGCCACGAGACAGGGCTCGTTCCAAGTACGAGCTCCTTCACTTGGTTCGAACCCATAAAGGCGCGGACGATAAACACTACAACTGCGTTTACCAAAGAGAGGATGAGAAAGGAACTGTTGGGGTTTCATTGGGTCGTGAATTAATAGCCGTGGCCGGCGACGCATTGAAAACCAATATCACCACTCTGGGTCCCCTTGTCTTACCCTTGACGGAGCAGTTGATGTTCTTTGTTACCCTTGTCGGAAAGATGGTTTTCAAAGCAAAAGTTAAGCGTTACATACCCAATTTTAAGCTTGCTTTTGAGCATTTCTGTATCCATGCGGGTGGAAGGGCGGTTTTGGAAGAAGTGCAGAAGAATCTGCAGCTAACGGATTGGCATATGGAACCTTCGAGGATGACATTACACAGATTTGGAAACATTTCAAGCAGCTCACTATGGTATGAGTTGGTTTACAGGGAGGCCAAGGGTCGAATATCGGGAGGTGACCGGGTGTTGCAGATTGCATTCGGGTCGGGGTTAAGTGTAACAGCTCCGTCTGGAGAGCTCTTAGGTCGACTCCCTTGAGTGAGTCAAGGGGTAACCCGTGGAAAGATGAAATTGACAAGTATCCGGTCTTGCTTGATATCTCCGACTAGTGTCAATTAACTGTTTGTTGACTTCTGACACGAAGCATATAATATAAGAAGTGACAAAGTTTTAGGACTTTAGGATGTTGCTGTGTTGTTTCGTTTAGTTTTGTTTGCTTGTTTCTTTTTCTTGTAAGAAAATTGAATCCGATTATCACTTGCAACAATATACTATTAGATTTATAGTTAAAAATTTCTCTTTTAAGAGTTGGTTTGATTTCAATACTTTTTATACTATACATAAATAAATGTGTGCATTGGTTGAATTAGTTCAGGATTAGGGGTTTAAAACTAGGATGTAAAATTAGGTAATCGTTCAAGTTTCAGGTTAGGTCATGTTAGGTCAGATCAAATAAGATACATGTTATGTCAGGTCAATTTAATGGTTCGATTCGGATCAGGTCGGGTTCATGTCGACTCAAATTCATATCATTATCAGGTTGATTTCAAATCAAATTGAGTTCAGGTTCGGGTTAATTTCAGGTCAGGTAAGTTTCAGTTCAGGCCAAAACAGTTCGAATCCGAATCAGTTAATTAAGGGGTTAATTTAGGTTCGGATGGACTTCAAGTCGAGCCACGTTCAGGTCGGGTCACGTCGTTGACGGATAAAATTCAGGTCGGGGAATATCGATTTCGGTTAAAGTTCAAGTTGGGTCTTACCGTGTACAAATAGACTTCGATATTGTAATTGTAGGTAAATTTCAGATAAAAATAAAATTTTAGAGATTAATATGAACCAAAATATCTCTTAGGATGCCGAAATGTTTTACAATTTAAAAAATATATATAATTATAACTAAATTGAATTAAACTAAAATTTAAAAGTGAATGTTAAGACTAAAATGAAAAAAATTAAACAAGTGAGGACTTAAAAAGTAATTAATCACTATAAAAAAATTTAGGAGGCAAATGTCAAATGGGCAATTAATTAATGAATCAAATTTAAATAGATTCTATTTAAATTTTGGAGGGAAAAAACCTAAATATTAGGAGGCTTAATTCCCTCCAAATTTTTGTCCTCCTCCACTAATTATTTTTTTCATGATTTTAATTAAAGTGAAACGGTGGGAGAGAAAGTTTCCAACCCGTGTGGGTTTTTAGGTTAGAATAAATTATTTTTTAGCCTTCCAACTTTAGATGTTTTTCATTTAAGTCCCAAATTTTCACTTTTAGGTTTTAATTTAATTCAATTGAGTCTTAATTTAAATTAATTTAATTGAAATTCCACATTTAGTTTTAGAATTCTTTTAATTATGTCCGTGATTTATGTTTTTAAGTTTTAATTTAGCTCAATTAGATCCTAAGTTTAATAAGCTAGTTCAATTCGAACATTATTATTATACCATATAAATTTTGATTTAATATAATTATACACAAATTTTTTATTTGGATGTAAATATGTAATTGTATACATGAAAGTTGAAACTTTAAATTAGTTCAATTGTACATGTGAAGCTTTGATTTAAATATTTAATCAAATTCAAATGTATAAATTAGCAAGTTGAATCGGAATTAATCTCGTAAATCAATAACCTTATACTAAACCATAAGTCATTAATACTAAACCCAAAACCATAAACCTTAAGGAATCAAAATTAATCTCATAAAGCAATAACCATAGGCTAAATCATAAACCATTGATACTAAACCCTAAACTTTAAGAAATCCAAATTAATCACATAAATCAATAACCCTAAGCTAAATACTAAACTAAACCATAAATCTTAAAGAATCAGAATTAATCTCATAAACCAATAACACTAAACTAAACCATAAAATGTTAATATTAACCCATAAATCATAAAGCTTAAAGAATTATGTTGACAACATTTAGATATTTAATAAAACTTTTAAATATTTTTATATACTATGATTTATAAATATAAAAAAGTAAACATATTAATTTAATGATCATAGTTAATTATGTACCTTAAATTGTGAAGATGTATTTTATCACACTATAATATAATAAATTTATAATCTCACAAATTCATCAATTGTAACTTATTAGTTATTACAAGTCAGATAAATATCAAATCAATTCAATAACAAGTCAAGACATTTACAGGTTGAGTCAATTACAGATCAGGTTCATAATAGGTATGTTGATAACAGGTCGAGTAATATCAGTTATTTACCAGGTTAATCTCGGGTTCAGGTTCATATCAGGTCAGATGCAGATCGAGTTCGGTTATCACAGTATCAGGTTGAATTCGGGTTCAGGTCGTTCTCAGGTCAGGTGCAGGTCGGGTTTAGATCTAAAAGTTCCAGGTCCAATTCGAGTTCAAGTCAACACCAGTTCAGACTCGAATCAATTTCAGATCATCACCACCTCGGGTCACAAGCAGTTCTGACTCAAGCCAGTTTCAGTCAGTTTTGTAGGTCGGGTCAACTTTTTACATCCCTAAACGTAATCATGTCTTTTAATTTATAGGTTGGTTATCAAATGGACTGGATAGAAGTGAGTCCGAAGTGCGATTAAAATATAATAAGTTTTAAAAATTGTCTAAAAACACTAAAATGTTGAACTTTTTAATAATATTTTAAATTAGTTTTCATGATTTTTTTTATATATATATACACTATGGATTTCTATCCAAATTAATTAAGAACTTTTTCCGAAAAATTTGAAATCATTTCAAGTAAAACTTTAAAACTGATTAGTCGGATTAGGATTCAAGAATAGTCATGAAAATATTTTTTTATATTTATGTCATTAGTTAAGTTTTAATAATAGGATAATTATGGCATAATGGCTAAAGATGCTCATATTACCCTATCTTGCATGAGTTTGAATCTCAGTATGAAAATATAAATCTTCTCTAATTAATAAATAATAGGCTAATTATTCCACGCACAAACAAGCACTTAAATTTTAGGGTTTAAGAATTTTGTTTAGGGTCTAGAGCTTAGGATTTTTAGTGGATGAATTTTGAATTTACGGGGTGTGGTTCTAATTTAGAGTTTAAAGTTAAAATTTAGAGTTCATAGGTTAAAGCCTAAATCCCTAATCAATAATCATATTATCATAAAACTGAACCCGAACCTATAAACCCTAAATTATAACCACAAATCCTAAATTCTAAACTCCTACACTTAAACTCCTAAACCTTAAATCAAGTCCATAAACTCTAAAAATAAGGCGCTTGTAAAAACTTTTCTTTTTACCATAAGTAGATGATATATTTTTCCTTTAATAATATATTATATAATTAGCATATAAAGTACTAAAAATATGACATTGAATTAAACTATACTTTGAATTAATTTAAATTAACTATACCTATATTGGACACAGACACATTCAAATCTAAATAACATCGGATTTTAGTTCTACTCACCGGTTCCCGATAAAATCGAAATGGAAGACGTTGATTCCTTCTTGCTCTAAAGCAGCAGCAACAAGGTTCACAATAGTATTGTAATCCTTGAGTAGAATGTAAGCAATTGAGTTTTTCCATGAATAATGACTATTCCCCAATAAACAAACATTTCTTGAATCAATACACTGGCTACCAGATGAAAAGTTAAAAAGAGATTCAAATGACCCAATTTATAAAAATCATGTACAAACCTTTCAAGAACATAAAATTACAATCTCTTTGGACTCAATATCATGTAATAATCGGAATGGAACTAGGATCTAACATAGAGAAGGGACAAAATATTGATTTTTAAAGATATAAGGGCTTATTAAGTATTTAGATTCAAAATTCAGAAAACAATATTTAATTTGTCTAATATATAAATTTATAGTTCCATAAATAGTTATTAGACAAAAAAAAAATTGAGGACGCGATTCATACTTCTTCTGATGTTATTCGATCATTTAATTTCTTGTCTTAATCAGAAGTCTTACAGTCAAGTCACCTAGAGTCGATTACACGCATTAAAGAGATTGTATCGGAAAGTTATGCACCCTGTTTTGCTTTAATAATTTTGAGCACAGCCTAAACAGTAGGCAAACAGATGTTAGCTAAAAAAGATGTGAATCTGATAAAATCTAATGAAAAAATAATATGATTTCAGGGCAGTTCAAAACAACTGAAATTTGGGTGAGGGGAACGCATAAAGGGCAAATGTAGGGGAAGACGGCAAAAATAATCTTAAGCCATTTACTTGTTCTCATCCAACAGTCTAAAAATAATTTTACATGCAAGTAAATTCTAGCCCTATATACGTGTGATGAATAATAATTTTACATAGTGTAAGTAGATCATAACCTTATATTCAGCGTCTAATGGATAAATTATATTTTTTTATTTCTAAAATACGTATATGTAGTGGTAATATAGCCTAGTCAGAGAAAAGAAATTACAGGAGCCGAGGAGGTGGGCTAAGCTTTAAACCCGACCTATTTTTTCTCAACAGTGGACACCAGGCACTGCCTTGCAGCATTTTGACCAACCTCTTTTCTCTCTTCTTCTTGGACAAATTTTCAGGCCCTCCTTGCTATTGCTATATATATTTACCCATACATGAAACAAAGCTTTAGGATCATTGCATCTATTTAACTTTTTTTTTCTCCTTATCCCAGAACCAAAGGTACCTTTTCTTTTCACTTTCTGCTTTCTTTATTATCATAAAGGAAGCCCTTTCCATTGTTCTCTATTCTATGTAACATACATAATAGACTGACATAATTTATAGAATTTGATTGAATGATGATACCATTTATTCTTTTGGGGAAAAAAAGATGAGCAACGAAAAGACCGAGAGTCCGCGTGGACCGCCCCGTCTAAATGAGAGGATCCTTTCGTCTTTGTCAAAGAGATCAGTTGCTGCACATGCTTGGCATGATCTTGAGAGTGGTACCTGTCCAATGGCTGAACAATCAGATTCCATGTTTTTAGTTATATCATATCATTCTCTGAGTGAATAATCAGACGGGAACTGACATGTTTTAAAATTATTGTCTGCTGCAGGATCTGAAGCTCCAACCGTCGTCAATTGTGTAAGCCTCAATCTGTTCAACCATTTATTCTGCCCGAGTGAATAATCAGACTGGGGTTTTTCTTCTCTCTTTTGGCCCAACTGTACAGGTTGTTGAGATATCAAAAGGTAGTAAGGTCAAATATGAACTTGACAAAAAGACCGGAATGATCATGGTATGAACAACTTTACACCCTTTAAAGATAAAGTTCCTTGAGCTACTATAAAACATAGATAAGAGGAATACCTCATATACCACGGCTTTTCAGGTTGATCGGATTCTGTATTCATCGGTAGTCTATCCTCACAACTATGGTTTCATCCCTCGCACACTATGCGAAGACAATGATCCCATGGATTGTTTGGTCATCATGCAGGTAAAATTGCCTCCCATCTTCCTCTGCTTATATGTTGGTGGACAATGATGCTCAACCATAAACTTCTCCATCAAGGTGCCAAGGAATTCCATGACTTGGTACCTGGCCATAAGTACAATGCGCCAAATTTAGCCCTACAACTTGATACTTGTATCTTTGAGCTGCATGTCAACAGTGATCTGCAAGTACTGAGATTATGTCATTTGTTTGAATAGGAGCCGGTTCTTCCTGGATGTTTTCTGCGAGCCAGAGCCCTTGGACTTATGCCCATGATTGACCAGGTATTTCATTGAAGTTTAAAGAAGTTGAACCTTTCTGATACTTCTTCACTTCAGTTTGTGTGATGAGTGCTTCATTATTTGTCACTCAGGGGGAGAAAGATGATAAGATCATTGCAGTTTGTGTTGATGATCCAGAGTACAAACATTTCACTGATATCAAACAACTTCCCCCTCACCGCCTCACCGAGATCCGCCGTTTCTTCGAAGACTGTATGCTTTTCAATCTCAAATTATGAACTCACTGCATCATAACATTAAATTTTGCTTCCTAATGTGAGGGAATACTGATTTCTTAACATTGCACAGACAAGAAAAATGAGAACAAGGAGGTTGCAGTCAATGATATTTTACCTGCAAACACTGCTATTGAAGCCATCCAGCATTCAATGTATGCCTTAAGCTGATGGCCCATAGTTATTAGTCGGTGTTGCTCTTTCGGTTCTATATCTGACACAGGGTTTTATGTTGCTATGGTGCAGGGATCTTTATAATGAGTACATCCTACAAACATTGAAGCAGGACAAATGACCTAATACCGCATCTTTTGACTATGATTTCATTACTTATTTTATTTTGATTTGATTTCTTTTTCTTCACGTATTTCCCATATTTTTTGATTAACTGTTTGAAATCACTCTTTTTCTATTTATAATTTTAAAATAAAAGATTTATGATTACGATATTGATGGTAATTGATTTTTCGATCAAAAGCACGACGTGAAGTCTTAAGTTTTTTACTCTTTCTCTATCAATATCCTATAGGCTATTTATTACATTCCAATTCCTTACAGATACCCCCAAGGAAAATCTCGAATTTGATCCCAATAGGCTCAACACATCGCTATTTTCCATTCATTCATGGAGGGAAAATGCATCATACTAAGATAAAAGCATATTATGTTCAAAAAATAAAAAATAAATAAAAGCATATTATCAACAGCAGTTGAATGAGAATGAAAGCCCCATTAACTAAATTTTTTGTAGTTTCAAATGATTATGGCGATCATTATTACTGTTATTATAATTATTTTTTTATCGCTTGTTGGATTAAAATATCATGTGAAAAGAAATGATAAAAGGAATGTATAACTTTACCGGAACTAGTAATATCAAATACTTACATTTTCGGCTGATGATGACTCTTCCTTTGAAATCAAAGGAGTTTTCAACCCATATTTGGAGAAGACCCCTGTTAGCTGAGCCTTTTCCTTGATCCTTTTTTTCCTTTTCCTTAATCTTTTAACCTGCACAAAAACGATAAAACAACTTATAAATTTAAATCATATTTAGGAGTTTTTATAATGCAGATAAAGAACTCTTCGCAGATCCTGGAATATCAAGCTTTTGAACCTTTTGCTCTTTCGGAACTTTTTGTTGGTTTCGTTTAGCAAGTACCTTTTTTCTTAATAGACCTACCTCTTTCTAGCTTTTCTCTTGGAACTCTTTGTTGTTTTCCTCTTGCAAGTAGCTTTTCTCAAGAGCCCTAATGTGTTCCAGCCGAAATGAATCAGCTTCACATTTAAACAGTCGGTTCCATGATATCAGCATCATTTGTCTCTGCTTCACTAATAGCATTAATATTGTTTCTACCTTCTCCTAGTTCTAGTTCGTCAGACTCATCATCCTGCTCAACAAATTCATCAAACACAAGCTTATCATCCCAATCATCAATTTCATCCGATACAAGTCATGATCGATGACTTCATCAGATAAACTTTCCAATGATAAGTCTGAGGAAGAGTTATTCATATTGAAATTAGCATTCAAACTGTCTACGAAGCAAGAAATGGGCACTACAGTTGTCAACGATTCATTGTCACTCAATTCTACATGAGCAGGATTCATCATCTCACATTTTATTTCTGTCTGAATCCTACCAAAAGTGAGCTTATGTCCGGAGAAATTTCGCACAAACCTACCATAAGAAAGACGTTATTTCAGTTGAAGGATCATAGTACAGTCACAGTGCTAACTCAGTAACTCTCTAAAAAACAAGAATGCTAAGCCACCTGAAGTCAATTACATCAAGGTGCAATATCTCATTATCGGTGAATCTGCCGGTCCTTAATCTTATTGCATGAGTTTTATATAACTTGGTGGCTTCTGTTACACAAAATTCTGAATCACCAATGGTTATAGCATGCAACATAGCACGCCATACCTAGTTGCATCTACCTCACGCTTAAAATCAACTATGGCAAAACCTTTGCAAACAGGGTCTTTAGTCTTCTTATTCCCAGAAACAGCAGGAGACATTGATTATCCAAGCAGCTTTCAAATCTCTGTGAATGTTCTTTTTCTTAGGAAGACTGCCCACTCTCACACGAATTCCACCTGGGACACCTTCAGCTATTGCAAAACAAACAAAAAGGGACCATAAAAGAATCCCACAAAAAACAGAGTTAGAGGCCCTAAAGACCAACAAATTAATACTTTCATTTAAAAACAACAACAAATCTAGCTCATTTGAAAGATTAAAAAGTTAAATTTGACTCTTTAAAATGTCATAGCTGAAGTTTAACAAAAAAAAATCAAATCGACAAAAAATACAAACATTAAAGATTAAATTTTTCATTATACCTTTTAAAAGTTCTAAGGTTTATATAATCAGACAAATATTCTTTTGTTTAGTTTTTTTAACATGCCAATTTGAATGTTTCCGATTGCATCTACTTCAGAAAAATGAAGGTACTGGTTAGTTCAAACTTCAAAGCTTTGGCCTTGAAAAAAATGCAACAATGAGTGAGATATCCTGCTACTGCATTCAATCTTGAAACATGGCATGGTTTTGAATCATTGATTATAGAGGCAAATTCCTGGTACAAGTAAAGTTCATATTCACCCTTAATTCTAAATATACAACAAAGAAAAGTGGCATGCAGAAAATAGCCTTTCTCAGAAACCTTCAGGCAGCAAGTCGGGATGGAAGAACCAAATCTTCTCATTGGAATGCATGCATAACTTAGGTCAGAACATAATAAACTGTGAAGATGTTATGCATAGATTCATCATTGAAACACAGGGCAAACCTCAAACTCAAATAACTTGTTCGTGAAGAAAGAAGCCATATGAGCTATATGTGAAAAGGATATGCCTAGGTGACAAATGCTTTAGTAGTGGGAATCACATAGGGGGTTTGTAATGATAAAAATGTAGATATTCGATGGGATAACAATATCTATACATATGAAGAAACTTTTTTTCAAATGCATCTGCAGTTTCGTGTTTCTGTAGTTTTTTCCCATTGTTTTCCACTTACCCTTAGATTACATAAATGGATTGAGCTTTGGAGGAAGATTAACAGCAGTGGCAGTTGTTTTACATCTATAGCCTGCAAATGGAATCAAGCATGACAGTTAAAAGCAAATGACATAAACCATGGCTTATTTTGAGAACATCTTTCTTTATCATAGGCAAACTGTTAGGTTTCCAATTTATGCAGGTTGATTCCCTTACCTTGTCATGGGAGAATATTTTTCTGGCAAAATTTTTCCACTAAGTGATTCTTTTTGCTCTATTAACTCTTGACATCTTTCTTTTCGATAGTGAGGCTTGTCGAATCTTGTAGCACAAGCAGTACAGTGCAGATCAACGACTGACTCAATAGCAGGGGCATCCATTTCCCTGGATTTATTATGGACAGATACCATCCTTTCCCTTCCATGGGGATTACGCTTTACAGCAGTTAAAGTCGCATTTAGTGCGTCAACCATTGCCAATGCTTGGAATTTCTTTGAACCAGCATGTTCATCAAGCGTCATTGAATCACTTACCACCTGCTCGTGCTGTTGACATAAATGGAGAAATGGGCAATCAATTAAGCATCCCAGAAGAGAAATTGCAAAGCAACTGTAACAAAGCATTTTTCACTCTTTGTTCTATCAAAAATAGCGAGATTGTAGTAGTAGTCCATTAGATATTCATTTTCTGGAGCAGCTCATTTGTGAAATAGGCATGCTCATTTTCTAGAATAACAAGATGCACCACCGCCCATCTTGCTTGCATAAGATAGTACTCTAATTAGTAATCACTATTTTTCTGCTTATTATAATACTCTTTGATTTCAGTTCTTACCATTGGTTGACATTCTTCGTTTACAATGGCCCTGCATGGTACACAATCTTCAGCGCCAGATCATACACGTATCAACCAAGGGAAAATTGCTGCCCCCATTCCCAAGAACTTGTTCACTGCTTCTTTCATCAGGATAGAGTTCAGCATCATCAGTAAAATATCTGATCCAGGACTCACCACTCTGTTCCTCGGGGTTAGATAGGCGTGGAAGTTCATCACAGGAACCAGTAAAGTCATACAAATGTGTGAATTCCTCACAAGGCAACTGATGCTCATGCATCAGCAGTTGTTTTGATAGAGAGAAGAGGTTCTTGGACTCATGCAAGTCGTGTCTCCCATCCGGTTCTTCCAATGCGGCAAGCATCTCATCAGGGTTAAACATGGTTGAGTTCTTCATCACGGAGAAAAAAGAATCGGTCCAAAAAATTGATTCGAGAGAGAAATTTTCATAAAGCATCTTACATCAAGAATCTCCTCCTCGTCTGCAACCTGACTTGGCTGACAACTTCCACTAGGTGAAGTGTTGGCCTTTTCATCTTCTTTCTTCTTCAATTTACAGAGAAAAATGCCCTCCTGCACGGGTGGAAGGCAACAAAATTTCAGCCTTATATTATAAAATTCAAAACTCTGAACATACATATCAAAAAGGGGTTAACTTTCTATCAAACACTTAGGAATTAGGATTACAAAACCTGGACACAAATTACACATCAAAACTCTGAAGACTCGACATTTTCCTCCAATCACCTCAACAACCACTGTAAATGACTTGGAGCGGTGATCAACTTATAGATCATGAGACCTTACCAACCGAGTAATCAAAATTACTACCAGATTTCAGCAAAGATGAAGAAAGACACCACTTTAGTTTAAAAGTAGGAACAAGCAAATTAACACATCAACAACACTCTCGATTCCACAGAGTTATATTCCCTAATAAACACCGAGAAAAACTATAGATTTCAAGAAACAAGACCAGAAAAAAAAAAAAGAACATACTTTGTTATCAAGAACAGTGGAGATGGAAAGTATACTCATGGATCATCCAAGGTGTCCACTTCGCATTAGGGGTACAACCCTCGTAAAATTCCGAACTTCTCTTTTCAGCACACAATTTCTTCCCCTTCACATTACATTCCAGAACCCTTTATCAGTTGTCCTCTTGACCCGTTTGCTGTCTCCTCGTCGGGAAAAGAAATACCACACTTGATCGACTGATTTTATTTTAGAGAAAACTTTAAAAAAAAACAAAGGGTTATGAATGGTAAAGTGGTAGTTTTCAAGTCACAAACTTTAATATATAAACTCTAGAGTTCTTACCGGTTAGCTCCCAGGGATCTTTAAAAATCGACTTTCCAAGTTTCAATCCAATTATAACTATTCTTAATCTTTAAAAGACAGCAATAAATTTTTACAAGATGAAAGAGAGCCATAAATTTATATATGACGCTAAAGTTTATATCGACAATAAACCGTATGATGTAATGTACGTTAAAAACAAACACTCGGTGAGCAAAGAAAAAACAAATTTATAAATCTTAATTTATAATTTATGTATACACATAAACAAGACAAAATTATATATATATACACACACATTGCATCTCTATATCATTACAACTTTCATTTTTTTAAAGTAATCCGAGGACACAATTCTATTGAACTTGTGCTTGAGACTTGAGTTTCTATGACATCAAGTAATCTGCCATCATCTATGCTATATTTATTTGATGGATGACTCTAAAAGGATATGTTTCAGCCAAGGAGAAAGTCATCATTCTCACACCAACAAAAAAGTTCATTACTTCTTTAGTCAACATTGACTAAAATAGAATTAAAGAACTCATCTCCTTCATCAATGCCAAGTCGATGTTGAATCTCATCATCTTGTTCAAGAGGGATAGGTTGATGTTGTATCTCACTATCTTGTTCATTGGTGCAAGATTGATGTTGATTCTCATGGAAGTTCCCATTAGATCCGCAAAGGAATGGGAAAACATCACCAGATTGCACACGCTCCTCGTACATGTTGGATTTCAATGAAGAAGAAACAACATATATCTCATCATTTTGTTCATTGGTACTAGATTGATTGTGAACCACATCCACATCGTCGCCTATGTAAGCAGCATCACAAGAGGACACCGGCACATGCTCACCATGCATCTGTGATTTCTGCACAGAAGCAGCCTCACGTTCAACCTCAGTGGAGTCATTTAACTGCGCCAATAACTCGTCCACATCGTTAATTGATGAAGTCTGATTTAAAAAAACGAAGCAATTAGTTCATGAAACTTAAATCATTTCCATATGCATCAAATGCTTTTTGAAAAGCTACATTAGAAGGCGCATGTCTTACATCAAAAGGTTTGTCCTCTGTAACATTACTTGGCTGACCTTCTTCACTACTCGAAACACCAGCCTTTTCATCATCTTTTTTCTTCAATTTACAGAGAAAATACCCCTTCTGTACAAAGAGAAGGACAAAACAGTTGCATAGTGTAAATAACTCACAGCACAATCAGTTTTCCAGATTAAGATTACAAACAAAGCAACAAATAGGGTTTTGCTATGAATTTCAAGAAAACACACTATCCAGTTTGGGAAAACAACAACAATTCTAATCTCAAGAGTTATCAATCCTATAAATGAATCTAGATAAACAAAGATAAATCTTTTAGCTGCTAACACATAAAGAGAAATTCGAAATGCTTATAATAATTCAAAGTTAGATCCAGAAAAAATAAACCTGATTAGGCAGAGTATCAGGCAAAGTGTATTCATGGATGACCCAAGGGGTCCATTTTCCATCAGGAACACGACCCTCATAGAAAACCAAAGCCTTCTTGGTTCCAATTCCAGCTTTAGCCTTTATACTCCTATGTTTTCCCGTTAATTTCCAGTATCCAAGCTTGGTGTTCCTCTTGACCCGTTTACTATGATTTCTTCGAGAAAATAAATACCAAGTTCGATCGTTAGATCTTCTTACTGAAAACCCTGTGAAAAAAACCCAAAGTCAAGGAGATGTGCATAATAAAAATGAAGACAATGAACTAAACTTGAAACCTACCGGGCAATTCTCCAGGCTCCCAGTCGCTGAGGTCGCCGGTGACTTCACCGGTAGCTTGGACAGCAGAATCACGATCGAGAGCCTTGTTCCATAGGAAATGATCGATGAGTTCTTTATCAGTCGGGTGGAACCTGTATCCAACGATGTCGTTGCAGCTAACGAGAAGACGATTCCAATAAACTAAACAAAAAAAAAACCAACACAAATTCCTGTCCCTCTGTAAGAAATAACAAGGAAAGTGATCTTATGATTTTTTTTCTAAGTGATTCTATGAAAATCTAAAGGAAAAAAAAAACTTATAAATGATCAAAAACTCCTTCCCGAAGAAGTTGTGGAAAATAGGGTAAACTCAGCTTTTCATTATTTAATTTTCACTATCTTCATGTTCTGGTCACACAACTTAAAGAAATATTAATTTGGTCATTGAATTTTCGATTTTTTGTTACTCAGACACTAAATCATAAACAACATGTTAACATGAACGTCTTGTACACCTTTTTTTTTCTTTTTTTTTTATTCCATTTTCTCACACAAAGATGAAACTTTAAGAATTTTATTTTTTTGTCAGACCGACGTTAAAATAATTGTTCTCTAACCAATTAAAGCACCAACAAATTCTCTTCACTGTCGCCTATCGTTTTATCAATTTAGATTTTTTAAAATCTTTTGAAAATTCACAAAATCTAAAACGAATACTATCTATAATTTCCATCATCTGACTAACATGGAATCAATATAGATAGTTCGTCTCCTATTTCACCTTCCTAGTGTTAAGATTTTAAATAGGATACTTTAGCATCGAAAAAATAAAAGGCTTAAAGGCTCGTTTGCCCTCTGAAGTATACATAAAACACCAAACTGCCTCATAAAGTATTTTTTGGGATATTGTGGTCCTGAACTAAAAATTGTTACCTTGTTTGGCCCCTCCGTCTAACACAATTTAAAAAAATCTTAGTCAATCAGATTACACCACGTAGCCAATTATTTTTGAATTTATAATTATTATTGTAATTAACCAAAAAATGGTAAATAATATAATATTATAAATAAATCAAGTTTGTTTTGCCCCTTAAACCATACGCACGATTAGAATGTCTTTTCCTTTTCAGTTTCTTTCTATTTTGCTCTGAAAAAACATTTAAACTAGTTTGAATGATGTTGAATCTTATTGAATCTCAACGAAAGAAATCAGTTCCCCTAAACCATAAGCATTTGTTTTCCCTTAAACCGATCTTGTTGTTTGTAAACCCATTCTCTAAAATTTGATTTTGAAAACCCAAAATTGATTTTGTTGATTGGAAACTCAATTACAGAAGTTGGTGTTGCAAGCTTGTCGTGTGAATCCTTAATTGTTTGATGTAAACCCTAAATCAATTAGGTAAGCGAAGCTGAAAGGTAAATTTGAACTAATATATATGTTATGTTTTGGGTAAAAGAAGACAATGTAGAAGACACCCAATAGAAAGACCATGGACTAGTTCATACTGCACCAGTGACACAACCTCCAACTTCATCTGCAACTGCACCAGTGACACAACCTCCAATTTCATCTCGAGGTGCACTAGCTTTATCTCATATTGCACCATTGACTCACCCTTCAGCTTCATCTCAGACTGCAATAGTGTCTAAATCTCCATCAACCTCAAGAATTTTTAAATTACCTATTAGGAGGAAAACCAAAGATTGACTCTGCATAGGTATTTATTTTGTTGTAATTTTGCAAAATTTTTTACGGTGCCTATATGATATTATATAACTTAATGTCAACTATGAAATCTTTTTTGTGGTGCTTTGTTAAGTGCATTTGTCATGTATTTTGTTGTAATGAAACATGTCAATTTTAAATTCATTGAAACTAGTTTGAATGTTGTTGAATCTTATTGAATCTCAACGAAAGAAATCAGCTCCTCTAAACCATAAGCATTTGTTTTCCCTTAAATAGATCTTGTTGTTTGTAAACCCATTCTCTAAAATTTGATTTTGAAAACCCAAAATTGATTTTGTTGATTGGAAACTCAATTACAGAATTTGGTGTTGCAAGCTTGTTGTGTGAACCCTTAATTGTTTGATGTAAACCCTAAATCAATTAGGTAAGCGAAGCTGAAAGGTAAGTTTGAACTAATATATGTGTTATGTTTTGGGTAGAAGAAGACAATGTAAAAGACACCTAATAGAAAGACCACGGACTAGCTTCATACTGCACCAGTGACACAACCTTCAACTTCATCTGCAACTGCACCAGTGACACAACCTCTAATCTCATCTCGAGGTGTACTAGCTTTATCTCATATTGCACCATTAACTCACCCTTCAGCTTCATCTCAGACTGCAACAGTGTCTAAATCTTCATTAATCTCAAGAATCTTTACCTATTAGGAGGAAAACCAAAGATTGACTTTGCATGGGTATTTATTTTGTTGTATTTTTGCAAAAAAATTTTACGGTGCCTATCTGATATTATATAACTTAATGTCAACTATGAAATCTTTTTTGTGGTGCTTTGTTAAGGGCATTTGTCATGTATTTTGCTGTAATGAAACATGTCAATTTTAAATTATTTGTAATGAATGGTTATGAATGGCAATATTATATTATCTTTTGCACTTAAGTATATAATGTAAATAATAGTCTTTGTAGCAATTTGTGATTGATTGATTTTGTTAACAAATACACTTAACAAAGCACCACAAAAAAATTTCATAGTTGACATTAAGTTATATAATAAATGGTAATATTATATTATCTTTGGCACTTAAGTATATAATGTAAATAATAGTTTTTGTAGCAATTTGTGATTAGTTGATTTTGTTAAGAAGTATAAAATATAGCTATAGAAAGTCTCATGTATGTTGTTTCTTTGTTGCGGATTTCTGCTTTCCTAAGGTAATAATCCTACAATTCAATTATCTGGAAAAAAATTATAAGATGCACAATTCAATAGTTAGCTATAGTTACAGTTAAGTAGAATTTACACCGGTATAAATGTGTTATAGTTGGTTAGTTGTACTTAAGTAGAACTTACACCAATGTAAATGTGTTATAGTTAGCTATAATTAGTTAGTTAGTTGTAGGTAGAACTTATACTGGTGTAGATATGTTATAGTTAGTTGTAGTTAAGTAAAACTTATACCGGTGTAAATGTGTTATAGCTAAGTAGAACTTATAGTCTGGAATCTATTTATGTACTTTTTCCACTTACATAGTTATAAGCTAAACACTTGTACAGTGCATCCTTGATGTATTATAGTTATAACAGTAAATATTTGTACACTTACAGATAATTTAAGACACTTTCAAAAATCAAAACAACTTATCAAATATAAATTAGCCATTTATACCAAATGGGACACAAAACAACTTCTCAAATGTAAATTAGCCATTCAAACCAAATCCAACACTAATTACACATCAATGGCAAACTAAAATATCAATGGCATTCAAACCAATTCCAAAGGCCTACATCAATGTCATTCAAACCAAATTCAACACTAACTACACATCACTACATTATAGAAATAATCTAATCACAATGTAAATTAACCATGAAGCAATCAATGCATCCCTGTAAAACATTGCTTTATTCTTATACTCTGCCATTTTCATTTCACATTTCCTTAAATTTTCTTTAACCTTCATCACTTTCTTCTCCAACCTTCCCACTTTATCGACTACCATGTTCTTCAATTTAGAATTTTCAATTCGAATGTCTCTATTTTCTGACAATAGCATTTGAACTTCGCTTCTCAAATCATCAAAGTACTTCGATTTGTCTTCCTCCTTATCAATTCATTGGAAAAATTCACAACGATCCCACAAATGAGAAATAAAATCAAACTACAACATATTACTTATTACATATCCATCTCTCGATTAACACAAACAACTTAAAATATCAAATATTACCCCGTTCCCTTTGCCACAACCATAAAATTTCATCCCTTTGCTCCTAGGGATTGTTGAGGTGCAAATCGGTGCTCTCAATCCACACTTGCATTCAACAACATTTTCCCCAGCAATTGATTTTGAACTTTCACTTGACATGTTAAAAACCCAGTTGAAATCAAAGCATTTGTAGAGAGAAACCGAGATAGAAATCTGAGAATGGAAACATAGGTTTAGTTTGAATAGAAAAAAATAGGGATGTTGGTTTTATTTTGAATAGTATAATATTATAATATTGTTTAACGAGGCTCATGTTATTGTTCTATCCCTAGTCGATTTGACCAGTTTAATCGAGTATTACTCATTTCAAAAAATAATATTATTTATTTTATTATTTAACGATTTTCGGTTAATTACAATAATAATTATAAATTCAAAAATAACTGGCCACGTGGTGTAATCGGATTGGCTAAGAATTTTTTTAATAGCATTAGACGGAAGGGCCAGACGAGGTAATGATTTTTAGTTCAGGGGGCACAACATCCAAAAAAAATACTTTAGGGGGCAGTTCGGTATTTTATGTATACTTCAGGGAGCAAATGGGCCTTTAAGCCAAATTAAAAAGAATCCGAAAAATAGTTCTTTTAACAAAAATTAAAGAAAAATTTTGGCTTTTTTATTATTAAAAAAATAGATACTCTATCATAACGTCATTAAGTAATTAACAACATAGTAATTAAAAACATATCAATTTGAATGTTTATCAGTTAAATCTAAAAAAATAAAATTGAGTGACCAAAACATGAATGCAACAAAGTTGAGTTATCTTAAATGGTTTTCGTGATTTATGAGGATTACAAAGCCATATGAAATCGACACCACAGACATTTCTCCTATGATTTCGATGGCTAACCCAATGTAGGATTCCAGATACATGAGGGTGAAAGCCAACATATTTAATCAGTAAGCATTGCAGACGCCAAAAACATAGTGGTATATTGATAAAGAGCCGGTACTAAAATAAAATCTGAAATCGAATATGCTAACCCTGTGAGCATCTGCACCACTGTCTGTATATTCATGTGCAATATCATAAGATGATACCAATCCCTGGGACCTGAGGAACTTGTAGACATGTCCACGCTTGCTTGCATTCCAGTCACTGCAAGTATGATAGGCATCAAAGCTAGAGATATGTCAACTCTGTTAACATCAAAAAGAACTGAAAAAGAAAGCGGACTGGTACACTGACATATTTCATACGACGATAACATTTACCTGGTGCAGTCTTCAATGGATAAACTGGAATAATGAGTGTAATACCCATTTTTTGTCCGGGCCCTAAATTATATTCGAAGCATTTACCTTATTTTAAAAAATATACCAAATTCAAAAAAAATAAAAATTAAAATGGGCATGCTGCCCCATGCCCTGCAACACACATGCCCCATGCCATTCCCCTGCCACCTTGCCTCCCATGCCTTGCCCCATGCTTTGCAAGTGTTTCCCCACACTACACTCAACCCACCATCACCTTATTTCCCCATTCCCCTAATCCATTTAAAGAACCACAACAAATTGAAAAAGGGAAGCCGGCCATTTTCATTCTCAATTGGGAGGAGAAAGAACAAATTGGAAGCAAAGAGGGTGGACGGCAGAGAAAAAATTGAAAGGGAGAGCTCTCTACTATATTTAAGTTTGGGTATCCTTTTTATGTATGTTTTGTGGTATAATCTTTTATAATCTAATAGAAATAATGTTTTATTAGTAATTTTTTCTTTATTTTAGTTATTATGTTTTTATATATTTTTATGATCATATGTTTCTATGTCTTGTTAGATTATGTTTAAATTAATTTTCGGTGGTTGATTAACATTTTTTATTTTCTCATCTATAAATATGTGTTTTTTTATCATATTGGTCTTATTCTCTTATTTGTTTCTACATGTACGGTATGTATGTATGTATGTATATCTTTGTTTGTGACATGCTTAACATGTGGTTTTGTCGTAATATTTCTTTTATTTGTTCTTGTATAATTGTTTCTTTGTGTATATATGCGTATATATATATGTGTGTTTTAGTATGTATCTATGTATATTACGTTATATATATATATATATTAAGTAATATATGTATATACTATGCTTCCTTTTATCTAAGTATATGTTTATATATATATACTATGTTTATATATTTGAAAAAAACTATGTATATGTAAGTATTCGATAAGTTTTGTGTATTATATATCATATTACATTTTTTTACTTGTTTTTATACTATATATATTTTTATGGTATTATGTAGTATATTATAGCATTAGTATATTGTAGAGTTATTGTAATATTAAAGTGTAATATGTATAACTTATATTTTTTCTTCACATGTTTCTTTCTATATGTTATAAATTAATATATGTTTTTTAGTATTAAATATGTGTATATACATTATACTTTCTATATGTTATAAATTAATATATGTTTTTAGTTTTAAATATGTGTATATACATTATAATATATATAGTTTTCTATATTTTAATTTTTTATATATAGATATTTAATATGTATATTATGTATTTATTTATATTTGCATGTCTTTTAAGTTTGCATAACGGACATATATTTGCCAGTATCAGGCGTAGTGATAGTGGTTGAGCGTTTACTCTCGAATAACGGGGCCTTTAAAATCTACTCGAATTTATACCGAATCTTAATCTAATCGCCACTTTAATCCGGAAAGTTTAATATTAATAAAGCGGTAATTATTAAAGTACCAATTTTGGGCGGTGTGGGGGGTGCTAATCCTTCCCCATCCGTAACCGACTCCCGAACCCGATATTTTAAAATCTCTGGGTTTTTTCGGTCTCCGATCCACCTTGAGTGGCCGATGGCGACTCCATTTTCAAAACAAAACACGGGTTTCTTCTAAAATCCCACGCGGAAAAAAATATTTTCAAAAAACCAAAACGCATTTTTTAGCGAGAGGGACATCATTACAGATGGCGACTCCGCTGGGGATATTTTTGTTTTCAAAAAATAAGAGTGTCGAGCTTTTTTCAAATAATTTCCGCTTTATTAATATTAGAAATTCCGGATTTAAGTGACTATTAAACTAACATTCGGTTATAATTGCGCGTTTATTTTAACGCATTTAAAATTTGGCATATAAACCCGTATTTTTTAAGTAGGGGAAAACGCTAATGCTTTTGTGGAGATATCGTTCTCCCGTGTAGGCCTAGCAAGTACCTTCAGGGCTCGAGTACCTTATGCTTTCGTAAGGATATCGTTCCTTCGTGCATGCATAAGCGAATGGGTCCCCATGGATTGAACCCGGTTGAAAGGAGCCTATAATGGGTGATGACCGGGGGCCTTGCTACTCTTAGTAGAGGACAGCAAGGACAATTCGGGTACCTCTTAGCACCAAAACTACATATAGTGAGCTGTATGAGCCAACCCTTTAGAACCATGTGAAACTCTGCCCAATTAGTGGTTACCCTATTTAAGCTCTGGTGCCTTATTTCTTGTTTATGTACAATTTTTTATTACTCTATTTTTCATTTATTTTATTTAATCATTTTATTTGGTGCTAACTCGTTTCATTTTATTCTCATCGCATTGATTTCACCTGCATCATTGCACGATATCATCGCAATCTTGATTTTGCATTGCATCAATTTAGGACACATTTTGCATGCATATACATTCATTTTCAAAATAAGAAAACTAACTCTAGGGGCGCCCTATGACAACGATACTGGATAAAGTAGAAGATCAGTCAGCTCACCATCCATACGGAACTTGGTACAAAACAAAGATGACAAACGATGAAAGATTGAAAAAAATCGAGCAAGATCAGAAAGAATTGCAAGCGAACATAGCCAAGCAGGTTGAGGAACAATTAGCGAGAATCCAACAGGATATGAGGGAACAACTTGCAAAGTCACAACAAGACATGCTGGGCCAAATGACACAAATGCTGGGATTAAAGCTTCCCGAGCCTGGAGAGGCCTCTGTTGTAAATCCCACTGCAAATCATAGACCTACTGCTGGTGACGAGGATCTTATGTATCCTCCGGGGTTCACGCCCGTTCAAACCAGGATACAGCCAGAAACTCAACCCCAGATGATCATTTCTCGGGGAAAGTATCATCTATACCATGCCGATACTTCGATCTCTATAAATCAGCCATCTGCATCAGAAGTTAAACCCGGGGGCAATTAAGCTGAAAATTTTATCTCAGAAATGGATTATCTGTTTGAAACCGAGGGGCCGAAGGTAGAAGCTTCAAAGAAAATCGAAGATCGATGTAAAAGACTCGAAGAGAAGTTAGAGGCTATGGGAATAGAGGATACTTTCAGTGGATTCGATGCCAGTGAACTCAGTCTTGTCCTGAATTTGGTGTTACCCCCGAAATTTAAGGTCCTAGAATTTGAAAAGTATGACGGAACCAGCTGCCCTCGCACTCACCTCACTATATTCTGTCGGAGGATGACTGGATACGTCCGAGACGACAAGCTGTTAATTCACTGCTTTCAAGACAGTCTATAGGGATTTGCTACCCGATGGTATAATCAGTTGAGCCACCGTCAGATTAAGTCATGGAGAGACTTGGCCAAAGCTTTTCTAGAGCAGTACCGACACATCAATGATATGATGCCAAACCGGTGGACGTTGCAACAAATGAAACAAAAGTATAATGAAAGCTTCAGGCAATACGCTCAGCGCTTGAGGGATATAGCAGTTCAGGTCTAACCCCTGCTCAGTAAGAGGGAGACGATGGTTACATTTGTACAAACTTTGGAGGGTCCGATCATGGGTCGCTTGATAGGCAACGCGACTACCAATTTTGCCGACCTCGTGCTATCCGGGGAGCTCATTGAGAATGCCGTCAAGACTGGCAAAATTGATGACGGAGGTAGTTCGTCCCAGAAAAGCCCTACCATGCAAAGAAAGATCATGAAGTAAACTCTGTGGGAGTTTATAATGCCAGTTGTTCTAAGCCTATCACAGTTGTGCAACCTCAGGCCATGCCAAGTGCTCACGGTTCCTCAAGCCAAGGCTCTGGTCAGAGGAAGAACACTGAAAACATAGAATTTACTCCACTACCAGTTTCTTATGGAGAATTGTACAAGCAGCTATATGATGTCCACGTGGTGACACCCTTTTACCGAGATCCAGTACAACCTCCCTTCCCGAAATGGTATGATCCCAATGCAAAATGCGATTATCACGCGGGACAGGTTGGCCACACCATTGAAAACTGCTTCGGCTTCAAAAAGTTGGTGGAAAAATTTATTAAGCTTGGGGTGGTAAGTTTTGATAACTCAACAAGAACGGTTACAAGCAAAGACCCTTTACCGAAGCATGAAGATGCCAATTGAGGGTGTTGAAGGTTTTTTGAACTGGACCATGTTTTAATCCAGCTCAAGTATTGCACTGTCTTGACCACAGTAGGTCCCCTTGTAGTTTTTATTACTTTCAGAGTAATACTTTTTGTAAACCAACCTCACCGACTTAAGTACGATGGTGGTGAGAGTATTTTGTAAGGGATCAAAACTACAAGTAGCAATGCAAACATCTTTTGTTCGTATCTAATTCTTGAATATCCAAAATACATCACCCTAAAGTTTCAAATTTGCTACAGAAATAATGTCAGATGATGAACAAAATTTTGGGGCATCCACCCAGATGAGAGCTGATTGAACCCGAGACAAGGTTTGGGCACATACAAAAAACCAAGATCCTGACGGGACCAGTGAGGAGTCAGGGGAATCCCTTTGAGGATCAAAAAATTATGCCACATTCATGCATGTAATTGCATTCATCTTGCAAACGTCATACATTTAGATTAAGTGCATACACCAAAGTCACCATGCATTTAGGGTAGACACATGCATTAGATACATTCATGCAATCTTGCTTGTACATAACAAGTCTAGGAAAAGACCGAGTACCCTCAACATGGGGGCAATGACAAGAAGGCCAACCCTAGTCTTGAAGGAGGCCAAACACGAAGAAGATGCTGAAACACCCAAAATAAAAGGTATCAGTGACAAAATCTTTAACAATTACTGACCAATATTTTTTTTGTAGGATTTGATTCTTCTAACGATGGTGTGACAGATACCAACAAAAATTCTTTCTAGATCATGCCCTCTGTCGATAGAAAAGCCGGGCAAATTTTTCCAAAAAAAATTATTATAAACTTGCCATCAGTGGCGCAGTCACCCAACATCTTGCAAATCATGCATCCATCAGTGGTGGTACGCCAAATTAATGAAGATCTTGCCTCCGTCGGTGGTGTTGTAGATCAAATTTTCCATCCAGATCCTATCTCTCCGCCGGTGGTGTAATGGATCCCATATTCTGCTGATCTAGTCTCTCCGTTAGTGGTGAAGCAGATCAAATCCAAACTAGATCTTGCCTCCGTCGGTGGTGTTGCAGATCAGATTTTCCATTCGGTCCTGTCTCTCCGTCAGTGGTGTAGCGGGTCTCACTTTTTGCTGATCTAGTCTCTCCGGTAGTGGTGTAGCATATCAAATCCTATCCAAGTCTTGCCTCTTCGACGGTGTTGCAGCTAGACCTAAATTTTACTCGGAGTTTACCTTTTTATTATAATTGTAGCTAAAAAAATCAATCCAAAAAGAAAAAATAAAAAAATAAAGAGAAAAAAATCAAAAAGAAAAATTGAAAAAAAAAGAAGAAGAAATGAAATGAAATGAAAAAAGGAAAAATAAAGGAAAAATCAAAAAAATAAAGAACAAAAAGAAGAAAAAGAAAACTATCTGATCCTGCCTCTTCGTCGGTGCCGTAGCTGGATCAAATCTTCAGACCTTGCCTCTTCGTCGGTGTCGTAGCTGGATCAAATCTTCAGACCTTGCCTCTTCGTCGGTGTTGTAGCTTGGTCAAATTTAACTGCCGGTTCTGCCTCCTCGTCGGTGTTGTAGCTGAACCAAATTCACTAACTTCCGGTCTTGCCTCTTCGTCGGTGTTGTAGCTAGACCAAATTCACTAACTCTTGATCCTGCCTCTTCGTCGGTGTTGTAGCTTGATCAACATTACTAACTTTAGACCATGCCTCATCATTAGTGTTGTAGCTTGGTCAAAATTTACCAACTTTCTAGTTGTATCAAAAAAGAAGAAAAGAAAAAAAAGAAAGAAAAAAGAGAAAAAGAAAAGAAGGAAAAAAAAATAAAAAAAATGATGAAAAACGAAAAAATGAGCTTTCAACCAAATTTTGATCATGCCTCTTCGCCAGAGTTGTAGCTGGATCAAATCCCCGGACCTTACCTCTTCGTCGGTGTTGTAGCTTGGTCAAATCTAACTTTCGGTTCTGCCTCTTCGTCGGTGTTGTAGCTGAACCTAATTCACTAACTTTCGGTCTTGCCTCTTCGTCGGTCTTGTAGCTAGACCAAATTCACTAACTCTTGATCTTGCCTCTTCGTCGGTGTTGTAGCTTGGTCAAAATTCACCAACTTTCAAGTTTTATCAATGTTGTAAGAAAAATCAAAAAAGAAAGAAGAAAAAATATGAAAAAAGAAACAAAAACAGAGAAAAAAGAAACAAAAAGGCAAAAAAAAAACAAAAAAAAACAAAAAAATGAGAGAAAAAAAAGGAAAAAGTTGTCAGTTTTCTGGTCTTGTCTCTTCGTCAGAGTTGTAGCTGGATCAGACATCAGAACTTTCATTCATCGGTCTTGCCTCCTCGTCAGTGTTGCAGCTGAATCGAATTTTGTAGACCCTGCCTCTTCGTCGATCTTGCAGCTGAGTCGTACTCTCTTTAGGTATTAGCTTATTATCAATAATGTAGCAAGTTGGACTCATTTTGCTTCTCCAACAGACCACCTTCCGTTTTGAAGATTTTGCTTCCCCGAGAGTGACAAGGTGGAGCAACCAAAACAAGAAAGAAGGTCTGCAACAAAGAGAATGAAGATCTACCGAAGAAAGAAGACACACGTCAAAAGGGGAGAAGTTTAGCCAGACCGAACAAAAATGGTTATTATTTTTGTCTCTGCTCTATTCCTGTTACACAACAATGAACAAAGAGGGGCAGCTGTAATACCCATTTTTTGTCCGGGCCCTAAATCATATTCGAAACATTTACCCTATTCCAAAAAATATACCAAATTCAAAAAATAATTAATTAAAATGGGCATGCTGCCCCATGCCCTACAGCACACATGCCCCATGCCATTCCCCTGCCACCTTGCCTCTCATGCCTTGCCCCATGCTTTGCAAGTGTTTCCCCACACTACACTCAACCCACGGTCACCTTATTTCCCCATTCCCCTAATCCATTTAAAGAACCACAACAAATTGAAAAAGGGAGGCCGGCCATTTTCATTCTCAATTGGGAGGAGAAAGAACAAATTGGAAGCAAAGGGGGTGGACAACAACGAAAAAAATTGAAAGGGAGAGCTCTCTACTATATTTAAGTTTGGGTATCCTTTTTATGTATGTTTTGTGGTATAATCTTTTATAATCTAATAGAAAAAATGTTTTATTAGTAATCTTTTCTTTATTTTAGTTCTTATGTTTTTATATATTTTTATGATCATATGTTTCTATGTCTTGTTAGATTATGTTTAAATTAATTTTCGGTGGTTGTTTAACATTTTTTATTTTCTCATCTTAAATATGTGTTTTTTATCATATTGGTTTTATTCTCTTATTTGTTTCTACATGTACGGTATGTATGTATGTATGTATATCTTTGTTTGTGACATGCTTAACATGTGGTTTTGTCGTAATATTTCTTTTATTTGTTCTTGTATAATTGTTTCTTTGTGTATATATGCGTATATATATATATGTGTGTTTTAGTATGTATCTATGTATATTACGTTATATATATATTAAGTAATATATGTATATACTATGCTTCTTTTTATCTAAGTATATGTTTATATATATATATATATATATATATATATATATACTATGTTTATATATTTGAAAAAAGCTATGTATATGTAAGTATTCGATAAGTTTTGTGTATTATATATCATATTATATTTTTTACTTGTTTTTATACTATATATATTTTTATCGTATTATGTAGTATATTATAGCATTAGTATATTGTAGAGTTATTGTAATATTAAAGTGTAATATGTATAACATATATTTTTTCTTCACATGTTTCTTTCTATATGTTTTTTAGTTTTAAATATGTGTATATACATTATACTTTCTATATGTTATAAATTAATATATGTTTTTAGTTTTAAATATGTGTATATACATTATAATATATATAATTTTCTATATTTTAATTTTTTATGTATAGGTATTTAATACGTATATTATGTATTTATTTATATTTGCCATGTCTTTTAAGTTTGTATAACGGACATATATTTTGTCAATGCGGTGCCCTTTTATTCGAGCGTAAACGGGGCCAATATCATGCGTAGTGATAGTGGTTGGACATTTACTCTCGAATAACGGGGCCTTTAAAATCTACTCGCATTTATAACCGAATTTTAATCTAATCGCCACTTTAATCCGGAAAGTTTAATATTAATAAAGCGGTAATTATTAAAGTACCAATTTTGGGCAGTGTGGGGGTGCTAATCCTTCTCCATCCGTAATCGACTACCGAATCCGATATTTTAAAATCTCTGGGTTTTTTCGGTGTCCGGTCCACCTTGAGTGGCCGGTGGCGACTTCATTTTCAAAACAAAACACGGGTTTCTTCTAAAATCTCACGCGGAAGAAAATATTTTCAAAAAACCAAAACACATTTTTTTTAGCGAGAGAGACATGGCTACACTGAGGAAATAAAAGGTGGGTGTTCACAATGATAATTTCTTGTTCAACACTGTCATTCTGATTTCTTGATAACGGTACAACAAATTGTACATGTAACAGTTGAGAAACACGATCTCCAAAGTCATTGAAGAACAACTCTCTATGGTTTAAAACCTTGAGGCTTGAAGTACTCCTTGTGTATTAGCAGTCAACAAACCTGTTAAATTAGTACAAGTTCTCAAGCCTGAGACAAGAAGGCACTTAAAATTCAAATTGAATCATACCAACCAAAACATCAAGAACTAAAGTAATTGAATTTAAATCTTGCAGGATGATCTACAAACATTATAAGGACTATAAACAGCCAAGAGGTGTGAGATTAAGGGAATGACCGTTGATCTATTATTATTTTAGTACTCATTAGTTAGAGTTCTGAAAAAGAATTCTACCTCGTTTTTTTTGTTGAAGTAAAAGTCAGTTTCAAGTTTTGCTTAGTCAAGTTATACGTTGTTCATTTTTTTCCGAGAATAATAATGATGTAAATTTATGTATATTGCAATTATTTGACCATTCTTCTTTAAACTATTTGCTCATACTCATTTCATTGTTTTGAACATTTACAAGGATCAATCTCTTCACTATTCAAAGAATAAATATTCTGCCCTTTTGTATGTCCCACTAAAAATTAAGTTTAGGGTTTAGGGTTTAAGGTTAAAGTTTGTGGTTAAAGTTTAGGGTATTTAGGGCAGGGTATAGGATGTAGGGTTTAAGATTTGAAATTTAGGATTGGGTCTTGGAATTTATTTTTTTAATGTTTATAGTGATGAGGCATAGAAAAGGGCGCCGAAAAAGGACATAGTATTTATATCCCTATTTAATTTGTTTTTCTGATAGTTTAATGGTCAAACTATCTCTCAACGAAAAAAATCAATTAAGTCCTTATAATTTATTTTGCATCCAATTTAGCGCCCATAATTCAAATTGCGATTAATCAAGTTTTCAATCAATTTAGACATCTCGTGACGTTGACCGTTAACTAATAACAATCATTAAGATGGTAACATGTGACATCCAGAAAGTGTTACGTCATAAAATTGTAAAAATCATAAATAAAAAATTCAAAACAAAAACTATTAAAAAATCTAAAAAAATATTAAAACTAAAAATTGGTATAAATTTATACAAATTCAGAAAATATAAAATTATTACAATAATTATTTATATATAAAAATTTAAATTGAAATAATATTTAAAATTTTATATAATCATAAAAATATATTTTTTAAATTATATATATAATTTATTAAAAAATTTACTAAGATAAATTTCTTAGTAACGGCTAAGATAATCACTCAAAATCTCGGTTTTTTGTGTAACATGTAGAAAAAATATTTGAAACCATACAAATTATAGACTTTGACTATACATATATATTTCGTAGAAGATGTGAAATTGAAGTCACTAGAGAAGCTGAAGCAAAAAAAAAAAAAAAAACTTTGTTTACCGTCTATCCACTGGTGCTCCAAAAAAATAAAAGGAAGTTGTTCAAACCTTATAAAAATATATAATTTTTATACTTCTAAATCATTTTATATTTTTTACTATTTTTACCGTTTTCAATATTTTGTAACTCCACGTTACAACAACCTAGACTTTGGGTGGTCATCCTAGACATGATAGCTGTTAGGATGATCAAACAATAAAGTATGGTCAAAAAGGGGTAAATTGACAATTTAAAAAAAATGAGTGGAAGCAAATAAGAAAGATAAAAATGGGACACAATAAATTTATAGTGGTTCAACATTTTAACAATATTTACATTCACTATCGTAGCTTCTCACTAATGATTTTCTCAAGTTCACTAAAAAATTCTTCTATTTTTCTAGGTTCAAGAGGAAACATTTTTCAAGCACAAAGCTTTCTACCCCAAAGTTTTGAAAAAATACTTTTTTACAAGAAAAGAAATAGCAAACTAAAAAAAGCCTCTCAAAGGTAAATGTTTGCCCAAATACAAAGCTCAGTCGAACTCAAATCTTGAATCGAAAGATTACAATTTAGTTCTCTCAAGTGGGTTACAAGAATTTGACTATAATAGCTAAAAAATTGTTGGATTTGTGCTTGAATTCTTAAGACTTGATTAATAGTTGTTGATGTAGCTTTGAAGACTTAAACTTCATTGATTTCTATCCGTTAGGGTAGTTGAGATCATAATTATAACAACCTGAGAAAAGCCTCTCAAAGGTAAATGTTTGCCCAAATACAAAGCTCACTCAAACTCAAATCTTGAATCAAAAGATTACAATTTAGTTATTTCAAGTGGGTTACAAGAATTTGACACTAATAGCTCAAAAATTGTTAAATTTGTGCTTGAATGCTTAAGACTTGATTAATAGTTGTTGTTTTAGAGACTTGAATATCTACCCCTTCATTGATTTTTAACCGTTTGGGGGTAGCTGAGATCATAATTATAGCCATTGGACACTATTTTTCTCGCAATAAATGCAGTCTGCCAACCATCGATATCGGTACTTGCTATAAGAAAAAAGAGTCGTTGTACAAAGGGGTATTGATACGCGGGATGCCATATCGATACGATGAATGTATTTTTTAAAGGCGTATCGGTATGGGATAGGCCGTATCGGTACTGATTTTGCTCACTAGAGTATGAGAAATAAGTAAGATGAAAATTGTATCGATACGCCTCTTAGGGTATCAGTACACATTAACTAATTTTCAAAGTTGATGATTGCAATAAACTGACAAGGCAACGGTCAAATATTTATTAAAAAAGATTTGAAAAATCGAAACACCTCGTACCGGTACGAGGAAGGCCATACCGAAACTCAATGCCCTTTTTGGTTCCCATGTTGAATTGCGTACCGATACAGCTATACGCGTATCGATACCTAATAGTCATTTAGTTTAAAATGAATTTCAGCAGCTAAAATCCATATCGATAGGACTAAGGGTGTATCGATACTCCTGGACCAAAATTAGCTATTTGAGTACAAAAACACTTAAAAAATATTTAGGGTTTTAGTTTTTGAGTACTTAAAAGTTTATCCAATTTCACAAATCAATCCTTAAAAATCATTGTTATATCAAAATCACATATTAGTTTTATAGTTGCCAATAAAGAAATTTATCTCAAGAATGTTTTTAATGATTTTATATTTTTCTTAATTTTAAAAATATCATTTTTTATTTTTATAGTTTTTATTTTTATTATATATTTTATAATACCTGTTTTTTTTCTAATTTTTTAATATCTTCGGCGCTGAAACAATCAACACCACCAAGATCTCAGGTCTAAAAATTATCATGTGGTATATATTATCATATGGTTCCGCTCAATGGGAATTAAATTGAGAGAAAAGGATTAGATTTGAGTCAAATTGATAAAATTTACAAATGCAAAGGAGTTTTTTGGAACAAAATGATAAAATTTATAAACGTAGAAGTTTAAATTTGTTGAATTATTTATATTATGATCGAATTGTTAGAATGTATAAATGTTAAAGACTAAATGTGTTATGATACCGATTTACAAGCTGAAATGTCTCAGAATTTCCAAAATCGAATTCGTGTAACACCCATGGTGAAAGTTTTCTCAACCCAATAATTATAAAGTTTGAGAATGGATTATATTTATTAAATTTGATTTTTCATTAGTTTTAAAGATTAATTTGTTTAGTTTTAAAATTTATAAATGTAGAAGTTTAAATCGGATGGTTCCCCTCTTTATCCCCACTAACCTTAAAATTATTGTCATCGGTATCATATTGAAATCTTCTACAAAAAGAAACTCTAATAAGGTTGGGAGTTGTACTCGACATGGAACAAAAGAGGATAACAGAGGTTGTAGTTCTATGAGGAAGAAGGTTGCATGACTCTAGAGCAGAACGATGACGAAGAGTCCTGAGTATCGAATTGTTGGGGTCTGAGATTAAAAAAGTGACCATTCATCTATTATTATTTTAGTGCTCATTAGGTAGAGTTTTAATGAAATTTCTACCTAGTTTTTTGGTTGAAGTAAAAGTTTGAGTTTCAAGTTTTGCTTACTCTTAGAGTAACAATAATGTAAATTTATATATATTGCAATTATTTGACGATTCTTTTTTAAACTATTTGCTCGTACTCATATTCCATTGTTCTGAACATTTGCAGTGATCAATCTCTTCACTGTTCAAATTGTTTTTCTGGTGATTTAAAAGTTAAATTATCCCTCAACAAAAAAAAAATATTTAAGCTTTTATAATTTTTTTTTTGCATCTAACTTACCACTCATAATTCAAATTGCGATCAATCAAGTCATCATAATTCAAGTTACAATTAATTTAATCATTTCGTGGCGTTGTCCGTTAACTTATAACAATTATTAAGATGATAACACATGACATCCCAAAAAGTGTCACATCATAAAACTGTAAACAATAAAAAAAATTAAAAATAAAAATTGGTATAAAATTATAAATTTTTTTAATATAAAATCGTAAAAATGTTAAAATTATTATAATAAATATTTAAAAACATATAAAAATTTAAATTGAAATAATATTTAAATTTTATAAAATCATAAAAATATATATTTTAAGTTATAAAAAATATAAAATTTATTAAAAATTAACTGAGATAAATTTTTTAGTAACGACTAAGATAGTCACCCAAAATCCCAGTTTTTGGTATAACATGTAAAAGAAATATTTTAAACCGTAAAAACCATAGACTTTGACTATACATACGAATTTCGTAGAAGACGTGCCAACTGTTGTTTCTGTATGTAGCTTCTAACAACAGTTTCTTTTTACAATTGAAGTTACCGAGGGAAGCTGAAGCAAAAAAAAAATCTTGTTTACCGTTTATCCACTGGTGCTCCAAAAAAAAAAAAAGGAGTTGTTCAAACCTTATAAAAACATATAATTTTTATACTTTTAAATCATTTTATATTTTCTTTTTACTATTTTTACCGTTTTTCAATCTTTTGTATCTCCACGTTACAACGACCTAGATTTTGGATGGTCATCTTAGATGTGGTTGTTAATAAGAAATGGTTTAAGGGTTACTTTTGTCCTTATAGTAGTAGTATCAATTTATTATTTTTATCCATATGGTATTTTTGTATCAATTTGACCCCTAAAGTAGTTAAATTTCATAATTGTTTGTCTCATGACTAACGAAAGCCAACATTGACCATTATGATGCTGACATGGCTGTCAACAATGCTGACGTGATAATTCATGTCTGATGACGTGACAGTCCACATGTGAAGTTGACGTGGTAGAGGGGAAAATTTAATTTTTCTGATCAAGTTTGAGGGCAAAATTGATTTTTAGGAAAAAATACGAATATAAGAAAATTTTAAAATACTAAATTGATAAAAAAATAATAAAACACTTAAAAATGTTTTATTAATATATGATTAAAAAAATTAAAAATATCTAAAAATAAGTAAAAAATTATAAAATTAAAATATCAGAAGCTATTAAATTATAAATTATTCAAAAATCAAAACTTGAAAACAAACTCTACACTCTAATCCTAATTTCTAAATCTCAAACTCTAAATAACAAACCTTAAATCTTAAACCCTAATTGAAAATTTTATCAATCTAAAGTGATTATGAAACATTAAAGTATGAGTTAAATTTAATTAATCGAGTAAAGAGTTTAGGGTTTAGGATTTAGAAATTAGAGGAGTGTAAAGTTTAATTTTTTAGTATTGGGGCATAGATAGGGGCACCAAAAAGGGTAGATGATTTTTATTCAATTGAGAGAACCACATTAACCATATTTAATGATTATCTCTTCCTTATATTCTTTTAAGAGAAAGAAAACTAAAATCGTGTTTTCATAATTTTTAATGCGTTATAAATATTTTCAAATTTTAATTATTGAATAGTTTATAATTTATTACCTTATGATATTTTAATTTTATAATTTTTATTTATTTTTAAATGTTTTAATATTTTTTTAGTTATACATTAATGAAATATATTTTAATTTTTTGTTATTTTTTGGTTATTTCAATATTTTCTTACTCATATTTTTCCCTAAAAACTTTATTTTGTCATCGTACTCAACCAGAAAATCAATTTTGCCCCTCTGCCACGTCATCATCACACTAAATTGTCACGTCAGCACCGTAATGATTAATGTTAGTTTTCGTCATTCAAGGGACAAACAGTGATGCAATTCGAATGTTTCAAGGGCCAAATTGATGCAAAAATACCATAGTAGAAAAATTGATAAATTGAGATTACTATAGGGCAAAAGTAACCCTTAAGCCATAAGAAATTTATCTCAACAATTTTTTAATGATTTTATATTTTTCTTAATTTTAATAAAGGCTTAAGGGCTCGAGAAGCCCCTAAACTTTCAAAAAAAATCAATTAAGCCCTTATGTCACCCTCAAACCCAAAAAAATTAACCAATCTGGCCATTTGACTAATGGATTATGTCGTTGACCGTTACGATGCTGACATGGCAGTTCACAGTGCTGATGAGTGACAAGTGTCGTAATTGTGAAATAAATATTCCGTAATCTCAAAATAAATAAATAATAAGCAAAGTAAAGAGATGAAAGGTCGATCCACAAGGACTAAGGAGCTTCTGATGTAGAGAGATTTTGATTTTGACTTTGATGAGAAAGTAAAGAAAATGGGGGAGGGGTTGATTAAAAGAACTAAGTAGAAAATAAAAATAAAGTGGATTTGAAAATAAATTTAGAAAAATAACGAAGGTAAATTTTAAGAGAAGAAAATCAATTAAATAAAATAGCGTCAAGCTTTGCTTTGCCTCAATTCCAAATTGATCATCGAAAAAGGATTTTACTCCGAATATATGCTGGTTATAGTCTACAAGGTCCAACCCTTGTAACTTACTTTTCTCTTCGGTAAACCAATAATCCAAAGTCAATCTTTGAAATTTCAGTCATTTCTTGGACTAACCACGACTATCGTCGCTAGCACCAATACAGTTTAAGTGTTAAAAAATTCCAACTCAGGTTATGTTGTCCCAGTGAGAATTAAAACTTGTTGTCAATTTCCCTTAGCGGACCGCCGCTAAGTGTGTTCACAAGAAGTCGAATGTGCTAAAAGTCAATCATTCCTCCTAACTTTAAACCAGAACAACATTCAAACCAATGAGCTCTTTTTGAATTGAAAGTGTAAAGATTTTAAAGGAAATGTCGGTTGCCATTTCTAGAAAATTGAGAAAGATATCTAAAGAAATTAGGTGCTTTTTCAATTCTCACAATCGAAACTGAGTCATCGCTTAAGCCTTTGGCTAATTAGAAAATTAGCTAAGCATGATAGAAATCATACTTAGCATTTTCTTGAAAAACATAAAATAAAAACTTAAAGTAAAATGAAGATGAAAAGAAGAAAACTTTTATAAAAATAAACCCCAAAACAAATTGAATATAAAAGATGATCTCTCAAGCTTTACCCTAAGGGGGTATTTATAGCTTGAAATAACCTAGAGATAAATGAAATAAAATATCTAAAGATAGTATAAAAATATTCAAATAAAGTTTTAAAGATTAAATCCTAAATAGTAAAATGATAATTATTAAATATTTAAATTCAAACTTAATCTTAAAATCCTAAGTAAATCTCATCCACGCGTCCTTCTAGATGATGCTGACTGGATGGCCTTTTGGAAGCTGTTGCTGACTGGACTGCCAGAATCTACCACGTCGGACATCGTCATGCCCAAGTCATGCCTATGTGTCCAGCCTTGATTCCAAAAAAATAAAAAACTGCACAACAAGCTCTTTTAATGTTGTTTTCTGAAAATTAAAGTCTTGTGTAAAAACAACCCAAATCAGCAATATCAAAGAATCAACAATGAGTAATTAACGATAAAATAATAACAAAATAAAACATTCATCAAATTCCTCATCACTTATCTCATTCTTGTCCTCAAGCGTGCTGCAATTAAAGAAGTTAAAAATTCGTTTACCTTCCTTCGTCTCGCCTTACATCCTAGAAATTCATGCAAGTCAAGTCCACAACAATCATACAAATCAAAATTACAATCAATCTAAAAGCATAAGTAAAATAAAGTTAAGCAAGATCGTGATATCCATTCATTCATCAATCTCAACGCAACCAAACTCAATACCTCACAAGGATTCACTCGATTCACTCAAAGTGTTTCGGGTTCAAATACGCTTGGAACCTGATCATGACATTACATAAGCTTGTAAGAAAATCAAATCTCCACTACTAGTTAGAACAAGATGCAATAATCAAAAGGTCTTAAACGGGTTGTAACGGGGCTTAGGTAAAGGTGGGGAGAAGGGCAAAAATTCGGCTAATAATTAAGACAAGATAAACATAATAAATTAGATCTATCCCACATAAACTCAAAAGTAAAGTAAAGAAATGCAACAACTTCAAACATTTTTTTTCTTTTTTCTGTTGTTTCTTTTCTGTAATTTTTTGAGCTGCTGTTTTTTATATTCGAACCTTTTTTCCTTTTTTTGTGTGGAAATGAATCATACAACGATAATCTCATTTTTTTTGTCCTGACAAGGGTGAAAAAGATAGTCAAAAATAAAAGGCTCAGTTTTGAAAATATGGTAAAAACAAAGGAAGGGTAAAGGCTAAAAATGATTAACTAGGGGAAAATGAAAGGGTAAAGGCTCGGTTTTGTGTGGCGTATCGAAACAGGTGTACCGGTAGGCTTTTAAAGCTGTATCGAAACACGAGCCCATACTGGTACAGGTCCAACCTGTACCGAAACACGATTGAGAACACTTATCGAAACGATACCCTTGTGCCAGCAAATGCAATCTGGGCAAACATTCAAGAACACATATTGAAACGCTGTGAGCCGTTTCGATACAGTTGTGCCAAAATGTGCATTTTGGGCAACACAGAGCTCAAAAATTCGATTTTAATCGAATCTAAATGCATATGTTTGATATGTGAACAACATGAATGGACTAAAACATATGCATACTCCCCCTAGCAACAAGCATAGATGCATATAGGATCAAAATCACAAAAGCATGGCAATCAATCAAATTCAAGCAAGTTTTTGGCTTAAAGAGACTCTAAAGGTTCAAGAAAGGCTAGTTAGACCTAACTCTCTCCTAAGAGTCCAAAAAATGCTCTTTATCTAATGGTTTGGTGAAGATATCTGTTAATTGGTTCAAGGTGTCTACATACTTTAGAACAACATCATTTTTCAAGACATGATCTATAATGAAATGATGTCTTATCTCTATGTGCTTGGTTATAGATGTTGGATGTGATTCTTAGTGAGACAAATGACACTAGTGTTGTCACAGTTAAGGGGTATGGTACCTACACCAACTCCATAATCTAAAAGTTGTTGCTTCATCCAAAGGACTTGAGCACAACAACTTCCAGTCGATATGTATTCAGCTTCGGTGGTAGATAAGGCTACACTATTTTGTTTCTTAGAAAACCAAGATATGAGCATACTACCTAGGAATTGACATGTTCCGGAGGTACTCTTTCTATCTGTCTTACATCCCCTATAATTCGCATCCGAGAAAACATGCAAATCAATGAAGGAATCTATAGGATACCAAAGGCCTAAACAAGGTGTATCTCTAAGGTATCTAAAGATTCTCTTAACGGCTATAAGGTGTGATTCTCTAGGACTAACTTGAAATCCAGCACACAAGCAAACACTAAACATAATGCCGGGTATACTTGCTGTAAGGTAAAGCAAAGAGCCAATCATAGAATGATAAAGCTTTAAATCAACACACTTACCTCATTCATCTTTGTCAAGCTTTGTAGAATAGCTCATTGGTGTGGCTTGAGGTTTCACATTCTTCAAGCTAAACTTCTTGAGCATATCCTTGATGTACTTAACTTGATTGATGAAGATGACATCCTTCCTTTGTTTGATTTGGAGTCCCAAAAAGAATGAGAGTTCCCTCATCATGCTCATCTCAAACTCACTTGAATCAACTTAGCAAAATCTTGTAATTAGAAAAAAATTAACATCAAACTCGACTCTAGTTAGCAAAAACCACGACAACACTACACCGATAATTAAGGTTGAGCATGGTTAACCAAAAAATCGAAGAACCGAGGTGTTTGGAGGGTTTATGGTTCACAAGTTTACGAACCATGTTTACCCGAATTGAACCAAATTTGATTTTTTTATTTAATTTATAATTATTTTTATAATATTAAAATAATTATTTTATACTTAAAATTCTATAGATGCATTATTAATTATTATTATTATTTACTTAAAAAAATTTAATTTTAAATAAATATTTATGAAAAACACTTTAAAATTTTATTATTTAATGTTTAAAAGTCATAAAAAGCTATTTGTCAAAATAAAATACAAAATTTCAAAAATCAACATTAATATGAAAAAATCAAAAATTGAGATTAATCGAATCGAAAACCAATAGTTACTAAATTAGTTTAGCAAATTAAATCGAAACGAACAATATACACCCCGACCAATAATACATCATAACAAACAGACCTCCTTGTTTCCATCTCAAATACGCGCACTCAACACGAATAGCTTCAGTTCCATCGCAATGTCAAAGCCCCAAACATACAGCATAGAAACCAAAAATTGTATTCCAAAAAATATAAGAAAACACAAGCGGTTAGATTTAACAAAATCAGCAAGAGCAAATCGAATAGATTTCACAGGCTCAAACCGATTAGCACACAATGATATCACCAAGACCAAATCGAATAGATTAGCACACAGTGATTTCCCCCTTTTAATTCTTGTAATTCCAACACCACCAATCTCATGTAGGACCTTTGCTACCTAACCCTTGAACCGAACTTCTCTGATTAGTTAGCAGCACTGGGACTCTCTCCACCTGCAACATTAACAGCCTCGGGCACATTCAATGTCGCTCCAGTAGTAGGCAACTCCGCACCCATCCGATGCATTGCGCCATCATTCACTGTCATATCTTCTACATCCGTCTCCTTGATTACCTCATTGACCACCATATTGATGTCTTTTCATTTCCAAGACCCACATGAGAAGGTTCCAATCGGTCGACAGACAACCGAATATCAGAATCAGATGAATCTCTGTCTTCACTCCGATCAGATTCTGATCGAGCGACAATGCTAGGTACATCATCAGCAGTGTAAGACCAGAGTGAGAAATTAAATTCTCTCATCGTGATTAGATAGAAAACATCTTCATAAGACGAGAACAATTTTTCCTCGATAAATTTCATGTTGTTTGTAAGAATCTTTAGTCCTTTTAATCGAGAAATCGTTCCCGGTAGGTGTCCATCTTCAATAAATATGATCTCACCCTACCGATTCAATATGTTGTTGAACGTAAAATTATTCCACGCAAACAACGGGACACCCTGAATAGCCACACATGAAACAATGTTCCCTAGAGTACATTCCTCATACCATTTGTTTAAATCTGTAAAAATCTCCGATAACCAACCACATTCCCACCGAAGACGCTGCAATATCATTTTCTCACGATCGAACTCCAGAAGAAATCGGTTCCCTGCAATCTGACGAACAGCCAATTCCTCTATCCTCTTTGTTGCCATTAACTTTGTAAGTTTGTCTATACCGATAGTTTTAATCGTAGTTTCGATGACGCATGATCCCAACCTTTCAACCACCACCTTATCAACAATGCCTTCGACTATGTTCAGCTCTTGTGCAATTAAGGTTTCCTTAGTGTTTAAACAGAGGGATTTATCTTTTGGGTTCTTACCAGAAACTCTCTCCCATCGGATTACAACATACTATCTAGATTAAACAATACAAATTTATATTTTACAATGATTTAGGACATTTTGATAATTATCCCTCTATATTTTTTAAAAAATAATTTACTTTTAGAAATGAAGGACATTAGATACATTTTGAAGATTAACGCTATGAATTCTCTTTATAAAAAGTTATTTATTTTCGGATTGAGTAATTGTTTATGCATTTTCTATTTGAACTCTAATAAATCTAAAATCATAGACCTTAAAACTTAAGCTCTAAATTTAAACCATGAACTCTAAAATTTTAAAGTCTAAATAAGACCTATGAAATCTGAACCCTAAAACAAACAATATTGTTGTATAAACTAAAATTTATGCAACATGTGTATCAGATAATTTTATTTTAAAATACGATGAAATTTAAAAAAACCTTTAATTTACGGAAAAAGTTTATTAGTGCATTGTAAAAAGTTATTCGAGACCATCTTGTTCTTCCAATTCTCTACGTTATACCCAGTCCAATTCTCAAGGCTCCGCGAATAGCATTGGAAAGGAATTTCTGAAGGGGCGGCCTGGGCAGTCTACCCAGGCCTTGTGCACTTTCAATTTCCTCCCTTTTTATGATTTGTTTTTGTAATTATTGCTTTTTCTGTCCGGTTCGTTCATGTAAAGTGTAAACCATATAAATAGTAATAAATACATGGATATTCAACAATAAGATTCGTAATTGTTGGTCGTGATTCAATTTATAAAATCCAAGTATCTTCACATAAATTCGAAATTAGTTGAGGGTTTTCATGGCATGAGAAAGGTTCTTTTTATCATCTAAAGTCGTTAAGATGGGAAATGTTACATCTATGACTACCCATTTAGTCATCTATTCCGTTGAGGTGACACATGACATATCAATTAATAATTATAATACAATATATTTTTTAATAAATAATTTTCAAAATAATAAATGTAATACAATTAATACATCTTTTATCAATAAAAAAGTTTCAAGATTATAAATATAATACAATTAATATATCTTTACCCAATAAATAATTTTCAAAACTATAAATGTAATATAATTAATATTTTATTTTTTAAATATAATAAGAAGAGAAACTAAGCTAACTCAAATACATTTTGGCCCGTTGTACTATCATGATGCAATTCTTCCTAAATCCAAGCAGGTTACTATTTTTTTCAATCAAATTAAAAATAAAATATCATATATGAACTATGAAAACTTATGAGTTTAAACTTTGTCTTATCTTAATTTCTATGAAAATGCAACACCATAAACTTATTGATTTTGTTCATCTACTATTAGCTACGAATGAAAGGATAAACTTTAATTATTTTCTTAAAAAAATTGGCTAAATGGTCAAATTTGCTCCTGTAGTAAACCTAAATCAATAATGTTGCCCTTATTTTTTTCATACAATTTTTTCCTCGAAGTCATTCAACTACAACAATTTTACCCTTTGACCGACGTTAACCGCTAAAATATTGACGTGACAGTTAACGGTGCTAACATGACGGTCTACTGTGCTGACATGGAGTTCTACAATGGTGACGTGGAAGTACACGTGTATTGATAACGTGGCAGAGGTGTTGAATTGCTTTTTTTAACCGACTTCGATGGTATAATTGATTTTTTGTTGAGTTTATGGGCATAATTGATTTTAATTGAAAGTTCGATAACTTATTTAATCTTTAAGCTAAAAAAATTAAAATTTTTTTTTTTGGTTTGAACCAAGGTATCCACCGCCGATAGCAATGACTAATCCCCTAGCTGCAGGCGCTCTCATTAAGAGGTAAACGGCTGGCTATGAAATGTACTCCATTCTCATTGGCAAGAATCGAACTCGTGACCTCATGGTTAAGGGATGAGATGAGCAATCACCACACCACATCTCATGGTTAAAAAAAGAAATTATTAAAATTTTAAAAATATTTAAATAATATATAAATAATATATAAATATATTTAAATAGTATATAAATATTAATAAAATATTAAAAATAAAAACAATATAATGTATTTAAAAAAATAAGTAAAAAATAAAAAAATTAAAAATATCAAAAGTTATAAATATAAAAGAATCAAAATTTCAAAAAAAAAAAAACCATTAAAATTTTTTCGACTGTTTCTAGTTATGCTAAGCCAACTAATATTCCTTAGTTATGCTAAGCCAACTAATATTCATTGAACATATTTTCAATGGAATGATCTTTTCATTAGAGTAGTAATAAAACGTATCAAATATTAATGAACATCAGTTTGATATAGAAAAGTGAAAGAAAATTTGATGAAAGTGTTTGCTTTTTTAATACTTTATAAATACTTTTTAGCTTTTATATTTATATTTTATTATTTTATAATTTTTAATACATTTTAATTTTTGTATTAATTTTTATTTTAATAATTTTTTGAATATCTTATTGAGGACATAGTTGATATAGAAAAAATATAGAAATAACCCTAAATTCGAGGGAGAAATAAATAAGATAGAAATAACCCTAAATTCGAGGGAGAAATGGTGAAGACAGGGTTGAGATCGAATAGTGTAGGAATAAGCCACTACTACTTGAGCTAATGATATGGTTATTTCTAAGAACAACAAAGTATATTTGTACTTTTTCTTGGTTGCAGCGGATTCAGCTGATGGGGCTTTGGAACAACATGTTAGTTTTTTTTTTCTCGTAATTAAATTTCAGTTTGGGTGCGCTGTGGTCGGTGCCATGAAGATTTTTTAATAAATAAAGACTTTGGTTGGTGTTCTTTTCACTTCAACTTCTAGCAGTATAAAGCTTGTCTGTTTAAATTACCGACACGTTTGATCACTAATGAAGTAGTTTACAAGGTTGGATAATTTGTTTCCCGCTCTTTACCAATGCATTAAAACATTTTTAAGTTGGAACAGGAACTCCCCTGTTATTCAGACTTTCCCGTCAAGAGTATGATCTTCAAAACAAACACGCGGAGATAACAGATGGTTATACAAGCAGGCAGCATGCCAACGATGCTTGAAATTTCAAGCATTCACGTCCACTCACTTTCAGATTACGGGCTGTTGGAGATGTTACCAACATCTCTTGTCCGGCCCAATTGAAAAACCAAGCCGGAGAAGTTACCAACAAACAACGGGAAAACTACACTAGTCGCCCAGCTATTACTGTTTTCTTGTTTTGGTCTCTTAACTAATTTTTTCGTCAAAATCGTCCCTCATGTTAGATACCTTTTCTGTTTTGGTCCCTTTCGTTAAAAACTTAAGGGAATCGCTAACTTGACATTCTTTTTGGTCACCTAACTATCACCATTTTCCTATTCTAGTCACCTAACTATCACCATTTTTCTGTTTTAGTCCTAGTCCTAGTTGGTCGAATGAAGTAAATACTATAATATATTGTTAGGTTTGACGGAGGGATCATAAAATACTATAAAAAATAAAAAAAATGCCAAATCAGAGATTTCATTACCAAAACATGAAAGGTATATAACGGGAGGAATAGTTTTGAGGAAAAAATTAATTAGAAGACCAGACCAAAACAGGAAAACGGTGATAGTTGGGTGACCACCAGTGTAGTTTTCCCTTATATAACGAAACTATACAAACTGAATTGAAACAGAACACAAAAAATGCAGATGAGAATCTAAGATGCGCATTGTATCCATTGTAGTAGTCTACGTCCATCTCCGCATATGAGGGTAATTCTTTGATATAGTTAACATCTACAGGAATTATCAACCCGCATGAAACACATTTGTATTCCCCAACATCATTGCCCTGAAACAATAAAAACAAGATATTTCAACAACTCTTCCGTGCTCATGTCATCATCATCGCAGTCGTACAGTATCTTGGCCCTACTCATCGGACAAAAAGTAAAAAGATAATCCTAACAAAACATTGCAAAATCAAGTTAATGAAAACCTTCGGCAAATATAAGCAACTAAAATAAACCAACCAATTTAAGTAGAAAAAAGCCTTACATCTTGATGATCACTTCAAAAATCGCATACAACCATCACAAAATTTTAAACACAAGATGCCAATAATGATTTTTACACCCAAACATTCATCAAAATCAACGCAGATTATCAGAATAAAATATCCAAAACGTTGATTAAAAAACCCAGATCAAGCCCAAGGTCAAAGATTCATACCCTTGGAAACATATTACCAATGACAAATCCAAATTCTAAGAATCTTTTCATCAGATAAATATCGAGGCATGGGTTCCTAATGGAATGCCAAAGTATTACAATATAAAAATGTGAGAAAAATTTATGCTTGCCTTCAGCAGAGTAACAAAACCCTAATCGTTGTAGCGGAAAAGCTCTCTCTAATCTAATATGTATATATAGAGGATACGATCATTTACACGTACCAAGTTGATTGATTCCTCATTTAGGGCCTGTACAAATTTGATTTTTTTCTTCCTTTCTTTATATCTTTTGTAAACCCAATTCGATATGAGATTATTTTTTTCCTTTTTCAAATAGGTACTTTGATATTCATATCTTAAATTTATCAGCAGAATATGGTGTGTTGTTTTTTTACCTTTCATATTTATTTTATAATTTAGATTTGAAATATGATATGGTCTCTTACATTTAAAAATTAGATTTTTTAATAAAAATGTAATGTGTTACAAGTACACCTAACTCTTTTGTGTGATTGTTTGTGGGGAAAAACCCATAGTTTTATGACAGTATGCTAATTTTTATAATTAGTAAAATTATATGAGAATTTAAAAATTTTCATAAAATGTAAATTTAAATCATCAATAAAAATATTAAAAAAATTAAATTATATAAGAATTTTAAAATTCCAAAAGTAGGATAATTCCTAATATTCCTATATCCATCCCGATTGCATTCACAATTTATGAATTTTGTGTTTTCATTCAACAGTTGCAATACAGGGAAGCAGAGGGTTCATCTTTTCGTTATATATGATAATATGAAGACACCGCAAAGGTAAAAAAATTCAAAGTGTCCAACTCCTTTTCTCATTTAATTTTATAGATGCGTGATTAACTGATTATATCAAATTGTTGAAATATTGATATTTTGAGGGGTCTCTCAAATATGCAGCGATTGCAACAGTAGCAGAGCCGCGTTTAAATTTTGAGTTAATTTGTTAAGTATAAAGTTTTCAAGGAATTAAATGAGGTTTTTAAGAAACTAATATAATTTTTTTATAGGAAATAGTAAAATTGACTCTACTTGATTTGGTGGGTATAAAGCCAACCATACTTATTGTAGTAGTATGAGAATCTCCGTACCTCATACTCCACTCTAACCTAACTACATAAAAATTCTAAATCCACCACTGGATTGCAACGTACTGTACATTAGGATCATACATTTGTCCATGACTTATGATTAAATAGTCTAATAAATATTGTTTTCAATTCTTTAAACATATAATGTACTTTCTTTATTATAAAATCTGTTGTTATTGATTTTTAGCTCGGCATAAAAAAATAAGAAAAGAGATCACCTCAAACATAGAAAATAAAGGGAAAATCAGCTCTCAAATCAGAGTTGAATCGAGTGAAAAAAGGGAAAAATCAACTCAAATATTCAAGCCAGTCAAAATCGTCTGCAAAACGCAAGGAAAAAGGAAAGAAAGTTTGATTGAATATGAAGAAAAAGGAAAATAAAAAGCAAGAAATTAGGGGCTGACTCAAATAAAAAAAAATCAGTCTCAAATTTTTGCAGATCCGATTAAAAAAGAGAACATATCATCAGATTTGGAAAGATTTCGGTCAAATTGGAAAAAAAGAAAGTGAAAATCAAATCAAGAAAATTTGTCAATATTTTTACCCGATTTTTGGGATTATTATTCTAATCTTCCATGTATTTTAGGTAGTAAAAAACCTATATAAACCCTCCTTTTTGTAACACAAGGGCAGAGACTCATTTTTTTCACCACTCACTCACCCTTGTAATTCACTTACAATTCATCCACCATTCCATTAGAATAGATCCGAAAATCACAAGGAAAAAACAAGAAATTTGTACTGAAATTTTCAAGGAATACAAGAAGTAAGCTTTGATTCTAGGTATTTTGTTCTTACTTTATTTTTATTTTTACGTTATTATTATTATTTTGAATTTGATAAAAAAGAGAATTTTTACCATTTTTTTTGAGTTTTGGAGGATTTCAATCGAATAAAAAAGGATTTTTTTGGTGTTGTGCCACCATAGACGATGACCGGTGTCGGTGGAAGGGTGGCCAGCACAGTGGTGCACCACTATCGTTCATCATTTTTTGGCCATGTATGAACACTTGCAAGTTTTTTAAAAAGGATGTTTTGATCTATTTTTTAAAGAATAGATTATAAAAACTGTTTTTTAAATTAGGTTTTATACCCATATATCTTAAAATAAAAGTGGGCCAATCAGTTTAATTTAAATCCCATTTTCATCATTTTATAAATTTGTGCCTTGAAAATTTTCTTTCAAGATGGCAACTATCTTCTTCAAATTTGGCTTTTAGTTTTCTGTCTTTGATTCGGTCACTAACCCTTTTTCCTTAAAATTTTAAATTTTAAATCATTAAGCTCATTTTTATCACATTCTTTTTAATTACTCCCATTTTTACAAAACCGGTCTAAATATCGCGTGTTGACTCTATTTAGAGAAAGATACACTTTTTTTAAAATCTATTAAATTCCCTTCCCTTTTTATTATTTTATTTAATTTTCTAAAATAAACTAATATTGTTTTTTTTATCTCACTAATTTAATTTATTTTGTTAGAATTTAAAATTGTTTGTTTTTATTTATATTCTTAGCTTAAATAAAATCCCTAGGATTAGGTTCTTAAAAGCCTTAGTTAGAGCCTTGGAGTTAAAAAATAAAAAAATCTCATCACATCAAAAATTTATAAAATACACTTAATTACATTTGAATCTCAATAGGTAAATTCACTTAGACAATTCTTTAGGTTAATAATCACTAACATAGAATAAATAAAAGCTCCAACATACTTGTGGTTTCTTTGATCATTTGCTTAAAAAGTGGAACATAATTAATGTGGTGTCCTACCGAAAGGAAGTAACGAGTTAGTGCCAGAAATGTTGGCAGTGATTAGAGTTTACCGGATGGTGGGGCCGTTAAGATAGAATCATATTCATAGATGGGCAATGTGTTAAATTTTATATGAATTCGTTAATTCCAATATTAAAACGTTTTGTAATCGTCAAGATACCGATTTTTGGGCGCTGTGGGGGTGCTAACCCTTCCTCACGCGTAACCGACCCTCGAACTCATTTTTTTTGTGTTTTCGCAGACTAAAACTGTTGTTTTAATAAAAAAAATGGTTTTTTTTATTAAAATGACATGTTTTTAGGTGATCCAATCACACATCGAAAAAATATTAGTGGCGACTTTGTTGTTTTTATTTTTTTAAAACGTCGAGCCTGAAAAAAGGTTGCGACAGCTTGACGACTTCGCTGGGGATAACTTTTTGTTTTTACAAAAAAAAAACAGTCACACCACAAGCCGATAACACTTTGTTTTAATGTCGGAATTTGTGAAGTTTGTGTAAAATCTATCCTAGTTGTCCATTTATGAATATGATCTCATTTTACGCATTTAAGGCTTGGTTATAAGTTCTATGCTCGAGCTTCGTCCTGTTTGTTTAAGTGAGGGGAAAACACTATTGCTCCTGTGAGAATATTTATTCTCCGTATGAGCCTAGCAAGTACCTTCGGGGCTCATATGCCCTAAAGATACTGATCCTTCGTGTAGACATAGGAAAATAGGTCCTCTTGAGTTGAACTTGATTCGTTTGAAGCCTATAATGGGTGAGAATCAAAGGCCTTGCTAACCTTAGTAGGGGACAACGAGGACAGCTCGGGGACCTTTCTAGAACCAAACCTTCGTGTACATCTAGAAGCCCACCTCAATAGAGCCATGTGTAAAACCCTAGAATTAGAATTCAGTCAAAATTATTTCGTAAGAATAGTCCGTGGAGACATGTCCAGAAATGTTGGAATGCGCTGCCCAATTATTATTCATACAATGAAATTATTTTAGACCTTTTATGCCTTATTTCTGTTATTTTTAATAGTATCAATCCTTTCTTTTTTCTTGATTTGTATTGTTTTGCATATTTTTCTTGCATTCACATTGTATACTTAAAAGGGGTTGATTCTCGAGTCAGTTGCTCAATTAGAAAATAACTTTTTCCATGGATGGAAGGTACCTAAAAAATGAGGAAGACAACATGGATGTACGTCATTGGTCCGAGGTCAACCAGCGGGTACATGGAGACAGTTTGATAGTTGATCATGTGATAGAGACTTCAGAGTATGCTCACATCAGTGTCAAGCAGAATAACGTGCATAAGCTGTGAGTGATATAGAATCACTTTGACTATGCAACCAAGCTGTTATTGCAGAATGAAGATTTTGGTTCTTGAAGATGCCAAAAGGTTCCAAGAGAGGGACGAGTTCGACAAGAGTGCCATATCCTAAATCCAAGACGTGACTAAGCATGTGATGGTGCTAGCTAAAGAAGCTACAACTCTTCGCCCATATGTCATGCCAATAGGGGAAATGGAACCAAAACCCATGTGGCTGATCGAAGAAATAAAAGAGGTGGGTACTTGGGCCGAGACGTATTCGTAGAATATATCTTTACCTTTCGTAATAAGGGCCTTTGTCATCTAATAAAAGCTACTTCTAGAGCAACTATTTATGGAATCAACACCCTTTGCTTGCATTTATGCAATTTATTGCATTATGTTGTTTATGTTTGCATTAGTTTATGTTGTGATCATTGCATAGATACACACATAATAAACAAATTAATTTTGGCAAATTTCATTCAAGTATCAAGATTCAGCACAAATACGGTACTCGAGCTATGACTACTGAAGACAAATTGACAACTCTAGAAATAAACCACAAGAGTAACCAAGGTCGGCTCGATAAATTAGAAAAAAAACTTGAAGGATGAAATTGCGCAAGCTCAAAAAAACATTATCAGCCAGATAGCTGCTATGTTGGGATTCAGATAACCAAAAAAGGAAAGGCGGTTGAAGCCATTGATATTTCGTCGCCTCAACCCGGGATGACTTCTGAGACATTTCCACCGAACGAGAGGTTCTATATCCGCATGGCAGAAACCTTAGCAAGGTCTAGGATAAATCATGAGGAGAACCAAAACATATATCTCGATGAGGAAACCGACATGGCTAAAGTAAATAAGAAGCTAGAAGACTATTGTGACAAGCTTGAAGAGATTATTAGAGCCTTGTAGGGAGGACACATTTATGGTGGCGTAGATGCTGGGGATCTAAGCCTAGTGTCTAACTTGGTGGTTACTCCAAAATTTAAAGCTCCTGACTTCGAGATGTATGAAGGGACCACTTGCCCTTTGACACACTTGACCATGTATTGCCGAAAAATGTCATTACACTTGGAAAATGAAACCCCTTATGTTAGAAAATGAGGTTACTCCAATGTTCGTGGAGACTTTAAATGGGCCCTTCTATGTCCATATGTTAAACCATGCCACCAAAGGTTTCATAGACATGGTCATGAATGGAGAGTTGATATTGGCGACCATCAAAAGTGGAAGACTCGAGGAAGGAGAATATAACGATCACATATAATCTGAACTACTCCAGTAATGGAATCTTTTCACAGAGTAGATATGGGCATTCTTGGCTGGAATTCACCCATGCCTTCCTGGAATAATGCTCAGACAATAGAGGATTTTTCTAAACAATGTTGGGGTCATACTTAGAACCAACCCTTTTGCTTTTACCCACGAGCATTAGAGATCTTTTGTAAGGGCTTCTATGTTATTATACTAGTTTTAAAGATACATTCCCTTTATTTTCTCAAGTGGCAAGATTTCATTTTTTATTTCTTTTCAATTTTCATCCATTCCTCTTCTAAAATACATCTTCTTTGCAAAGTCCTTATTATTGATTGTATGAATGATTCTTGGATCTAATTCCAAAATAGAAGGGCAATAAAGTGTGTTCAGGATTAATGGGAAGATCCCATATACAAATTTTGAGCGAAATTTCCTCTCAGACATTGTTGTTAAGGTCTATGAATGAAGTGATAACTCTAAAACATTTACTAACTGAAGACCGCTTCTCTTCGATGATATTTGTGTGTGAAATGATATTTGGCATCCTTCATTTCCCTTCACGAATAAGAAAATGAAAAATTATCCATTGTTGTCCCATTTGAGCCTGATATTTTTCTTGTGAACCCTAACCAAGGATCACTCCCCACACTAGGGGGCAAAAGAGGATGAAAAGTTGCTTGCAAGTAAGGAAAAAACATATCAGATAAAGCTGAATGTCCTAAACTTAAAATGAAAAGGAAAAAAGTAAAAAGAAAAAAGAAGAAAAAAAAGGAAGAAAAGAAAGCTAAAGTACGAAGGAAAATTTGAAACAAGAGAAAAACATGTGCGGAATCCTTCAAATGAGACATGTGCCAGAAAGGGAAATGAACTCTACGGTGAAAACCCAAAATGGACAGTCTAGAATAATCCAGAGAAGAAAACAAAAATTTCATCAAGAAAGATTGATCATTGGTTTAATCACCCTTAAACATGTATTTGGGCCTACATATCATTTTTTTGTAACCTGAGCCTAGCCTATATTACAAGCCTTTAAAGACCATTTGAATCATACACAAATATATGCAAAAAGAGTTTTTTTCAGAACACATTCTGCTTAATTGAGTTAACCTTTCTACAAGGATTCCTAAGCTTCTAATGTTTGATTGAGATTAGAAAAGAGGGAAAACGAAACTTGGGGATTTGATGATTTAAAGAAAGCCACCTAAAAGCCGGACACTATCCGATTGATGGATTCATGAATCATCTATACCATGAATTTTTGGGCATCTGACTTTGCTCTTTTCCTATGTTTGTCATGACTTTTTTGTTTAAATTCTCATTCCTAGCCTTTTCTTGCACCTTATAAGTAGATTGGCGTAGATTCATTAAAAACAAAATATTTCTTGGTATTAATCCTAAACGTTGGGAATCAAAAGCAAATGTTTGCCATCGCATCAGGAAATAATGAAGTGGCTACCCAATAAAGAGGACGACAGTTAAACCTCAGATTGAATGAGGGCATCACCTAGTATGAGGAAGGTGAAAACACATGTGTTGAAGAGTGTAAGGTCAACCACGTTGTCAAGCAAGACCCGCACATGAGATGTAAAATCCCCAAAACACGAAAATGGATAGAGTTGTGCCTAGTGGGAAAACCATGCCATCAGATTGAGGCAATTTGCATTGACCAAGGGCTTACGATCATACTAAAATTAATCTTACTAATTATTAGCCTGTGAAATTTCATTACTAACAGAGGTCATTTACCTATCTGATTAGACGATACAATATTTAGTGATCATTTTGTAAACTGTTCAAAACTGTTTTGTTATTCGGATTAACCTATCGGGTGATTTCCAAACCTAACCAAATTTTACTAGTACACTTGCAAATTATGTTCCTATTCGTACGTCAAATTTTAGGGCGTTCGAAATCCATTTACAAAGTTTTCACCTTAGGCTCATTTTAGGCATCTTTTAACCATTTTAACCTATCCAAATCTAAGCATACAACTAAACCATTTTACCAAGTCATCATATAAATCTAGAAAGACTTATACAAAACAAGTTGGTCCATATGCCACTTCACTAGGAGTTTATAGCAAAAGATAACATACATATATGGCAGAGACGTGACATGCAACCGCAATAACACGATCAAGGCTCGGAATTGATCAAGGTCTTGAAAATGCATGCGACACACATTTTAGGCTTACATAGCCTAGTGAGGTAGTTATAACAATTACAATGAAATGCATGATAATCAAATATACAAGTAGTCATAATAAGCTATGCAAAATTTATGCTTATTACACATATTCCCATGCTTTCATATTCACATATTACATGTCACATAGTCATATCATAATCATATGGTCATAGCATAATTCCTAAGCACATATCACATTATGCACCATTGGATACACAGATTCCCCTGTACATCAACACATATAACGGAGAATGGGCCGTAGCCCTTGAGCCGTAGCTCCGGAGATATATCCCTTACACAGCCGACCTTATTTCCCCTACATATAGGCTGTAGCCCTGGACCGTAGTCCTCTCTTACTTAACCAAGCTCAATAATCCTATGGCATGCCAATTGTATCCAATGTCCATAATTACACAAATTCATATAGTCCATATTTTTCAAGTCATATCATATCAAATATCAAAATGAGCCTTAGCTCCACATCATGTCACATTTTATATTAATTTCATATATCACATACGTGTAGCATATCATAGTCATATTTGCATATATAAAAGCAATACAATGAACCTACCGAATTTGCCAATCAAATTCAACATAGTTGCTCTACGGGAGCCCTTAAACAAATACAAACATAACCATAAAATAATGCAACGGGATGGCACCGAGTCTATCCCTTGACACAATTACACTCACCTCAACAACCTGATGTTTTTAAGACTTTTAGATAACAACGCCTTTATTCTTGGCTTTCGAAAGAGATGATGGTTGTTCTATATCAACCCCCTTGAGCCAATCGATAGGAAAAACTCAAATTTATCGAATCGAAAAACTTGAACTTACCACCCTATCACTGAACCGATTTATTTGTTTCTTAATTTTCCTTCCCCTTTCTTGCATACACTTCCCTCCTTTTATACCCTAAATTGCCGACCTCCCTTTTCTCTTCAATCTCCACGTGTTGGAGATATGGCAAGCTTTTGAGGGCATAATGCCCTTTGCTTGCCCACGTGGTGGCCACCTTGCGCCTTATGCCGAATCATCCCCTTAATGTGGGATTGCCCACGATAATTCCTTTAATTTGAAGGAATTGATCGTGGGTCCCACGACCTTTATATTTTTTTCTTTTTTTTTTCTAATAATAATAATAATAATAAACTAATACGGTTAGCTCGAATAACCTTTATTGCTTCAAATTAGGCACACGATCAAGCTAATTATATAATCGGTACAAAATATTTGATCACCGGAACTTAACCCCGATTAGACCAGTTTTTGGGGTGTGACAACTCTCCCCCCTTAAGAAAATTCATACTCTAATTTTCATTTCAGGTGAACAGATGAGGATATTGTTTCTACATTGTCTCCTCAGGTTCCCATGTTGCCTCATCAACAGAACGACTTCGCCATAAAACTTTTACTAAGGGCACAGTCTTGCTACGAAGCTATTTAACTTCTCATGCGAGGATCTGAACAGGTTCTTCCTCGTATGTCAGATTAGATTGAATCTCCATAGATTCTGGTTCAATCACATGGGAAGAATCTGACCGGTACTTGCGTAGCATAGATACATAGAAGACGTTGTGAATTTGACTTAACTCCTCGGGGAGGGCTAATCGGTATGCAACAAGTCCAATCTTTTCAATCACCTCGAATGGACCAATGAAGTGGGGACTTAGCTTTTCTTTCTTTTCGAAATGAAAAATCGTCTTCTATGGAGATATCTTGAGAAAGACCTTTTCACCAACCCCGTACTGAATATCTCTCATGCCCAGATCGACATAGGACTTGTATCGGTTGAAGGCAGCCTTAAGCTGATCACGGATAATGGTAGTCCTTTCTTTGGTTTCCCGAAGTAAGCAAGGCTTCACCGAGTTTAGTCCAACAAAAAAGAGTTCTACACCTCCTTCCATAAAGAGCTTCATACGGAGCTATTTGAATTGAAGCATGGTAACTGTTGTTGTAAGCAAACTCGACCAAGGGTAAGGATTTCTCCCACGTATTCCTGAAGTCAATGACACAGGCTTGAAGCATATCTTCCAGAATATGAATAACTCTTTCAGATTGGCCATCAGTTTAAGGATGAAAAGTAGTGCTAAGATGCACTTGCGATCCCAAGGCCTCGTGTAAGATCCTCCAAAACTGAGTCGTAAATTATGGGTCACGATCGGAAATGATAGATACCGGAATTCTGTGTAAACGAATAACTTCACAGATGTACAACTCCATGAGCTTAGGCAAGCTAAAATCCATTCTCACTAGAAGGAAGCGAGCAGACTTGGTGAATTGGTCTACAATGACCCAAATGGTATCATTTTTCTTCAGAGTCAAAGGTAGACCACTTATGAAATCCATCGTGACACGCTCCCATTTCCATTGTGGAAGCTCGATAGGCTGAGGCCAATAGGCACTTTATGCTCTCAACTTTGACCTATTGGCAAGTCAAACATCTAGCTACGTAGTCCGTGATTTCATTCTTCATACCAGACCGCCAAGAAATCTACTTCATGTCCTTCTACATTTTGATAGCTCTAGGGTGAATAGAGAAAGGGCTAGAATGAGCTTCACTTAGGATTTGGTTCCGAAGATCATCATCATCGGGAGCACAAATGCGGTTGTAGAAACACAATAACTCTTTGGAATTCAAAGCAAAGTTAGGATCTGAGCTATCCTTGAGCTTAGCAATAAGGGGTTGCAACTCCTCATCAGTTTCTTAGAGTGCCTTAATTCGAGATACAATGGTCGAATGAACTCTTAACTTGGCTAGCAGTTTACCATGCTCTTAAATAGGAAGTGAACATTCAAGCATTTCAAGGAAAAAGTGGGTTTTCGGCTAAGAGCGTCATCCACCATATTGGCTTTACCGAGATGGTAGTCAATGACTAAATCATAATCTTTTAATAGCTTCATCTATCAGCGTTGATGAAGGTTTAACTCTTTCTGAGTTAGGAGATATTTCAAACTTTTGTGATCAATGTATAGGTAACACTTCTCACTATAGAGATAATGCCGCCAAAATTTCAAACCAAACAAAACTGCAGCAAATTCTAGATCATGAGTCGAATAGTTCAACTCGTGAGGTTTGAGTTAACATGAGGCATAAGCTATGACTTTGCCTTCTTGCATCAGAATACAGCCTAATCCCAAGTGGGATGCATCACTGTACATAATAAAATCTTTGCCTGACTCGGGTTACACCAAGACAGAGGCATGTGTGAAGACTTGCTTGAGCGAGTCGAAACTCCTTTGCTGATCAACAGTCCAAACAAAAGGAGTATCCTTGAGAAGCTTCGTTAAGGGTGCTGCAAGCAATGAGAATCCCTTAACGAATCTACAGTAATAGCCTGCAAAGCCCAGAAAACTACGAACTTCTCCCACATTCTTCGGAGGAGTCCAATCAAGGATTTCTTGGATTTTCTTTAGGTCTACCTGGATCCCGCAGAAGAGATCACATGGCCAAGGAATGATACTTCAGACAGTCAAAATTCACATTTACTGAACTTGGCGTAGAGCTCTTTCTCTCGAAAGGTCTGAAGCACGATCCGGAGATGTTCTTCATGAGAAATAGAGTCTTTAGAATATATCATGTCGTCTATAAACACAACCACAAACTTATCGAGATAGGGTCGGAATACACGATTCATTAGGTCCATGAAGGCTGCAGGTGCATTCGTGAGCCCAAAAGGCATCACCAGAAATTCATAGTGACCATATCTAGTCCGAAAGCCAGTCTTTGGAATGTCAGACTCCCTTACCAGCATTTGGTAGTATCCGAATCAAAGATCTATCTTGGAGAAGACAAAAGCATCCTTCAACTGATCAAAGAGGTCATCTATCCTCGAAAGTGAGTACTTATTCTTGATCGTCACTTTATTCAATTGACGATAGTCAATGCATAAACGCATCGATCCATCTTTCTTTTTGATGAACAAAACCGGTGCTCCCCAAGGTGATGAAATGGGCCGGATAAATCCCTTATCTTGGAGGTCTTGAATTTGAGATTTTAACTCTTTCAACTCCACTAGAGCCATTCTATACAGAGTAGTGAAGACCGGAATAGTTCCAGGTTGTACTTCTTTCCTGAATTTTACTTTACGGGTGAGAGGGAGTCCCAAAAGTTCATCGAGAAACATATTAGAAAATTCTTTCACCATGAGTACGTCTTCGATTTTCAAATCTTTCTTGGACTCCATGGCATACATGAGACTCTTTTTAGGACCGAGTACTGACTTTATTATGGTTATACTCTCCTTACCGAGTTCACGAAGATATAATTTCTTCTTTGAACAATCCACCCATGCTTGATTTTCAACTAGCCAATCGAGGCTTAGAATGAGGTCGAACTCATGGAAGGGCAAGACCATCAAATTGGCCAGAAATGGGATCCCTTGGATCCTCAGAGGTCAAGCTTTACAGATTCACCGTATAACCACACTATCTCTTAGTGGGTTAGAGACAACAATCTCAGAAGTGACTGGTTTAGATTCTAGCGCATACTTTTTAATCAATGGTTCACTAATAAAGGAATACGTAGGTCCTGGATGTGGTTCTATTGGAACACATCTATCGTTAGGCGCAGACATTTTTAGGTCCAATCATACAGAAAGAATTTAAACCGTGTAAATTGCAAGTCATAGCTAACATATACAAATAAACTCCTAGGTGGCATATGTAGACACAAACTCATAACGGATGCCTGTTTAGTCCTAGAATCGACTAAACCTAGGCTCTAATACCACAATTGTAACACCTCCTTCCCGGTCTAGTAGAGATTCAGGTCAGATAGTGTTATTGGAAGACTAATCGGAGGTTCGGAGTAGGGTTCAGAGTTCAAAACCTAATCTAAGTATCATATTGATTATTCTTAAGAGTTATCCACTTTGTTTGTTACTAAAGTTAATCGCAGTTGGGGTCAATTTTAAATTTTTTCGAGTTTTAGGGACTAAATTGTAAATTTTACAACTTAAAGTTCCTTAGTCGAAATTTAGGGTATCATACTAAAATTAATATTACTAATTATTAGCCTGTGAAATTTCATTACTAACGGAGGTCATTTACCTATCTGATTAGACGATACAATATTTAGTGATCATTTTGTAAACTGTTCAAAACTGTTTTGTTATTCGAATTAACCTATCGGGTGATTTCCAAACCTTATCAAATTTTACCAGTACACTTACAAATCATGTTCCTATTGATACGTAAAATTTTAGGGCGATCGAATCCATTTATAAAGTTTTCACCTTAGGCTCATATTAGGCATCTTTTAACCATTTTAACCTATCCAAATCTAAGCATACAACAAAACCATTTTACCAAGTCATCATAAAAATCTAGAAAGGCTTATACAAAATAAGTTGGTCCATATGCCACTTCACTAGGAGTTTATAGCAAAAGATAACGTACATATATGGCAGAGACGTGACTTGCAACCACAATAACACGATCAAGGCTCGGAATTGATCATGGTCTTGAAAATGCATGAGACACAAATGTTAGGCTTACATAGCCTAGTGAGGTAGTTATAACAATTACAATGAAATGCATGATAATAAAATATACAAGTAGTCATAATAAGCTATACACAATTCATGCTTATTACACATATTCTCATGCTTTCATATTCACATATTACATGTCACATAGTCATATCATAATCATGTGGTCATAGCATAATTCCTATGCACATATCACACTATGTACTATTGGATACACGGATTCCCCTATACACCAACACATAACGGAGAATGGGCCGTAGCCCTTGATCCGTAGCTCTAGAGATATATCACTTACACAGTCGACCTTATTTCCCCCACATATAGGCCGTAGCTCTAGACCGTATTCCTCCCTTACTTATTCGAGCTCAATAATCCTATGGCATGCCAATTGTATCCAATGTCCATAATTACACAAATTCATATAGTCCATATTTTTCAAGTCATATCATCTCAAATATCAAAATGAGCCTTAGCTCCACATCATGTCACATTTCATATTAATTTCATATATCACATACGTGTAGCATATCATAGTCATATTTGCATATATCAAAGCAATGCAAGGCACTTACCGAATTTGCCATCGAATTCAACTTAGTTGCTCTACGGGAGCCCTTAAACAAATACAAACATAACCACAAAATAATGCAACGGGATGGCACCGAGTCTATCCCTTGACACAACTACACTCACCTCGACAACCCGATATTTTTAAAAATTTTGGATAACGACACTTTTATTCTTGGCTTTCGGAAGAGATGACGGTTGTTCTGTATCAACCCCTTAAGCTAATCGATAGCAAAGACTCGAGTTTATCGAACTGAAAAACTTGAACTTACCACCCTATCACTGAACCGATTTATTTGTTTCTTAATTTTCCTCCCCCTTTCTTGCGTACACTTCCCCCTTTTATACCCCAAATTGCCGACCTCCCTTTTCTCTTCAATTTCCACATGTTGGAGTGGTGGCAAGCTTTTAGGGCATAATGCCTTTTGCTTGCCCACGTGGTGGCCACCTTGCGCCTTATCATCCCCCTAATGTGGGATTGCCCACGACAATTCCTTCAATTTGAAGGAATTGGCCGTAGGTCCCACGACCTTTATATATTTTTTCTTTTTAATAATAATAATAATAATAATAAACTAATACGGTTAGCCCAAATAACCTTTACTACTTTAAATTAGGTACACGATCGAGCTAATTATATAATCGGTATAAAATATTCAATCACCGGAACTTAACCCCGACTAGACCGGTTTTTGGGGTATGACATTAAATATATAGTTTCACAAGGTTATAGTTTTCGAGAAAAATACTTTCTTTGAAAGTTTGTAACATGCACATATATATAATTTTCCTTAAATATGTAATATGTATTTTGCATACAATATAGTGTTCATAGGAATATATAATATATAGTTTTACAGAGTTATAGTTTTCAAAATATATATAGTTTTTAAAGCTTATAATATATATAGCTTCTTTAAATATATAATATGTTTCCTAAAAAAGAATATAACATATATAGTTTTTTTATATAATATATATTATACAAGGCTTTTGAAATATATCTTTTCTATAAATATACATATATTTTTTAGTGTAAAATATATAGTAAATATTTATATTCTTATGTCTCTTGGTTTTTGGTGTAGGTTTAGATTAGTGGTTTGAGCTCTTGTAGTTTTAGGCCTTGTCTTTTTGGACTTTAGGGTAGCTTAGTTAGATGGGCTTCTGGGTTTGGTTAAGGTTTTAGTTTAGATTAGGCCAGGCCAATTAATTTAATTAATTTAGATCGTGTGTTTGTCTAATTGGGGCACGATCCTTAAATTAATTAAGTTAATTCTTGGATTAGAATTTTTAGAGCCCTAGTTAGGATTGAGTTCGAATTAACTTAGTGAATTTAAATTTATCCTTGGCTTATTGGGATAAATGTTAAATTCATTAAACTAATTGAACGTTTCTTAATCAATATTGGGATAAAATTAATTACAAGTTTAGATTGACATTAAATTCTAAACCATGTTTAGTTAATTTGATCCATTTTAAATAGTATCCACGGCTTATTGGAATACTAGTTTAAAACCGATTGAATTAATTATCATATCACAAGATAACTCATAATTTGTTAGGGTCTTCTAGCATTTTTAGGGTTAATTAATTTAGGGTTAATACTAGAATCACGTAATTAGTAACCATATCACTAATTGGATCTTCCATAACTTGGGCCTTTTAGGTTAGGGCCTTGGGTGGGCTTTTGTATGTTTATCTTTAAGTTTTTGCTTGCCATCCATTTTATTTGTCATTCATATGACCCATTTAATTTTCATGCTAATGAATTTAAATCATGAAAACTGAGGTATCTATTAATTTCGATATTTGTGTCGTAACAGTTTGAGCTCAAATGATGTTGACCAAATATTTGAATTAATTCTTACCGACTCAAGGTAAAATTAAAACTTAACAAAATCATTACATCATATCTTAATTGCTTGCATCATGCATAAAGGTCACGTACGAGATTCGAAACATAAACTAACACGGTAGTCAAGCTTATATGATGTCGGTTTAGTCTATGGTCCGGTGTATTGTCAACCTTATTAATTAAATCTCCAATTAATTCGAACTCACCAACTTGATATAGCCCGTGTAATTAAGGACAAATTTTCAATTAAGTATACCGAGTTAAATTCAATTCAAATTCCATCAATTTGAAAGCAACAAATATTCAGGTACTGATTTTCGAGCGCGATGTGGGTGCTAATCCTTCCCCACGCTTAACCAACTCTCGGACCATTTCATAATGAATATCTAGTTTTCTTATGGTGTTCGGCCTACCTTACCCAAGTGGCCAGTGGCCTCCAAGTTTTTTATCGTTTTCAAAAGAATAAAGATTTTCAAAAGTGATCCCCGTTAAAACCAGTTTTCAAAGAATGATTTTGGGGATAACCCGTAGCACCGAACTTATGAAACACATTGTTTTAAAAGATATAAAGTTGCAACACACTCACACCTTGAAAAAATATTGGTAGCGACTCCGTTGTTTTGTTTTTAAGACGTCGAGCCCCGAAAAAGGTTGTGACAAAATCCATTAGACATTGTGTTCAAATTTAGATTGCGTTTAGAACCCAACAAGTGGTCTCAGTAGAAAGGCAGATGGTGATCATCCTAAGAGATCCAAGTTCAATCGCTTTCCATTGTCAAAGGGTTAAGAATATCTATGAACATATACTAGCTTGTAATCACCTTTAGACCATTCAAAAAATTTTTAGACTGTATTTGAAAAATCTAACTAACGGGTGATTCTAGGGTGAGACTAAAATGAGGCAAATTTACACAAATTCTTACTAAATTCGCAAGGATTTGTGTAGTTACACAAATCCTTACAATCTAAACACATTCTTACCAAAATGGTAAGAATTTAGGTTATAATATAAGAATTTGTGTAGTTACACAAATTCTAACCCAAGGCAAAATATACACAAATTCTTACAGAGTTGATAAGAATTTATGTAGTTATACAAATTCTTTAAAAAAATGGTTACATAAATTCTTACTCATCCCTACACAAATTCTTATAAAAATAGTAAGAATTTATGTAGTTACACAAATTTTGTCTCATTTTAGCCTCACCCTAAGATGCCTCATCTTAGAATTTCCCCTAACTAATAGTTAAAATGTAATTACATTTTATTAGTCAAATATGTCTACTAAAATAAAAATTTTTGTCGTAAAATTATTAGTTTGATAATTATATTTTTATGTAGTTATATTGTCGTGTCAAAGCATACTCTTAAAAAATTGAAAAAAAATCAGATTATAGATTTTATGAATGATCCAAATTTAATATGTAAACCACTGTAAAAATCTTAATCCGTTTTTCATCTCTAAATCGTCTGAGTATTAGTATTTGAAAATTTTGAATTAAATATTATTATATGTCAAATATTTAAATAAGTAAAGCATCCGTATTCAATATTTTAAGTCATGTGTTGAACATTTGAATTTGCACAAATTTAGATCCGAATTTGCTAAAAATTTGGATGAGCAAAGTTCAAATACCTTAGAAGTAAATATATTCTTTATTTTGTAATTCGAAGTCGATTCACATCCACATATATTCAGATAATAAATATTTAGGGTTATTTATCTGCATGCACTTTAAATAGACGATAAATAATAATGGGATAGGATTCAGTTGCACAGTGTAAGAGCTTTTAACTTTTACACGTTTTTGGATCGTTGGATGAGTGAAATGGATGATTGAGATTAATAGTGGATTATGTGATGATTATCACTTAGGGGAAAAAAAGTAAGGAGTTAATCTCAACCATCCATTTCACCCATCCAACAATCCAAAAAACATGTAAAAGTTAAAAGCTCTTACATTGTATAGCTAGATCTTATTCCAATTATAATTTTAATATATGTGTTTAAATATTGTACGAATTTACAATATCTACATTTATAAAAAAGAAGAAGATTACATATTCATAAATATTCTAGTATATAATACGAAATTAGCATATGATATGGCCTCAAATGTATCGTTAACTTTCGTTAGATTACTAACATGTAACGTTAATTAAAAGAGTTAATTTCTAATTCTAATTCGACTCTGAAATTTGAAAAGTTCATTTCCACCCTATTTGTTTTTTTTCTTTGTAACTTGAACCTTTTCTTCTCCTCCTCTTTTTCCTTCTTTAGAAGATTAATTTGACAAATTTGAAAACTCAAGGTTTTCTGGCGATATCACCAGGTTTACGGTTGCATGGCTCAAATGCTTCGAAACCCACGGTCGGGTCGTCGAATTTGGTGGAACAATGAGTTTTAATAGACGAAAAATTGTTGCTTCAGGGCTGGGGAGAAGGAACGAAGATGAATGAATCAGAAAATAAAGAAGCTCTTAGTAGACTACATAATAGAGTTTTCGCCATTTATTATTATATGTAAAAGTACGAAGAAATATACATACATGTGTGTGTCGTCGAATGCTTATCCTATTTACTAGGGTTGCATAAAATAACAGAGTGAGAGAGGGGCGAATATCACTAATTTGTTGATAAAACATAAACCCTATCGTATAAAATCATAAACCAAAGTGCTTAAACCAAAAATGCTATGGCGGATTTGGATTTTTCAATTAGCAGTTCAGCCCGACCCTGATCAACATATATGGAGCAACCCGGTATATTTTTCTAAATTGGTTGAGAGAGTTTTGTTTAAGTCGGTATTTAACTTAGACATTTTCTCTAAAATTAGCATTTAAATAATTTTTTTCTCTTAAGTAGGTATACGGACCTAATTTCATCAACTATTTTAGTACTTTTATTAATAGTTTTAGTTCTCAAAATTTATATGTTCTATCAATTTAGTCCGAATTTGCAACAATTCAAAAAAATTTAACATTTCATGTTTAAAAATTCCATCAATTTAATGATTTTTTGTATTACTGCCAAACCAAACAAGTCTCGTATCAAAGCAGCAATTGGATAATTGTATTATACCAAAAAGCAACAAGTTACTGTTAAACATTTATTATACTAGGAAACTAATATAACATCTCTGGGAGAAAAACAAACAATTTATGTGAATAGCAAAGAGTAAATTGATAGAATTTTTAAATCTAAATGATCAATTTATTGAATTGTTTCAAATTATGAAAAATTGATAGAATACATAAGTTTTGGCACTAATTTAAAAAAACTGTCTAGTTTAAGTACCAATGTAGAAGATATTTTTTGAAGTATCAACTTGGGAGAATATATCTAGCTCAAGTATTAAATGTATATTTAAGCCTTTTGTTTATTGTTCTCAACCTTACCTTGATCAATATATATGGAGCAACACGGTATATTTTCTAAATTGGTTGAGAAAGTTTAGCAAGCCGGTATATTTTTCTCGCACCCCCACAACGCTTGTAAAAACGACGCTTACTTGTTCACTAATATTTTTCTTGTAATCCGAATGAATGCGTGTAAAGATTAATGTAAAAATCCGTAAAGTTCTAAAAATGACTCGAATTCACTCACGGCTGATAAACCCCGGTCATTTTAGACACTAAGGGATTAAGGCATTAATCTCCCAGATCCGAAAATATAGTCTCGTATAGGAGTTTCGACTGTTCCCCAATTGCTAGGGGAAGACCGAATTAACCCTACATGAGAAAATATTTAGTTTTTCGTGATGCAATAAAAATCCCTTTTTAAATGACATTTTATGTTCTTTTTAATTTTTAGGGGTGATTTAATTTTCAAACTTAATTATTATTATTTGTTTTGAAAGCATGTGTTTAAAGAAGCTAATCCTAAAAGGCTTTATTTAATTACTTATATTTAAGAAAAAAATATTTACTTTCTAAAAGACTACTAAGAGAGTTTTATTTATGATTAAGGAGAATGATTTATTTACTTTTTAATTTAAAAAATACTAAGTTAGATTTACTTACCATTATTTATATAACGACCCAAATTCCGAGTTTACAAAATTGGGCATCAGACCCAATTTATTTGGGCCTTTTGGTTGAGAGCCCAAATCCAAGATTTGTGGGTTTGGGCATTATAGCAAACAAATGATTAGATAAAATAAAATAAAAGAAGGAGAGGAAATGGGTGGATAAGGTTATTTTAAAGGAAGTGTGACACCCCCTTCCCGGCCTAGTAGAGAACAAGGTCGGAAAGTATTATCGGAAACTTATTCGGAGATCAGAGGTTTTCTCTGGTTCAAAAATCTAATTCAGAATGTCTTATTAAACTCTTTTAAGACTTATCGAACTATCTTATTAATATCTTATTCAGTTTGGGGTTGATTTTAAACATTTTCGAACTTAGGGACTAAATTGCAAATTTTACAAATTAAGGGACTTTATCGGGATTTCTTTTTACATATCTTTAATTAAGCTTACCAATTATTAACCTGCGAAATTTCATTATTAACAGAGGTCGTTTACCTATCCAATTAGACCATTTAAAGGTAATGACCAATCTGTAAACTATTTAAAACTGTAGTTTAAGCCTTTTAACAAAATTAACTAACACCGTACCGATACACTTAAGACCATATCCGTACGCTAAGTCAAATTTTTCCATTTCAAAACTAAGGGTGACAAACCTGTATCGATACATACAAACCTATATCGATACGCGTTGACCAAGGTTGTCCCATTTCTGTACACTACAAGGCCGTACCGATGCAATTAATTTCCCAGACCTCACTGTCAAGGTCCGTATCGATACAACTTTACCCGTATCAGTACGCTCTATTCTCCTAGGTCCAATTATGCAAGGTCGTACCGATACAGCTTGACCCGTATCAATACGCCTGACCTGTAATGACAGATTTTATCTGGTATTTAGCAAATTTAATCTGTTGAACAATGTCCAAATGCCATGAAATTTTACCAGCAAGTTATTAATCTATAATTTCAATAGCATACAAATTTTTAGAGCATTTCGAATCCGTTAACTCCACTCTCACCTTTTAGTACCTTAAGGATAATTTTAACTAGTTTTACCATTCCAAAACATTCCAACTTCTACATACAACACTTAGGCGCTATTAGGCAATTGCACACATATCAAAATATGCAAACATGACATGTTTGATCCATATGCCACCTTACTAGGATTTCAAAGCAAAAGTTAAGCATACATATGATTAGTAGAAGTGACTTGCAACTAGAACTACACGATCGAGGCTCAAATTACTTCAAGGTCCTGAAATGCACGAGTCACACAAATGTTAGGCTTACATAGCCTAGTGAGGTAGTTATAAGAAATGTACAACGAGTTTATCAAATACATGAATGAAATATAGGCATTCTTGGGTGACAACTTACATAACATCAATCACATGAAAACACATTCAAAGCCAATAGTCACGATTCCATATAGCAATTATAAATCATATAAACATATCATTTCCCTTGGACATGGTAACCAATAGATACACGGATTCCCTTGTTCACCAAATCATATCAAAAGCAGGCCTTAACCTTGAGCCGTAGCTCTGAAAAACATATCCCTGACACAAACCAATCTTATGTCACCATGTGTAGGCCGCAGCCCCAGATTGTAGTCCAATCCCTTACTTAGTGAGCTCGAATAATCCTATGGCTTGCCAATTGTATCTAGTGTTCACAAGTGTCCAAGATCACATATTTCATTATAACTCTTACCTTTTAGATCACACCATATCAGATAGCAAATCGAGCCTTAGCTCCACATAACATAACATATCCATAACATTTTTCACATGCAACATATTTTGGATATCACATATATGCTTATAAACATATCAAAGCAACATGAGGACTTACCACACTTACCATTAGAATCCACATGTGTTTCCTCTACTTGAGCCCTTAAACAAATTGCAATCATAATCACAAAACAAATGCAACGGGATGGCACCTAGCCTATCCATTGACACAACTACACTTACCTTGACTCCAAAGCTTTCAAGGTTCTCAGATTATGACTCCTTGATGCCTAGCTTTCGTTGGAGATGACGAGGGGTCCTTCTCCACTTCTTGAGCTCGCACAAAATTAGGGGTTGCTTTAGAATTTAAATTAAGGATTCGGAAACGTTTTTAAAGTTTACCAAAACTTGTAGACAACATCAAAATAATGGAATTAGCTTCATAATCCATGGGCTTCCATTGAGCATTCAAAATCTAATCTTAAAACTAAACTTTGAGGAATGAAGGAATCATCGAATTAACTTAGGGGTTTTTCTTACCGAGTTACGAGCTTTCAAATGATATATTGAAATCAAACGAAGGATGAAGATTGTATCAAGGTACTTGCTTAGCTTGAGGTTGAAGATGGAAATGGAGGTGTGTGGTTATTTGAAGACAAAGGTGAGCTTAGTCTCGGTGGATGGTAGAAACAAAGATGAAAGCTTCCCTTTAGTCTTTTATTAGGGATTTATCATTTTAATTACTCTTCACCTATCCAAGGACCAATAGGGTTCTTTCCTCTAAGCAAGGAAAATCTTATTTAATTATTTCCATCACTTCATCCCCTTTTCCTCAATTCTAGGCAATCAATGGTTATTAGCCCCCTTTTCAAAGTTATCCCACGTGAGGGGTAATGAGCAACGAAGTGAGTCAGAGTCAGTCTTTAAATTTTCATTCCTTTCAATTTAGTCTCCAAAACCAATTTCTGTAGAGACCCGTATCGATACACCTGGTGGTCGTATCAGTACGGCTAAGCTAAAATAGGTAAGTTAGTTATAGACAATTAGGCCATATCGATACTGGTTTTACCGTATTGATACGCCTAGTTCATTTTCAACATTTTCTACTTTGAATTTCTTATAAAAAGATTCCACAATTCAATTTAAGTCCCAACAACTTCCATTACTTCACAATCGGGTACAAAGGTTTGAGAAATTTCATCATTTGACTAGGCCGGTTACAGAATTTCTGATCACCGGAACCAAATTATGACTAGGTCAGTTTTAGGGATGTGACAACTCTTCCCCTTAAGAAAATTCGTCCTCGAATTTTCATTCTAGTTGAATAGATGAGGGTACTACTTTTGCATTGTCTCTTCCGGTTCCCATGTTGCTTTTTTAACTGAATAACTTTTCCAAAGGACTGTTACTAAGGGCATAGATTTGTTTCGAAGCCTCTTGACTTCTCGTGCGAGGATCTGCACAGGTTCTTCCTCGTACGTCAAATTGGATTGAATCTCTAAAAACTCTAGCTCGATTACATGAGAGGGATCAGACCGGTACTTCTGTAGCATAGACACGTGAAATACATTATGAATTTGACTTAACTCCTCAAGAAGAGCTAGTCGGTAAGCAATAGGTCCAACTTTCTCGATCACCTCGAATGAGCCAATAAAACGAGGACTTAGCTACCATTTTTGCAAAAATGAAGGATCTTCTTCCACGGAGATACTTTAAGGAAGACTTTCTCACCAATCTCGTACGAGATGTCTCTCTTCCTCACATCGACATAGGCTTTTTATCGGTCGAATGTAGCTTTGAGCTGATCACGGATAATGGTCACCCTTTCTTTGGTTTCCTGAAGTAAGTCAGGGCATAATACCTTACCTTCACCAAGCTCGGTCCAACATAGAGGGGTTCTACATCTCCTCCTATAAAGGGCTTCATAGAGTGCCATTTGAATCGAGGCTTGGTAGCTATCGTTGTAAGCAAATTCCACCAAAGACTGGTATTTCTCCCACGTATTCCCAAAGTCAATAACACAGGCTCGGAGCATATCTTCCAGAATCTACAAGAAAGAATTAGGATTTATACAGAACACTTATGCATATAGATAAAAGAGAAATAAGGTTACTTGAATAACTTTTTCGGATTGACCATCGGTTTAAGGATGGAAGGCAGTGCTTAGGTGCACTCGAGTTCCCAAAGCCTCTTGTAGGGTCCTCCAAAATCGGGATGCAAAACGTGGATCACGATCGGAGATAATGGACATAGAAACTCTGTGCAAATGGATAACTTCTCGAATGTACAACTCAGCAAACTTAGGTAAACCGAAGTCTATTCTCACCGGAATAAAATGAGCATATTTGGTGACTTGGTCTACAATGACCCAAATAGCATCATTCTTCTTTGGTGTCACTTGCAAGCCACTTACGAGGTCCATCGTAATACGCTCTCATTTCTGTTGTGGAAGCTTGATAGGTTACAAAAGACCAGTAGGCACCTTGTGCTCCGCTTTAACCCGTTGGCATGTCAAGCACCTAGCCATGAAGTCCGTGATCTCACTTTTCATTCAGGACCACCAATACAACTTTTTTAGATTTTTATACATCTTGATAGTTCTAGGATGGATAGAAAAGGGGCTCGAATGAGCTTCATTTAGGATTTTATCCCGAAGATCATCATCATCGGGGACACAGATATGGTTCTAGAAACACAACAGACCTTCATAATTCATAGCAAAGTCAGGATCTGGCCTATCCTTGATCTTTTTAATAAGAATTCGCAACTCCTCATCAGATTCTTGGAGTACTTTGATTCGAGTCATGATGGTTGACTGAACTCTCAATTCAGCCAATAACTTTCCATTCTTCTTGAGCCAAAAATGAGCATTCAAACATCTCAGAGAGGGAGTGGGTTTCCTACTTAGAGAGTCATCCACAACATTGGCCTTATCGGGATGGTAATCAATGACCAAGTTATAGTCTTTCAAAAGCTCCATCCATCGATGTTGATAAAGATTCAACTCTTCTGAGTTAGAAGATACTTCAAGCTCTTATGATCAGTGCACAAATAACACTTCTCATCATATAGATAGTGCCTCAAAATTTTTAAGGCAAACACAACGGCGGCTAGCTCCAGATCATGAGTCAGATAGTTCAGCTCGTGTGGTTTAAGCTGACGCGAGGCATAAGCAATGACTTTTCCTTCTTGCATAAGCACACAGCCTAATCCTAGGTGGGATGCATCACTGTATACGGTGAAGTCTTTCCCTGACTCAGGTTGCACCAAGATAGGGGCATGGGTTAAGACTTGTTTAAGCTGGTCAAAAATCCTTTGTTGCTCTTCTTTCCATACAAAAGGAGTTTATTTACGGAGAAGATTCGTCAAGGGTGCAAAAATCATCGAGAATCCTTTGACGAATCTACGATAGTAGCCTACAAGGCCTAGAAAGCTATGAACTTCTCAAACATTCTTCAGAGGAATCCAGTCAAGAACTGCTTTAATCTTCTTTGGTCCACCTAAATTCCCACAAAAGAAATCACATGACCTAGAAAGGATACTTCAGATATCCAGAACTCACATTTGCTGAACTTAGCATACAACTGTTTCTCTCAGAGAGTCAGAAGCATAATCCGGAGATGTTCTTCATGAGTGGCAGAGTCCTTGGAATATATCAAGATGTCTTCTATGAACACAACCATGAATCCATCTAGATAGGGCCAAAACAACTTCATCAGGTCCATGAATGCTGCAGGTGCATTGGTAAGCCAAAAAGGTATCACCAAGAACTCGTAGTGGCCATATCTAGTTCGAAAGGCAGTCTTTGGAACATGTGACTCTTTCACTTGAATTTGATAGTATTCGGATCGTAGGTCCATCTTAGAGAATACAGAAGCACCCTTCAATTGGTCGAATATGACATTGATCTTTGGTAACAGATATTTATTCTTTATTGTTAATCTATTCAGCCGACGATAGTCAATGCATAGTCGCATCGATCTATCCTTCTTCATGACAAATAAAACTGGTGAAGAACTCAGTCGTAATAATCCCTTATCCAAAAGGTCTTGATTTGGACATTTAACTCTTTCAATTTGATTAGGGCCATCCTATACGGAGTAATGGAGACTAGTGTTGCCCCCGGTTCCACTTCAATTCTGAATTTTACTTCTTAAAAAGGGAGGGAGTCCAGTAAGTTCATCGGGAAAAACATCAGGAAATTCTTTCACAACTAGTACATCTTCGAGTTTCAAATCTTCCTTAGACTCCATGGCACACATGAGGATCTTTTTAGGCTCGAGTTTGGATTTTGTCAAGGTTATACTCTCTTTACCGAGTCCATAAAGGTACAACTTCGTTGAACAGTCTACCTAAGCTTGATGCTCCGCTAGCCAATCAAGGCCTAATATGAGATCAAACTGATGGAAAGGCAAGGCCATCAAATTAGCCGGAAATGGGATCCCTTGGATCCTCAGAGGACAAGCTCTATAGATTAATCGTATAACCACACTATCTCCTAGTGGGTTGGAGACAACTATCTCAGATGTAACCGGTCCAAATTCTAAGGGATACTTCTCAATCAGAGGTTCACTAATAAAGGAATGCAGCCTGGATCTACTAAAGCATAAACAAGATCATAACATAATTCCACCATACCTGCAATCACATCAGGATCATTCTCTTTCTCTCAGCATCGAATATGATACATCTGGGTTGAGGTCTGAGGGCCCCGTCCAACTAAAGAAGCATTGGTGTTGCGAGGTCTCCCCACCGATCCAGACTGCACTTGTTTTGCTCCTCTTCCCTTGTTTGGATTACTCTGAGAAGCCATAGAGGTAGGAGCGTTTGGATTTTACGGACACTGCCTGATGAAATAACCTAATTCACGCAGAGATAACATGATCCAGATTCCCTGCGGCATTGCCTAGGGTGCCTTTTTTGGCAGAAGTTACATAAGAGAATCTGAGAAACTCTCTCAAAATCGCCCGTACTATCAACAGAAGCTGTATGAGCAAAAGATGTCCCCGAAGATTGGGGCTGTGGCACATATTCCAATCTTGGCAGCTGTTGGAAGGTGATAGATTTTTGGTCCCACTGTCTACCTTTCTTCTAAGGCACATGAGGTCTAGAATTGTCTCTGAACCTCTTTTCAGATCTGGCTTGGATCATTTTCCTCCACTCGTAAGCCTTCTGGGAGGCTTCAGTAGCAATCGCCCGGTTGACCAGGTTCTAAAAGTCCTCTAACTCCAAGCAGTGAAGAGAGGACGTAACTCATCTTAAAGGCCGTCGATGAACATTATGTACTTCTCCTTTTTTGTGCGTATGATCTTAGAACCATACCTCGCATACTTGCAAAAATCGTGGATATACTACTTCACAAGTCTTCCTCATTGTCTCAGATGGAGGAACTTCTTACGCCTTTCAGCAATATAATGTTCACTAACATACTTCTTGCGGAACTCTTGAAGGAAAAAGTCCCATGTGATTCAGTGTTTAGGTACCGTGAGGGTCATGGTGTCTTACCAACTCTGAGCTTCTTCGGAAATCAGGGCCAAGGCACCCTCTAACTTGTGCTCCTTGGGGCACTTCACCTGCTTATTCAGGACTTTAAAAGTATTCTCCAGCCAATACTCTACTATCTTAGGATTATCCAGCTCTTGGCCAGTGAAGGTGTAAACTGGATACCGATGAAGCTTGTCAATAGAGGCTCTTGAAGCAGATGAAGATACTTTAGCAGGCTGTGAGGGTGGTTCTTGCCTAAGAGACACGACCACTTGCTTAATCATGTCGGGCATCAACGTTAGATACTCCTGTTGAGTAGGAGGCATCAGAGGAGGATGAGGTGGATCATTCTGCCCCACTTGTTCAGGTCTAACCTTGGCTCTAAGATTATTCCCATGTGTCAAGGAGAAGCCGAGATGCGGTTCATTTACGGCACACCTATCACTAGGTGCAAACATTTTCAGGTTTAATCATACAGAAAAGATTTAGTCGTGTAAGTTACAAGTCACAAATAACATATACAAATAAAATCCTAGGTAGCATATACAGATGTAGACTCATAATAGACTTCAACTTATTCCTAGAATCGACTAAACCTAGGCTCTGGTACCACTATTGTAACACCCCCTTCCCGGTCTGGTAGAGAACCGGGTCAGAAAGTGTTATCGGAAACTTATTCAGAGATCAGAAGTTTCCTCGGGTTCAAAATCTTATTCAGAATGTCTTATTAAACTCTTTTAAGACTTATCGAACTATCTTATTCAGTTTAAGGTTGATTTTAAACCATATCGAACTTAGGGACTAAATTGCAAATTTTAAAAATTAAGGGACTTTATCGAGATTTCTTTTTACAAATATTCAATTAAACTTACCAATTATTAACCTGCGAAATTTCATTATTCACGGAGGTCGTTTACCTATCCAATTAGACCATTTAAAGATTAGTGACCAATCTATAAACTATTTAAAACTGTAGTTTAAGCCTTTTAATAGAATTAACTACACCGTACCGATACACTTAAGACCGTATCGGTACTCTAAGTCAATCCCTATACACCAATGGATACACGGATTCCCCTATACACCAAATCATATCAAAAGTAGGCCTTAGCCTTCAGCCGTAGCTCCAGAAAATATATCCCTTACACAAACCAACCTTATGTCACCATATGTAGTCCGTAGCCCCAGAATGTAGTCCAATCCCTTACTTAGTGAGCTCGAATAATCCTATGGCATGCCAATTGTATCTAGTGTTCACAAGTGTCCAAGATCACATATTTCATTATAACTCTTACCTTTTGGATCACACCATATCGGATAGCAAATCGAGCCTTAGCTCCACATAACATAACATATCCATAACATTTTTCACATGTAACATATTTTAGATATCACATATATGCTTATAAACATATCAAAGCAACATGAGGACTTTCCACACTTACCATTAGAATCCACATGTGTTTGCTCTACTTGAGCCCTTAAACAAAGTGCAATCATAATCACAAAACAAATGCAACGGGATGACACCTAGCCTATCCTTTAACACAACTACACTTACCTTGACTCCAAAGCTTTCAAGGTTCTCAGATTATGACTCCTTGATGCCTAGCTTTCGTTGGGGATGACGAAGGGTCCTTTTCCACTTCTTGAGCTAGCACAAAATTAGGGGTTGCTTTAGAATTTAAACTAAGGATCCGAAAACGTTTTTAAAGCTTACCGAAGCTTGTAGACAACATCGTAATAATGGAACTAGCTTTGTGATCAATGGGCTTCCATTGAGAATTCAAAACCTAATCTTAAAACTATACCTTGAGGAATGACGGAATCATCGAATTAACTTAGGGGTTTTTCTTACCGAGTTATGAGCTTTCAAATGACGTATTGAAATCAAACGAAGGATGAAGATTGTATCGAGGTACTTGCTTAGCTTGAGGTTGAAGATGGAAATAGAGGTGTATGGTTATTTGAAGACAAATGTGAGCTTAGTCTCAGTGGATGGTAGAAACAAAGATGAAAGCTTCCCTTTAGCCTTTTATTAGGGATTTATCATTTTAATTACTCTTCACCTATCCAAGGACCAATATGGTGCATTCCTCTAAGCAAGGGAAAGCTTATTTAATTTTTTGCATCATTTCATCCGTTTTTCCTCAATTCTAGGCAATCAATGGTTATTAGCCCATTTTTCAGAGTTATCATACGTGAGGGGTGATGAGCAAGAAGGTGAGTTAGAGTCAACCTTTAAATTTCCATTCCTTTCAATTTAGTCTCCAAAACCAATTTCTGTAGAGACCCGTATCGATACACTTGGTGGTCGTATCGGTTCGGCTAAGCTAAAATAGGTAAGTTAGTTATGGACAAGTAGGCTGTACCGATACTAGTCTTATCGTATCGATACGCCTAGTTTATTTTCAACATTTTCTACTTTGAATTTTTTACAAAAAGATCCCACAATTCAATTTAAGTCCCAACAGCTTCCATTACTTCACAATGGAGTATAAAGGTTTGAGAAATTACATCATTCGACTAGGCTGGTTATAGAATTTCCGCTCACCGAAACTAATTTTCGACTAGGCCAGTTTTAGGGATGTGACAGGAAAAGTGGCTGGTGATTGATTGAGAGAGAGAAAAAGTGGAAGGATAAGATATTTGTAAGGAAGAGAGAAAATAGGAGAAATGAGAGGATGAGGGAGTTTGGTTCCTGATCTACTGTCACCAGAGCCGCCGTGGCTCTCACCACTGACACCATCGGCTCTAACTCAAGAAGAGCAGTTCGATGGTGGTCCTTGCATCACCAGAGCCATCGCCGTTTGTCAGGGTGAGGGAAAAAAGTGTTCGACTTAGTAGGAAACACTGTGTTTCAACCGTCATCGCCGCAAACCAAGGCCACCGGTGAGCATACCGTCTAGACACTAGAAGGCTTCCCACGCGCCCCCACGTGTCACCAGTGAGGGTGGGAGTGGATCTACACAAGCGGGTGTACCACACTGCGGTGCACCGCGCCACATTAAAGCATGCTCGCCGGGTGCACGTGTACTCGCCCACACTGGAGCATGCCTCGCGGGTGCACTTTGGCTACCGTGGTCCGTACCGCACCAGATCACGCTACCTAGGTGCACCATTGCTATTGTGTCGTTTACCGCACCAAATTGCTAACATTGTTGACCGTCACTGTTGATCGGAGTTGACCGTTGACTTTTTACGGGGGACCCTACCCAGGGTTTTCTTGACGTTTTGGATCTATTGGCGTAGTCTGTTTTGCCAACTTCGAACCTGGTAGGCCATTTTTACGCATTTGACCTTATTAATTGAATAAGGGATGCTTGGAATTAATGTATTTTCGTATTCATTTTTATACGAGGGTTATTCGAGATTCGATATCAGATTGAGTGGAATATTCAAGAAGCTTGGATGAGGATTTTAACGATATCAGCTTAAGGTTAGTACACCTCGAACTTCTATTACTTCATGAGCATCATAAATGTGATTGCTTTGCGTGTTAGTATCTGAAAATTAGGTAGACAATGAATATGCATGTATGGTGACCAATAGTATATGAATCGATATTTTGAGATGTATGATGATGTTACGAATATGATGGGACTAGTGGAGGCTTTAGAGACCGTGTAGGTTCATTCGTAATGCTTGTGTGATATTGGATGATTGTTGATTGATAATCGTGATGCCTTGTTTACTTGTTCGAGTAGATTAATGTATTGGATGGAAATTGTGTAAGAGATGAATAATGGTAATACTCGAATAAATGATTATAAAGCTAGTAATTAATGTTAATTGAACGAATGCATTAGTAAACAAACCTTAATGACTTTTATAAGCTTTAGGGATCGAATAAGTATCTTAGTATCGTAATTTGAGAATATTGTATGAACTTGTTAATAGGGTATTTGTACGAGATTTGGCTATACTAGTACGCTATTAGGGGTCGTATCGGTACAGGTCGACCCGTATTGGTACTTCTGAAAATTAAAGATATCAAGTAAGCATTTTCTATATCAGTACACGTGTGAGTATCGATACCGAGGGTATTGTATCGATAATCGTGTACGAGTACCGGTACCCGATACGATAAATTATCTTTAAATGCAATTTAAGGATAGAAATTGATGTGAACATTAATAATTGAATTATGCATTAATAAATGAAATAACGAGATTAATTATACACTTCTCCATAATGTATGCACAACTTGGTAATGTAAAATAAATGATGTGATGACATTTAGCAACGATATGGAGATCCTTGGGATAACGTTGCTTGTATGCCGGGTAGGCATTTGATTTGTTGAGTCTTATTGATTGATGGGATCTAGATACCCAGTGGAAGGGTGTTGCAACACCATGGTTAGAGATACTGAGTGTGGGGGTATGTTCTGATACTATGTGACCCAGTCTTACCCAGAGCGTAGATGCTCGAGGGGAGTTTTGAGTAAGGGTGTATGTTTTGATGGTATGTGACCTAGCCTCACATGGAGTGCATGTTCCGATGCTATGTGACCTGGCCTCACTCCAGAGTTGTTGTTGATATGTGTTTTTGCCTAGATGATTTGTTGAGATCTCGGGCTTGATTGGGCCTTGTGTTCCATGTTTGATGACTGCTTTGATAAGAGCATGTGTTTAGGCGACTAGTAGTAGCACCACATGTTTATTTATCTCTTCTTATAGCTCGTACTAGCTTGCATGCTTATGATTATGATTAGCATGAAGTATAGTAGAGTAGATGTGTACCACTGAGCTTTGTAAGCTCAACGTTCGGAATCATTGTTTTCGTGCATAGGTTGATTGTTGGATCATGGGATCGAGGAGCACTATCTGTACGGGGTTCCAGTATGTGGTGATCTCCAGAGTACGGTACTTGTGTTTAGTGGGCTATGTATTGGTAGGACCTCACGTGGTGGAGTTTGTAATCCTTACTTTTGAAATGATATTAATCAAGTCAAATGTTTAAATATTTTAATTTAATTAGAGCTCCTTTGTAATGTTTTAATCATTTATATATTTCTTTTTAAATCGTTGGCTTTAAATGTTTTGGGAAAGTATTTTATTTGGGCTAAACCAATTTGAGAAATTTTATGGATTTTAGGTTGGGCTTGAAGCCTAAATGTGACATATGGGCTGAAGGTGTTACACTTAGTGGTATTAGAGGTTAGGTTTAGCCGGTTCTAGGAAACCCATGGGTGGTATAGGTGTTTTAGTAAAGTGTCTAGTGAATACAATCCCTTAAATTAAGTTCGTACTCCTTAAGACTTAAATCCTGATGGTGCATCCATTGTTGCAACGATAAAATGGTTATGATCGTGGACGAGAGGGCTGATTTAAGTGTTGACCTGCCCTTAGGAGCAATTCCGGGGGCGAGGTCACCCCAGATTGTTGAGGTGCTAGTTAGTTGAATGATGCCAGAGTTGAGGATGTGTCCTCCTCTCGTCACCTGAATGGTGTCTTTGTTACGTGTTGAAGACATTCTGAAGCCTTCGAATACGTTATGAGAGTTTCTGGCAAGAAAGCTTCATCGTTATACATGAATAATATTTGTGTTGAGGGTATGGATAACCCGCTCTCGAAATCAATCAGTGAATGCACGTTGGCTGGAAGACCTTTTGTTTGCTTTAAAAGGAGTTTCGATAATACTTGGGAAGTATCATCGCCCTTATCAAGGATATCTCTTAGAGATAGTGGATTTGGGGTCCAATAGTTCATTAGAGTGTGATCAAAGTTAGACATTCTACATGTTTGATAGAGCTGCCTTCTTGGAAGTTGTTGCACCTTGGAAATTGCTTTGGTTAATCAAGTGCGATGCTAGCCGGTAATGTCAAGGAAACCCAACCTTTGGTAGTAAGAATGTTGAACCATTTCCCTTCTACCGTGATCTTTGTAGTGGTTGTTTGAAGAATGAAACGACAGGGTTGTGAGACCTGTTTGATCGTTCGATAGGTGCTAATGTGTGTAGTTGATGATTGGGAACTTTCAGACTGTCAGAGTGTTTGTTATGCTTCTTAGAGGAGTCGTTAGGACTTTCCCCTATCAAGAACATAAGTGAATGTTGAGGTAATACCGAATGGGATTTCGGTGTCCATCGTCTTTTTTAGAGGACGCCAACCCAGTTGAGAAAGTCAGAGATTCAATTGCAAAGGTGAAGCTTGAACGAAGTTTCTTTTGTTGGAGTGTTTCGCCCAAGGGCGAACTGGGCTTGTTCGCTAGTAAGAAGTTGGTTTGTTGAGGTGATGCTCAAACTATGAATTGTATGCTAAGTGACAGTGAAGGACCGTTACGTGTCTCCTAAGGTGGATAACTCGTTTAACCAAATGCAAAGTACCCATGTGTTTTCTCGGATTGGTTCGAGAATAAGATGGTTGCGGTTAAAGTGTTAAAGGCTTGTAGTTTGTAAATGAATTTTGGAATGAAGATTTCTCTCTTTAGGGTGGGGACCACCATGTTGTCTCTCGAATATGAGTTTGATGCTTTGTGCGACACAATTGAATGGATAAAGAATATGGAAATATGACTATTGGCAAGATAATTACCTTAATGACCTCATGTGTGGGAAATGTTAGTTACTGTGTAATCAGTCAAGGAATCAAGGGTTTGAGACTCCGTAAATGCTTTTGATTTGTATCACAGTTTCCTTGGAAGGAGCTGAGGAACATTGGTAAAGATTTGAGGTGCGCGAAACTGTTTTTGGTTGTGACAGTGGTGCTGATTCGATTAAAGCTGAATAAGATTTCAAGATCTTCGAGAATGTTTTTTTTGTTTTGTCAAGGCTATATTTTTTGTGCAATAAGAAGGAATGAGTGCCTATCCCAACAATGTGAAGTTTTGGGTACTTAATCTTTAAGGAATTTGAAATATTGGACAACGTCGTGAGTCAAAGTAGTTGAGAACTATTGATCGTTTGATCGATCACCACCTAAGTAAAGTGAACTTGATAAGTGATGGATTGTACGAAGTTAGTTTAGGTTAGAGTATCATGCTACCCTTGTGGGGCGATCGAGGATCACAAGTGATGATATGCATGAGAGTCCCGATCTAGCTTAAAGTGAATTTGAAATATTGAAAATGAAGAATGTTTTATAACATACACGTCTCTGTTCTATGTTTTAAGTCCCTATTCCTAAAGTTTAACACACATATATATATACATACTAGAACAAAAAACTTAAATTAAATTAACTATCAAAATAATTGCTAAATAAAGAAAAGGGAAATTAATTTATTTATATAAAAAACTGTATTATGGACTAAATTAAAAGAAAACCAAATGTAAGGGATGATTTGAAAACAATTTAAAATTTAGTGCCGAATTGAAAAAGGGACAAAATTGAAACAATTGAAAATTGAAGAGCTGCAGCATAAGGTCCGGGAAAGAAGGGCGCGGGTTATAACCGGGTACGGGTCGGGTCATCGGGTCATTATAAATAGCCAATATTAGAAACAAAAATCATTTCACCCTTTATTTCCAAACATATCAAAATTAGTTTTATTAGAATTCTCTAATATGTTCTTCGTGTTCTTCATTTCATGAAGAACACGATGAACATTCGCCATGCAGACCGCCTTCCACCGGCACCGGTCGCCGTTGTTGGCGGTGAAATTCCCAAAAAACCCAGATTCCGATGACCTCAAAATTGTATTTTTTCTCACGAAGCTACAGTAAACAACAAAATCACGGCGGCACAACTAAAACAGAGGTAAAATAAAATCCCTTTCTTTATTTAAATCGAAACTAAAAGAAAAAAGATAGAAAATGTTACCAGAAGCTTGCTTCTCTTATTTCTTTGAAACTTCGATTACAATCCTTGCTTGCTGGCTTTACAACTTCCGAATGCTATGTATCTAGTGTGTGTTTTCTGTAATTGTTGTGTGTTACAATGATTTATAGTGCTATTGTACAAGAGTTGCCTAAATCCTCGATTTCTTCCACTCTGATTGCTTGATTTTTGCCATGGCACCGATTTGGGGATTATGGTCTTCTGCTTTGGTTGACTTTGCTTCTATTTTGGCTCCAAATTTCATCTGGTTGCTTTAATTTTTGCTAGAGCTTAAAATTAGGGATTTTTGCTTTTGCTGATTTAGGATTTGACCCTTTTTATTTCCTTTTTGTATGTTTATGATAACTTCAAATGTTGAGGAGACACCGGGAAGGATCGATTCAAGGCGGCAATGGTACATTCATCCGTCGGAGAAGATGAAACATTTGCAAGAGGATGAAAAGGCGCGTGCGTGACTGCCACGTGCGAGTGATGATCCACGTGATACACCCTCAAGTGATCTGGGCCATCAAATCTCGTCCTGATCGAACGGCTAAGCGAGGTAGTGCTATATCATCCCAGCTGGAGCGATTTGTGCCATTAGATCACCGATTGATCCAACGACCCTCCATGGGCTGAGCAACATAAGAAGGACGACATTAGGGCATTTTGGGTTTAATCTCATTGGGCCGATCGGTCCTTATTATGTATGGGTTTATATTTCAACAATAATGGGCATGTAACTTAATTAATGGACTCTATCTAATGGACCGAATAAAAGTAAATGAACTTGGTTCTTTATTTAATGGGCTGTTTTTTTATTTTGGGTTTTATACCAACTATTACACTAACTACTAAGACACTAAAAAATATATAACCTATGTTAATTCTAACTACCATATCAACATACTAACATATGACAACTATACTAATTATAATACACTAAGTATATTATACGACACCTAGTTGATTCATATTAATTAACATATGGCACTTATAGTAATTATGTTGTAATACTAACAATGTAATATAAAACTGAAAATGACATAATTAATACAATGAAAGTAAAAGAAGTTAGGTGAAATTCTATGACAACAACTGCTCCTCTTTGGTCATTCCGGTGAAACAAGAATAGAGCAAAGAACAAAAGACACTGATTTTCACCAATTACCAAATCGTCAATGCCTCCAAAGACAGACGGGTTCTATTCACTTTGCGCTCGAATAGATAAGCGAGTTCCATTCTCTAAATTCTCGAACAGATGGGCGGGTTCTATTCTCCTCATGCTCGAATAGATAAGCAGGTTCCATTCTCCAAATACCTGAACGGATAGGCGGGTTCTATTCTCCAAATGCCTGAATAGATAAAAAGATTCCATTCTCCAAATGCTCGAACGAATAGGCATGTTCTTTTCTCCAAATGCCTAAATAGATAAGCAGATTCCATTCTCCAAATGCCCGAACAGATAGGCAGGTTCTATTATCCTCATGCTCGAATAGATAAGCGAGTTCCAAAAAGATGGCTTCATCATCCATACGCTTGGATGAATAAGGGGGTTCCAAAACCTGTCAAAAACAAATACAAATGATGCATATGCCCATGGGATGCCTAGTCATGAATGCATGTTTTATTTCTTTTGCTTTTTTTCTGGACATTTTTTCAAGCAATAGACACAGAAGAAATCTCTGAAGTTCCAGGAAACTCGGATCATCTCAAACATTTTCTCAACTCTGGCAACAGATGGTGAGTATCTATTTTGGTCCATCCCATCGAAAAAGTCAGTATGACTTCCTTTCATTCTTCTACACTGAGCTTTGCACTAAGAAAGCTTGCAACAACTCATCTTTCAATACTTGTTGGCTTCACCAATTTCTTGTTGTTAAAATTCCATCAACCATTCTTTGGAAAGTAATCTTCGCCATTGTCTACTCTTAACTTCTTCATTCACCATGTCGCATCATGGAGACAATGCATTCATCATTTCTTGTGACTTTTGCCTTAATTTTTCAAACAAGGGAGTTTCTTGTTGCTAGGACACATAAGAGTGAAACTCCTTGGGGAAATGGGGAACATATTGGTTTATCATCATTAATGCGTAGGAAATCATTTAAAAGTTGCAATTGTATACTACGATGATTGACAAAATAATTGTAGAGAGTCATCTCCATCATCTCTGCTTTACCATTCTCATTCTAGTACTTCTTTACTTCGTATGATCTTTACATGTTTGCTCACTTAATCCAGTTATCTTGTACTCCTGGTTAAAAGGACTGATTTTATCCTCATATTCTGCGACACTCTTTTAGCCTTTGTCAAGTTATCATTGTAGTTGATACATCAATGTTCAGTGACAGGCTTCCTAGAATTCTGCTATTCTTCCCATGTTTCATATCCTTAACTATTTCCTCCAATGTCTGTAAAATTGTTCTCAATGTTGTGGAAATCAAATTTTCTCGTGTAAGCATTTCTGTTTTGCAACATGCTATCTTAAGGTAATGTCAAAGCATTTCTTGAGGGTCCTCCGCAGAGATTTGTAGCAAAACCTATTTCCATCTTGAAACTCTTCACAAATTTGCTGCTCCTTATGCCCTAAGCTCCAAATTTGACCATTGAATACCTCATAGTTCTAATACCCTTCTAGACAATTTCAAAGTAATGCTAAAAAATCTTTTGTATATTTTAAGTAATGTCAAATTTTAATTCTCATTTCAATGCAAGATGCTTTATGGAAAGATGTCAAAGGAGGAAAAGAAAAGGTCTACACAACAAAATTTTATTAGTATTGTGGCAAACACGAAAAGAAATTACAAGGAAAGGAATAAGCATTTAGATATTTGAAATCAAAACTCCTCCTGTCACGACTTCGTAAGATGCCTTGAATGTCAACTACGCTGAGCTGACCCTGGAAACAAAGATTATATGGAAAGAAATGAAACGCCCAAGTATGGAATCCCCAAGATCGATTTGTGGAAGGACTACTTTTACAAATTATCTGTGCTACCTTTACGGGTTTTCAACTCAGATCCTTTTTTGGTTTCAAAATGCCCTATGAGGGTTTTCATTTTGAACCCCTTTTCCTTTTTTTTCTTCTTTTTTCTTTTTTTCTTTTTTCTTTTTTTTTCTTTTTTTTCTTTTCTTCTTCATAAATAATATTTTTTAACTGAATTTGAATTTATCGAGTTCTGGAGTTCGTCTCTATCTATTTCGGCTAGAATTAACGTTCCTCATGAGAAGACCTTTGTTACAATGTAAGGTCCCTCCCAATTCGGTGCCCATTTTCCTCGAGAATCGCTTTGGATTGACAGCTTCTTTTTAACACCAAATCCCCCTCTTTGAATTCTTTTGGGCAAACTTTCTTCTCGTGAGCCCTTATCATCATTTTCTAGTACATTTGACCATGATACAACGCCTTTAACCTCTTTTCATCAATCAGATTAAGCTGGTCATATCTTGCCTGCATCCATTCTGCTTCTTCTAATTTTACTTCTACTAAGACACGAAGCGATGGTATTTCAACCTCAATGGGTAACACAACTTCTACTCCATATACCAATGAGAAAGGTGTTACCCCAGTGGAAGTTCTTACTGCGGTTCGATAAGCGTATAAGGCAAACGACATCTTTTCATGCCAATCTTTATAGATATCAGTCATTTTTGCAACAATCTTCTTAATATTCTTATTCCCAGCTTCCACTGCCCTATTCATCTTCGGGCGATATACACATAATTACGATGCTTGACATTGAACTGCTCACAAACTCCACTTATCATCCCGTTATTCAAATTAGAGGCATTGTTAGTGATGATACTTTCAGGCAAGTGGTATCGACAAATGATTTCCTTTTTCAAAAACTTGCAAACCATGGAACTGGTGACGATTGTATACGAGGCTGCTTCTACCCACTTCATGAAATAATCAATGGCTACCAAGATAAAACGATGCCCATTTGATGCCTTAGGGTGAATCTGACTGATGACATCAATGCCCCACATGGAAAAAGGCCAAGGGGCTGTCATAACATGAAGAGGTTGAGGTGGCGTGTGAACCTTGTCAGCATAGATTTAGCATTTGTGGCATTTGCGAGAATAGTTGATGCAATCGCCTTTCATAGTTGAACAACAATATCCAAGACGTATGATCCTTCTAGTCAAGGTGAAACCGCCAGGATGGGTTCCGCAAACACCTTCATGAACCTCTTTCATAATTAATTGAGCCTCTTTTGCTCCTACGTATCTTAGAAGCACTTGATCACGACTTCTTTTGTATAAAATATCTCCATCAAGGACATACCCTGAGGCCATTTTCTTGATTATTTTCTTTTCATTCTCTGTAGCTTGCGGCGGGTATTGCTGATGGGCATTATCTCAGATCCCTCACTTACTCTAAACATGGCGGCTAAGGTGGCTAAAGCATCAGCCATCTGGTTGTCTTCCCTGGGGAGATGTTTGAAGGTGATCTCATCAAAATCTTTGGTCAACTCAAGGACCAACTTGTGGTATTCCAACAACTTTGTATCTTTTGTCTCCCATTCGCCACGTATCTGATAAATGACTAATGCAGAGTCCCCAAAAACTCTTAAAGTATGGATTTTCCTTCTTATAGCTTTTCTTAGTTCCATTATACATGCCTCGTACTCTGCCATATTATTAGTGCAGAAGAACTTCAAGTGACTGGTAAAAAGGTAATAATCTCCTTCCAGTGAAACCAGGGTTGCCCCTATACCTCTTCCTAATGCATTTGCTGCACCATTAAAGTTCATAACCCAAGACTTTATTGAAGCCTCATCATCTTCTGAGATACACATCAACTCTTCATCAGGAAAATTGAAATTTAATGCTTCATAGTCATCACAGGCGCGGCTTGCCAAAAAGTCAGCTATATCACTCACTTTTATCACTTTTTGGCTCACATACTGGATATCAAATTCTGATAATAACATCTGCCAACGCGCTAATCTTCCTGATAAGGCTGGAGCTTCCATCATGAACTTTAGTGGATCTAACTTCGAGATCAGCCACGTAACGTGATAAAACATATATTGTCTTAGCCTTTTAGCTGCCAAGACCAGAGCACAACATAGTTTTTCTATCAACGGATATCTGGTTTCACAATCAGTGAATTTCTTGCTCAAGTAGTATATCGTCTTTTCTTTTCTTCCAGTATCGTCATGTTGCCCTAACACACAACCCATGGAGTTTTCATAAACCGTTAGGTACAAGATCAGTGGTCTCCCTAAAACAAGTAGTACTAATATTGGAGGATTACTCAACTGCTCCTTGATCTTTTCCAAAGCCATTTGACATTCTTCCTTCCATGTCCTCGGGTTATTCCTCTTGAGTAACCGAAACATTGGATTACACTTATTTGTTAACTGAGAAATAAAGCGTGCGATGTAATTTAATCATCCCAGAAAACCTCGAACTTTTTTCTATGTTGGAGGTAGGGGAAGTTCCTGTATGGCTTTTATCTTATATGGATCAATCTCAATTCCTCTTCTGCTCACAACAAAACCCAATAACTTCCTAGATGTGACCCCAAATGTGCACTTAATTGGGTTGAGCTTCAACTGGAACTTTCTCAGTCTTAAGAAGAGTTTTCTAAATTAACCAAATATTTTTCCTCAGATCGAGATTTGGTGATCATATCGTCGACATATACCTCTATTTCTCTATGCATCATATCATGGAAAAAGGGTGACCATGGCCCTTTGATAGGTTGCCCCTGGATTCTTGAGTCCAAAGGGCATCACTTTATAGCAAAAAGTTCCCTATAGCGTCACAAAAGTCGTCTTTTCCATGTCTTCTGGGCACATTTTAATCTAGTTATACACAGAGAAACCATCCATGAAAGAGAAGAATGAATGGCCAGCTGTATTGTCGACTAAAGTGACAATATGTGGGAGTGAGAAGTTGTCCTTAGGGCTTGCCTTATTGAGGTCCCTGTAGTCAACACATATTCGTACTTTTCCATCATTCTTAGGTACTGGACAATATTCGCCACCCATTCCGGATACTTGGCTACCTCGAGGAATCCAGCATCGTATTGCTTCTTCACCTCATCTCTAATCTTGAGGAGTGTTTCAACCTTCATTCTTCTCAGCTTTTGCTTTACAGGTTCACATCCTTCCTTTATAGGGAGCCTATGCATGACGATGTCGGTGTCAAGGCCGAGCATATATTGATACGACCAAGCAAAAATATCTTTAAACTCTTTCAAAAGCTTAATTAGACTTTGTATAGTTTGGCTGTGATGGTAGTACCAATCCTCACCTCTCACTTTTCTTCTTCAGTTCTGAGGTTTAATGTTTGTAGTTCCTCTTTATGTGGTAGAATATGCTTTTCCTCTCCTACCATTCTGAACATATCACTGGGTACATCATATTCTTCATCATCGTCAATATTTCCAACTTTTTCCAAGCATAGAGGCAATTCAAAGTCAACCTTAAAGTCAAACTCGGATTCATTTATGTCACTAATATTTGAAGACCTAAGTAGGAATAAGCAAAAAATATATACAAAGGGAAGAAACAAAATGAATGGAATGTTTTTTATGCTTTATGGTTTTCATTTAGTTTTGGTTTATTTATGAAAAGAAATTTTGCCACACAAGATTTAAGGGAATGCATCTTTTATTGAATTTAAATTAAAAATTTGACATAGGCCCTTTACATAAGATCCCCTATTGTCTCCGGGCCTGGAGCAAAGGGGTTGGTCTTGAGAATTACTCTAAACATGTCTTAAAGACTACATGAATTTCTTCAACAGTCCAATTGTCAAGCTCAGAGCAAGGGCGGATCATTGACAAGTACTGGCTCTATTCTTCTTCTTCAGTCACAACGTTAATACTCAGCTTTTCAAATGCCTCACATAGAGCACTCTCTCCTTTTCCTTCATCACTAATTGGGGGACTTGGATCCAGCATGCCTCTAGATACAAAGTTATGGCTCAAGGGAGGGAAAGTCATCGGCTCCCACTCAATTTCCTCTCCCTTCAATCTAGCTCTTTTCTCTCTTGATGCTTTTTGATTTCAGCCATTCTTTGTCATTTGTTGTGCTTAAAGCCTAAGCCAAACTGATCCTTTTTCACTGGGAATACTACGGGATACAGTCTCCCTTGATGTCTCATTCCAAATCCTTTCCCAATTTTAGCTCATTTCCCAAGCGTTTGTTTCACCTACATCTTCGCACAGCTTGATAATTCTGGTTATGGCATCTTGCTTCCTTTAGTGACAAAGGTTGCATTGACTAGCTCCAATGTCCTGAAATGACACTCAAGTGCACCCTTATCGATCTCGATGAAGGGTGCATCCATGGTTACTGATGCAATGATTTCCTCCTCTGCACCAACAGTTATGTTTTCCATCGATCATGAATTTCAGCTTCTGGTGTAAAGTAGATGGGACCGCTCCTACTGCGTGGATCCACGGGCGCCCAAGCAAGCATATGTAACTAGGTCTTATATCTATGACCACAAATTCAACCATGAAGGTCGCTGGTCCTATTTGCAAATGCGCTATCCTTCTAAGTTCCATCAAATGCTCTAACTGTATTTTGATAAGTTCTCATATGAGAACTGTCTATTGGTAGCTTCTTCAATGTGGCTAACGGTAGAACATTCAGCACCGACCCATTATCAATTAAAACTCTAGGTAACATATGTCTCTTACATCTAGTGGTGATATGTAAAGCTTTGCACGATCCCGTTTCTTCACCTGGTATTTCCTCATCATTCAATGAGATTAAGTTGTTGACAGCAATGTTACCGACTAACATGTCCATCTTATCAGTTGTGATCTCCTTTGGTACAAATGTTCGGTTCAAAATCTTTAACAAGGCCTCACGGTGGCCCTCAGAACTAAATAGCAGAGAAAGCATAGAAATTCAAGCCAGAAGCTTGTGGAGTTGCTCCATAATGCTGTATTCACTGTGTTTTAAAATCTTCAAGAATTCTTGGGCCTCTGATTCCTTTACAAGCTTGTGATATGCTGTCGGTTTCTCTTTGAAGAAATCTCTGTTATCTTCTTTCTCAGGTTCTTCAGCAGAAGCTTTCCTTTGTGCTGCATCTTTATCCTTTACTATTGCCTAGGAATAGAGCCTTCCACTCCTCATGAAACGGCTCACCTCATTAACCGGTTCTTATTTCTCTTGAATAGATGTTTCTCCTAGAGCTGCCACCGTACAAGCGTAATTCTAAGGAACTTGCTTATTATCCCTGAATGGAAACGGGGTCGGCGCCTTAATTATAAGCCGCAAGGTTACAAGGCTCACTAACCCTCATTTTTAGCCTTAATAACTAAATGCATCATTATAGAGTAGTCTCTTCTAGTGGGTGACTCCTCTGATGTACATATGTCCAACATGTATTTCTTGTCTTCCTTTTCAAAGAACTCAAGTTCATTTCCATTCATCTTGTCTTGAACCAGTTGCCTATACTCTAAGCAACAATTAATCTCATGTCCTTCCTTCATGTGGTACTCACAGTACGATTCATTTTAAATTTTCAGCTTCTGGGCTCCTCCTTCCAACATCCATACTGCCACAATTTGAGCCTATACCCACTTCATGGGAGCTCTAACTTATGTAACACATTCCTTGACCAACTTATTCTCCTCCTCTGTGATTGCATTCACACCTGCCTTCTGATGATTTGGCAGAGGGTTTCCCTTATCTTCTGACGTATCGAATGATAACATCCTTGATTTTCTTAAGTCATCCACCACCCTTTTGAATGCAGTGCAATTTTCAATGGTATGCCCCCTAACTCCTGCATGGTATTCACATTGATCCTTCTCATCATACCATGGTGGGTATGGTGGTGAGAATGAGGGAACATGTCTTGGCCGCACCATCTGAGATTTGACCAGTTCGGCAAACAATTCTGCATATGTCATTGAGATAGGAGGAAAATATGGTTTCGAGCTCTCTTGACATCTTCGTTCTTCCTTCAAATGATTTGTGACTGCTGGAGCTGTGGTCGAGACATTGGGTTTGTTGAAGATTACCCCCTTTGAGTAACTATGGTTATAAACATTAGTGGCATTGACTTCATAGTCTCTGTTTTTGTATGGTTTCTTTGTTTCCCCATTATCCAACTTTCCATTTTCATGGCCACAAGTATCAACTCTCCATTTATAAGTATGTCTGTGAAACTCTTTGTGGCATGATTAAGCATACGGTCATAGAAGGAACCCTTTAATGTCTCTACGAACATCAGAGTGATCTTACTTTATAGTAATGATGGCTGGACTTGGGCAGCTACATCCCTCAATCTTTGTGCGTGCTGGCAGAAGCTCTCATGATGGTTTTGTTCCAATCCTTTCAGAACTAAATGGGATGGAATCATGTTTGAAACATGCTTGTACTGCTCATTGAAGGCTCTGGACAAATCTTTCCATGATCTGATGTTAACTCGACTTAGCTGCGTGTACCAACGTGCAGCTGACCCTACTAGACTGTCTTGGAAGCAGTGGATAAGAAGCTTCTCATTCTCAAGATACATCGACATTTTCCTGTAATACATAGTTAGATGTGTTACAGGGCACGTAGTTCCATTATATTTTTTGAAGTCAGGAACTTTGAACTTTGGTGGTACTACCAGATCAGTCACTAAGCTTAAATCCTTGGCATCCATTCCTCCATATATACCTCATTCTTGGAAAGACTTAATCATTCCCTCCAACTTCTCATAGCGATCCTCCCATTTCTTCTCAGCTTTCACCTTATCAGCAATTTCATCGAGATCAGGCACCTCAATGACCTCCTCGGAATTTATCTTCCTATCATTCTATGCCGAAGCCTCAGTAAAATGTGGAGAAATATTGGTCTTAGAATATTGAGCTTCTCTTTGCATGCTTGGATGAACGAAGGCCAACCCCTAAAATTTTGGCATGGCATTTGCATCCCCGCTAGCTTCTATTGTGTCTGGGTCCTTAAAGCCTAACATGGCTGCAATTGAACCAATTGTCTTTTGATGAACTAACCCCATCTGTTGCTTTAGATCCATCTCCAGCTTGTCTAACCTATCCTGGGTACTCTTATGGTTGCTTTCTAAGGCCGTCACTCTGTCTTCCATTGCTCTGGCTTGAGACCGAGTACCGTACTTGTGATTTGTTTTTGCTATTTTGATTTTCTGTCATTTTTATTTAAGTTAGATTCTTATTATGTCATGTATGCATGCACAAATGTAAATGTACAAAAAAGCTATGGAACACAAAAGAATGGAATGCAAATGCATGAATCCAAGCAAAGGGCTGCCAATTCCAAGAAACATCTACTCAAGAAACAACTCTTTTACGAAATGGTCCTTATTACATCAAATTTCATTTACAAGTATTTTTTAGCCTGAACTCCTAGTCCTTGATTTCTTCAATAAGCCACATAAACCTCGGTCCCACTTCTCCTGCTGGCTTGATGTACTGACGAAGAGCTGTAGCTTCAGTAGCTAACATCATCTCGTGTTGAGCTACATCCTGTACTTGGGTCATGACAGTCCTATCGAACTCATCTCGTTCTTGAAATCTTCTAGCCACGTCTCTAAGACGAGTGAACCAGTAATCATTACCTCCCTTAACTATGTCTTCAAGGACCAAGATCTTCATCCTATATTCCTGGATGATGTTATCCATTCCTTCAACCTATTTCTTCAAGGTATCATTCTCACTTAGATAGGCCTGAAGTTTGATATAGGTGTAATGATTCTGGAGTCTATGCAACGAGTGGTTCAGATCATCTATCTTGGCTTGCAACTTAGCAACACAAGCCTGACTCTGCTTTAGCTTTGCACTTGTCTAGTCATATGCCTTCTGTAACTCAAATAAGCGAATCTTATTATTGTGGACCTTCCTTTTCCATGCAGCCACACATTCTTTCTCATTTTCTTGAACCCGTTTGCCATTTCCACTTTCAATTGCTAACTTACCCTTCTTCTTCTCTTCAACAAGGGCTCGTCTATATTTCTCGACCTCGCGCCTTCCTCGTTCCTTTTCTTTCCCTACAGCATGCTCGATTTCTTGTTTCCACTGTTCTAGAGTCTTTCTTAGATCAGCATTTCAAACAATAGTCTAGAGCTTATGAAAGTCAACTCGTTAAACCTCAAACTTCTTTTCTAGGTCTTCATACAGCTTCACCACTCGCTTTGTCTCGCCTTTATACTTTTCAACATCAAGGCTTGACTTAAACTTGTCTCTTTGGTTTTGCTCTCGTAAGGCTTCTATCTCCAGCTTAGCCCTTCTTAACTCTTCTCTTAAGACATCAACTTATGTAGGGACTACTTTTAAGTGTTCTTCTAGAGATTTGGCCTGTCCGGATGTAGGTGCTATGACTTTGTCATTTACTCTCGTATGCCTTCAAATATCATAGTCCAGGGTGTACATGCAATGTCTATCAGATTCTAACTTCATATGATAACAGTGGTTCCATGCACCACTAATTGTCTGAACCTCCTGTCTGAACTCTCCTTGGAATTCAAACTCTGATGAGCCAAGACCGACAGTGAATGGGATGAACTGCCAAGACCCAAAATGACGAGATACTAACAAAGGGGCACATCCAATTCCTCCCCACAAACCTAGCAACATTAGGAAGTTGAAATCTCCACATTTATATAGGACTTTGGTGTGACCCATCCAAGGAACCCTCCATCTGATGTCTTCGTCACGACGATCCCTGAATATATCAATCCATTTATTCTTCTAAACAACGGGCCACTCCTTTGCCAAGAATTCTCGAAGAGGTTAGAAGTTTGGGGAAAATACATTTGATAAGGCCAATGTTAGGCATTTCCAAAAGTGACTAAGGGCCCAGACTTGTAGAAGTGGAGCGCACCCTCCAAAATGAACACCTTCAACTTTTTGACAAGCATTAAGGGAAATGAAGGTTTTAACAAGTACATCTGGTACTGGATTGACTTCTGTCTTTAACTGTTCAAGGAAATCAAGTAATGCCACATCAATATTCCCTAGAACCTTTAGAAATATGACTAAACCATAAATTGCAATGGCTAGGAGATCAACTCTCTTTTCCCTGTTGGGGTGAATTGAAATAATACTTCTGATGCTTGACCAAGGGAAATTAAAGGTGCATCCTCTCTTTCGTATCAACCCCTTGACCCAACCATCACTCATACCAACGAACATTTGAAGTTTTGCATGTGGTTTTTTGTTTTTGGGAGGCTTGGCATAGACCTAGTTCTTCTTCACTTTGCACAGGTTGAAAAGGGCTAAGTACTCCTCAAATGTAGGCATCATATCTTCTTTATTAAAAGTGAAGCAGTAATACCCTGGATTCCAGAATTGAACCAAGGCTTTCATAAACTGTTCATCGACCTTCACATACAAGAGATAGGTTATGTCACCATAGATTTCAAGGAACAACTGCTTAGTCTCATAATCAAAGAGTTCCAGATTTCCAACAATTCTTGTACATTGTTCTGTTTGATGCTGATGTGGGTACATTCTGAAGTCTCTGTCTCATAGCCAGCTACTATACTGTCCCCAAATGTTCACTGATTCACCTCAAACCAATGTCGCACATTTGCATTCTCATCTTCACTTTTCAAAATTCTTCCGTCCATAACAAGAGCTTTTCAAAGTTGAGCAATGATTTTGAGAATCAACCCTTTCTAAATATTTAATGATGTGGCATGAATGGATATGCAAAACAACAAGACAAAGGAAAGGAAGATTAAAATCAAGAAAACACAAAGAATTCAAAATAATTTCACGAACAATTCTAGGCAGCACATTCCAATACTCCAGGACATGTCTCCCTTTATTACTAAACCTTAGGCTTTCCGCATGGCTCTACTAGGGTGGGCTCTAAGTTCTAAAGCAGTTGGGTTCTAAAAGGTACCCAACCTGTCCTTGCTGTCCCCTACTAAGGGTAGCAAAGCCCCTGGTTCTCACCCATTATTGGTTTCAAACGAACCAAGTTCAACTCAGGAGGACTCACTTCCTATGTCTTCTCGAAGAATCAATATCCTTACGAAGACATGAGGCATATGAGACCTGAAGGTACTTGCTAGGCTCATACGGAGAATCAATATTCTGACATGAGCAAAGCATTTCCCCTCACTTAATAATTGGGTGAAGCTCGGGAATAGAGCTTTTGCAACAATTTTTTAAAATGCGTAAAATAGAATTACATTCTTTAAGCAGACAAATAAATTGAAACCCTTGTGAACTTGCAAATTCCTTTTCTAAAAACAGTTTGAAAACAATTTGTAGCCTGACCCTCTTTTCTTTTAAAAAAAACAAAATGTCCCCAACAGAGTCACCAAGCTGTTGCAACCCTTTTTAGGATTCTTGGCGTTTTGGAAAACTTTATAAAATCACGAAGTCACCACCAATCTTTTTGAAAAAGTATGAATAGATCACTTTTAAAACAAGGGTTTAGGGTTAGCACCCCCACAACGCCCAAAAACTAGTACCTAATTGATTTTAAAAAGTGTTTTAAAAAAACCAGAAAGTTCACAAAATTTTGATTTATTTATCCGCAATGTGATTGTAAATCTATTTTAACGGCCTTATCGCCCGAGAAATGAACTTTAATCACCGCCAACACTTCTGGCGCTAACTCGTCATTCCCGTTTGATAAGACACCGCATTAATTAAGTTTTCACTTTTTTAAAACAAACTAGAGAGAATATTAGGTGTGTTATCGTTTTTTAAAAGTTAATGTTTAAACCCTAAAGCAACGTCTACATTTATTTTAACTTTTAAGTTCAAATACAATTAAGTGTGTTTTATTAAAAATGAAGAATGTTTTATAACATACACGTCTCCATTCTATGTTTTAAGTCCCTATTCCTAAAGTTTAACACACATACATATATATACATTCAAGAACAAAAAACTTAAATTAAATTAACTATCAAAATAATTGCTAAATAAAGAAAAGGGCAATTAATTTATTTATATGAAAAAACTGTATTATGGACTAAATTAAAAGAAAACCAAATGTAAGGGATGATTTGAAAGCAATTTAAAATTTAGTGCCGAATTAAAAAGAAAAGGGACGAAATTGAAACAATTGAAAATTGAAGAGCTGCGGCATAAGGTCCGGGAAAGAAGGGTTGCAGGTTATAACCGGGTACGAGTCGGGTCATCGGGTCATTATAAATAGCCAATATCAGAAGCAAAAATCATTTTCACCCTTTATTTCCAAACAGATCAAAACCAGTTTTATTAGAATTCTCTGATATATTCTTCATGCTCTTTATGAAATAAAGAACACGATGAACATTCGCTGTGCCGGCCGCCTTCCACTGGCACCGGCCGCCGTTCAACCAGAATAAAAAAGATAGAAAATAACAATCCCTTTCTTTATTTAAATCGAAACAGAAAGAAAAAAAGATAGAAAATGTTACCAGAAACTTGCTTCTCTTATTGCTTTGAAACTTCGATTACAATTCTTGCTTGTTGGCTTTACAACTTCCGAATGCTATGTATCTAGTGTGTGTTTTCTGTAATTGTTTTGTGTTACAATGATTTACAGTGCTATTTATAGTACAAGAGTTGCCTAAATCCTAAGCTTAAATACCTGATTTCTTCCCTTCTAATTGCTTGATTTTTGCCATGTCACCGATTTGGGGATTTTGGTCTTCTACTTTGGTTGACTTTGCTTCTGTTTTGGCTCCAAATTTCATCTGGTTGCTTCAATTTTTGCTAGAGCTTAAAATTAGGGATTTCTACTTTTTCTAATTTAGGATTTGACCCTTTTATTTCCTTTTTGTATGTTTTTGATAACTTCAAATGCTGAGGAGACACCGGGAAAGAGTGATTGAAGGTGGCAATGGCACAGTCATCCATCAGAGAAGATGAAATGTTTACCAGAGGCAGGAAAGGCACGTGCGTGACTGCCACGCATGAGTGATGATCCACGTGATACACCCTAAAGTGATATGGGCCGTCAGATCTCGTCCTGATCGAACGACTAAACATCTCGTCCTGATCAAACGGCTAAGCGAGTGCAGCGCTATATCATCCCCAGCTGGCGCGATCTGCGCCGTTGGATCACAGATTGATCCAACGGCCCTCCATAGGCTGCGCAACATAAGAAGGACGATATTAGGGCATTTATGGTTTAATCTCATTGGGCCGATCGGTCATTATTATGTATGGGTTTATACTTCAACAATAATGGGCATGTAATTTAATTAATGGACTCTATCTAATGGACTGAATAAAAGCAAATGAACTTGGTTCCTTATTTAATGGACTATTTTTTTATTTTGGGTTTTATACTAACTATTACACTAACTACTAACTAAGAAACAAAAAAATATATAACCTATGTTAATTCTAACTACCATATCAACATACTAAAATATTACAACTATACTAATTATAATACACTAAGTGTATTATACGATACCTATATGATTCATATTAATTAACATATGGCACTTATACTAATTATGTTGTAATACTAATAGTGTAATATAAAACAGGAAATGACATAATTAATACAATGAAAGTAAAAGAAGTTAGGTGAAAATTCAGTGACAACAGCTACCCCTCTTTGGTCATTCTGGTGAAACAAGAATAGAGCAAAGAACAAAAGACTCTGATTTTCACCAATTACCAAACTGTCAATGCTTGAAAAGATAGGCAGGTTCTATTCTCCTTGCGCTCAAATAGATAAGTGAGTTCCATTCTCCAAATGCCCGAACGGATGGGCGGGTTCCATTCTCCTCATGCTTGAATAGATAAACAGGTTCCACTCTCCAAATGCCCGAACGATTAGGCGGGTTCTATTCTCCAAATGCCTGAATAGATAAGCAGATTCCATTCTCCAAATGCCCGAACTGATAGGCAAGTTCTATTCTCCAAATGCCTAAATAGATAAGCAGATTCCATTCTCCAAATGCCCGAACGGATAGGCAGGTTCTATTCTCCTCATGCTCGAATAGATAAGCAAGTTCTAAAATGATGACTTCATCCTCCATACGCTTGGATGAATAAGCGGGTTCCAAAACCTGTCAAAAATAAATGCAAATGATGCATATGCCCCTAGGGATGCCTAGTCATGAATGCATGTTTTATTTCTTTTGCTCTTTTTCTTAACATTTTTTCAAGCAAAAGAGACAGAAGAAATCTGTGAAGTTCCATGAAACTCGGATCATCTCAAAATTTTCTCAACTATAGCAACATATGGTGAGTATCTATTTTGGTCCATCCCGTCAGAAAAGACAGTACGACTTCCTTTCATTCTTCTACACTGAGCTTTGCACTAAGAAAGCTTGCAATAACTCATCTTTCAATACTAGTTGGCTTCACCAATTTCTTGTTGTTAAAATTCCATCAACCATTCTTTGGAAAGTAATCTTCACTATTGTCTACTCTTAACTTCTTCATTCACCATGTCGTATCATGGAGACAATGCATTCATCCCTTCTTGTGACTTCTACCTTGATTTTTCAAACAGGGAAGCTTCTTGTTGCTAGGACACCTAAGAGTGAAACTCCGTGGGGAAATGGGGAACACATTGGTTTATCATCGTTAATGCGTGCGAAATCATCTGAAAGTTGCGATTGTATGCTACGATGATTGACAAAATAATCTTAGAGAGTCATCTCCATCATCTCTGCTTTACCATTCTTATTCTTAGTACTTCTTTGCTTCGTATGATCTTTACACGTTTGCTCACTTAATCCAGTTATCTTGTACTCCTGGTTGGAAGGACTGATTTTATCCTCATATTCTTCAACACTCTTTTAGCCTTTGTCAAGTTATCATTGTAGTTGATACATCAATGTTCAGTGGCAGGCTTCCTAGAATTCTGCTATTCTTCCCATGTTTCATATCTTTAACTATTTCCTCCAATGTCTGTAAAACTGTTCTCATTGTTGTGGAAAACAAATTATCTCGCGTAAGCATTTCTGTTTTGCAACAAGCTGTCTTAAGGTAATGTCAAAGAATTTCTTGAGGGTCCTCCGCAGAGATTTGCAGCAAAACCTATTTCCATCTTGAAACTCTTCACAAATTTGCTGCTCCTTATGCCCTAAACTCCAAATTTGACCATTGAATACCTCAAGGTTCCAATACCCTTCTAGGCAAATTTCAAAGTAATGCTCAAAAATCTTTTTATATATTTCAAGTGATGTCAAATTTTAATTCTCGTTTCAATGCAAGATGCTTTATGGAAATATGTTAAAGGAGGAAAAGAAAAAGTCTACATAACAAAATTTTATTACTATTGTGGCAAACACAAAAAAGAGATTACAAGGAAAGGAATAAGCATTCAGATATCAGAAACCAAAACTCCTCTTGTCATGACTTCGTAAGATGCCTTGAATGTCAACTACGCTGAGCAGACCCTGGAAACAATGATTATGTGTAAAGATATGAAACTTCCAGGTATGGAATCGCCAAGATCAATTTGTGGAAGGACTACTTTTGAAAATTATCTGAGCTACCCTTTATGGGTTTTCAACTTAGATTCTCATTTGGTTTTAAAACGCCCTTTGCGGGTTTTCATTTTGAACCCCTATTTTCCTTTTCCTTTTCTTTCTTCTTTTTTTCTTTTTTCTTTTTCTTTTTCTTTCTTTTTCTTTCTTTAGACATAATACCTTTTAACCGAATATGAATTTATTAGGTTCTGGAGTTCGTCTCCATCCATTTCAGCTAGAATTAAACTCTCCTCCGGAGAAGACCTTTGTTACAATGTAAGGTCCCTCCCAATTCGGTGCCCATTTTCCTCAAGAATCACTTTGGATTGGCAGCTTCTTCCTTAACACCAAACCCCCCTCTTTGAATTCTCTTGGGTGAACTTTCTTCTCGTGAGCCCTTATCATCCTTTTCTGGTACATTTGCCCATGACACAACGCCTTTAACCTCTTTTCATCAATCAGATTAAGCTGGTCATATCTTACCTGCATCCATTTTGCTTCTTCTAATTTTACTTCCATTAAGACACGAAGCGATGGTATTTCAACCTCAATGGGTAACACAGCTTCTACTCCATATGTCAATGAGAAAGGTGTTGCCCCAATGGAAGTTCTCATTGCGGTTTGATAAGCATATAAGGCAAACGACAGTTTTTCATGCCAATCTTTATAGGTATAGGTATCGGTCATTTTTGCAATAGTCTTCTCAATATTCTTATTCGCATCTTCCACTGTCCCATTCATATTCGGACGATATACTACAGAATTACGATGCTTGACATTAAACTGTTCACAGACTCCACTTATCATCCTGTTATTCAAATTAGAGGCATTGTTAGTGATGATACTTTCAGGCAAGCCGTATCGACAGATGATTTCCTTTTTCAAAAACTTGCAAATCGTGGATCTAGTGACGTTTGCATACGAGGCTTCTTTTACCCATTTCGTGAAATAATCAATGGCTACCAAGATAAAACGATGCCCGTTTGATGCCTTAGGGTGAATCTGACCGATGACATCAATGCCCCACATGGAAAAAGGCCAAGGGGCTGTCATAACATGAAGAGGTTGAGGTGGCGTATGAACCTTGTCAGCATAGATTTGACACTTGTGGCATTTGCAAGAATAGTTGATGCAATCGCCTTCCATAGTTGACCAATAATATCCAAGATGTATGATCCTTCTAGTCATGGTGAAACCGCCAGGATGGGTTCCGCAAATTCCTTCATGAACTTCTTCCATAATTAATTGAGCCTCTTTTGCTCCTACGCATTTTAGACGCACTTGATCACAACTTCTTTTGTATAAAATATCTCCATCATGGACATACCCTGAGGCCATTTTCCTGATTATTTTCTTTTTATTCTCTGTAGCTTGCGGCGGGTATTCTGGAATTTTACATATTGCAAGATGTCATGGTACCATGGCAATCCATCAATCTCTTCTTCCACATCATAACAATGAGCTGGAGAGTCTTGCATATATAACTTGATGGGCATCATCTCAGATCTCTCACTTACACTAAACATGGAGGCTAAGGTGAACTCATCAAATTCTTTGGTCAACTGAAGGACCAACTTGTAGTATTCCAACAACTTTGCATCTTTTGTCTCCTATTCCCCACATATCTAATAAATGACTAATACAGAGTCCTGAAAACTCTTAAAGTACGGATTTTCCTCCTTATAGCTTCTCTTAGTCCCATTATACAGGCCTCGTACTCTGCCATATTATTAGTGCAGAAGAACTTCAAATGACTGGTAAAAGGGTAATAATCTGCCTCTAGTGAAACCAGAAATGCCCCTATACCTCTTTCTAATGCATTTGTTGCACCATCAAAGTTCATAACCCAAGAATTTGTTGAAGCCTCATCATCTTTTGAGATACACATCAACTCTTTATTAGGAAAATTAAAATTTAATGCTTTATAGTCATCACAGGTGCGACTTGCCAAAAAGACAGCTATAACACTCCCTTTTATCGCTTTTTGGCTCACATACTGGATATCAAATTCTTATAATAACATCTGCCAACGCGCTAATCTTCCTGATAAGGCTGGAGCTTCCATCATGAACTTTATTGGATCTAAATTTGAGATCAGCCACGTAATATGATAAAGCATATATTGTCTTAGCCTTTTAGCTGCCCAGATCAGAGCACAACATAGTTTTTCAATCAACGGATATCTGGTTTCACAATCAGTGAATTTTTTGCTCAAGTAGTATATCGTCTTTTCTTCTAGTATCGTCATGTTGCCCTAACACACAACCCATGGAGTTTTCATAAACCGTTAGGTACAAGATTAGTGGTCTTCCTAAAACAGGTGGTACTAATACTAGAGGATTACTCAACTGCTCCCTGATCTTTTCCAAAGCCACTTGACATTCTTTGTTCCATGTCCCCGACTTATTCATCTTGAGTAACCTAACATTGGATTGCACTTATCTATTAACAGAGAAACGAAGCGTGTGATATAAATTATTCGTCCCAAAAAATCTTGAACTTCCTTCTGTGTTCGAGGTGGAGGAAGTTCCTGTATGGATTTTATCTTATTTGGATCAATCTCAATTCCTCTTCTGCTCACAACAAAACCCAATAATTTCCCAGATGTGACTCCAAATGTGCACTTATTCGGGTTGAGCTTCAACTAGAACTTCCTCAGTCTTAGGAAGCATTTTTCTAAATTAACCAAATGTTCTTCCTCAGATCGAGATTTGGTGATCATATCATTGACGTATACTGTTAAGTGTTCAAAATTACTATTTTTATTACCCTTTTTATTCTTATTATTTCTAGACTTAGGCTCATATTAGTTGCATTATGAGTCATTCATGCATGTTTGCATCATTTCCTTGGTGGACAAGCTTGATTTCATATTTTTCTTAATTTTGTGGAAAAAGGTACTGCTTTGGTGTGTTTTTGTGTGTGTGTGCAGAATCACTTGCCATAGCAAGGTTGGAACCAGTTGCCAGGGCAATGCATGAAGGAGATGCCGAGCTAGTTGCCAAGACAATTTTTGACAAGGAATAAGATGATATGGTAGTCGAAATTGATGACTAGATAAGCCCAATATGACGTGGAGCAAAGCTAAATCCCAAAGGATTTTGATTTCCATGAAGAGGTTAAAGAGAAATTAAATCCCAAGAAGATAGGAGAAGTTCTAGAAGGAATTCAAATATAATAAAAAATTATATTCTTTAAAGATAATTTAATTCCAACTTAACTTCCTCCTCAAAAAAGACTTTGACCTAGACCTATAAATTAAAGACCATGCCTTCAACTCCAAAGGAGAGATAGGAGAGAAATTTCGACAAGATCAAAGGAGGAGATTTCGACAAAGAGGCTTCAACCATTCTTCATCTTTGTCTTCTTTGTTCAATTAGGTTTATGCTAGGAATTCTTTGTCTTATGTTTCATTGGAACCTAGTCATGAACTAAATCTATTTGGCTAAGGTTATTGTGTTTTGTGGTTGTGAGAAACAATTGGAGTTTGTTTAGGTAATAAGAGTTTGCACTTTCAATTCAAGGTTTACTCATTCTTGGTTTTTCTTCTTGTTTGCGAGTGAATCTTCATCTATTTATCTAATATCAGGAGAGTTAGATTCAAGAAACGATGAGTATGTTCTTTTTTCAATCTATTGATGGTGAAGATTAATCCGGCTTAGGAATAAGTTAAGGATTTCAATGGCTAAAAGAAGCGCAAGATTGGTTGTTGTTTACCCTTGATTCACGCAGGGATGTATTATCAAGGCATGCACAAATAGCTAGAGTTTCGACTTAGGGATAAGAAAAAACCATTGAAGAACGCTCCGCCGAATCTTGAAGTTGCTGCCCAGCCGCCCAAGTAATTGCCCAGCTAGTTCCCCAGGCAACCGTCGATTAGTTGCCAAGGCAACCCCGCTATGCAAGTTGCCACGACAACTGAGTTGCCCTTGCACTCTTTTACCAAGACGATCCAATCGGCTATCACACCTCAACTCACGATAACATGGCCTATTCTCTCTCATTTGATTACATCTTTTTTTACTTTGTTGCTTTCTTAGTGTAGTTGTTAGTTAAAACTCCGACAATCTTCTACTTGTGTTTTTACTTTTACAGTGCAAGAGATTAGATTCTTGAAGTGGCATCAATCCCTGTGGAGACGATATCTTTTATACTATAACTTACGACGTGTACACTTGCATAATTGCGAAGCATTTATTACGCGCAACAAGTTTTTGGCACCGTTGCCGGGGATTGGCAATAGCAACTTTGTTTTTATTTTCTTGCACTTTTTATTTTTTTTGTTTAAGATTCAAAGGGCTAACAAACTTTGGTTTTGCATTGGTATATGACCAGGGCGAGACCGATTACACCAGAATATCCCTTTGATCTAGAAATCGAACGAACCTTGCAAAGACTTAGACGAAGGTTAAAAGTAGCAATGGCTAATCAAGACGACAATATGAATCAATATGTTCCAGTAGGAGGAGGAGTGATTCTTGCACGAAACAGAACTATTCGAGATTATCTTGAAGAAGATCTTGAATGACTTAATCCATGAGTTGTCACACCTGAAATTGAAGCCGACCATTTTGAGTTGAAACCGGTGATGTTTAATATGATCAACACAATTGGTCAATTTGGCGGCTCAGCAACTGAAGATGCACGCCAACATCTTAAATCTTTGCTCGAGATTTGCAATTCATTCAAAATACAAGGAGTCACCCCGATGTTTTACGACTAAGATTATTCCCCTATTCACTGAGGCATAGGGCGAAAGCGTGGTTGAATAGTATTCCTGCCGCATCAATAGGATCTTGGACCGATCTTTGTCGTGATTTCCTTGCTCGATTTAATCCTACAAATTTGACTGATAAGATTCGTAATGAAATTACTTCTTTTCGGCAGGCAGATGATGAATCCATGTACGAGGTTTGGGAGCAATATAGAAAACTTCTACACAAATGCCCCCTACACGGATTCCCAGTGTGGACACAAGTAACAATGTTTTACAATGCTGTGAATACACCAACAAGGATGATGCTAGATGCCTCAGCAAACGACATACTCCTAGGTAAGTCGCCGGAGGAAGCAATGCAAATTCTAAACAGGCTTGCCAAGAATGATTATCAATTCCCATCTGCTAGAAGAGGAGGAGTTAGACGCCAAACCACAATACATGAACTGGGATCATCAGACTCAATTTCGGCACAATTGGCCACTCTAACTAAGATGGTCCAGAACATGCAGAAACCAAACAACACACAGGAGGTCAAGGTAATGGATTCCTTTTGTGAGTTATGTGGTGGTAACCATGGTTCTTCTGAATGTATGAAGAATCCGGAATCCAGCTTTTATGTGGGGAATTACAAGCGGAACAAAAATATGATGTCTAATACATACAATCCAGCTTGGAAGAAGCACCCGAATTTTTCATGGAGTAATCCCAACAATGCTATAAACCAAAACAATCAGAATGCACAAGCATCGAGATTCCAGCAGAATATGCCACGTCAATAGTTGCCGTAGCAACAATAAAAAACATCTAGTTCTTTGGAAAATTCTCTCAATGCTTTTATGTTGAAAACTGAATCTTATATGACTGAGAATAGTAACTTCATAAAAAGAACTGATGCTTTTATTAACAGGACCGAGATGAGATTGCAAAACCAAGAGGCGGCAATCAAGTCATTTGAAAATCAAGTCGGGCAATTTGCTCAAAACCTGAATACTAGACCGCAAAGAGGTTTACCTAGCGATACTGAAGTCGCAAGAGGAACTGGCCATGAGCATTGTAAGGCGATCACCACTAGAAGTGGCCAACAACTTAAAGAGGCTCAAGCTCGCTCATCAAACAAAACTCCACAAAAAGATCAAGACGAACTCAGCGGCAAAGCCTCGGATGCTGAACCAGGAATTGCCGCAACAACCAGTGATGAGCATGCCTCGGCAACCGGCGATAAGGATGCCTCGGCAACCAACGATCGGAATGCCACGGCAACCCCAGTTGACGATGCCCCAGCAACTCTAGTTGCCCCGACAATGCCATCAATCAGGTTCCAGACCAATGAAGAGATCGAAGATATCCGACTTCCACCACCATTCCCACAAAGGTTGAAGCGACAAAAGCAAGAATATGCTTAGTCAATTGACCAGGTACATACTTTGAACCACTGGATTACTCAGGTAAGGAAGGTAAGCTCGAAAAGCCCTCTATTGAACAACCACCGATTCTTGAGTTGAAACAGTTTCCAAAGCAACTAAAATATGCTTACTTGGGAACCGATAATACATTGCCTGTAATTATTTCCTCTAAGTTACAACCTAAGCAGGAAAAGAAGCTGATCAAAATGCTGATGCTACACAAGAAGGCAATAGGGTGGACAATTGCCGACTTGAAGGGAATTAGCCCGACAGTGTGCATGCACAAGATTTTGTTGGAAGATGATCACAAACCTTCGATTGAGGCCTAGAGGAGACTGAATCATGCCATGAAAGGGGTTGTAATGAAAGAAATCATCAAGTGGCTTGACGCCGACATTATATACCCTATCTCTGATAGTACATGGGTAAGTCTGGTATAATGTGTACCGAAAAATGGAGGTATAACGGTGGTAAGTAATGAAAACAATGAACTCATTCCAACTAGGACTGTGACTGGTTGGGGGGTTTATGGATTATCGAAAACTAAACAAAGCCACTAGGAAAGATCACTTCCCATTACCCTTTATTGATCAAATGCTTGACCGTCTTGCAGGTAAACCCTTTTATTATTTTCTTGATGGTTACTCAGGTTACAATCAAATTGCTATAGCACCAGAAGATCAAGAAAAGACGACCTTCACATGCCTATACGGTACTTATGCTTCCCGAAGGATGCCGTTCAGATTGTGTAACGCCCCAGCAACCTTCCAAAGATGCACGATGGCACTCTTTTCAGACATGGTCGAAGACTTCCTTGAGATTTTCATGGATGATTTTTCCATTTTTGGTAATGACTTCGACATCTACCTTGGAAATTTAGAGAAGGTGTTGGCAAGATTTGAAGAAATCGATTTAGTCCTTAATTGGGAGAAGTGCCATTTTATGGTAGATGAAGGAATAGTGCTCGACCACAAGATTTCATCCAAGGGAATTGAAGTAGACAAAGCCAAGGTGGACGTGATCGAGAGATTACCCCCACCAAGTTCGGTTAAAGGAATCCGAAGCTTTCTTGGACATGCAGGTTTTTATAGGAGGTTCATTCATAATTTTTCTAAAATTACTAAACCCTTGTGCAATTTGCTTGAACAAGATAAAGTCTTCAATTTTGATGATTCTTGCACCCAAGCATTCAAAACCTTAAAGGAAAAGCTTGCCTCGACACCCATTGTCGTTCCACCAGATTGGACGCTACCTTTTGAGCTCATGTGTGATGCAAGTGATTTCGCTGTAGGAGCAGTCCTAGGCCAACGCACAGGTAAGACCTTTCATGTGATATACTACGCTAGTAAAACTCTTAATAATGCTCAAGTGAATTACACAACAACGGAGAAAGAGTTACTAGCCGTAGTTTTCGCATTTGACAAGTTTCGATCCTATTTGATTGGTACAAAGTAATTGTTCATACGGACCATTCGGCAATTAAGTATCTATTTGCTAAAAAGGATGCCAAACCTTGTTTGATTTGTTGGATATTGCTTTTACAAGAGTTTGACATTGAAATTAAGGATAGGAAAGGAACAGAAAATCAAGTGGCCGATCACTTATCACGCTTAGAACGCAATAGGGAGGAGGACGCAGATTTAGAGGTATGCGATGCATTCCCGAATGAGCAACTGTTAGTTGCCTTGACAACCATGGATGCGCACGCCTCGGCAACTCCTGACGCCTCGGCAACCATGGATGCGCATGCCTCAGCAACCCTCAACGCTTTGGCAACCATGGATGCGCATGCATCGGCAACTCTCGACGCACACGCCTCGACAATCTTGGAAGCAGTTGCCACGGTAGCACATGCCTCGGCAATACCCTGGTACGCGGGTTTAGTTAATTTCCTTGTTTGTGGTATTTTACCTTATGGCCTTACTCACCAAGGGAAGAAGCGATTCCGCCATGATGCTAAGCATTACTTTTGGGACGAACCTCTTTTGTTTAAACAATGTGTAGATCAGGTTATACGCTAATGTGTCCTTGAAGAGGAGCAACAAAATATGCTCCTATAATGCCATTCTTCACCCTATGAGGACATTTTGGAGGAACACGTACCGCGGCCAAGGTTTTGCAATCCGGTTTGTATTGGCTAACACTGTACAAAGATGCCCAAGAGTTTTACAAGCAATGTGATCGATGCTAGAGGACAGGCAATATCTCTAGACGACATTAGATGCCGCTCCAAAACATCATCGAGGTGGAATTGTTCGATGTATAGGGGATTGATTTTATGGGACCTTTACCATCTTTATTCGGCAACCTCTACATTCTACTTGCCGTTGACAACGTGTCTAAATGGGTTGAGGCAGCTGCAGTTCCAACCAACGATTCCAAGACCGTGCAAAGATTATTGCAGAAAAATATATTTACACAGTTTGGGATGCCGAGAGCAATTATCAGTGAAGAAAGCAAGAACTTCGACAACAAACTCATCGCCAAGATGTTACAATGCTTTGGTGTATCTGACAAGATTGCCACGGCATATCACCCACAAACCAATGGGCAAACAGAAATTTCCAACTGAGAATTGAAGGGTATACTCGAGAAAGTTGTAAATCCCTCTAGGAAAGATTGGTCAATAAGACTAGATGACGCACTTTGGGCATATCGCACTGCATTCAAAACACCTTTAGGTATGTCCCCCTTCCGACTTGTCTGTGGCAAAACCTGCCATCTACCGATGGAAATCGAACACAAGGCATATTAGGCAATCTAGACCGTGAATATGGATTGGGAAAGTGCCAGACAAAAGCGTTTGTTGGACCTCAATGAGATAGAAGAATTCTGTGCACTCGCCTATAACAATGCATGAATCTATAAGGAGGAAACAAAGCAGTGGCATGACAAGAAACTATTGCAGCGGCAATTTATGCCAGGGCAACTAGTTCTCTTATTCAATTCTCGGCTAAAACTTTTCCCGGGAAAACTGAAATCAAGATGGTCGAGACCATTCAAAGTTGTCAAACCATTCTCCCATGGTGCCGTGATAATCAAGTCCATCACTGACGAACATGAATTCAAAGTTAATGGACAAAGATTGAAGCACTACAACGGTGCCCATGTGGAACGTAACAAAGAAGTGGTCACCTTAGGAGATGCATGAGCATGCTCTCCTTTCAATATTTTCTTTTTCTTTTTATTTTCATTTTCATTTTATTTTTATTCTTTTCAAACTATTTTATTATTATTATTATTTAATTTTGGTTATTTGTTTTTTTAGGATAAATTTATTTATTTTCTTTAAGATTAAAACTACATCTTTCTTTCATGTTTATCTTTTAAAGTTTAGGAATTTCTTTGCACATCTTTATTTATTTTCTTTTATTAGTTTATCTTTAATTTTAATCCTTATTTTATTTGTTTTTGAATTGTAGGAAAAGAGTTCAAGATAAAGAGGAATTTTGATTCAAGAAGGAAACTTCGTCAACAAGGAAATTAATGGGCTGATTCTAAGGCTTATATTAAGCCTCCAATTTACCCTAAATAAACCCCCTAGCCATCACCCTTCCCCTAAATCGAAACCCCTTTCTTCTTTATTCCAAAGTTAATCCCACCCACCATATTTACTACCTATCTTTTCTATACAACCCATCACTCTTAACTTCCAAGAAACCTATTCCTACTTTTCATCTTGCAACTCTTTAGTTTCTTTTGCTTTCTTTTCTTTGTTTTTACCAAACTCACAACCAATATCATCCATGGCATCCAAAATTGATTTTTTGGTTCACCCAAGTTCTTCCAAAGAACCAAAATCAAGAAGTTTGCTACACCAGTGGTTCAAGAAAGATTTCACTCAAAGTTTGAAGGCCGGAAGATTTGCGAAGAACAAGGCTTTGAATACTCCAACTCTCATCAAGATTTCGGCCTTGAACCATTCATCTTCGAAAGGATTGCACATCAAAAGTGGCAAATCTTTTGCCATCAATCGGAACTGGGCTATACTCATAAGCCCCGAAAACATCAACACCTTTTACGGGCTCTACGTTGAGAAGGACGAGCATCAAGCCTTTGTTGATCAACTCACGCCCAAGCAACTCGACAAGGTGTTTCAAGAACTCACTCTACCGGGAACTCAATGGAACGACAGTAAATACAAGGGCACGGTAAATCGCCTTCAACTTAAACCCAAGGCAAAATTATGGAATAAGTTTGTTAAAACTTCTTTAATGCCCACCACACACAATACTACTGTTGATACACCTCGTCTTTTGCTCATACATTCTATCTTGCATAATTGTATCATTAACATTGGAAAAATTATTTGTGATGAGATTTTTGTATGTAGTACAAAAGACAAGAGTTCTCTTTTCTTCCCTTGCTTAATTTCCAATCTTTGCAAGGAGATGCATGTCCCAAGTGAGTCCACTGATGAAAAGGCCCTACCGAAGTCCGGTTAGAATCAAGCACAAATCCGAAAGTTAATGGGAGAGGCAACGGTAAAACCCCCAACGCCTTCAATTATCGCCGCAACTCCTGTCGCCTCGGCGACGCCTAATGCCCAAGCAACTGATGCCCAGGCAACTCGGCCAACAACCCAAGGACAACTTGAAGCACTCTTACAACCGTTGGCGAACCACCTTAGGCAAATTGAAGACTGGCAACTAATGTTCATGCGGTACATGAGGGATCACAACAATGCCATCACCCAAGTCATCTTGGAAAAGTACCCGGACAGCCGCGTGCTGTTCCCAATCTTTCCTGCAGAGATCCTTGCCCCGGTAACCAATGAAGTAGTTGCCACAGCAACCGCAACAGATGATGCCGCGGCAACCTACACCAACACTGAAGATGTTGCGGCAACCAAAGCTAAAGACGCCTCGGCAACCACTGCAAAAGCCAAAGGTAAAGTACCTATGCCCAAATCAACTCGTACTGAATCATTGTTTGATTTTTCAGGTTTGGACGAGTCCTCCATTGCACCAACAAAGACCGCACCAATCGAATCCTCCAAGCCCAAGTGAAAAGCCAATGACATTGATGAAGAGGACGATGAGGACAACCCCGTAGAGGATCGATTCTGCAATCGGCAACAAGGAAGCAACCACCGCGTTCAAGGAAAAGAATCAAGACACCGACCAAAAGGAAACTAATCATCCACGACGAAGAACTCTCAGAGTAAGTCCTCGTTTGCATTTTACTTTTCTTTATTTTTATTTTTCTTTGTTGCATGCATTGAGGACAATGCCTCACTCGAGTTTGGGGGGGGATTGTTATTAGTTAGTTACCATGTTTAGTTGCATTCATCTTAAGTATTGCATTTAGGATACATAAATTGCTTGCCATGCCTTTAGTTGGAACAAGAATTGCCTAGATTTGATGAATATCCGATGATGACTTTACCAATGTACTTAATTGATAGAACTTTTTTATTCTAAGATAAATATGGAAACACTTAGAATCGTACTATGACGCTAAACTTGATGAAACACTGCGTGGCTTGATTGATTTAAGGAATTCTAGCGAAATTAGGTTGATAGTTAAAAAGTTGGGGGATTAGAATAAAAATTGGATGAATACTAGAGGTGCCCGAAATTGGCTCTAGTATGGCTAAAAATTGATCACTAGAGGTGCCCGAAATTGGCTCTAGTATGTGCTAAAAATTGATCGCTAGAGGTGCCCGAAACCGGCTCTAGTCGAATAAATTAATTAACTTAAGAAAACTAGAAACCAAATATTAGAGGTGCCCAAAACCGGCTCTAGTTAAAACATGTTAAAATAACCCAATGAAATAATTTGAAAACCTCTTGTTTGCATAGAATTTAAAAAATCAACTTGCACACAACTCCGCACACACTCACAAGCATTATAGTTTGATTCCGAGTAACTCCTAAGTTGTCCGAAGAATGAAAAACCAATCATACTTTGTGCCCTGGTTCTGAGAATTGAAATCAAGTTCAAAGCTATGTTTGTGAAAATTGAAGTCTTGGCAGGTAATTATTAGTTTGCATTGCTTGAGGACAAGCAATAGTTCGAGTTTGGGGGTTTGTTAAGTGTTCAAAAGTACTATTTTTATTACCCTTTTTATTCTTATTATTGCTAGACTTAGTCTCATATTAGTTGCATTATTAGTTATTCATGCATGTTTGCACTGTTTCCTTGGTGGACAAGCTTGATTTCACATTTTGCTTAATTTGTGGAAAAAGGTACTGCTTTGGTGTGTTTTTGTGTGTGTGTGCAGAATCACTTGCCAAAACAAGGCTGGAACCAGTTGCCAGGGCAATGCATGAAGGAGATGCCGAGCTAGTTGTCAGGGCAATGCATGAAAGAGATGTCGAGCTAGTTGCCAAGTCAATTTTCGACAAGGAATAAGAAGATATGGTAGTTGAAATTGATGACTAGATAAGCCCAAGATGACGTGGAGCAAAGCTAAATCCCAAAGGAGTTTGATTTCCATGAAGAGGTTAAAGAGAAATTAAATCCCAAGAAGATAGGAGAAGTTCTAGAAAGGAATTTAAATATAATAAAGAATTATATTCTTTAAAGGTAATTTAATTCCAACTTAACTTCCTCCTCAAAAAAGACTTTGACCTAGCCCTATAAATTAAAGACCATGCCGTCAACTCTAAGGGGAGAGAGAGGAGAGAAATTTAGACAAGATCAAAGAGGGAGATTTCGATAAAGAGGCTTTAACCATTCTTCATCTTTTTCTTATTTGTTCAATTAGGTTTATGCTAGGAATTCTTTGTCTTATGTTTCTTTGGAACCTTCTATTTCTCATAGCGATCCTCCCATTTCTTCTCAACTTTCACCTTATCGGTAATTTCATCGAGGTCAGGCACCTCAATCACCTCCTCAGAATTTATCTTCCTATCATTCTATGCCGAAGCCTCAGCAAAATGTGGAGAAATCTTGGCCTTAGAATATTGAGCTTCTCTTTGCATGTTTGGATGAACGAAGGCCATCCCCTAAAATTTTGGCATGACATTTGCTTCCCCGCCAACTTCTACTGTGTCTGGGTCCTTAAAGCCTAACATGGCTGCAATTGAACCAATTTTCTTTTGATGAACTAACTCCATCTATTGCTTCAGATCCATCTCCAGTTTGTCTAACCTATCCTGGGTACTCTTATGGTTTTTTTCTAAGGTCGTCACTCTGTCTTCCATTGCTATAGCTTGAGACCGAGTACTGTACTTGTGATTTGTTTTTGCTATTTTGATTTTCTGTCATTTTTATTTAAGTTAGATTCTTATTATGTCATGTATGCATGCACAAATGTAAATTCAAAGAAAAGCTATGAAATACAAAAGAATGGAATGCAAATGCATAAATGCAAGCGAAGGGCCATCAATTACATGAAACGTCTAGTTCCTTATTACATCAAATTTCATTTACAAATATTTTCAGCCTGAACTCCTAGTTCCTTGATTTCTTCAATGAGCCACATAAGCCTTGGTCCCACTTCTCCTGTTGGCTTGACGTACTAATGAAGAGTTGTAGCTTCAGTAGCTAACATCACCATGTATCGAGCCACATCCTGTACTTGGGTCATGACAGTCCTATTGAACTTATCTCATTCTTGAAATCTTATAGCCACGTCTCTAAGACGGGTGAACCAGTAACCATTACCTCCTTCAGCTATGTCTTCAAGGACCAACATCTTCGTCCTATATTCCTGGATGATGTTATCCATTCCTTCAACATGTTTCTTCAAGGTATCGTTCTCACTTAGACAGGCCTGAAGTTTGATATAGATGTAATGATTCTGGAGTCTATCCAAATGAGTGGTTCAGATCATCTATCTTGGCTTGCAACTTTTCAACACAAGCCTGACTCTATTTTAGCTTCGCACTGATCTGGTCATATGCCTTCTGCAACTCAAATAAGCGAATCTTATTGTTGTGGGCCTTCATTTTCCAAGCAGCCACACTTTCATTATCATTTTCTTGAACCCATTTGCCATTTCCATTTTCAGTTGCTAACTTACCCTTCTTAATCTCTTCAAGAAGGGCTCGTCTATATTTCTTGACCTTGTGCCTTCCTTGTTCCTTTTTTTCCCCTACAACATGCTCGATTTCTTGTTTCCACTGTTCTGGAGTCTTCCTTAGATCAGCATTTCAAACAGTAGTCTGGAGCTTAAGAAAGTCAACCCGTTGAACCTTAAACTTCTTTTCTAGGTCTTCATACAGCTACACTACTCGCTTCGTCTCCTCTTTATACTTTTCAACATCAAGGCTTGACTCAAACTTGTCTCTTTGGTTTTGCTCTCGTAAGGCTTATATCTCCAACTTAGCCCTTCTTAACTTCTCTTAAGACATCAGCTTTTGTAGGGACTACCTTTAAGTGTTCTTCTAGAGATTTGGCTTGTCCAGATATAGGTTCTATAACTTTGTCATTTACTCTCGTATGCCTCCAAATATCATAGTTCGGGTGTACATGCAATGAATATCAGATTCTAACTTCATATGATAACAGTGGTTCTATGCATCACTAATTGTCTGAACCTTCTGTCTGAACTCTCCTTGGAACTCGAACTCTGATGAGCCAAGACCGATAGTGAATGGGATGAACTGCCGAGACACAAACTGACGAGATACTAACAAAGGGGCACATCCAATTCCTCCCCACAAACCTAGCAATATTAGGATGTTGAAATCTCCACATTTATATAAGACTTTGGTGTGACACATCCAAGGAACCCTCTATTTGATGTATTCATCACGACGATCCCTAAATATATCAATCCATTTATTCATCTTAACAACGGGTTACTCCTTTGCCAAGAATTCTCGAAGAGGTGAGAAGTTCGGGGAAAATACATTTGATAAGGCCAATGTTGGGCATTTCCAGAAGTGACTAAGGGCCCATACTTGTAGAAGTAGAGCGCACCCTCCAAAACGAACACCTTTAACTTTTCGACAAGCATTAAGGGAAATGAAGGTTTTAGCAAGTACAGTTGGTACTGGATTGACTCCTCTCTTTAACTTTTCAAGGAAATCAAGTAATGCCACATTAATATTCCCTAGAACCTTCGGAAAGATGACTAAACCATAAATTGCAATGGCTAGGAGATCAACTCTCTTTTCCCTGTCGGGGTGAATTGAAATTATACTTCTGATGCTTGACCAAGGGAAATTAAAGGTGCCTCATCTCTTTCGTATCAACCCCTTGACCCAACCATCACTCATACCAACGAACATTTGAAGTTTTGCATGTGGTTTTTTGTTTTTGGGAGGCTTGGCATAGACCTAGTTCTTCTTCACTTTGCACAGGTTGAAAAGGGCTAAGTACTCCTCAAATGTAGGCATCATATCTTCTTTATTAAAACTGAAGCAACAATACCCTGCATTCCAGACTTGAACCAAGGCTTTCAGAAACTGTTCATCGACCTTCACATACAAGAGATAGGCTATGTCACCATAGACTTCATGGGACAACTGCTTAGTCTCACAATCAAAACGTTCCCAAATTTCCTGCAATTCTTGCACATTGTTCTATTTGATGCTGATGTGGACATATTGTGAAGTCTCTGTCTCATGGCCAGCTGCTATACTGTCCCCAAATGTTCGCTGATTCACCTCAGACCAATGTCGCACCTTTGCATTCTCATCTTCACTTTTCAAAATTCTTTTGTCCATAACAAGAGCTTTTCAAAGTCGAGCAATGATTTTGAGAATCAACCCCTTCTAAATATTTAATGATGTGGCAGGAATGGATATACAAAACAACAAGACAAAGGAAAGGAAGATTAAAATCAAGAAAACATAAAGAATTCAAAATAATTTAACGAACAATTCTAGGCAGCACATTCCAACACTCCAGGATATGTCTCCCTTTATTATTAAAACCTTAGGCTTTACTCATGGCTCTAATGGGGTGGTCTCTAAGTTCTCGAATAGTTGGGTTCTAAAAGGTACCCGAGCTGTCCTTGCTGTCCTCTACTAAGGGTAGCAAAGCCCCTGGTTCTCACCCATTATAGGTTTCAAACGAACCAAGTTCAACTCGGGAGGACTCACTTCCTATGTCTTATTGAAGAATCAGTATCCTTACGAAGACATGAGGCATATGAGTCCCGAAGGTATTTGCTGGGCTCATATAGAGAATCAATATTCTAACATGAGCGAAGTGTTTTCTCGTCACTTAACAATTGGGTGAAGCTCGGGAATAGAGCTTTTGCAACAATTTTTTTAAATGCGTAAAATAGAATTACATTCATTAAGCGGACAAATAAATTGAAACCTTTGTGAACTTGCAAATTCCTTTTCTAAAAACATTTTGAAAGCAATTTGTGGCCTGACCCTCTTTTGTTTTGAAAAAAACAAAATGTCCCTAGCGGAGTTGCCAAGCTGTTGCAACCCTTTTTAGAAGTCTTGACGTTTTGGAAAACTTTATAAAATCACGGAGTCACCACCAATCTTTTTGAAAAAGTGTGATTGGATCACTTTTAAAACAAGGGTATTTTGATAAAATGTTTTATTTATCAAAATAACATTTTGGTCCACGGAAAACAAAGAAAATAGGTTCGGGGGTCGGTTACGTGTGGGGAAGGGTTAGCACCCCCACAACGCCCAAAAACTGGTACCTAATTGATTTCAAAAAGTGCTTTTAAAAAAACTGGAATTTGCAAGTTCACAAAATTTCAATTTATTTATCCGCAAAGTGAATGTAAATCTATTTTAACAGCCTTATCGCCCGAGAAATGAACTTTAATTACCGCCAACACTCCTGGCGCTAACCCTTCATTCCCGTTTGATAAAACACCGCATTAATTAAGTTTTCACTTTTTTAAAACAAACCAGAGAGAAGATTAGGTGTGTTATCATTTTTTTAAAATTTAATGTTTAAACCCTAAAGCAACGTCTACATTTATATTAACTTTTAAGTTCAAATACAATTAAGTGTGTTTTATTGAAAATGAAGAATGTTTTATAACATACACGTCTGTATTCTATGTTTTAAGTCCCTATTCCTAAAGTTTAACACACATACATATATATACATACAAGAACAAAAAACTTAAATTAAATTAACTATCAAAATAATTGCTAAATAAAGAAAAGGGCAATTAATTTATTTATATAAAAAACTGTATTATGGACTAAATTAAAAGAAAACCAAATGTAAGGGATGATTTGAAAACAATTTAAAATTTAGTTTCGAATTAAAAAGAAAAGGGACAAAATTGAAACAATTGAAAATTGAAGAGCTGCGGCATAAGGTCCGGGAAAGAAGGGCGCAGGTTATAACCGGGTACGGGTCGGGTCATCGGGTCATTATAAATAGCCAATATCATAAACAAAAATCATTTTCTCCCTTTATTTCCAAACAGATCAAAACCAGTTTTATTAGAATTCTCTGATATGTCCGTGCCGGCCGCCGTTGCTTGCGGCAAAATTCCCAAAAAAACCCATATTCCGGCAACCTCAAAATTGTGTTTTTTCTCGCCAAAGCTACATTAAACAACAAAATCACAGGGGAACAACTAAAAAGAAGGTAAAATAACAATCCCTTTCTTTATTTAAATCAAAACAGAAAGAAAAAAGATAGAAAACATTACCAGAAACTTGCTTCTCTTATTACTTTGAAACTTCGATTACAATCATTGCTCGCTGGCTTTACAACTTCCGAATGCTATGTATCTAGTGTGTGTTTTATGTAATTGTTGTATGTTACAATGATTTACAGTGCTATTTATAGTACAAGAGTTTCCTAAATCCTAAGCTCAAATCCCCGATTTCTTCCCCTCTAATTGCTTGATTTTTGCCATGGCACCGATTTGGGGTTTCTGGTCTTCTGCTTTGGTTGACTTTGCTTATGTTTTGGCTCCAAATTTCATCTGGTTGCTTCAATTTTTGCTAGAGCTTAAAATTAGGGATTTCTGCTTTTGCTGATTTAGGATTTGACACTTTTATTTCCTTTTTGTATGTTTCTGATAACTTCAAATGCTGAGGAGACGCCGAGAAGGTGCGATTCAAGGTGGCAACGGTGCAATCATCCGTCGAAGAAGATGAAACATTTGCCAGAGGCTGGAAAGGCGCGTGCGTGACTGCCATGCGCGAGTGATGATCCACGTGATACACCCTGAAGTGATCTAGACCGTCAGATCTCGTCCTGATTGAATGGCTAAGCGAGTGCAGCACTGTTGGATCACAAATTGATCCAACGGCCCTCCATGGGCTGCGCAACATAAGAAGGACGGCATTAGGCCATTTAGGGTTTAATCTCGTTGTGCCGATCGGTCCTTATTATGTATGGGTTTATATTTCAACAATAATGGGCATGTAATTTAATTAATGGACTCTATCTAATGGACCGAATATAAGCAATGAACTTGGTTCTTTATTTAATGGATTGCTTTTTTTATTTTGGGTTTTATACTAACTATTACACTAACTACTAACTAAGACACTAAAAAAATATATAACCTATGTTAATTCTAACTATCATATCAACATACTAACATATAACAACTATACTAATTATAATACACTAAGTATATTATACGGCACCTAGATGATTCATATTAATTAACATATGGCACTTTATACTAATTATGTTGTAATACTAACAATGTAATATAAAACCGGAAATGACATAATTAATACAATGAAAGTAAAGTAAGTTAGGTGAAAATTTAGTGACAACAATTAATAATTGAATTTTGCATTAATAAATGAAACAACGAGATTAATTATACACTTCTCCATAATGTATTAACATCTTGGTAATGTAAAATAAATGATATGTTGACGTTTAGCAACGATAGAGAGATCTTTGGGATCACGTTGCTTGTATGCCGAGTAGGCATTTGATTGGTTGATTCTTCTTGATTGATGGGATCTGAATACCCACTAGAAGAGTTTTCCAACACCATGGTTAGAGATACCGAGTGTAGGTGTATGTTCTGATGCTATGTGACCGGGCCTCGCCCAGGGTGTATGTTCTGATGCTATTTGACTCGGCCTCATCCAGGGTGTATGTTTCGATGCTATGTGACCCGACCTCACCCAGGGTGTAAATGCTCAGGGGGATTCCGATTAAGGGTGTATGTTCTGATGCAATATGACCCGACCTTACCCGGAGTGTATGTTCCAATGCTACTTGATTCGGCCTTACTCTAGAGTTGTTGTTGTTGATATGTATTTTCGCCTAGATGATCTGTTGAGATCTCGAGCTTGGTTGGGCCTTGTGTGCCATGTTTGATGATTGCTTTGATGAGAGCATGTGTTTAGGCGACTAGTAGTAGCACTACGTGTTTATTTCTCTCTTCTTATTGCTCGTACTAGCTTACATGTTTATGTTTATGATTAGCATGAAGTATAGTAGAGTAGATGTGTACCACTGAGCTTTGTAAGCTCAACACTCGGAATCGTTGTTTCCGTGCATAGGTTGATCTTTGATCGTGGGATCGAGGAGCACTATTGGTACGGGTTTCCAGCATAAGGTGATCTCCAGAGTACGATACTTGTGTTTAGTGAGTTATGTATTCATAGGTCCTTACGTGGTGGAGTTTGTAATCCTTACTTTTGAAATTGTATTAATCAAGTCAAATGTTTAAATGTTTTAATTTAATTGAAGCTTCTTTGTAAAGTTTTAATCATTTATATATTTATTTAAATTGTTGGCTTTAAATGTTTTTGGAAAGTATTTTATTTGGGTTGAACCAATTTGAGGAATTTTAAGGATTTTGGGTTGGGCTTGAGGCCCAAATGTGATATCTGGGATGAGGGTGTTACAATTTACAATTAAGGAAAATAGATTATTTACATTTCTAAAAGATTACCTAAAGAATTTTATTTAATTACTCACAATTAATGGAATGTGTTATTTAACTATCTTACCAAATTAATTATTAAAAGGTAAATCTTTTAGGAATCTGAGCTCTAATTAAACTTTAATATTGGTAAATGTTAAGTGTGTAAAAGTACTAAATTAATACCCTTTTCACTCGTAATTATTGTTAGACGTAAGCTCATTCTAGTTGCATTTTTAGTCATCCATGCATATTTGCATTTTTTACTTAATGGTTATGCTTGAGTACATGTTTTGGTTAAGTTTTGGTGGAAAAGGGTACTACTGGTGTCTGTTTTAAGCGTGCAGGATTATTGCCCAGGCGAGCTGGAGATTGCCGAAGCAATTGAGGAAAGAAGAAGGAAGCTGCCGACTTGGATAGGATAAGCTCAAGGAATTTGAGATAAACATGAAGATATATCCTAAAAAGAGTTGAAATCCATGAAGAAATCAAGAGGAGTTTTTGGAGGATAAAATAAATAAAAGTGATTTATCCATTTTATCTTATTATAGTCCAACTTAAACTCTTTCCTATCCAGAAAAGAAATCAGCCAAGATATCTCCTATGAATAGAAGCCCTAGCCACAGCCTTGAGAGGCAGATTGAGAGGGAGAATTTGATAGAGAGCTGCACTTGACTTCACCATCTTCTTTCTTTTGTTTCGATTCATGTTTGGAACTTATTGTTTTGAGTTTATTTTGAACCCAGCCATGAACTAAACTATTTTGGGCTACGGTTATTGTGTTGAATGGTTGTGAGAACGATTGAATTTGTTTTAGGTATTTGAGTTGCAATTTAGTTTGAGGTTTGTTCATTCTTGTTATTTTTAATTTCAATTGCGAGTGAATTATGAAAGGATCTTGTGAATGCATCTATTTATCTAATATCGGAAGAGTTAGATTCAAGAAACGAATGAACATGGTTTTCATACAAACTTGGTTGTTGAAGACTAATTTGACTTAGGGATAAGTTACGAGTTTCAACGGCTAAAAGAAGCGCAAGATAGGTTGATGTTCACCCATGGTTAACGCAGGAATGCATCACCAAGGCTTGCTCAATTAACCAGTATTTTGAATTAGGGATAAGGAGAAATCATTGAAGAATGCTCCGCCGAACCTTGAAGGAAGTCGCCTAGGCAATCACACCATTCCCAGTTGCCTAGGCAATTCCACTTGCCCAGGCAAACCGACGGTTGCTAGTTGCCAAGGCAATTGAGTTACTCTTGGACTTAGTACCTAGACGATTCATTCAATTATCACGCCACGACTCATGATAACCTGGCCTACTCTCTCTCATTTGATTACATCTTTCTTTTATTTCATTGCTTTTTTATTTTTTGATTAATTAGAACTCCTACAATCTCCTACTTGTGTTTTTTACTTTCAGTACAAGAAGTTAGATTCCAGAAGTAGCACCAATCTCTTTGGAGACAATATCTATACTATACTATAACTTGCGACATGTACACTTGCACCAATTGCGAAGCACTTAATATGTATGACAAGTTTTTGGCTCCGTTGCCGGGGATTGACAATAGCGACTTTGTTTTTAATTTCTTGCACCTTTATTTCTTTTTATTTTAGTCAGTTTCAAGGGATTTACAACTTTGGTTTTTCATCTGTGTATGACCAGGGCGAGACCAACAGCACAAGACTACCCATTCGAACCCGAGATAGAAAGAGCTCTTCATAGAAGAAGACGAGAACAACGAGCAGCAATGGCAAAACAACAAGATAACCCAGTTGGCAATCTGAATGCCAATGGTAACCAAAACATCGTAGTAAGAGGAGGAAGAGATCAAGTCGTACAACATGTTCGTAACATACCCATTTGAGACTACTTAAAAGAAGATCTCAACGGTCTCAATCCATGAGTTGTCGCACCTGAGATAGAAGCCGCCCACTTCGAATTAAAACCTGTGATGTTCAACATGATCAATACAATTGGTCAATTTGGCTGCTCGACAACTGAAGATGCCAGACAACATCTCAAATCATTCATGGAGATTTGCAATTCTTTCAAGCTACAAGGAGTCCATGAAGATATCCTAAGGCTGAAATTATTTCCCTATTCACTGAGGGATAGGGCAAAAACAAGGCTGAATAGTATTCCATCCGGATCTATAGGATCTTGGACGGATTTGTGTCGTGATTTTATTGTTAGATTTAGTTCCACAAATATGACTGATAAGTTGTGTAATGATATTACTTCTTTTCGGTAGGCAGGCAATGAATCCATGTACGAGGCTTGGGAGTGGTACATAGAGCTTTTACACAAATGTCCCATGCATGGATTCCCATTATGGACACAAGTGATGATGTTCTACAACTCAGTGAACACACAAACGAGGATGACGTTAGATGCCTCAACAAATGGCATACTCCTAGACAAGTCACCTAAGGAAGCAATACATATTCTAAACCATCTTTCCAAGAACAATTATCAGTTCCTAACCACCCGAAGGGAATAGTTAGACTCAACATCACCATAAACGAGCTTGATTCATCGGGATCTATTTCTGCACAATTGGCCGCCTTAAGCAATATGGTTAAGAACATGTAGCTACCTAGTAACACACAGGAGGTAAAGGTAGTTGGTTTATTTTGTGAATTATGTAACGATAGCCATGATTCTTTTGAATGTCCGTAGAACCCAGAATCTAGTTTTTACGTTGGAAACTACAATCAGAACAGCAATGTGATGTCCAACACTTGCAATCCAGCCTGGAGGAAGCACCCTAACTTCTCATGAAGTAATACCAACAATACCCTCAACCAAAGCAGTCAGAATGCACAAGCAACAAGATTCCAGCAGAACTTGCCACGACAATAGATTCCACAAATGTTGTAGCAACAATCAACACCATCCAGTTCTTTGAAAAATTGTCTCAATGCTTTCATGTTAAAATCTAAATCTTATATGGTAGAGAATAGTAATTTCATGAAGAAGACTGATGCTTTTATGAACAGGATGGAGATGAGATTACAAAATCAAGAGACAGCCGTGAAATCCTTGGAGACACAAGTTGGGCAATTCGCTCAGAACTTGAATATAAGACCACCAGGCAGTTTACCTAGCGATAATGAAGTCACAAAAGGAGCAAACCAAGCAAACCACGAGCAGTGCAAAGCAATCACCACTCGAAGTGACCGACAACTTAAGGAAACCCAAGCTCACTCAACAAAGAACACTCAACCAAAGGAGCAACCCCATGCCAAAAAAGACAAATTCAGCAACAAAACCTCTACCAAAACTGATGATTCGGAGAATGCCATGGCAATGACACATACCTCGGCAATTCCTGATGCCTCGACAACTCCATCCATCAAGTTCCAAACCAATGAAAAGATTGAAGACATCTGACTGTCACCACCATACCCACAGAGGTTGAAACGACAAAAGCAAGAGTACCAGTTCAAGAAGTTCCTTAACATCTTGAAACAAGTCCATATCAATTTGCCATTGGTAGAAGCAATAGAGCAAATGCCGAAGTATGCTAAGTTCCTTAAAGACATCGTCTCTAAACGAACAAGGCTAGGAGAATTTGAAACCGTTGCTGTAACGGAAGGATGCATGGCCATGTTGCACAACCGCATGCCACCTAAACTCAAGGATCCCAGCAGTTTCATAATACCATGTTCAATCGAAAACCACTATGTCGGGAAAGCATTATGTGATCTTGGAGCAAGCATAAATTTGATGCCCAAATCATTTTTCTAGAAATTGGGAATCGGGAAAGCAAGACCTACAACAGTTATGCTACAGCTTGCTAATAGATCCTAAGTGCATCTAGAGGAAAAAATTGAGGATATACTGGTAAGGGTTGATAAATTCATTTTTCCTACTGATTTTATTGTTCTGGATTGTGAAGCAGATGAGTTTTCACCCATTATTCTTGGGAGACCATTTTTAGCAACGAGAAGGACCTTGATTGATGTCGAGAAAGGAGAACTCACCATGAGGGTAAATGACCAGCAAGTGAAGGTTAATGTTTCCAAACCCTTAAGCATGTGACGATCCAGAAGAGTGTCAAGTCATCCAGGCCACAACTGGATTCAATTTCGACATAGAGGAAGACTGCCTTAACAATTACCTCGACAATTGTATTGCCGAACCTGAGGAACTTGAAGAGTCAGATGATGAAGAGCATGATAAAGCCAATTGGATAGCAAGTCATCCTGGTAAGTATTTTGAACCATTGGACTACTCAGGTAAGGAAGGTAAGACCGAAAAACCCTCTATTGAGCAACCTCTTATTTTTGAATTAAAACCATTGTCAAGGCAATTAAAATATGCTTATTTGGGAATCAATAACACCTTGCCCGTAATTATCTCTTTTAAATTACAGCCTGAATAGGAACAAAGATTGATCAACACGTTGGCATTGCACAAAAAGGCAATAGGATGGATAATTGATGCCTTAAAATGGATTAACTCGGCAATGTGTATGCATAAAATTCTATTGGAGGATGATCACAAACTGACAATTGAGGTACAAAGGAGGCTTAACCCTACGATGAAGGAAGTCATGAGGAAGGAAATCATCAAATGGCTTGATGCCGATATAATATATCCTATCTCCGATAGTACATGGGTAAGCCTGGCATATCACCCACAAACGAACGGGCAAGCTGAAATCTCAAACCGGGAATTAAAGGGTATCCTTGAGAAGGTTGTCAATCCCTCTCGAAAGGACTAGTCATTAAGGTTAGACGATGCAATTTGGGCCTACCGGACAGCATTCAAAACACCCCTAGGTATGTCTCAATTTCGACTTGTTTATGGCAAAACTTGCCACTTACTGGTGGAAATCGAGCACAAAGCATATTGGGCTATCAAAACCGTGAATATGGACTGGGAGAGTGCGGGAAAAAAACGTCTACTGGACCTTAACGAGATCGAGGAATTTTGTGCCTTAGCTTACGACAACACAAGAATCTACGAGGAGAAAACGAAGCGTTGGCATGACAAGAAGCTATTGCCAAGGCAATACTTGCCCGGGAAATTAGTACTCCTCTTCAACTCTCAGCTGAAACTCTTCCCTGGAAAATTAAGATCGAGATGGTCCGGGCCCTTCGAAGTCATAAAATCCTTCTCCTATGGTGTCATGATAATCAAGTCCACCATCGATGGACATGAGTTCAAAGTTAATGGACAACGATTGAAGCACTACGCCAACACCTATGTTGAACGCGACAAAGAAGTGATCACTTTAGGGGATGCATGATCATGCTCTCCTATTGTATTGTTATTTTTATTTTTCTTTAGAATTATTTTTCTCTTTGGACTAAAGTTTAAATTTTCGTTTTTTCTTTTAATTTCGTATTTCAGTTAAATTTAGTCTGTTTTATCTTTCCACAATTTTTTAGGGATATCTTCAATAAGTTTTATCTATCTTTATTGTTATCCTTACTATTTTATTTCTTTTTTGTGTTTGAATTTTTTTTGGGTAAGAATTCAAGATCAAGAAGAGTTGGGACCAAGGAGTAAATTCTATTCCAAAGTGATTTATGGGCTAATTTCAAGTCTTATAAAAAGCATAAATTTTTTTACCCTAAATTACCTCCCACTCCCCCTAGCCGCCCAAATAATAAACAAGGCTCTCCCTCTTCCCAATTGTTTCGTGCCGGCCAGTACACCCAATCAACTAGTTGATTACTTTCTTTCACATCCATATCACCTACCCATCTTTACTACCCATCCCTTCACACTCCCATCACAACTAAAACTTCCAATTCCCCTTCATCTCTTTCTTTCCCTCTTGCAACTCTTAAGCTTCTTGTATTTCTTTTAGTTTTTCCTTTCACTCGACGTAACCATTCACCAAGCAAACCAATGACCTTGAAACTCAAAACCCTTGTCCATCCAAGCTCTTTCACCGAGCCACTTTTCAAGCATTACGCAGCTCGTGCCACCGAGGAACGATACCTTTCCAAGTTCCCCAGTTGCACGATTTGGCAAGAGCAAGGCTTTGCCTACTCCGACTCCCACAAGGATTTCAGTCTTAACCCAGCCATTTTCTGAGTAATAGAACATCAAAATGGCAAATCTTTTGTTTCCAACCAAAGCCGGGCAACACAACATGGGTAAGAGAGTTTTATGCTCATTCTCCTAATCCCGACAACCCCTATGTTTTGTCCGTGGAAGAGCAATCCCTATTAACGCCGACCACATCAACAACTTCTATGGCATGTACATCAAGATGGACGAGCACCAAGAATTTGTGGACAAGATCACACCCAAGAGGCTCAATAAGGTGCTCCAAGACCTTACCATTTCGGACACCCTGTGGAACGAAGGCTCAAACAAGGGCACGATAAATCACCTTCGGCTTAAACCCGAGGCAAAACTTTGGAACAAAATCATCAAAACTTGTTTGATGCCCACCACACATAACACTACTGTTGATACACCTCGTCTTCTCCTTATTCACTCTATTTTGCACAACTGCATTATTAATATTGGCAAAGTTATTTGTGATGAGATTTTTATGTATAGTCAAAAGGATAAGGGCTCTCTTTTCTTTCCGAGCCTTATATCCCATCTTTGCGAGGAAAAGAGAGTGCCCACTAAGCCAACAGATGAGAAGGCACCCGCCAAGTTTGGATGGAGCTGGGCACAGTACCGGAAGATTATGGGTGAAGCACCAAAAAATCTCCCAAATCGAAGGTTGCCAGGGCAATTCTTGTTGCCTCAGCAAAGCCAGATGCTTCAGCCAGCACAAATACCCAGGTAGTAGGCCAGCCAACACAGATCAACTTACAACCATACTCTGCCCCTTAGTGCACGATTGGAGCAAATCGAGGCACGAAAACTATTGTTTATGAGGTTTATGAAGGACCACAACACTGTCATCATATAAGTAATCTTGGAGAAATACCCTGACAACACAGTGTCGTTCCCTATCTTCTCGGCTAAACTACATACCCTGACAATAGAAGATGCCCTGGCAACAGAACCTAAAGATGCTCCAGCAACTGACGTTGCTGATGCCCAGGCAACCGAAACTTAAGATGCCCAGTAACCTCTGTAAAAGACAATGGTAAAACCCCTCTTAATGAACCAACTCGTACTAAGACTTTGTCCAGTTTTTCAGACTCGGACGAGTCCTCGACTGCACCCTTGAAGCCGCCTCCAGTCACATCCTCCAAACCCAAACAAAAAGCCTCCATCACCGAGCTGTCGAAGAAGAGGATAACGAGAGAGATGAGGTCGTCCCCGCACGGGAATCAGTTCCTCCACCAGCCGCAAAACAACAACCGCTGCACTCAAGCAAAAGACTCAAGCAAACCGCGAAAAGGAAACTCATCATCCATGATGACGAACTCTCAGAGTAAGTCATCCTTTATCATTTTTCTTTTATTTATTTTGTTTTGCATACATTAAGGACAATGCCTCACTCGAGTTTGGGGATGAATTTGTTGCTAGTTAGTTCATGTTTAGTTGCATTCATGTTTAGGAATTGCATTTAGGAATCATATATTACTTGCCTTGCCTTTAGTTGGATTGAATATTGCTTAGACTTGATGAATATCCGATGATGACATTGCCACTGCATATAATTGATAGAATTTTCAATTCTAGGATGCACATGGAAAACACTTAGAATCCTACTATGATGCTAAACTTAATTGTACACTATTGTGGCTTGAATGATTGAAGGAATTCTAGTGGACTTAGGCAAATTTTTAGAAATTTGCCTAATTAAAAATTGATCGCTAGAGGTTCCCAAAACCGACTCTAGTATTGTGCTTAAAAAATTATGATCGATAGAGGTACCCGAAATTGGCTCTAGTCGACTAAAGAAAAAAAAATCAAAAATAAGAAAATCAAAAACTTTGCTAGAGGTGCCCGAAATTGGCTCTAGTAAATGTATAACAAAAAGGACCCTAGGAAGTAATTTTTAAACCTATTGTTCACATAGAATCCGGAAACTCAACTTGCACACAACACCGCACACACTCACAAGCATTATAGTTCGATTCTAGGTAATTCCTAAACCATCCGAAAAATTGAAGGGCAATCGTACCTTGTGCCACGGTTCTGAGGAATGAAGTCAAGTTTGAAGAAAATTTATGATGATTGAAGTCACAGTAAGTAATTGTTAGTTTGCATTGCTTGAGGACAAGCAATAGTTTGAGTTTGGGGGCGTGCTAAGTGTGTAAAAGTACTAAATTAATACCCTTTTCACTCGTCATTATTGTTAGACTTAGGCTCATTCTAGTTGCATTTTTAGTCATCCATGCATATTTGCATTTTTTCCTTAATGGTTATGCTTGAGTACATGGTTTGGTTAAGTTCTGGTGAAAAAGGGTACTATTGGTGTCTGTTTTATGCGTGCAGGATTATTGCCCGGGCGAGCTGGAGATTGTCGAAGCAATTAAGGAAAGAAGAAGGAAGCTTCCGACTTGGATAGGGTAAGCTCAAGGAATTTGATATAAACATGAAGATATATATCCTAAAAAGAGTTGAAATCCATGAAGAGGTCAAGCGAAGTTTTTGGAGGATAAAATAAATAAAAGAGATTTATCCCTTTTATCTTATTATAATCCAACTTAAACTCTTCCCTATCCAGCAAATAAATCAACCAAGCTATCTCCTATGAATAGAAGCCCTAGTCGCAGCCTTGAGAGGCGTATCGAGAGGGAGAATTCGATAGAGAGCTGCACTTGACTTCACCATCTTCTTTCTTTTGTTTCGATTCATGTTTGGAACTTATTGTTTTGAGTTTATTTTAAACCCAGCCATGAACTAAACTATTTTGGGCTAGGGTTATTGTGTTGAATGGTTGTGAGAAGATTGAATTTGTTTTAGGTATTTGAGTTGCAATTCAGTTTGAGGTTTGTTCATTCTTGTTCTTTTTAATTTCAATTGCGAGTGAATTGGGAAAGGATCTTGTGAATGCATCTATTTATCTAATATCAGAAGAGTTAGATTCAAGAAACAAATGAACATGGTTTTCATACAAACTTGGTTGTTGAAGACTAATCGACTTAGGGATAAGTTACGAGTTTCAACGGCTAAAAGAAACGCAAGATAGGTTGATGTTCACCCATGGTTAACGTAGGAATGCATTACCAAGGCTTGCTCAATTAACCAGTATTTTGAATTAGGGATAAGGAGAAATCATTGAAGAACGCTTCACCGAACCATAAAGGAAGTCGCCCAGTTCCCCATGCAATCACACCATTCCCAGTTGCTCAGGCAATTCCATCTGCCCAGGCAAACCGATGGTTGCTAGTTGCCAAGGCAATTGAGTTACTCTTGCACTTACTACTACCTAGACGATTCATTCAATTATCACGCCACGACTCACGATAACCCAGCCTACTCTCTCTCATTTGATTACATCTTTCTTTTATTTCATTGCTCTTTTATTTTCTGATTAATTAGAACTCCTACAATCACCTACTTGTGTTTTACTTTCAGTACAAGAAGTTAGATTCCAGAAGTAGTACCAATCCCTGTGGAGATGATATATATACTATACTATAACTTGCGACGTGTACACTTGCCCCAATTGCGAAGTACTTAATACGTGCGACAGTAAACTAATCTTACAAAAATACTTAAGTTATCTATTAGGTAAACTAACCTAAAAGTGTCTATTTTAACTTATTTTGTAAGCTTTAATTATAAGAAAACAACAACATTAATTATTAAGAAGTCTATTTACCCTAACATTTTATCATGTCAAATTGCATAAAGACGAATAAATTGGAGAACACGATAAATATGAGCAAAGCAAACATTGAGTTAAAGTGCATGAAATAAGAATTTAAGAACTGAATTAAAACTAAAGAGGGACTAGAGTTAGGAAATTGCAAACAGTGAGATCAAAGCGTGAGCTCGTCAACATGGGGTACGAGCTGAACCGTGAACTGTACGGCATCACCGCTGCTGCTGGACACCAGCCACTATACACCGGCAGTGTGCCGCCTCTACTGCCCATGCTCCAGTGATGGTGCCGGCTCTATCCTTCGGTGATAGTGGATCCTCCACAAACTTCAATTAATGAGAACTCATACCCCTTTTTCCTCATTCAAAACCAAGTAACAAAAGAAAGAATGAAAACAAAAATATAAAGAAACAGTGTTTGGGTAAAAATACCTCAAAGAAATCACTATCACTTGTATTGCTCTTGAATTTTTTCGTGTTACATGTGTTGTGGTGTATGGTGTGTGTGAATTACAATGGAATGAAGCCTATTTATAGGTTTCAAGAAACCCTAAAATCAAAAACCCTAAAAGCATATTTCTTGTTTATGCTAAATACATTTGGAAAAGGGAATAATGCATTTACTTGGGCATCAAACCATTTTCTTACATTCAATTTGATCCTAAATGAGTTAAAACAAATAAGGAAATGTCTAAGCTTGAATTTAATTACAAATATTCAATAAAATAATGGAAAATTCGTAATAAAATCAAGGGTGAACTACATAAATGGTCTCCCGACTATGCTCCAATTATCTTTTGCATCCCCTAACTATCTGAAGTTACAAACTGGTCTCTCAACTTAATAAAAGTAACAAATTGGTCCAACGCTGTTAAAATTTTAACGGCTAATGACGTTGCAGTTAATATAAATTAATATAATTACATAATTAGCCCTCAAGTTCTACACTTATTTTAATTTGACCCTAATTCTAAAAAATTAACCCACATAATTTTAATAGTCTATCAATTTAGTCCATCTACTTCCTTTAGTTAATTTGATCCTGCGACCAACCAATCAAAAACAAGTGGGGTAAGTCGCTCACAAGCAAAGCAAAAAAACCCCAGCTTCTTCTTCTTCATATTCCCTAAAAGCTTTATTCTCAAGATTTGTTCCTCTTCTAATGGGCAGCAGTTGAAGAAACTTCCAACTTTCTCATCCTTATGTACTCTGTTTGTCTAGTGAAAACAAAATAAAGAAAAAACGACCCTTCAAGTTCTTTGAGATCTGGGCATTATTGTAATCTCAGGTACTTTTTTGGGTTCATGGACCCCAATTCCAAGTTGCATTCTTTTTGTTTGAATTTTTGGCTTTATATTGCTATTTGTCTTTCAAAATCTGGGTTTGTTTCCCATTTTGGAAACAATTGTTGGTTTTGAGTTTTTGTTATTAATTTGTGGTACTGAGTATTTGATTTTCCATTGATTTCACCTTTGTGATTTAGGGTAGATCTGTTGGTACTTATTTCCATTTATGAGCTATTTTTATTATTTTAGAATTAAATCCAATTATTTTACAGTGAAAATTTAGAATACACTAAGGAAAAGATAAGATGGGGAAGAAAGCAAAATAGCTATCTTCTCTAAAGAAAGCCTTCAACCTAGAAACCAAGGAAAAGAGAACTCAGGTATGAGAAAAACACTCCAAACAACAATTTATTAGTTCTCAATGAAATGAAGAAATAAAAGAGAGGAGAAATAGAAAAGTATATGGATTAAATTGATAGATTATTAAAATTATGTGGGTTAATTTTTTAGAATTAAGGTCAAATTAAAATAAGTGTAAAATTTGAGGGCTAATTATGTAATTATATCAATTTATATTAACTACCACGTCATCAGCCGTTAAAATTTTAATGGCGTTGGACCAATTTGTTACTTTTTTAAGTCGGAGACCAATTTGAACTTTTGATAGTCAAAGGATGCAAAAGATAATTGGAGCATAGTCGGGGGACTAATTATGTAGTTTACCCTAAAATCAAATTCCCGTATTGAATCCGTATCCAATTTTCTGCACGTATTGTCGTTAGTAAAATGAGCATATCTTGAGCTCCCGGCGTTTGATTGAGGCATTTCAAGATGCATTGGAAAGATAACTGCAAGACAATCAATACGTAAGAAAACATCCTGACCCAGAAATGCTCGGATCCTATCGTTAGTTTGCCATAAGTATGCAGTGAGAATTCCTTGCACATATCTTAACTTTCCATACTTGTTGAACATGATCATTTGTAATCTTCTCATATCTGATGTAATTAGGATCTTGTGTGATCTGCAAGAATAACTAAAATACATTAATAATAATATAATTAAAAATAAAGATGAAATAATATTTATTTATATGGAGTCTTGTTTAATGGACTCTTTTTTTTTAATGGACTATTTTTATATTTTTTTACTTATTGGGTTTAATGATAATAATAATAATACATTTATACACACACGAAAAATTGGGGGTCAGATAAAATTAGGTGACTACAACTGCCTCTCTTTGCTCATTTCGGTGAAACGAGAATAAGGCAAAGAACGAAAGGAACTGATTTTATCCGGCCGAGCTGTATGTTAAACAACATTTCTTCTAGCTTGAGGCAATGCAAAAGATTTGACTCTCATCCTTCGAACTCGAGGATACAAAGTCGGCACTGTGATCTACTTCTTCAAACGGTAATATGACTCGTCTCTGCAGACACCAAGTCGGTAAGATGACTCTTGTGTCCCTGCAGACACCAAGTCGGTAAGGCGACTCTCGTCCCCACAAACACCAAGTCGGTAAAGTGACTCTCGTCCTTGCAGACACCAAGTTGGTAAAGTGACTCTCGTCCCTGCGGACACCAAGTCAGTAAGGTGACTCTCGTACCTACGAACACCAATTCGGTAAGGTGACTCTCGTCCCTACGAACACCAAGTTGGTAAGGTGACTCTCGTCCCTGCGAACACCAAGTCAGTAAGGTAACTCTCGTCCCTGTGGACACCGAGTTGGTAAGGTGATTTGTTCTTTCGAATCTGAGGAGAACAAATTGAATTACATTTCTTCAAATGGTGTGAAACAATGAACTGAAACTGACCATGTCTCTGCACCTCTTTGCTTTATAGAAAACATTTGATCTTTGCTTTGTAGAAAACATCTAATCTTTTCATATTTTTTCACTCAATTCAGTTATCTTGTACTTCTGGTTGGTCGTGTAGTCTTTTCAAAGCTTCTTGAGAACGCTTTTGGATGGCCTGTATGGGAACCTTCATCTTAAATGTCTTCCCTTATTTGAAGAGAGTTGCTCCTTCTTGAAGTGATGCGGGGTGTCTAGCCCCTGAAGCGACATAGGGTGTCTTGTCATATTGCTCTTTCTTGAAATGATGTAGGGTGTCTTGTCATATTACTCATTCTTGAAACGATGTAGGGTGTCTTGCCCCTCATTCTTGAAGTAATATAGAGTAAGAGAATGGTCTTTGTATTCTTGTCAAAACTTAACAAATGTTATGATTGTGATGGGTTAGCATGTCTCTAAAAATTCCTAACTCATGAACATGATGTGGGCCAAGTTCCATGCGAATTCCTGGCTTGGTTCTTGGAGAAGTTTGCTCTGCTTCTTGAGTTCTGTCTTTGAAGTACTAAATCGATCTTCATGCCCCCCAAAAAAATTTGACCTAAAATTTTGTTGTTCATTCTTTATTAAAACCTTCAAGTCATGCGACTTCGATCAACATTATTGTAACACCCCGAGTTATGGCTTACTAGTATATCACAAAGTTGTAGTAACTTAGTTTGATCTAAGGATGTATTGGACCATTCGTTTTCTAATTAGGAGTGGGGCCAAAATAAAAGAACAGAAGAATTAAGTAATCTAATTAAAGTATTAAAAAGGAAGCCTTTCAATTTAGGAGGATTGCATGTTAAACCACCCAAAATGTGTGGTCTTCACACGTGTCATCATGGGGATTTCATGTGGGAAGAAAGTTGGCCATTTGGCCTTGGAAACAAGTGAATCATCATCCTCTCTAGGCAAGACCGAAAGAACTAAAAGAAAGAGGGGGAGAGAGAATTCGGCTAACATCAATGGAAATTAGAAGGAGATTAGAACCACATCCCTTGTTAATAGATTGCAAGGAAGAAAAAGTAAGTGTTCTTGGTTTTTATATGTTAAAATTTAAGATAGATGCTTTTGTATATGAATCTCTTGTAGTGTTGCTTAGAGAATTGAAAATTTTGTTGTTAATTAGCTAAGAAAGATAGCTACGTTGGTGCATGCTATGGGTTCATTGAAGTTTTTGAATGATATGTTAGGATAAGTTGTTAAATTGAATACCATGTTTTGGTTACACTCGAATCTGTTAAATACCTAACTTGGATATATATATATTTTGGTTGGTGAAATGGTATTATTGCTGGAAGTGTAAACAATTATAGGGGACTGTTTTATATCATTTCATGTTTTAGGAGCTGCCTTATGGTTCTGAAACTGGGAAAAGTCTGTTTAGGATGTAATTGAGTTGTGGGTGCATAAATGCATTTGTCATGGGGCTGTTTGTTGTAAATTCTAGAATTAAATGGATTTGTATAAAGGATGGAACTGTTTTGCTATAAAGGAACATATACGTGAATGTAGGAATCGATCAAGAGCTGTTTAAATAGATCTATAGACTCTCTAAACACCTTAAAAACAGGGGTAAGCCATTTTGTATAATTGGGTGACTGATTTTAACATGTACGAGTAAAAAGGAACTGTTTTGAAAATTCTGTGTGCACATGTTTGGTAATGAGGCTACTCAATATATATATTTCAATAGAGGATTGTTTTGTTATAAAATCTTAGATGAGTTCTAAGTTTATATGAATTTGTATAAGAATTGGGCAGTTTTGAATAAAAGAATGTGTCCATGTCTAATCTACCTTGTTGTGTATAAAATGAAATCAAATGAGCTGTATTAACTTGTAACTATCTATATAGATATTCAGTTGGGCAGATTTATATGAACGTATAAGTTAAACCACCTTGCTTAATGTGTAAACCTAGATATTGTGGTTGTTTGTGCACATATATGTGAATGTATAAATATATATAGGGAAAATTGATTAAATAGATATTAAATTGGGTTGCTTATAAGTATACATCTAATGGAGCAGTTTGGGATGATTGAAATGTGTATAAGAGTGAACCACCCTGTTGGTATGTTATGTGCTTAATTGGACAAGTTAAGTAATCGGTTGTGTGTGGTTTATGTTGTCCTATTTTAATGAATGTTTGAAGAATTGATTTGATTCTAATGTATGATTATATTCTGATTATATTAGACCAAGAAGAAGATAGAAATGGATGGAATGAGTAGCAAAATACGAGTAAGGATTCAAGTATCCCATAACATCGGGATAAGAGGTGAGTGCAGATTAGAGTTTTGAATAGAATAAAACTATTCCTAGTATCTTTGTTGCTCTTCCAATTAATCCTATTGGATTATTTAACTAGTGAGGCATGTAAGACTAAGCTTGGAGAAAAAAGGTATGTGCTTCCTTCGAAAGTACTTCTAATTTGAAATTGACTTAAAAACCATATTGTTGATCAATGGTTACACTTATCTTGAAAGTATAAGCTTGCTTTAGTAAAATTTTGTATAAAAATAAGTATGTGCAACCTAGATTAGGGACAAGCATGAGGGTGTCAAATTCTAATTGAATATCGAATTTCATTAAAGGTTAATGTAAGTGCATATGGGCTTGATTAAGGTTCGAATAAATGCAAAATGAGGTAAGTATCTTATGGTAAGCATAAATAGAAAGGTATCATGAATAATTAACTTAACTAGCTTATATGAAATGTGATCCTTCGATTATATGAGAATGGATCAAATTAATGATTTAAGGTATACAATGCCTCTCGCTTGAATGGAAAATAAGTTTATAAATACAAGCCTTGATTCGAGTTAGTTTAGACACAATTAGCATGTCATAGAGTCCGTCGAGCTCACTAGTTTGGACTACGGTCCCTTGATGTTGAAGATCAAATGATCTACTGGTACGATTGGTACCCTTGTTTAATAATGAAATAAGTTCGGTACTTTGTGTACCCTTGTTCCGGTACTATGTGTATCCTTGTTGTTACACTCATTGTGGAGTCGAGTGTCTAGTAACTTGTTAATCAAGGCTCAGGTTAATCTAAATATTCATAACAATGAATCTTGATTATATGAAATGAGAAATTGGACTTTGTTCCTTAGATGTTGATTGGATTATGATCCTTCGATTAAGGTTGAACTATATGTCCCTAGTAAAGGTGCAAGTTACACTCTATATTAATGATAGCAATGGGATAAACTTGAATAGATTACTTTGATTGTTGTTTACTTGTTATCGAATAGATTGAATGATTACCATGAAATTGATTTCATGCTAGATTGAATGCTTATTTGGATTTTATGCTAGTTTGAAAGAAAACAAGGGAAATTGTTTAGACATTGAAATCTGCCCAAAAAACTTATATATTGGGCAGTAAGTTCAGTAAATCACTAGAAATTCTATAGATCGACTTAGAGAATAAAATTTATGTGTAAAGAACCTTATATGAATCTAGTTTCTTTTTCAATAAATGGTGAATGATTTCGAATTGTATATCAAAAGATATGAGTTTTTGAGTATAGGAAGGTCAAAATTTGGACAGCTAACTGTTCTGAAAATCTGCAATAGTAGTAACTTTGAAAATTTGCTATAATTTATATGGTTAGAAATCTTATCTTGTCTAGTTGCATTTAAAACAAAAGAAACTGAATTTCAAGCTATATAACAGTTTATAGAGATGATTCTTTAGGGGCAGTGTAATATGCCCGGTGGCAGAATTGGGCGTATCTTTAGATTAAAATCTGTATTAATTCATAAGGAGTAAAAATACAAGGATTATATGGTTAAAAAGGTATTTGAATCAGCTTTCTAACGGTGTAAACATTTTGAAATTACAACATACAGAATGAAAGATATGAATTTTTAATTGAATAGTGCACAGTCTGCCTGGCAGCAACTCTATAGGTGACTTAAAATATCATTGAAAGCTTAAGAACAGAATTATCAAAGTAGAGGGGCTGAATTAATAAGTTAAAACAGGGGAAGATTATTTTAATTGATTCAAGTGCTGTTTGAACATAAATGAAAGTGTGAGGGCTGATTAGTGAATATGTAAGAGTATATGTATGAAATTGGGATTGTTTTTGTCATGAATCTAAAGGCTTGTGGGCTGTTTAAAATGTGTAAATGTGTATATAAGATTTAGGAGTTGTTTTGCACATGTGATGATAATTAAGGAACCATTTTTAAGTAAATGAATGAGTTAAAGGCTGATCATGGTAGTAAAATGCATATACAAGTGTTTTGAGGGCAGTTTTGTTTTGGAGAATAAGCATCATGAATGCATGACTTGTGTTTAATATCATATTTAAGAATAAGATAGGGATATCTTCTTGTATTAAGTAAACAAGGAACGGAAGAAGTAGTATTAATTCAAATATACTTATTAAAAATTCATAAGTTTAATTACTTCAGCTGTAAAAGCTAGTACCAATATAGAAATGTCTAAATAATTTACCTACATTGTAAGAGAAAAGTAACGAAGCCTTGAAAATAGGTTTTACCGATTGTCTAAGTGCATTTACACTTATGTTAAGGAATTGATCTTCTTTTCTTGATGAGTTGGTTCTACAATGTTTGCTAATGTCAATCCATGGTGGATATGAATAAGTATGAGATTAACTTGAATGTTTATTGTGAAAGCATTCTTGATGTGCAAGCTAGCAAACAAATTGTTTGTTAAGAACTATCAGATGGAAGAGTCTTGATTTCATGTTATTATTTACTTTTAAACTACCTCACAAGCATGTGCTTATGTGATCCTTCCATTCACATTTCAGGGAGGAGTCGTTTGCGTAATACCACAAGCTCGGACATGATCTTTGGTTCAAGAATTATGTTCATAGTTCTTTAGAAACTCCTAGTAGGTGGCACAGAGTCGTAATGTAGGCATTGATCTTTTATAGTCTCTTGATTCACATATGTATATTTAAGTTTTGTACCGACCATTTATTCTTTGTGGTTGCTTGGTTGTGATTTTCTCATAAGTACTCTATAGATGGTATGATGGACCAAATCGATGGAAAAGCATGTTTAATTTGGTTAATAATTTGGTAATAGCTCGTACGTATGCTCACACCAAACCTAATACACCTACTAATATTAATTAGGAATGAAATAGACTAAGCCATTGGTCATTAATTACATAGACTTGATAAGGGGGTCTTAAAATAAGATCACACTTCGTAATGTTTAATCGTATAATGAATCCTCTTGATGAATTGGTAAATCTTGTAGTTAAAGAAAGGAGATATCTTTGTTTATATCCATATACATGGTCTAATCCTCGAGCTTGATACTTGGACTTAAGTAATTTGATATCTTTAATTTATCTTAGTTGACATCATAAATTTCTTTAATAAAGGGGAGTACACAAGATGATATCTTTTTGCATAAGTTAATAGGCTGCTTGTATATTGTATCAAGGCTCCCAATTTCCTAATCGGTTAAATACAATAGTAGTATTGGATGTTAGTTTGAAATTGGTTACTATAGAGATCATGTTATGAGTTTAAAGATTGACCACCTCTTTTTCAGGGTAGTATTTGATTGTTTTTAATGAACACATCTAGAGATGTTATTGACGATGTTTGTATGAATAGTTCCTCATAACCTGTAATGGGAGCTAAGCTTACTTAAATGATTGAAAAAGTTTTAAATTACTCTGTTTTCTCTTGGAGTATTCTGTCGAGTTCTGATTATTGTGTTGTTTTGTATATTTTTTTTGTAAGCTTGTCTAGTAACACGTTCTACGCCGGTCTTTCATCTAGGCCGGGTAGAGGGTGTTACAATTATATCCTTCCCTCACTTAGAGAAGTCCTATATAATTTTTTCCTTTGCATCCTAAATCAAAACAAACATAATTTTCAGAATTAAGCACATGATATAACTAGAAATTATAACAAGGTGTATATAATTATGACCTATCAAATTTCCCTATACCTATTTCATGTTTGTCCTCGAGCATACCTCAATTCAGCAACACTGACTCTCCTATCAAATTCCTTTTTGCCTCGTTTAATATCCTAGAATACTAATAAAATTAAGCATACATTAAGGATTGAAATCACAATGACAATTAAGAGAATGAACATTCATAGGTTAAATTTTGCAATAAAAGTCAAACATATCGTCAATCCACCAATATCAAATGCAACAAGGCTTAATACTCTCGCATGGTTTCACTCAATACTCTCAAAGTGTTTAGGGTGTATTTAACTCTCAAGATCGAAACATAGCACAATATTACCATAAGCTTGCAAATGAATCAAATTTCCACCACTACATATGAATCTGATTCAAAAATCAAAGAGTCTTTACAAGGGCTGTAACGAGGCTTGGGTAAGGGTATGGTAAAAGGCAAAAATGAAGGTTTTACAATCAAGACAAGATTACCTATTTGCATTATATCAATTTCACATAGAACAATATTCTTGAAAATTTATCCCCACAACCCATTTAAGCACAAGGAATTCGGAGAAATAACATTCAATTGCTTTTACAAACATATATCCAAAGATCTTTCTTTCTTCAAAGAACAAACTTCATTTTTTTTCTCTTTTCCAGATTTTTTCTTTTTTTCATTTTTTTCGCTTTTTTGCATTTTCTCTTCTCTTCTTTGGAACAAATTTTTCCTCTTATCTTGACAAGGGTAGCAAATAGAAGGGATAACAAAAAGACTTTGGGTTAAAATGTGGTAAAACAAAGGAAAGGGAAAATGGTCTCAAATTGGCTAAGTAAGGGGAAAGCACATGGGTAGGCCTTTTTTCTTTGAAAGTCTAAAAAATTGGTTAAACCTAATTGTCCTTATCATATCAAAGCATCAATCCAAAAATGTGATCTCAAAATGCATTCACAAGCAAATTCTAGAATAAACATGCTAAGTTTGACACACTCAGTAAAAAAATGAGAAAGATATAATGAATTGCTCTTAGGCTCAAAATCTCACCAAAGTGTGTTATTTGCATCAAGTCCTGTGCATTTTTCAACTAATAAACCAATGAGATGTCATCCAAATTTTAAGAAAACACTAATCATGCTCATCACTTTATTCATTGTAATTCAAACCAAGATGTATCCAAAACTAACAAGTTATTCGAAGATATTAGACAGAGATTAAAGGTTTCAAAAGAAGAATTAACATTGAAGCACACCAAATTCCAAGCACAAAAACACAATTTTCAAAAACAAAGCAAAAATTTTTGAAAAATTCTCGCAAACTTAAATGAAAACAATCTGAAAAGAAAATCATGTAGAAAGTATCTCCCCACACCTAAACCCTAGATTGACCTTGATGTATATCAAAATAAATTGCTCACCAAATAAATTAAAGGAGTAGGAAACCCCCTGATGTATGAGCAGGTCGGACTAAGATGATTCATGGTGATGCCGGACAAGGAGACGTGACTATTGTCACTGAATTTTCACTTAAGCTTTTATTAGTTTATATTGTTTTTGTTTTATTGTTGGTTGTTATTGTTATTTTTGTGTACACTATTGTTAGTGTTAGTGTTTTATGTCATTGTTAGTATATTAGTTAGTTTTATTTTAAATTGTAAAAAGGTTCATTGTGTTTAAAAGGAGTCCATTATATATGGGTCTACTAGAGTCCACCAAAATAAGTTGCTAGTCCACTAAGTTAGATTCGTTCCATTTTTCTAAATAAAATTAAGTAATCTATTACAAAATAGTCCATAAAAAATACATGCCCATTGCTTTTTCCTCTAATTCGATTACAATAGGGGCCTGTTTGGGCCCAATTTCAACTAGAGCCTGAACACTGACCCTCTTTCTTTGCTATGTGCGCAGCCAACAGAGAGCCGTTGGATCAAGGGCTGATCCAACGATGCAGTTTGAGCGCGGAAGCCACGATAGGGGAAGATCAAGCAGTGAACCTTCTTGACCGTTAGATCAAGGAGCGATCTAACGGCTCAGATCTTTTTGAAGCAAGCCTCATGGATCGTCACTCGCGCGTGGTGATCACGCGCTTTTCGTTTCGTCTTCCAGCAGTCGTTTCGCCTTCCCCGACGAATGCTTGAGCTGATTCTGTCACCGCTCGCTCCTTGTCGGTGTCTCCCCCATCACTCGAAGTCATCAGAAACATGCAAAAGGAAGCAAAAAGGGATTAAATCCCTAAAATAGAGCGTAGTCAACAAAATCAACAGAAGGACTAATCCCTAAATTAAGCCATGGCGATGATCAAGCATAATCTGAATCAAATCGGAGGCAATTCTTGGTAGAAAATCAAGGATTCATGCTTGAAATTCAAGAAAAAATGCAACTATATAAACCTCATGTAAAACATACAAAATACAAAACAAAAATACACAAAGTATACACAAAAGCATTTGGATTCCAGTGTAGCAAGCAGGGATTGTAAGCATTTTTCTCAAGGAAATAAACCAGGCAATTTTCTTTTCTGGTAATTCTTTTTTCGTTTCATACCGTTTTACGAAAGCACTGCTATGCATGTGTCTCAGTCGTGGCTCCGGTGATGAACGTATGTTTGGGGTTCGCCAAAAATCTGTAAACCACTTTAAAAAGGATTTTGGGTTCTTCTTTCAAAATTTCTTTAAGCAAGAGCTGGTAACAAGAAAGTTTTTTTTTAAATGGGAATCAGAAGAGGAATTATTTAGCTGCCGCCGGCAACGGTGGCTGGTGCCAATCAATGGCGGCCGACATGGCAGTTATTCGCCATGGTTTCCACAACCACGGCGGGGGATGAAGAACAAGACAGAGAAAATTTTGGGGATGGTTTTAATTGGTTTTGGGATGTTGAAACAAAAATAAAAGTGTTTCTAGATTTAGCCTTATATAGTGACCCGGTAATCCGACTCGTACCTGTGTTTAGACATGCGCCATACTTTGGTGGGTCTTGCACCGCAGCTCTTTGTTTCTCCATTCTTTCAATTTCATCCTTTTTATTTTAAATTGACCATCAAATTCTTTTTTCTTCAATTAAACCATCACGTTTTGTTTTCCTTTCAATTCAGTCCTTAATTCAGATTTCTTTTAAAAAAAGAAAAAAAATTTTTTGTTATCCCTTTTCCTTATTTTAATTGTTTATTATTTTTGAGCAGTTTAATTATCTTATTGATATGTTCTTATATACATATGCGTGTTTGTTAAATACCTTAGGAGTAGGTACTAAAAAACTTATATTAGAGCCTTGTGTGCAGTTAAAATTCCTTCACATATTCCTTCAATAAAATATGCTTAATTATACTTTAATAGATAAAAGAAATGTATACATCTTTTAGGGTTTTTGATCACTAATTAGGTTTTAGTTTAAAAAACATTAACACATTTAATTGTTTCTGTTGTCTTGTTTAAAAAATGGAAATTAATAAATGTGGTGTCTTACCAAGCAGAAATGACGGGTTAGCGCCAGAAGTGTTGGCGTGATTGAATTTCATTTTTCGGGCAGTAAGGTCGTTAAAATAGATTTATATTTATTAATCGGATGAATAAATTGAAACTCTTGTGAACTTGCAAATTCCAATATTGAAAACACATTTTGAAATCAGTTAGGTATCAATTTTTGGGCGTTGTGGGGTTCTAATCCTTCCCCACATGTAACCAACTCTCAAACCTGTTTTCTTGTTTTTACAGACAAAAAATGTTATTTTAATAAATAAAACGTTTTATTAAAATAACCTTGATTTAAAAGTGGTCCAATCACATTTAAAAAAAAATTGGTGACGACTCCCAGTTTTTTAGTTTTCTTAAAAATGTCGGGCTCGTAAAAAGGGTCGCGACAGCTTGGTGACTCCGCTGGGGAACATTTTGTTTTTTTTAAAAAGATTCAAAAAGAGGTTTTTAATTTCTTTTTTGAAATTTGCAAGTTCACAAAAATCTTCAATTTATCTGTATGATTAATGAATATAATTATATTTTACGCGTTCTAAAATTGTTCAAATGCTCTATACCTGAGCTTCGTCCCGTTCATTTAAGTGGAGGGAAAATGCTTTGCTCATGTCAAAATACCGATTCTCTGTATGAGCCTAACAAGTACATTCGGGACTCATATAACCTTTTTCTTCGTAAGGATATTGATCCTTCGAGAAGGCATAGGAAATGAGTCCTCCTGAGTTGAACTTGGTTCGTTTGAAGCCTATAATAGGTGAGAACTAGGGGCCTTGCTACCCTTAGTAGGGGACAACGAGGACAGCTCAGGTACCCTTTTAGAACCAAACCATGCTTGATAATCTAGAGCCTACCATAATAGAGCCATGTGGAAAACCTAGGGTTTAGAGTCTGGTCAAAATTATTTCACAAAAATAATCCGTGGAGATATGTCCTGGAGTGTTGGAATGGCTGCCTAGAATTATTTATACAATGAAATTATTTTGGAACTCTTTTTGTTTTCTTGTCTCTAATCATTTCCCTTTGTTCTGTTGTTTTGCATGTTTAATCTTGCATCATCATTCCATATCAAGAAGGGTTTGGTTCTTTAAAATATCTTCCCAATTAGAAAAGTTGTTATCATAGATTGAAGGATCCTGAAGTCAGAAGATGAGAATGCAAAGGTTTGTCATTGGTCTGAAGTCAATCAGCGAACGCTTGGGGATAGTCTGACAGCCTGTCATGAAACAAAGACATCAGAGTATGCTCATATCAGTATCAAGAAGAATGATGTGCAGGAGTTGCGGAAAATCTAGGAACACTTTGACTATGAGACCAAGCAGTTGTTCTATGAAACCTATGGAGACAACGTATTTTCTGTATATAAAGATTGATGAGCAGTTCCTGAAGGCTTTGGTCCAGTTCTGGAATCTTGGGTATTGCTACTTTACATTCAATGGAGAAGACATGATGCCCACATTCGAAGAATACTTGACCCTGTTCAATCTACGCAAGGTGAAGAAGAATTGGGTCTATGCTAAGCCTCCCAAAAACAAAAACCCACACTCAAGACTCGAAGCTTTTGTTGGCATGAGTGAAGGTTGGGCCAAAGGGTTGATATGGAAAAGAGGTGATAGTTTCTTCTTTCCCTGGTCAAGTATCAGAAACATAATTCCAGTCCGCCCAGACAAAGAGAAGAGAGTAGATCTCCTGGAAATTGCGATCTATAGCTTGTTTATTTTCCCAAGGGTCCTGGGAAACATTGATGTGGCTTTGCTTGATTTCTTTGAACAGCTGAAGAGGGAAGTCAATCCAATGCCTGTTATGTTAGCGAAAACTTTTATATCCCTGAATACATGCCAGAAAGTGGAAGATGTGCGCTTCAGAGGGTGTGCTCCTTTACTTCAGGTTTGGGCCCTCAGCCACTTTTGGAAATGCCCAACTCTAACTCTATCTAATGTGTTCTCCCTAAATTTTTCTCCTCTCCGGGAATTTCTGGTAAATGACTGGCCAGTTGTCAAGAAAAGTAGATGGATGGACATTTTTAGAGATCGTCGTGACAAAGACATTAGATGGAGGGTTCCGTGGATGGGCCATGCTAAGATTCTGTATAAATGTGGAGATTACAACTACCTGATGCTGCTGGGCTTATAGGGTGGAATCAGGTGTACTCCTTTTCTAGTGTCCCGATAGTATGGTTCTCGACAGTTCATCCCTTTCACTACCGAGCTGAGCACATCTGAATTCGAGTTCCAAGGTGAGTTCAGATGGAAGTTACAGACAATTAGTGACTCGTGGAACAATTGCTATTATATGAAGCTAGAGTTTGACAGTCACTGCATGTTCACCCCTGACTATGATATCTGGAGGCACACAAGAACGAATGACAGGGTCATATTACCTACACCTGGACAGGCCAAGTCATTTGAAGAACACTTGAAGGTGGTTCCTTCTGAAGTTGACATCCTTAGAGAATAATTAAGAAGTGCTAAGTTGGAGATTGGAGCCTTGCGAGACTAGAATCAACAAGACAAGTTCGAGTCACAGCTTGATGTAGAGAAATTCAAAGGGGAGACAGATCGAATAACGAAGTTGTACATGGAATTGAAAGAGAAGTATGAAACTTAGAGGGACGACTTCCTCAAGTTCTAGACCACTGTTTGAAATGCTGATATGAGAAAAAGCCTAACACAGTGGAAGCAAGAAATAGAGCAGGCTGTGGGCAAAGAGAGATAGTGTAGTAAACGGGAAATTGAGAAATACAAATGGGCACTCGCAGAAGAAAGGGAGAAAGGTAAACAAGTGGTAGAAAATGAAAGGGGCAAACGAACCCTTAAAAAAGAGAAGAAAAATATAGCTGCCTGGAAAAGGAAGGCCCATGACAACAAAATCTGTTTGCTCGAGTTACAGGCAACATATGACGAGGCCAATGAGAATTTGAAACAAAGCCAGGCTTTTGTTGCTGAGTTACAGGCCAAGATAGATGATTTGAACCAAACTCTTCACAAGTTCCAGAATGATCACACCTACAATGAACTTCAGGCTAGCTTGAATGAAAATGATTCCTTGAGGGAACATGTGGAAGAAATGGACAACATCATTCAAGAATATAGAACGAAGATCCTGGTCCTTGAAGATTTAGCTGACGGAGGTAATGACTACTGGTTTACCCGTCTTAGAGATAATGCTAGAAGATTCCCAGAACGAGATGAATTTGATAGGACCGTCATGGCTCAGGTCCAAGATGTGGCCAAGCATGTGATGATTTTAACAAAAAAAGCTAAAGCCCTCCACCAATACGTTAAGCCCGTAGGAGAAGTGGGACCAAGGCTCATATGGTTAATTGAAGAAATCAAGGAATTAGGAGTCTGAGCTAAAATGTATTTGTAGTGAAGTGTTGAAACTTTTTGTAATAAGGACCTTTGGCATTCAATAAAGTTGTTTCTAAAGCAAATATTTTATGGAATCAGTATTCCTTCGTTTGCATTCATACATTTGCGTCTTTCTTTTTTTTGCTTGGTTGTCTTTTTGTTTAATGACATTGCATGCATTCATAACATAATAAGAACTTATTTAAATATAAAATGACCGAAATGCCAAAATATCCAAAACAACCCACAAGTAAGGTACTCGTTCACAAACGAAAGTAATGGAAGACAGTATAGCAGCTTTGGAAACCAACCACAAAAGTACCAAAGACAGGCTGGACAAGTTGGAAATTTACTTGAAGCAAGAAATAGAGCTAGTACACCAGAAAACTATCAACTCGATTGCAGCCATGCTAGGGTTCAAGGATCCCGATGCAATAGAAGCTAGTGAAGAGACTAATACACTGCCCCGGTTCCAGGGAATGACTTTCATCCATCCTGGAATGAAAAAAGAATCAGCTTCACCAAAAGTCAAGATTTGACCCATTTTGCCAAATCCTCTGTCCGAAATGAGTTGACGACCAACATTGAAGGAGTTCATAACTATGAGGTGCCTGACCTCGATGAAATTGCTGACAAAGCCAAGGACGAGAAGAAGTGGGAAGATTGTCATGAGAAGTTGGAGGGGATGATAAAATCTTTTCAAGAAGGAAATATCCACGGTGTTATGGATGCTAAGGACTTGAGCCTGGTCACGGATCTGTTGGTTCCTCCAAAATTCAAGATCCCAGATTTTGAGAAGTACAACGGAACCACGTGCCCTTCGCATATTTGACCATGTATTGTAGAAAAATTTCAATGTACCTGGATAATGAGAAACTTCTTATTCATTGTTTCCAAGACAGCTTAGTAGGGTCAGCATCACATTGGTACGCGCAGTTGAGCCAGGCCAACATCTGGTCTTGGAAAGATTTATCTCGAGCTTTCAGCGAACAATACAAATATGTCATTGACATGGTTCCAAACTGGTTGGTCCTGCAAGGGATGCAACAGAAGCATCATGAGAGCTTCTACTAGTATGCACAAAGGCGGAGAGATGTGGTTGCTCAGGTTCAACCATCATTGCTGGAGAATGAGATCACCCCGATGTTCGTAGAGACCTTGAAAGGCTCGTTCTATGATCGCATGATACATCATGCACAAAGAGTTCCGCAGACATGCTGATGAATGGAGAACTAATTTTAGCGTCTGTTAAGAATGGAAAGCTAGATGGAGGAGAAACAAAGAAGCCCTACAAGAAGAGGGAGAGTGAAGTCAATGCAACCAATGTCCACAACTCCAACTATGCGAAAGGGGTAGTTTTCAATAAGCCCAACATTCCAACTAAGGCACCTGCTGCAACAAGTTCACCAAAGGAAGAATGAATATACCAAGAGAGCTCTAAACCATACTTCCCTCCTATCCCAATGACGTATGCAGAATTATTCGCCGAACTAGTCAAATCCCAAATGGTGCTACCACATCATGTTTCTCATTTCTCACCTCCATACCCCATATGGTACGATAAGAAGGTGCAATGTAAATACTACGTAGGTATTAGTGGGCACACTATTGAGAATTGCATTACTTTTAAAAGAATGGTGGATGATCTGAGGAAATCAAGCATGTTATCATTTGACACGTCTGAAGAGAAAGATAACATTTTGCCAAATCATCAAAAGGCGGGAGTGAATGCAATCATTAAGGAGAAAGACAAGAGGATTGAGGAACATATTGCTGAAGTTAGGGCATCCATGAAATGGGTGTGGGCCCAAATGGATGCAGTTGGGATGCTGGAAGGAGGAGCCTAGAAGATAAAGATTGAAGAAGGACTATAATGTAAATATCACATAGTAGAAGGTCATGAGATTGAATGTTGCTTGAAATTTAAATAGTTGTTCCAAGTTAAAATGGATGGAAAAGAACTTGTATTCTTTGAGAAAGGAAGCATGAAGCACATGGTGGACGTATATGCGTCAAAGGAGTCTTCCTCTAGAAGAGATTATGCAGGAATGAAGCCTTTGGTTATTAAGGCCAAAGAAAAAGTTAGTGAGCCCACGAGGGGTGTGACCCCACGGCTAATAATCAAGGTACCGACCTTATTTCCATACAAGGGCAGCAAGCAAGTTCCTTGGAATTATGCTTGCAGGGTGGCAACCCCAGGAGAATCATCGGCTAGAGATAAGGCAAAAAAAGAACCGGTTAATGAAGTAAGCCACTTCACAAGAAGTGAAAGATTGTACTCCCCATCGACAGTATAAGATAGAGATACGACACAAAGAAGGGCTGCAGTTAAAGAGCCGGAGAAAGAAGATGAAAAAGATTTCTTCCAAGAGAAGCCACCAGTTTATCATGAGCCGGTGAAGGAGTCAGAGCCTCAAGAATTTCTGAAGATACTCAAACACAGCGAGTATAGCATGGTGGAGCATCTCCACAAGCTCCCAGGTTGAATCTCTATGTTGTCTCTTTTACTAAGTTCTAAGGGTCACCGTGATGCCTTGCTGAAGATTCTAAACCGGACGATTGTGCCAAAGGAGATCACAACCAACAAGATGGACATGTTAGTTAGTAACATCACTGTTAACAACTTTATTTCTTTTAATGATGAGGAAATACCTGAAGGAGGAAGGGGAACATACAAAGCTCTGCATATCTCAACAAGATGCAAAGGATATATGCTGCCAGGTGTCCTTATTGATAACGGGTCAGCTCTTAATGTCCTCCCATTAGCAACACTGAAGAAGTTACCGATAGAAAGCTCTCATGTGATAGCTTATCAAAACACTGTAAGAGCATTTGATGGGACTCATAGAGATGCATTTGGGAAAAATGAAGTACCTTTGTAGATTAGACCATTAACTTTTGATGTGGAATTCATAATCATGGATATAAAGCCCAGCTACAGCTATTTGCTTGGGCCCTCGTAGATCCACACAGCAGGCGCGGTCCCTTCTACCCTTCACCAGAAGTTAAAGTTTGTGATTGATGGACAACTAGTAACAGTCGGTGCAGAGGAAGAAATCATTACATCAGTAGTTATTGATGCACCCTACATTGAGTTTGATGAGGGTGCGCTCGAATGTCATTTTAGGACGTTGGAGCTAGTCAATGCGACCTTTGTCACCGAGGAAAGTAAAGTACCAGAGCCAGAACTATCTACCTGCACAAAGATGCAAGTAAAACAAACTCTTGGAAAATGAGCTGAAGTTGGAAAAGGATTCGGGAAGAGACACCAAGAGAGGCTATATCCAATGGTTATCCAGCCAAGAAGGATCAGTTTGGTTTAGGATTTAAACCCAATAGTTTGCAGAGAAAGGTAGAAATAAGAAAGCACCAAGAAAGAAGAAGGTCAAGATTGAATGGGGAAGAAATTGAGTGGGAGCCAATGATATTCCCACCCCTGAGCCATAATTTCAGATCCAGAGGTCTTCTGGATCCAAATGCCCGAGTTGGTGAAGAGGAGAAATGAAAGAATGCCCTATGTGAAGCCTTTGAGAAGTTGAGCATCAACGCTGTAACGAAAAATGAAGAAGAGAACAAGTACCTATCTATGATTCGCCCCTGCTCTAAACTCGACAACTGGACTACTAAAGAAATTCTTGTAGTCTTTGAGATAGTTACAAAGTAATTTTCAAAACTAACCCTTTTGCTTTAGGCCCCAAGGCAATTAGGGATCTTATGTAAAGGGCCTATGGCAAACTTATAATTCAATAAAGATGTATTTTTCAACAGACCTTGTGTGGAAAATTCTTCTCATACATTATAATAGTCACAAATTAACCCCAAAAGCAAAATGAAATCGAAAACAAGTTATTCCATTCATTTGTTTACCTCTTTTCTTTGTATATATTCTTTGCCTTTCCTTTTGCAAGTCTTCAGATATCAATAGCTTGAATGACTCTAAGTCGAACCTTGAAGTTTATTTTGAACTGCCTCTATGCTTAGAAGAAGTTGAAAATGTTAATGATGAAGAAGAATATGATTTACCCAATGATTTGCTCAGAATGGTAGAAGGATAAGAGAAACAAATTCTACCTTACAAGGAGGAATTGGAAATCTTGAAGCTTGGCACAATAGAAGAGAAGCGGGAGGTGAAGATCAGTACCATCATCACAGCCAAAACCCGATGGAGCTTGATTGAGCTCCTAAAAGAATACAAGGACATTTTTGCCTGGTTATATCATGACATGCCAGGTCTTGATACTGACATTGTTGTACACTGGCATCCAATAAAGGTAGGGTGTGAGCCTGTAAAGTAGAAGCTTAGAAGGATGAAAGCTGAGACACTCTTGAAAATTAGAGATGAGGTGAAAAAGTAGTATGACGCAGGATTCCTCGAAGTGGCTAAGTATCTAGAATTGGTGGCTAACATTGTTCCAATCCCTAAAAAAATGGAAAAGTACGCATGTGTGTTAACTATAGGGATCTTAATAGAGCAAGCCCCAAAGAAAATTTCTCGTTGCCACATATTGACACATTAGTGGATAATACGGTTGGACACTCCCTCCTCTCTTTCATGGATGGGTTTTCTGGGTATAACCAGATTAAGATGTGCCCAAAAGATATGGAAAAGACCACCTTCATAACTCTGTAAGGAACTTTCTGCCATAAGGTGATGCCCATTGGCTTAAAGAATGCTGGAGCAACCTATCAAAGAACCATGGTCATTCTTTTTCACGACATGATGCATCGGGAGATAGAAGTATACATGGACGATATGATCGCTAAATCTTGATCTAAAGAGGAACATCTGGTAAACTTATAAAAACTCTTTCAAAGGTTGAGGAAATTCCAACTAAAGCTTAACCCAAATAAGTGTACATTTGGGGTTACATCTAGAAAACTGTTAGGCTTTATGGTGAGCAGGAACGGAATAAAGATTGATCCAGACAAGATTAAGGCCATACAAGAACTCCCACTGCCTTAAACACAGAAGGAGGTTTAGGGTTTTCTGGGAAGGTTAAACTAAATTGCTCGTTTCATTTCCCAGCTGATTGATAAATATGATCCAATATTCAGACTGCTCAGGAAGAGTAACCCTGGCATGGAATGAAGAATGTCAGGCAGCTCTAAAAAAGGTTAAGGAGTAGCTAACTAATCCATCTGTATTGGTACCACATATTTCAGGGAAACCATCGATTCTGTACTTGACAGTATATGAGAATTCTACGGGTTACGTGTTAGGGCAGTACGACGAAACTGGAAGAAAGAAAAGGCAATATATTACCTGAGCAAGAAGTTCACTGACTGTGAAACAAGATACTCCTCAATTGAGAAGCTATGTTATGCTTTGGTATGGGCAGCTAAAAGGCTTAGGAAATATATGTTATATCACACTACATCGTTAATTTCGAAGTTAGATCCACTAAAGTTCATGATGGAAGCCCTGGCCTTGTTTGGAAGGTCAGTTCGCTGGCAAATGCTGTTATCAGAGTTTGATATCCAATACGTAAGCCAAAAAACGGTAAAGGGGATTGCCATAGCTGAATTTTTGGAAAGTAGAGCTTGTGACGACTATGAGGCGCTAAATTTTAATTTCCCTGATGAGGACCTGATATGTATCTCAGAATATAATGAGACCCCAACAAAGTCATGGGTCATGAATTTCGATGGTACTGCAAATGCTTTAGGGCGTGGTATTGGTGCGGTTTTGGTTTCACCAGAAGGAGATTATTACCCTTTCACTAGTCGTTTGAAATTTTTCTGCACCAATAATATGGCAGAATATGAGGCTTGCATATTACGGCTAAGAGAGGCCATTGAAAGGAAAATACGTAACTTGAGGGTTTTTGGAGACTCTGCCTTGGTTATCTACCAAATACGAGGCGAATGGGAGACCAAAGATGCAAATTTGGTAGAATACCACAAGCTGGTCCTTGAATTAACTAAAGAGTTCAATGAGATCACCTTCAAGTATCTCCCCAGAGAGGACAACCAGATGGCAGATGCTTTAGCTACCTTAGCAGCAATGTTTAAAGCAAGTGAATGCTCCAAGATGATACCCATCAAACTACGAATGTTAGACTCCCTAACTCACTTTTATGGTGTGGAATAAGATGCAGATGGCTTACCATGGTACCATGATATTTTGCAGTACATAAAGACAATAATATCCACCGCAAGCAACTGAGAATGAGAAATAAATGATCAGAAAGATGGTGTCGGGGTACGTTCTCAATGGAGAAGTCTTGTATAAAAGAAGTCAAGATCATGTGCTTTCAAGATGTGTGAATGAAAAAGAAGCCCAGTTGATTCTAGAAGAAGTTCATGAGGGAGTTTGTGGAGCTCACCCAAGTAGCTTCACCATGGCCAGAAGGATCATGCGCTTTGGGTGTTACTGGTCAACCATGGAAGGGGACTGCATCAATTATTCTTGCAAATGCCACAAGTGTCAAATTTATGTTGATAAGGTTCATACACCTCCTCAACATCTCCATGTCATGGAAGCTCCTTGGCTATTTTCTATGTGGGGCATAGATGTCATCGGCCAGATTCATCCGAAGGCATCAAATGGGCATCGATTTATTCTGCTAGCCATCAAGTATTTCACAAAGTGGGTTGAAGTAGCCTTGTATGCAAATGTCACTAGATCTAAAGTCTGTAAATTCCTAAAGAAAGAAATTATTTGTCATTACGGCTTACCTGAAAGTATTATCATCGATAACGCTTCCAATCTAAATAACAAGATGATAGTTGGAGTCTGTGATCAGTTCAATGTCAAGCATCATAATTTAGTGATATATCGCCCAAAAATGAATGGGGCAGTAGAGGCTGGAAACAAGAATATTAAGAAGATAATTGAAAAAATGGTGGATAACTATAAAGACTGACATGAGAAGCTATTGTTCACTCTTTACGCTTACAGAACTGCAGTACGAACATCCACTGGGGCAACACTGTTTTTATTGGTGTATGGAGTAGAAGCGGTATTACCAATAGAGGTAGAGATTCCATCGCTACGTGTCTTAATAGAGGCAAAATTGGAGGAGGCAGAATGGGTCCAGGCGAGATATGACCAGTTGAATCTAATTGATGAAAAGAGATTGAAGGCACTATGTCATTGGCAAATGAACCAAAGAAGGATGATAAGGGCTCATGAGAAGAGAGTTCACCCGAGAGAATTCCAAGAAGGCGATTTGGTGTTGAAAATAAAGTTAGCAATCCAAAGTGATTCTTGAGGAAAATGGGAATCAAATTGGGAGGGACCTTACATTGTAACAAAGGTTTTCTCAGGAGGTGTATTGATTTTCGCTGAAATGGATGCAGATGAACTTCAGAGCCTGACAAACTTGGATTTAGTCAAAAAGTATTATGTTTGAAAAAGAAAAAAAAGAAAAGAAAAAAGAAAGAAAAAGAAAGAAGAAAAAGAAAGAAAAAAGATAAGAAAAGAGGGGTTCAAAATGAAAACCTGAAAAGGGAGTTTTGAAACCAAATGAGAACTTGAGCTGTAACCCCATAAAGGGTGGCTTAGGTAGTTGATATAGCTGGTAATTCTCTCAGGGGCTTGACAGGGATGAATTACATATCTTCTCGTGTTATCATCATTTTCAAAGTCTACTCGGTAGGGGCATCATTCAAGGCATCCCATGGCGTTTCGACCAGAGAAGTTTTGGTCATCGATATCTGAATACTTGTTTTTGCAACCTTTTTTCTATTTGCCACAGTATTAATACGATTTTGTTTCATCAACCCTACTTCCTTTGCTTATACCCCACATCTCTTTTACATAAGCATCCTGCATTGAAATGAGAGTTAATAAGTTTGGCATCATTTAAAATGTGCAAAAGTTTTTTTGAGCATTGCTCTGAAAATTGTTTAAAAAGGGTATTGGAACTATGCGGCATTCCGGGGTTAAGTTTTGAACCAGGGGCATGAAGTTCAGAAATGGAGCATAAAGACATTTAAGGTGGAAATAAGTTTTGTTGTAATGATTCCCATGCAAATAATTCAAAGCACTTCATGAATTCATGAATCTGAGAACTCTCAAGAAGTTCTGAAGGTTTTATTTTAAGGCAGCATGCTGCAAAAACAAAGATGTTTACATAAGTCATTCATTCTTCCATGATAATGAGAACAATTTTACAGACATTGAAGGAGATATCCTAGGATGTAAGGGTTTCCATTCAAGTTTTAGGGCCACTCAAGAAGGCATGTCACTGAATGTTGATGTATCAACTACAATGATAGTTGGATTTGGTTTGAATAATAATTAGAATACTAGAGACCTCTGCTCCCATGGCAGGGTAAAGGCTAAAAGAGTGTTGAAGAATCTGAGGATAAAAGTCAGTTCTTCCAACCAAGAGTACAAGATAACTGGATTGAGTGAACAAATATGCAAGGATCAAAGAAACCGAGGAAATATAGAGAAAAAGTACAAGTGTCTATCTAGGCTTTGCAAATGAACATCAAAGACTTAAAAAGATTAAATAAAAATGAAAAGGAAAAGAAACATGCATACATTTGATAGGTATCCTTAGGGGCATGCACATCACAATCATAGCATCAGTTCTGTTTATTTCTGACAAGTTTAGAGTTTGCTTATCTATTCAAGCGTGAGGATAATAGAAACTGCCTATCCGTTCGGGCATAAGGAGAATAGATTTCACTTATCTATTCGAGCGTGAGGAGAATAGAACCCGCCTATCCGTTTGGGCATAAGGAGAATGAAGTTTTCTTATCTATTCGAGCGTGAGGAGAATAGAACTCGCCTATCCGTTTGAGCATAAGCAGAATGAAGTTCGTTTATCTATTCGAGCATGATAAAAATAGAACTTCCTTATTCGTTCAGGCATAAGGAGAATGGAGTTCGCTTATCTATTCGAGCAAGAGGAGAATAGAACCTGCCTATCCGTTCGGGCATAAGGAGAATGAAGTTCGTTTATCTATTCGAGAGTGAGGAGAGTAGAACCTACCTATCTATTCGGGCATAAGGAGAATGGAGTAAGCTTAACTATTCGAGCATGAGGAGAATAAACCTACTTATCTGTTCGAGCATGAGAATGGCGGAACCCACCGGTTTGGCGTCGCAAAGAGTTTCGATGGTTTGGTGTTTGGTGAAAATCAGTGTCCTTTATTATTTGTTCTATTCCTATTTCATCGGAATGACCAATGTGGGGCAGTTGTTGTCACTAAATTTTCACTTAAGCTTTTATTAGTTTATATTGTTTTTGTTTTATTATTGGTTGTTATTTTTTGTTGTGTACACTATTGTTAGTGTTAGTGTTGTATGTCATTGTTAGTATATTAGTTAGTTTTATTTTAAATTGTAAAAAGGTTCATTGTGTTTAAAAGGAGTCCATTATATATGGGACTACTAGAGTCAACCAAAATAAGTTGCCAGTCCACTAAGTTAGGTTCGATCCATTTTGCTAAATTTATGCTACAGCTAGCCGACAGATCCTATGTGCATCCAGAGGGAAAAATCGAGGACATACTGGTAAAAGTTGATAAATTTATTTTTCCCGCTAACTCTATTGTTTTGGATTGTAAAGCAGATGAGCATGCACCTATCATTCTCGGGAGACCATTCCTAGCAACAGGGAGAACCTTGATCGATGTTGAAAAGGGAGAACTCACTATGAGGGTGAATGACCAGCAAGTTAAACTAAATGTGTTCCAAACACTAAGGCATGTCGATGATCCAGAAGAATGCCAACTTCTTCATGCCACGGTAGAGTTTAACTTCGAGGAGGAATTTAGTTGCCTCGGCAACTACATTACCGATCAAGAAGAACCTGAGGAGTATGAAGAACCGGTCAATGAGGAACAACAAGAAAAGGCAAATTGGCTAGTCAATCGACCAGGAAAAGAAGCTAATCAAAATGTTGATGCTACACAAGAAGGCAATAGGGAGGAGGACGCGGATCTAGAGATATGCGATGCATTCCCGGATGAACAAATTTTAATTGCCTCGACAACCATGGACGCGAACACCTCGGCAACTATGGACGCACACGCCTCGGCAACTCTCGACGCCGCAGCAGCCTTTGACGCGCACGCCTCGGCAATTTTGGGAGCAGTCACCACGGCAGCACATGCCTCGGCAATACCCTGGTACGCGGATTTAGTTAAATTCCTTGTTTGTGGTATTTTACCTTATGACATTACTCACCAAGGGAAGAAGCGGTTCCGCCATGATGCTAAGCATTACTTTTGGGACGAGCCTCTTTTGTTTAAACAATATGCAGATCAGGTTATACGCCGATGTGTCCCTGAAGAAGAGCAACAAAATGTACTCCGGCAATGCCATTCTTCACCCTATGGAGGACATTTTGGAGGAACTCGTACCACGGCCAAAGTTTTGCAATCTGGTTTGTATTGGCCAACATTGTACAAAGATGCCCAAGACTTTTACAAGCAATGTGATCGTTGCCAGAGGAAGGGCAATATCTCTAGACGACATGAGATGCCACTCCAGAACATCATCGAGGTGGAATTGTTCAATGTATGGGGGATCGATTTTATGGGACCTTTCCCATCTTCATTCGGCAACCTCTACATTCTACTTGCCGTCGACTACGTGTCTAAATGGGTTGAGGCAGCTGCAGTTCCCAACAACGATTCCAAGACCGTGAAACGATTCTTGTAAAAAAACATATTTACACGGTTTGGGATGCCGAGAGCAATTATCAGTGACGAAGGCAAGCATTTTGACAACAGACTAATTGCCAAGATGTGTCAACGCTTCGGCATATCACCCACAAACCAACGGGCAAGCAGAAATTTCCAACCGAGAGTTGAAGGGAATACTCGAGAAAGTTGTAAATCCCTCTAGGAAGGATTGGTCATTAAGACTAGATGACGCACTTTGGGCATATCCCACTGCACTCAAAACACCTTTAGGTATGTCCCTCTTCCGACTTGTCTATGGCAAGACATGCCATCTACCGGTGGAAATCGAACACAAGGCATACTGGGCAATAAAGACCATGAATATGGATTGGGAAAGTGCCGGACAAAAGCGTTTGTTGGACCTTAATGAGATAGAAGAATTTCGTGCACTCGCCTATAACAATGCACGAATCTACAAGGAGAAAACAAAGCGATGGCACGACAAGAAACTATTGCCACGGCAATTCATGCCAGGGCAACTAGTTCTCTTATTCAATTCTCGGCTAAAACTTTTCCCGGGAAAGCTGAAATCAAGATGGTCGGGACCATTCGAAGTCGTCAAACCATTCTCCCATGGTACTGTGATAATCAAGTCCATCTCTGACAACCATGAATTCAAAGTTAATGGACAAAGATTGAAGCACTACAATGGTGCCGATGTGGAACGTAACAAGGAAGTGGTCAACTTAGGAGATGCATGAGCATGCTCTCCCTTTTGATATTTTTATTTTTATTTTTATTTATTTTTATTTTTATTTTTGATTAATTATTTATTTTATTTTATTTTTTTCGAATTTTTATTTTTTTCGATTATTATTAATTTTCTTTAGGATAGATTTTTTTTAAGTTTAATAATCCTATTACACATCTTTATTTATTTTCTTTATTAGTTTACCTTTAATTTTAATCCTTATTTGATTTGTGTTTGAATTGTAGGAAAAAAAGTTCAAGATAAAGAGGAATTTTAATCCAAGTAGGAAAACATCTTCAACAAGGAAACTAATGGGCTGAATCTAAGGCTTATATAAAGCCTCCAATTTACCATAATCACAACCCCTTTGCCGTCACCCTCTCCCTAAACCAAACCCTTTTTCGTTTTCCCCTAATTCCACCCACCTATCTTTTCTATAAAACCCATCACCCTTAACCTATTTCCACTTTCTATCTTGTAACTTTTTAGTTTCTTTTCTTTTCTTTTCTTTGTTTTTACAAAACTCACAACCAAGATCATCCATGGCATCCAAGATTAAATTTTTAGTTCATCCAAGTTCCTCCAAAGAACCAAGATACAAGAAGTTTGCTACACCGGTGGTTCAAGAAAGATTTCACTCCAAGTTTGAAAGCCGGAAGATTCATGAAGAACAAGGCTTTGAATACTCCAACTCTCATCAAGATTTCGGCCTTGAACCATTCATCTTCGAGAGGATTGCACATCAAAAGTGGCAAATCTTTTGCCATCAACCGGAACCGGGTAACATCTCATGGGTAAGAGAATTCTATGCTCACTCACCTAACCCGGATAATCCTTATGTTTTTGTCCGTGACAAGGCCATACTCATAAGTCCCGAAAACGTCAACACCTTTTACGGGCTTTACATTGAGAAGGACGAGCATCAAGCCTTCGTTGATCAAATCACTCCCAAGCAACTCGACAAGGTGCTTCAAGAACTCACTCAACCGGGAACTCATTGGAACGACGGTAAATACAAGGGCACGGTAAATCGCCTTCGGCTTTAACCCGAGGCAAAACTATGGAATAAGTTTGTTAAAAATTCTTTAATGCCCACCACACACAATACTACTGTTGATATACCACGTCTTTTGCTCATACATTCTATTTTGCATAATCGCATCATTAACATTGGAAAAATTATTTGTGATGAGATTTTTTTATGTAGCTCAAAAGATAAAGGTTCTCTTTTCTTCCCTTGCTTAATTTCTAATCTTTGCAATGAGATGCATGTCCCAAGTGAGTCCACCGATGAAAAGGCCCTACCCAAGTCCGGTTGGAATCAAGCACTAATCCTAAAGCTAATGGGAGAGGCACCGGGAAATTCTTCAAGGCCTCCAATTGCCACGGCAACTCCTGCCGCCCCGACAATCCATAATGCCCAAGCACCTAACGCCCGGACAACTCGGCCATCAACCCCAGGACACTTTGAAGCACTCTTGCAACCATTGGTGAGCCACCTAAGGCAAATTGAAGACCGGCAACTAATGTTCATGCGGTACATGAAGGAGCACAACAATGCCATCACCCAAGTCATCCTAGAAAAGTACCCGGACAGTCGCGTGCCGTTCCTGATCTTTCCTGCTGAAATCCTTGCCCCGGCAACCAATGAAGCAGTCGCCATGGAAACCGTAACAGATGACGCCGCGGCAACCTACATCGTGCCTGCACAAGCTGACGCCATGGCAACCAACCCTGAAGATGCTATGGCAACCAAAGCTAAAGACATCCTGGCAACCACTACAAAAGCCAAAGGTAAAGCACCTATGCCCGAACCAACTCCTACGGAATCATTTTCTAATTTTTCAGATTCGGACGAGTCCTCCATTGCACCAACAAAGACTGCACCAATTGAATCCTCCAAGCGAAAAGCCAATGACATGGATGAAGAGGACGATGAGGACAAACCCGTACGAAGATCGATTCCACCACCGGCAACAAGAAAACAACCATCGCGTTCAAACAAGAGAATCAAGACACGGATCAAAAGGAAACTAATCATCTACGATGACGAACTCTTGGAGTAAGTCCTCGTATGTATTTTATTTTTTGTTATTTTTATTTTTTTAATGCATGCACTGAGGACAATGCCTCACTCGAGTTTGGGGGGGATTGTTATTAGTAGTTACCATGTTTAGTTACATTATCTTAAGTATTACATTTAGGATACATAAATTGCTTGCCATGCCTTTAGTTGGAATAAGAATTGCTTAGATTTGATGAATATCCGATGATGACTTTGCCAATGCACTTAATTGATAGAATTTTTATTCTAGGATAACCATGGAAAAACTTAGAATTTTACTATGATGCTAAATTTGATGAAACACTGTTGTGGTTTGATTGATTTAAGGAATTCTAGTGAACTTAGGTTGATAATTAACAAATTGGGGGATTAGAATAAAAATTGGATGAATGCTATAGGTGCCCGAAATTGGCTCTAGCATGTGCTAAAAAAAATTTGATCACTAGAGGTGCCCGAAACTAGCTCTAGTATGTGTTAAAAAAATTGATAGCTAGAGGTGCCCGAAACCGGCTCTAGTCGAATAAATTAACTTAAGAAAACTAAAAACAAAACACTAGAGGTGCCCAAAACTAGCTCTAGTTAAAACATGTTAAAAAGAACCCAATGAAGTAATTTGAAAACCTCTTGTTTGCATAGAATCTGAAAAATCAACTTGAACACAACTCCGCACACACTCATAAGCATTATAGTTTGATTCCGAGTAATTCCTAAGTTTTTCGAAAAATGAAAAGCCAATCATACTTTGTGCCCCGGTTCAGAGAATTGAAATCAAGTTCAAAGCTAAGTTTGTGAAAATTGAAGTCTTGGCAGGTAATTATGAGTTTGCATTGCTTGAGGACAAGCAATAGTTCGAGTTTGGGGGTGTGATAAGTGGTCAAAAGTACTATTTTTTCTTACCCTTTTTACTCATATTATTGTTAGACTTAGGCTCATATTAGTTGCATAATTAGCCATTCATGCATTAATCCCTGTTTCCTTCCATCGTTGAGCTTGATTACATAACTTGGTAGTTTTTGTGGGAAAAGATGCTGCTTTGGTGTGTTTTGTGTGTATGTGCAGGATCACTTGCCAAAGCAAGGCTGGAGCTATTTGCCAGGGCAATGCATGAAGGAGACGCCGAGCTAGTTGCCAGGGCAATGCATGAAGGAGGCGCCGAGCCAGTTGCCAGGGCAATTGTCAACAAGAGCAAAGGAAATATGGTAGTCGAAATTGATGACTAGACAAGCCCAAGATGACGTGGAGCAAAGCCCAATCCCAAAGGAATTTGATTTCCATGAAGAGATTAAAGAAGAATTAAATTCCAAGAAGATAGGAGAAGTTCTAGTAGGAATATAATTATAATAAAGAATTATATTCTTTAAAGATAATTTAATTCCAACTTAACTTCCTCCTCAAAGAAGGACTTTGGCCTAGCCCTATAAATAAGAGGGAGATTTCGACAATCCATAAAGAGCAAGAGAGGAGAATTTTGACAAATCCAAGGAGAGCAAGAGGAGAGAATTTTCGACAAGCATCTAGGGCAAGGAGGATTTCGACAAGCCTCCTTCTTCATCTTTTATTTCTTGTTCGATTGGGTTCATGCTAGGGATTAATTATCTTGTGTTTCTTTGGAACCTAGCCATGAACTAAATCTATTTGGCTATGGTTATTGTGTTTTGTGGTTGTGAGAAACTATTGGTTTTTTTTAGGTAATAAGAGTTTGCACTTTTCTATTCAAGGTTTATTCATTCTTGGTTCTTATTCTTGTTTGCGAGTGAATTGGGAGAGGATCTCGTAACTTCATCTATTTATCTAATATCGGGAGAGTTAGATTCAAGAAACGAATGAATATGATCTTTATTCAATCTATTGATGGTGAAGATTAATCCGGCTTTGGAATAAGTTAAGGATTTCAACAGCTAAGAGGAGCGCAAGATTGGTTGTTGTTCACCCTTGATTCACGCATGAATGTATTATCAAGGCCTGCACAAGTAGCTAGAGTTTTGACTTAGGGATAAGAAGAAACCATTGAAGAACGCTCTGCCGAACCTTGAAGGTTGCTGCCCAGATGCCCAACTAGTTGCCCAGACAACCATCGATTAGTTGCCAAGGCAACCCCGTTGTGCAAGTTGCCACAGCAACTGAGTTGCCCATGCACTCTTTTACCAAGACGATCCAATCGGCTATCACACCTCAACTCACGATAACCTGGCCTATCTCTCTCTCATTTGATCTCATATATTCATTTACTTTATTGCTTTCTAGATTAGTTATTAGTTAACTTCCTATAATCCTTTATTTGTGTTTTTACTTTTTACAGTGCAAGAGACTAGATTCTTGAAGTGGCACCAATCCTTGTGGAGACGATATCTTTTATACTATAACTTGCAACGTGTATACTTGCACAATTGCGTAGCACTTATTACGCGCAACAGTTAACATGGTTTTAAAGCGTATATTGGCAAGTGGTGAAGCCTATAATAATCGGATATAATTGGTTGACCAATTGGATGAGAGTGCATTATAATATGTTTGCAAAATTCGTATGTACGTGAGCCAAAATTCTTTGGTTACACAATAGGGGTAGCTATAGTGTGTTGCGAGTGATAGGGGTAGTTCCATCAAAAGATAGATGATTTTGCTTTAATGAGTTTTAAAGCATGAGCCTATATTTGAGTATGATGAGAAATGGTTTGTTGAGAAAAGGTTTTCAAAAGGCATTGTTATGGTTTTTAGAATGAACATCCCTCACTAAGCTTATTGCTTACGCTCTCTTTTCTTAGCAATGCAGAAAAGTAGATTAAACGAGTAGCAAGGAAGCAAGTGAAGAAGTCCAAGTGTCACTCATAGCTCAAGTATGGTTTTTAACAAATCAATAGTAGTAAGTTTGGCAATGAGAGGGTACCTTAATATTTTGGGAGTGTATGTTGTGAACTCCCTGCTTTGGCACAAGTTTGTAGTGCCTTTATAGACTTGTAAATGTCCTCTTTATGATGGTTGTGGTTTGGTTATTGCTTTTGAGGTTTATATGCTTCTTTCGCTATGGAGCTTGCCTAAGTTTCCATTTGATGCATGATGATATCTTTGGTTGATGTTTCTAATGTTTTTGGTTGAGGATCGATCCCTAAATATGTTATGTATGCCTTAAAAACATGCCTATAGGGTTTGGCTTGCATTTAGAAGTGATTAAATAGCATATTTAGGCATTTTAGGCCTAGGCGTATCGATACGCGGGCAACTGTATCAATACGGGTAAGCCAAATTAGGCTTGGCGTATCGGTACACGATGACCCGTATCGATACGATCCAAGAGGAAAAAAATGAGCTATTTCGATACGCGAAAAAGCGTATCGGTATGGGTTTAAAGATTAAGATCTTGGGAGCTTACTATACAAATGCGTACCGATATGATCCCTGGTGTATCAATACGGTCAGCGGTTAAAGTAGTTATATGACATCTTTTGGGGTTCTGAATCTTTGCATTTTAGCCCCTAAATGGTTGTGAAGGCAATTGAGTAAGCTTGGATGATTATATTGAGCTGAAATTTGATATGTGAGCATGAAACCAGACTAATTGAATATTGGTAACTTTAATTTCATAATAGGTCCCTAAAATTTGTAAGTTTTGCAAATTGGTCTTTAATCACGAAATAGGACGACTAGATGTCGATTTGACGCCCGATCGAGTTGTATTTTTCACCGCTGTCAGCATGTACACTTAGGATAATAATGAAGCATTAAGAAAAGATAAACAGAAAAAATACAAGGTTTGTTTATTAGGTAAACCTTCCCAGTTTATTCCAATATTCTCCGTGTGACTCGTTCAGTTCGGTCTTGCGACTAGACTGGGTCGCCGGGGTTACATTTGTTGGTATGAGGGCTAGGTTTACGAAAAATTGAGAGGTAAGATGGTTGATTTCTTGATGTTTGATATGCATGGTGTTTGATAATATGTTGTATGTTCGCTATGTGATGATTTGGGATAGAGATTAGGGTACCCATTGCCAGTATTACTATTAATATGAAGAGATTTTGTTTTAAAACTTGAGCGTCTTATATTCTTGCTTCTTGTTAGCCTAACTATTTTCATTGTTGCATTTTATATGCTAGAAATTCATTTTGTTTTCATAATGGGACCGAGACGAGAGCTAAGGGTTAGTGCGCGTAATGTGGTGGGTGGTGAGCATAATGATGATTTACTGCCCCCTCCTCCTCCTCTTGGTGGTGAGGGAGTTGGAGCTGGAGTTGGTGCGAGAGGTGCTGGACCTAAGGGAGCCTAGAGTCATGCTATGGTAGACATGACACCGTTAGTCCAGGCTATAGTTAGAGCTTTTCAGGCTGCGATGGTGGCTATGCATGCGATTGCGCCACAACCTGCGACTAATCCTAGTTTGCCTTTAAAGCGTTTGCACAACTTGGGTGGTACTGAGTTTAGAGGTTTGTCTTTGGAGGGTTTTGAGGCATGGTCTGAGAGTACCCAGAGGATTCTTGGCCAGATGGAGTGCAGGGATATGTGCAAGTTGGGTTGTAAGGTAACTTTGCTTCAGGGTGATGCTTATTTGTGGTGCACTATCACTATCGCGGGGATGAAACCTGCAGGTGTGACATGGGAGTTCTTCGGGGCTGCTGTCCAAAGGAAATTTTTGGTCACTCGCTATCAAGAAGAGAAGAAGCGAGAGTTCATGGCTTTGGTGCAAGGCAACATGTCTGTTTCAGAGTATGAGGTTCAGTTCGTCAGGTTGAGCCAGTATGCTCCTGAGCTGGTTCCCGATGAACAGAAGAGATGTGATTGCTTTCATTATGGCTTGGTGAAGGAAGTGGAGACCTATATGTTGGCTTTAGAGTATACAAATTTTGATGTCTTGGTCACTCGTTCCAAAGACATTGAGTAGAGTTTGGGTTTATCCTCTTGCCTAGGAAATTCTAGTTTCGGTAAGAGAGTTGCTGAGTTTGATGGTGGTAGAGATCATAACAAGAGGCAGCGAGATAGGAAGTTCTATTTGGATCAAAGACGAGGGAGTGGTGGTAACATGGGCCGCAGACATCAGGGCCAGAATGTCGTGGTTCGTTTGCCTGAGTGTGGTCGTTGTTGGAGGAGACATTCTGGAGAGTGTTGGGGTAATCTTGGTGTTTTTTGGGGTTGTGGTTCGTAAGGTCATGTGAAGCGTAATTGTCCTTAGTTCAGCCTTAGAGGGGTTGTGGGCGCAATCGAGGTAATTTTCATCATAAGGAGGATGGTCAGAGGAATGTTGCTCATGTTGTGGTAGTTCAGCCTGAAGGAGGTGGACTGGCTAGGGTGTATGCACATCGTGAGGGAAGGAATGACACAGATATGATCGCATGTACCTTTACTTTGGAATCCTTGCCATTACTTTCTTTGATTGATTCTGGTTCCACGCATTCATACATCTTGCACGAGCATGCACAGTTTCTTGACATATCGATCGAGCTTTTAGATGTGGGTATGCAAGTGACGAGTTCTTTTGGTGAGCCAGTTGTTGTAGGAAGTTGTATAGGAGGTGTCCGTTGATAGTTTAAGGACATGTGTTTGTTGTTGATATGATGGAGTTACCTTTCTATGGTTTTGATGTTATTCTTAAGATGGATTGGTTAACCGAGCATAGGGCTGTGGTAGATTATGAAACCAAGCGTGTTTCGTTGAGGCTTGCCGACGATTATGAAGTTGTGGTTGTGGGTGAGAATGTTAAGTTTTTGTCCAATGTTATTTCGGTGGTGGAAGTGCAAAAGTTGATGAATGGAGGATGTCAAGCATACTTGGCGTATGTTATGAATCCGAATATGAATGAGGCACGTCCCCAGGATATCCGGACTGTTTGTGATTTTTAGCGGGTGTTTCCAGAAAAGTTGCCTGGTTTGCCGTCAGATAGGGAGATGGAGTTTTGTATCGAGACGTATATGAATACGACTTCGGTGTCCATTACTTTGTATCGTATGGCACCCAAGGAGTTGAAGACGCAGTTTCAGGAGTTGTTAGACTGTGGGTTCATTCGGCCTAGTGTGCCTTGGGGAGCGCCGGTGTTGTTTTTAAAAAAGAAAGATGGCACTATGATAATGTGCATCGATTATCAGCAACTGAATAAGTTGATAATAAAGAATAAGTATCCTTTGGCACGAATTGACGACCTATTCGATCAATTTCATGGTACAACGATGTTTTCTAAGATCGATTTGAGATCAGGATACTATCAGTTGAGGGTGAAAGATAAGGATGTACCAAAAACAACATTTCGTACCCGTTATGGGCATTATGAGTTCTTGGTGATGCCGTTTGGGTTGAAGAATGTGCCTGCAGCTTTTGTTAAGCGTTCAAAAGTACTATTTTTATTACCCTTCTTATTCATATTATTGCTAGACTTAGGCTCATATTAGTTGCATTATTAGCCATTCATGGATGTTTACATTGTTTCCTTGGTAGACAAGCTTGATTTCATATTTTGCTTAATTTTGTGGAAAAAGATACTGCTTTGGTGTGTTTTGTGTGAGTGTGCAGAATCACTTGCCAAAGCAAGGCTGGAACCAGTTGCTAGGGCAATGCATGAAGGAGATGCCGAGCTAGTTGCCAGGGCAATGAATGAAGGAGATCCCGAGCTAATTGCCAGGGCAATTTTCGATAAGGGATAAGATGATATGGTAGTTGAAATTTATGACTAGATAAGCCCAAGATGACGTGGAGCAAAGTTAAATCCCAAAGGAGTTTGATTTCCATGAAGAGGTTAAAGAGAAATTAAATCCCAAGAAGATAGGAGAAGTTCTAAAAGGAATTTAAATATAATAAAGAATTATATTCTTTAAAGATATTTATTTCCAACTTAACTTCCTCCTCAAAAAAGACTTTGACCTAGCCGTATAAATTGAGGACCAAGCCATCAACTCCATAGGGAGAGAGGGAAGAAATTTTGACAAAGAGAGGAGGGAGATTTCGACAAGAGCAAGGAGAGATTTCGACAAGGCTTCAACCATTCTTCATCTTTTTCTTTCTTGTTCAATTAGGTTTATGCTAGGAATTTTTTGTTTTGTGTTTCTTTGGAACCTAGCCATGAACTAAATCTATTTGGCTAAGGTTATTGTGTTTTGTGGTTGTGAGAAACAATTGGATTTTGTTAGGTAATAAGAGTTTGCACTTTCAATTCAAGGTTTACTCATTCTTGGTTCTTATTCTTGTTTGCGAGTGAATTGGGAGAGGATCTCGTAACTTCATCTATTTATCTAATATTAGGAGAGTTAGATTCAAGAAACGAATGAGTATGGTCTTTATTCAATCTATTTATGGTGAAGATTAATCTGGCTTAGGAATAAGTTAAGGATTTCAACGGCTAAGAGGAGCGCAAGATTGGTTGTTGTTCACCCTTGATTCACGCAGGGCTGTATTATCAAGGCATGCACAAATAGCTAGAGTTTTGACTTAGGGATAAGAAGAAACCATTGAAGAACGCTCCGCCGAACCTTGAAGGTGCTGCCCAGCCGCCCAAGTAGATACCCAGCTAGTTGCCCAGCCAACCATCGATTAGTTGCCAAGGCAACCCCGCTGTGCAAGTTGCCACGACAATTGAGTTGCCCTTGCACTCTTTTACCAAGACGATCCAATCGGCTATCACACCTCAACTCACGATAACCTGGCCTATTCTCTCTCATTTGATTACATCTTCTTTTACTTTATTGCTTTATAGTTTAGTTGTTAGTTAAACTCATACAATCACCTACTTGTGTTTTTACTTTTTACAGTGTAGGAGATTAGATTCTTGAAGTGGCACCAATCCCTGTGGAGGCGATATCTTTTATACTATTACTTGCGACGTGTACACTTGCACAATTGCGGAGCACTTATTACGTGCAACAAGTTTTTGGAACAGTTGCCGGGGATTGGCAATAGCAACTTTGTTTTTATTTTCTTGCACTTTTTATTTTTCTTGTTTAAGTTTCAAAGGGTTAACAAACTTTGGTTTTGCATTGGTATATGACTAGGGCGAGACCGATTACACCAAAATATCCCTTTGATCCAAAAATCGAACGAACCTTGCAAAGACTCAGACGAAGGTTAAAAGTAGCAATGGCTAATCAAGATGGCTATATGAATCAGGATGTTTCAGAGGAGGAGTGATTCTTGCACGAAACAAAACTATTCGATACTATCTTAAAGACAATCTTGAAGGACTTAATCCAGGAGTTGTTACGCCTAAAATTGAAGCCAACCAGTTTTAGTTGAAACCAGTGATGTTCAATATGATCAACACAATTGGTCAATTTGGCGGTTCAGCAACTGAAGATGCATGACAACATCTTAAATCTTTCATCGACATTTGCAATTCATTCAAAATACAAGGAGTCACTCCTGATGTTTTACGACTAAGATTATTCCCCTATTCACTAAGGGATAGGGCGAAAACATGGTTGAATAGTATTCCTGCCGGGTCAATAGGATCTTGGACTGATCTTTGTCGTGATTTCCTTGCTCAATTTAATCCTACAAATTTGACTGATAAGCTTCGTAACGAAATTACTTCTTTTCGGCAGGCAGATGATGAATCCATGTACGAGGCTTGGGAGCGATATAGAGAACTTCTACACAAATGCCCCATACACGGATTCCCAGTGTGGACACAAGTAACAATGTTTTACAACTCTGTGAATACACCAACAAGGATGATGCTAGATGCCTTGGCAAACGGCATACTCCTAGATAAGTCGCCAGAGAAAGCAATGCAAATTCTAAACAGGCTTGCCAAGAATGATTATCAATTCCTATCTGCTAGAAGAGGAGGAGTTAGTCGCCAAGCCACAATACATGAACTAGGATCATCAGATTCAGTTTCGGCACAATTGGCCACTCTAACCAAGATGGTCCAGAACATGCAGAAACCAAACAACGCACAGGAGGTCAAGGTAATGGATTCCTTTTGTGATTTATGTGGTGGTAACCATGATTCTTCTGAATGTATGCAGAATCCGGAATCCAGCTTTTATGTGGGGAATTATGACCGGAACAACAATGTGATGTCCAATACATACAATCCAGCTTGGAAGAAGCACCCAAATTTTTCATGGAGTAATCCCAACAATGCTCTAAACCAGAACAATCAGAATGCACAAGCATCGGGATTCCAGCAGAATATGCCACGGAACAGTTGCCGCAGCAACAACCAACAACATCTAGTTCTTTGGAAAATTCTCTCAATGCTTTTATGTTGAAAACTGAATCTTATATGGCTGAGAATAGTAACTTCATAAAAAGAACTGATGCTTTTATTAACAGGACCGAGATGAGATTGCAAAACCAAGAAGCGGCAATCAAATCATTGGAGAATCAAGTCGGACAATTTGCTCAAAACCTGAATACTAGACCGCAAGGAGGTTTACCTAGCGATACTAAAGTCGCAAGAGGAACTTGCCATGAGCAATGTAAGGCGATCACCACTAGAAGTGGATAACAACTTAAAGAGGCTCAAGCTCGCTCATCAAACAAAACTCCACAAAAAGAACAAGACGAACTAGGTGGCAAAGCCTCAGATGTTGAACCAGGAATTGCCGCGGCAACCAGCGATAGGTACGCCACGGTAACCCCAGTTGACGATGCCTTAGCAACTCTAGTTGCCTCGGCAATGCCACCAATCAGGTTCCAGACCAATGAAAGGATCAAAGATATCCGACTTCCACAAGCATTCCAACAAAGGTTGAAGCGATAAAAGCAAGAATATCAATTCAAGAAGTTTCTTGATATCCTAAAACAAGTCCACATCAACTTGCCGTTGGTTGAGGCAATTGAACAAATGCCGAACTATGCCAAGTTTCTAAAAGACATTGTATCCAAGAGAACAAGGCTAGGAGAGTTTGAAATAGTTGCCGCAACAAAGGGATGCATGGCCATGTTGCACAATCGCATGCCACCAAAGTTGAAGGATCTCGAAGGTTTCACAATACCCTATTCCATTGGAAACCACTATGTCGGCAAAGCATTATGTGACCTTGGAGCCAGCATAAACTTGATGCCTAAATCGGTTTTCCAGAAATTAGGAATCAGGAAGGCAAGACCTACAACAGTTATGCTACAGCTAGCCGACAGATCTTATGTGCATCCAGAGGGAAAAATCGAAGACATACTGGTAAAAGTTGTTAAATTTATTTTTCCCGCCGACTTTATTGTTTTGGATTGTGAAGTAGATGAACATGCACCTATCATTCTCGGGAGACCCTTCCTAGCAATAGGGAGAACTCACAATGAGGGTGAATGACCAGCAAGTTAAACTAAATGTGTTCCAAACACTAAGGCATGCCGATGATCCGGAAGAATGCCAACTTCTTCATGCCACGGCAGAGTTTAACTTCGACGATGAATTTAGTTGCCTCGGCAACTACATTACCGATCAAGAGGAATCTGAGGAGTATGAAGAACCAATCGATGACGAACAACAAGAAGAGGCAAATTGGTTAGTCAATCGACTAGGTACATACTTTGAACCACTGGATTACTCAGGTACGGAAGGTAAACTCGAAAAGCCCTCCATTGAACAACCACCGATTCTTGAGTTGAAACAATTGCCAAGACAACTAAAATATGCTTACTTGGGAACCAATAATACATTGCCTGTAATTATTTCCTCTAAGTTATATCCTGAGTAGGAAAAGAAGCTGATCAAAATGTTGATGCTACACAAGAAGGCAATAGGGTGGACAATTGCCGATTTGAAGGGATTAGCCCAGCAGTGTGCATGCACAAGATTTTGTTGGAAGATAATCACAAACCTTCGATTGAGGCCTAGAGGAGACTGAATCATACCATGAAAGGGGTTGTAATGAAAGAAATCATCAAGTGGCTTGACGCTGGCATTATATACCCTATCTCTGATAGTACATGGAGAAGTCCGGTACAATGTGTACCAAAAAAGGGAGGTATAACGGTGGCAAGTAATGAAAACAATGAACTCATTCCAACCAGGACTATGACCAATTAGAGGGTTTGTATGGATTATCGAAAGCTAAACAAAGCCACTAGGAAATATCACTTCCCATTACCCTTTATTGATCAAATGATTGACCATCTTGCAGGTAAACCCTTTTATTGTTTTCTTGATGGTTATTCAGGTTACAATCAAATTACCATAGCACCAGAAGATCAAGAAAAGACAACCTTCACATGCCCGTACGATACTTATGCTTTCCGAAGGATGTCGTTCAGATTGTGTAATGCCCCGACAACCTTCCAAAGATGCATGATGGCACTCTTTTCAGACATGGTCGAAGACTTCCTTGAGATCTTCATGGATTATTTTTCCGTTTTTGGTAATGACTTCGACAGTTGCCTAGGCAATTTAGAGAAGGTGTTGGCAAGATGTAAAGAAATCGATTTAGTCCTTAATTGGGAGAAGTGCCATTTTATGGTAGATGAAGGAATAGTGCTCGACCACAAGATTTCATTCAAGGGAATTGAAGTAGACAAAGCCAAGGTGCCCGTGATCGAGAGATTACCTCCACCAAGTTCAGCTAAAGGAATCTAAAGCTTTCTTGGACATGCAGGTTTTTACATGAGGTTCATTCATAATTTTTCTAAGATTACTAAACCCTTGTGCAATTTGCTTGAACAGGATAAAGTCTTTAATTTTGATGATTCTTGCACCCAAGCATTCAAAACCCTAAAGGAAAAGCTTGCCTCGGCACCCATTGTCGTACCACCAGATTGGACGCTACCTTTTGAGCTCATGTGTGATGCAAGTGATTTCGCGGTAGGAGCAGTCCTAGGCCAACGCTCAGGTAAGACCTTTCATGTGATATACTACGCTAGTAAAACTCTTAATAGTGCTCAAGTGAATTACACAACAACGGAGAAAGAGTTACTAGCTGTAGTTTTTGTATTTGACAAGTTCCGATCCTATTTGATTGGTACAAAGGTAATTGTCCATATGGACCATTCGGCAATTAAGTATCTATTTACTAAAAAAGATGCCAAACCTCGTTTAATTCATTGGATATTGTTTTTGCAAGAGTTTGATATTGAAATTAAGGACAGGAAAGGAATAGAAAATCAAGTGGCCGAGCACTTATCACGCTTAGAACGCAATAGGGAGAAGGACGCAGATTAAGATATATGTGATGCATTCCCGAATGAGCAACTATTAGTTGCTCGGCAACCATGGACGCGTATGCCTCGGCAACCCCTGACGCCTCAGCAACCATGGATGCGCATGCCTCCGCAACCCTCGATGCCTCAGCAACTCTTGACGCGCATGCCTCAGAAATGTTTGACGCGCATGCCTCGGCAACTCCAGACGCGCACACCTCGGCAACCTTGGAAGTAGTTACCACTGATACACACGCATCGGCAACCATGGACGTGTATGCCTCGATAACCCTTGACGCACATGTCTTGGCAACCATGGATGTGCACGCCGCGGCAACTCTAGACGTGCACGCCTTGGCAACCTTGGAAGCAGTTGCCACGGTAACACATGCCTCGGCAATACCCTGGTACACGGATTTAGTTAATTTCCTTGTTTGTGGTATTTTACCTTATGGCCTTACTCACCAAGGGAAGAAGCGATTCCGCCATGATGCTAAGCATTACTTTTGAGACGAGCCTCTTTTGTTTAAACAATGTGCAGATCAGGTTATACGCCGATGTGTCCCTGAAGAGGAGCAGTAAAATGTACTCCGGCAATGCCATTCTTCACCCTATGGAGGACATTTTGGAGGAATACGTACAGTGGCCAAAGTTTTGCAATCCGGTTTGTATTGGCCAACACTGTACAAAGATGCCCAAGAGTTTTACAAGCAATGTGATCGTTGCCAGAGGACGGGCAATATCTCTAGACGACATGAGATGCCGCTCTAAAACATCATTGGGGTGGAATTATTCGATGTATGAGGGATCGATTTTATGGGGCCTTTCCCATTTTTATTCGGCAACCTCTACATTCTACTTGCCGTTGACTACGTGTCTAAATGGGTTGAGGCAGCTGCAGTTCCCACCAACGATTCCAAGACCGTGCAACGATTATTGTATAAAAACATATTTACAAGGTTTGGGATGCCGAGAGCAATTATCAGTGATGAAGGCAAGCACTTCGACAACAAACTCATTGCCAAGATGTTACAATGCTTTGGTGTATCTCACAAGATTGCCACGGCATATCACCACAAACCAATGGGCAACCAGAAAGTTCCAACCGAGAATTGAAGGTTATACTCGAGAAAGTTGTAAATCCCTCTAGGAAATATTGGTCAGTAAGACTAGATAACGCACTTTGGGCATATCGCACTGTATTCGAAACACCCTTAGGTATGTCCCCCTTCCGACTTGTCTATGGCAAAACATGCCATCTATCGGTGGAAATCGAACACAAGGCATATTGGGCAATCAAGACCGTGAATATGGATTGGGAAAGTGCCGGACAAAAGCGTTTGTTAGACCTCAACGAGATAGAAGAATTCCGTGCACTTTCCTATAACAATGCACGAATCTACAAGGAGAAAACAAAGCAATGGCATGACAAGAAACTATTGCCGCGGTAATTCATGCCAGGGCAACTAGTTCTCTTATTCAATTCCCGGCTAAAACTTTTCCCAGGAAAACTGAAATCAAGATGGTCAGGACCATTCGAAGTTGTCAAACCATTCTCCCATGGTGCCATGATAATCAAGTTCATCACTGACAAACATGAATTCAAAGTCAACGGACAAAGATTGAAGCACTACAACGGTGCCCATGTGGAACGTAACAAAGAAGTGGTCACCTTAGGAGATGCATGAGCATGCTCTCCTTTCGATATTTTATTTTTATTTTTTTTTGAACTATTTAATTCTTTTATTTATTATTTTTGGTTATTTTTCTTTTTAGGATAGATTTATTTATTTTCTTTAAGATTAAAACTACATCTTTCTTTCATATTTATCTAATTGTTTTTAAAAAATTTAAGTTTAAGCATTTCTTTGCACATCTTTATTTATTTTCTTTTATTAGTTTATCTTTAATTTTAATCCTTATATTATTTGTTTTTGAATTGTAGGAAAAGAGTTCAAGATAAAGAGGAATTTTGATTCAAGAAGGAAACTTCTTCAACAAGGAAATTAATGGGCTGAATCTAAGGCTTATATTAAGCCTCCAATTTACCCTAAATAAACCCTACATAACCGGGCAAACCCTTCCCCTTCCCTAAACCCCCTAGCCGTCACCTTCCCCCAATCTAAACCCTTGTTTTCTTTCTTTCAAAATTACTCCCACCCACCATATTTACTACCTATCTTTTCTATTTAACCCATCACCTTTAACTTCTAAGAAACCTATTCCTACTTTTTGCCTTGCAACTCTTTAGTTTCTTTTGCTTTCTTTTCTTTGTTTCTACCAAACTCACAACCAAGATCACACATGGCATCCAAAATCGAATTTTTGGTTCATCCAAGTTCCTCCAAAGAACCAAGATACAAGAAGTTTGCTACACCGGTGGTTCCAGAAAAATTTCACTCCAAGTTTGAAAGCTAGAAGATTTGTGAAGAACAAGGCTTTGAATACTCCAACTCTCATCAAGATTTCGGCCTTGAACCATTCATCTTCAAAAGGTTGCACATCAAAAGTGGTAAATCTTTTTCCATCAATCGAAACCGGGTAACATCTCATGGGTAAGAGAATTCTATGCTCACTCACCTAACCCGAATAATCCTTATGTTTTTGTTCGTGACAAGGATATACTCATAAGCCCCGAAAACATCAACACCTTTTACGGGCTCTACGTTAAGAAGAACGAGCATCAAGCCTTTGTTGATCAAGTCACGCCCAATTAACTCAACAAGGTGCTTCAAGAACTCACTCTACCGGGAACTCACTGGAACGACAGTAAATACAAGGGCACGGTAAATTGCCTTTGGCTTAAACCCGAGGCAAAATTATGGAATAAGTTTGTTAAAACTTCTTTAATGCCCACAACACACAATACCACCGTTGATACACCTCGTCTTTTGCTCATACATTATATCTTGCATAATCGCATCATTAACATTGGAAAAATTATTTGTGATGAGATTTTTGTATGTAGCACAAAAGACAAGGTTTCTCTTTTCTTCCCTTGCTTAATTTCCATTCTTTGCAAGGAGATGCATGTCCCAAGTGAGTCCACTGATGAAAAGGCCCTACCAAATTCCGGTTGGAATCGAGCACAAATCTGAAAGCTAATGGGAGAGGCACCGGTAAAATCCCCAACACCTTCAATTGTCGCGGCAACTCTTGCTGCCTCGGCAACTCCTAATGCCCAAGCAACCAATACGCAGGCAACTGGCCAGCAACCCAGGACAACTTGAAGCACTCTTACAACCGTTGGCAAACCGCCTTAGGCAAATTGAAGACCGAAAATTAATGTTCATGCGGTACATGAAGGATTACAACAATGCCATCACCCAAGTCATCCTGGAAAAGTACCCGGACAACCGCGTGTCGTTCCCTATCTTTCCTGCTGAAATCCTTGCCACGATAACCAATAAAGCAGTTGCCACGCCAACTAAGACTGAAGATGTCGCGGCAACCAAAGCTAAAGACGCCCCGGCAACCACTACAAAAGCCAAAGGTAAAGCACCTATGCCCGAATCAACTCGTACTGAATCATTGCCTAATTTTTCAGATTCAGACGAGTCTTCCATTGCACCAATAAAGACCACACCAATCGAATCTTCCAAGCCCAAGGGAAAAGCCAATGACATTGATGAAGAGGATGATGAGGACAACCCCGTACAAGGATCGATTCTACCATCGGTAACAAGGAAGCAACCACCGCGTTCAAGCAAAAGAATCAAGACACTGACCAAAAGGAAACTAATCATCCACGACAACGAACTCTCAGAGTAAGTCCTCGTTTGCATTTTACTTTTCTTTATTGTTATTTTTGATTTTTTAATTTAATTTTTCTTTGTTACATGCATTGAGGACAATGCCTCACTCTAGTTTGGGGGGATTGTTATTAGTTAGTTACCATGTTTAGTTGCATTCATCTTAAGTATTGCATTTAGGACACATAAATTGCTTGCCATGCCTTTAGTTGGAACAAGAATTGCCTAGATTTGATGAATATCCGATGATGACTTTGCCAATGTACTTAATTGATAGAACTTTTTATTCTAGGATAAACGTGGAAACACTTAGAATCGTACCATGATGCTAAACTTGATGAAACACTGTGTGGCTTGATTGTTTTAAGGAATTCTAGTGAACTTAGGTTGATAGTTAAAAAGTTGGGGGATTAGAATAAAAATTGGATGAATGCTAGAGGTGCCCAAAATTGGCTCTAGTATGTGCTAAAAATTGATAGCTAGAGGTGCCCGAGACCGGCTCTAGTCGAATAAATTAATTTAACTTGGGAAAACTAAAAACAAAACACTAGAGGTGCCTGAAACCGGCTCTAGTTAAAACATGTTAAAAGAACCCAATGAAGTAATTTGAAAACCTCTTGTTTGCATAGAATCCGAAAAATCAACTTGCACACAACTCCGCACACACTCACAAGCATTATAGTTTGATTCCGAGTAACTCCTAAGTTTTCCAAAAAATTAAAAGCCAATCATACTTTGTGCCACGGTTCTGAGAATTGAAAACAAGTTCAAAGCTAAGCTTGTGAAAATTGAAGTCTTGGCGGGTAATTATTTGCTTGCATTGCTTGAGGACAAACAATACTTCAAGTTTGGGGGTGTGTTAAGTGTTCAAAAGTACTATTTTTATTACCCTTCTTATTCATATTATTGCTAGACTTAGGCTCATATTAGTTGCATTATTAGCCATTCATGCATGTTTGGATTGTTTCCTTGGTGGACAAGCTTGATTTCATATTTTGCTTAATTTTGTGGAAAAAGATATTGCTTTGGTGTGTTTTGTGTGTGTGTGCAGAATCACTTGCCAAAGCAAGGCTGGAACCAGTTGCCAAGACAATGCATGAAGGAGATGCCGAGCTAGTTGCCAGGGCAATTTTTGATAAGGGATAAGATGATATGGTAGTCGAAATTTATGACTAGATAAGCCCAAGATGACATGGAGCAAAGTTAAATCCCAAAGGAGTTTGATTTCCATGAAGAGGTTAAAGAGAAATTAAATCCCAAGAAGATAGGAAAAGTTCTAGAAGGAATTTAAATATAATAAAGAATTATATTCTTTAAAGATATTTAATTCCAACTTAACTTCCTCCTCAAAAAATACTTTGACCTAGCCCTATAAATTAAGGACCAAGCCGTCAACTCCATAGGGAGAGAGGGGAGAAATTTCGACAAAGAGATGAGGGAGATTTTGACAAGAGCAAGAAGAGACTTCGACAAGGTTTCAACCATTTTTCATCTTTTTTCTTTCTTATTCAATTAGGTTTATGCTAGGAATTCTTTGTTTTGTCTTTCTTTGGAACCTAGCCATGAACTAAATCTATTTGGCTAAGTTATTGTGTTTTGTGGTTGTGAGAAACAATTGGATTTTGTTAGGTAATAAGAGTTTGCACTTTCAATTCAAGGATTACTCATTCTTGGTTCTTATTCTTGTTTGCGAGTGAATTGGGAGAGTTAGATTCAAGAAACGAATGAGTATGGTCTTTATTCAATCTATTTATGGTGAAGATTAATCCGGCTTAGGAATAAGTTAAGGATTTCAACGGATAAGAGGAGCGCAAGATTGGTTGTTGTTCACCCTTGATTCACGCAGGGATGTATTATCAAGGCATGCACAAATAGCTAGAGTTTCGACTTAGGGATAAGAAGAAACCATTGAATAATGCTCCACCGAACCTTGAAGTTGCTGCCCAACCGCCCAAGTAGTTGCCCAGCTAGTTGCCCAGGCAACCGTCGATTAGTTGCCAAGGCATCCCCGCTGTGCAAGTTGCCATGACAACTGAGTTGCCCTTACACTATTTTAGCAAGACGATTCAATCGGCTATCACACCTCAACTCACGATAACTTGGTCTATTCTCTCTCATTTGATTACATCTTCTTTTACTTTATTGCTTTCTAGTTTAGTTGTTAGTTAAACTCCTACAATCACCTACTTGTGTTTTTACTTTTTACAGAGCAAGAGATTAGATTCTTGAAGTGGCACAAATCCCTGTGGAGATGATATCTTTTATACTATAACTTGCGACGTGTACACTTGCACAATTGCAGAGCACTTATGATGCGCAACAGCTTTCATGGACATGATGAATCGGGTGTTCCATGAGTTTTTGGATTAGTTTGTGGTTGTGTTTATTTATGATATCCTTGTATACTCTCATACTGAGGAGAATCATGATAGACATTTGCGGATTGTGTTGCAGACCTTGTTGGATAATCAGTTGTATGCTAAGTTGAGTAAGTGTGAGTTTTGGATCAAAGAAATGGTTTTCCTTGGTCATGTTGTATCAGCGGATGGGATTCGTGTGGATCCACAGAAAGTCAAGGCAGTTCTGAATTAGAAACAACTGAAGTATGTGATGGAGGTTCGTAGTTTCTTGGGTTTAGTGGGATATTATCGTCATTTTGTAGATGGTTTTTCTAAGGTTACTGCTCCGTTGACGAAGTTGTTGCAAAAGGATGTTAAGTTTGAGTGGACAAAGGTGAGGCAACAAGCTTTTGAGAAGTTGGAGGAGGCTTTGACACGAGCTTCGATCTTTATTTAGCCTGAGTCAGGAAAAGAGTTTGTGATTTATAGCGATGCATCCTATGCTATGTAGGGTTAGGGTGTGTGTTGATGCAGGATGGTAGAGTTGTAGCTTAAGGGTCGAGGCATTTGAAGGTGTATGAGCACAACTACCCTACGCATGATATTGAGTTGGCTGCGGTAGTGTTTGCGCTAAAGATTTGGAGACATTATCTTTATGGTTAGAAATGTGTGGTGTACACAGACCATAAAAGCCTAAAGTATTTGATGTTGTAGAAGGAGTTGAATCTTTTGCAACGAAGATGGTTGGAGTTGCTTAAATATTATGATTTATCGATCGAGTATCATTTTGGTAAAGCCAATGTGGTGGCCGGTGCCTTGAGTAGAAAGGTGGCTTTAGAGTTGAGGGCCATGTTCTCTTGGTTTAGTGTGTCGCGAGATGGCGGGTTGGTGGCTGAGTTGCAAGTGAAGCCTTCCTTGGTTCAGTTAATTAAGGAAAAGAAGTTGCTTGATAATTCGTTGGTACCACATGTTACGGACATTGCGGAGGGTAATCCAACAGATTTTTGCTTTAATGATGATGGTGTTTTGTGCTTTAAGGGTCAAATAGTTGTGCCAGAAGATGTTGAGTTGAGGTGCACTGTTTTGACGGAGGCGCATAGTAGCCCGTTTGCTATGCATCCCATTAGTACCAAGATGTATCGTGGGTTGAAAGATGAGTACTATTAGGTTGGGCTAAAAAAGGATGTTGCGGAGTTTGTAAATAAATGTATTGTTTGTCAACGTGTAAAGGCTGAGTATCAGCTTCCATCCGGGTTGTTGCAACTGTTGAGAATATCATAATGGAAGTGGGAAAAAATCACCATGGATTTTGTGTCTGGTTTGCCTTTGACCCCGTCAAAGAAGAACTTTATTTGGGTGATTGTGGACCGTTTGACAAAGTGTGCACATTTTGTGTCGTGTATACGATATATACCTTGGATAGGTTGGCAGATTTGTACATCGTTGAGATTGTGCGTTTGCAAGGTGTGCCTAATTCAATAGTTTCGGATAGAGATCCGAGGTTTACAGCAAGGTTTTGGGGAAGTTTACATCGAGCCTTGGGTACGCGGTTGAATTTTAGTACATCATATCATCCTCAGACGGATGGACAATCTGAGCGAGTTATCCAAGTGTTGGAAGATATGTTACGTTGTTGTGTTATCTAGTTCCAAGGTTCTTGGGATAAGTTTTTGCCGTTGGTGGAGTTTGCCTATAATAACAGTTATCAGGCTAGTATACAGATGGCGCCTTATGATGCCTTATATGGAAGGAGGTGTAGAACGCCTTTGTGTTGGGCGGAAGTGGGGAAAAAGTTAATTTCTTTGCTGGATTTGTTTAAGGGAACAACGGAGAAGGTAAAGATCATTTGTGATCACTTGAAAGAGGTTTCGAATTGGCAAAAGTCTTATGCAGATTTGAAGCGTAAGGAGATTAAATATGAAGTTGGTGATAAAGTGTTTTTGAAAGTTTCTCCTTGGAAGAAGGTAATGAGATTCGGTCAGAAAGGCAAGTTGCGTTCAAGGTTTATTGGACCATATGAGGTGTTAGAGTGAGTGGGTCCTGTTGCTTATAGGTTGAGGTTGTCACCTGAGTTGGAGAGGATACATGATATTTTCCATGCATCCATACTTTACAGATATAGGTCGGATATGTCGCATGTTATGCCAATTGAGGAAGTTAAGTTGAATCCAGAGTTGAACTATGATGAGGAACCGGTCAAGATCTTGGATGTGGACAGCAAGGTTCTTCGTGGGAAGACCATAGAGTTGGTAAAAGTGTTGTGGAGACACCGAGGTGTTGAGGAATCTACGTGGGAAAGAAAAGATGACATGAAAAAGCGGTTTCCTTACCTCTTTCCATCATGTAAATTTTGAGGATGAAATTTCTTAAGTGGTGGAGAATTGTAACGCCCCTATTTTGGGCCTAGAAGTTGGCCGGGTTTGGCTAGATAGTTCGATTGAACCGGTTTCGACAGTTTAGACTAGTTTCGGGAATAAATCGGTTTAAATGATTTTTGGACGAAATAAAATATGGGAAAATGCTTTAAAATCATTATTTAATATGTAAATGAATTTGGTGGAATCAATTTTGGAAAATGGATTTTGGAGGTTTGACATTTTGGGACTAGTGACCAAAATGCAAAATTGGGAAAATTGTTTTGGTGACTAATTTGTAAAAGATCAGAACTTTGAATCTTTAAGGAGCATTTGACCTGAAGTCTAATTTAGACATTTTCCTCTTACTTTACTAATTTTAAAATGGTTTTAATAAACAAAATAAGTTGGAGAGAATTAATTAGCCATTTATTTCTTAAAACACATTTCACGTAACTAACTATTCTCTCAACCATTTTCTCTCAAATTCTCTCCAGCCAAACATAGGTTTTTCTTCAAATATTTTAAGTTAAACACTTGATTTAATTCATCTTTTTAATATAAAATAATTTCCAAGTGATTTGTTATCAAAGCCTTATGGTTTTATCTTTGTTTCCTCATGAAAATCTATGCAATTGGAGGAAAAAGCAATCAGAAGAGGTAAAGTTTCATTCTTCTCCTCTAATGAAAGGTTTTTTATTGAAATTCCCACGTTTTTGATCTTTTATGAATGTTTTTCTAATGGGTTTTGTAATATAATTGCGGAAAATTGGTTTAATTGAGGTTTAATTGATTAAATCAAGGCATCTTTGTTTTGGATATCTTTTTTTGGGTTTATAATGAAATTATATCATGATTATGATGTATTGAAATGTTGATTAAGTCATTTTAACAATGGAATCCCGAAACTAGGTGAATTGCTAGGTTTCTAGGTTGAGATCTTTGTGTTAATGGCTTGTTTGTGTGGTTAATTTGTTGTTGGTGGTTCTTTGGTGTTGAAGAGATGTTTTTAGATGTAAATTGATGTTAATCTCGCTGGGTAATGGCTGGAGATTAGTTAGAAAGGTTTCGCTGGTGTTTTCGATAGTTTTTGGTAGGCGAAAGCTTGGTTGTTTATGGAGGATGATGTAGTTTTGTGTTGATGCAAGGTTTTGCATTGATCCTCTATTTTGCTTTGGATAGAGGCAGGAGATCCGATAGTTTTGGAGGGAGCTTCGGTTGATCCAGAAGCTTGATTTCGCTTCGACAAGGAAAGCGAGGCGTTGTCGGTGAGTGGAATTGGTTTTAAAGCTTTTCAAAGGTTTGAAAGCAAGGTTTGGGTGTTTAGATTAAGCTTGAAACGCTAATCTAAGCTCGAAAGTAAGTATGAAATGTTTCGCTCTCGGTTTTCAAATTTTCCCATTGTTTGGTTAATCATGCTCATGTTTGAAGTTAGATTTGTTACCTACTATTATGCATGTTTTTATGAATTGAGAAATGATTCATGTGATCCCATGAGATTGATTTATGCTTTTTAAAGAGACTATGTCTTGTTGAGAAAATGTTATGCTTTGAGTATATTTTAAAATGGGATGGGAGATGGTTTATGATGATGTATTGAAAAATAGTAGGTTAACATGGTTTTAAAGCATATATTGGCAAGCGACGAAGCCTATAATAATCGGATATAATTGGTTGACCAATAGGATGAGAGTGAACTATAATATTTTTGCAAAATTTGTACGTACGTGATCCAAAATTCTTCGGTTACACAATAGGGGTAGTTCTATTGTGTTGCGAGTGATGGGGGGTAGTGCCATCACCATGGGCATTGGGGTCGTAGCCAACCCAGCTGAAGTGCGCATTATGGTGGGTGCAGCAACACCATGAGACTTGAAGGGGTTGTAGCCATCAAGGTGTCCGCATATCCGAACATTTAATGGATAGGGTCATAGCTATCCAAGGATGGGGTTGTAGCGATCCGACGATGAGGTTGTAGCCTTTCGGGTCACTTGAATGTCAATATATGAGATTACATGTATCATTGATTTAAATGGTTTTGTATAATGGGAATTATACATGAGATTCTATTTTGAAACATGTTTTGTAAAGTTAAAGCATGTGAAGCCTATTTTCAGATTTACATTTGTTTAATGCATGAGATTTAATGATACTTGTGTTTAAAAGATAGATGATTTTGCTTTAATGAGTTGTAAAGCATGAGCCTATATTTGAGCATGATAAGAAATGGTTTGTTGAGAAAAGGTTTTCAAAAGGCATTGTTATGGTTTTTAGAATGAGCATCCCTCACTAAGCTTATTTCTTACCCTCTATTTTCTTAATAATGCAGAAAAGTAGATTGAACGGGCAGCAAGGAAGCAAGTGAAGAAGTCCAAGTGTTGCTCATAGCTCAAGTATGGTTTTTAACAAATCAATAGTAATAAGTTTGGCAATGGAAGGGTACCTTAATATTTTGGGAGTGTATGTTGTGAACTCCCTGCTTTGGCACAAGTTTGTAGTGCTCTTATAGACCTGTAAATGGCCTCTTCATGTTGGTTGTTGTTTGGTTATTGCTTTTGGGGTTTATATGCTTGTTTTTCTAGGGAGCTTGCCTATAGTTTCCATTTGATGCATGACGATATCTTTGGTTGATGTTTCTGATGTTTTTGGTCGAGGATCGATCACTAAATATGTTATGTATGCCTTAGAAACATGCCTATAGGGTTTGGCTTGCATTAAGAAGTGATTAAATAGAATATTTAGGCATTTAGGCCTAGGCTATCGATAAGCGGGCAATTGTATCAATACGGGTTAGCCAAATCAGGCTTGGCGTATCGGTACACGGGAACCCGTATCGATACGATCCAAGAGGAAAAAAATGAGTTGTTTCGATACGCGGGGAAGCGTATCGATACAGATTTGAGGATTAAAATCCTAGGAGCTTACTGGACAAATGCGTACCGATTAGAGCCCTGGCGTATTGATACGACCAGTGGTTAAAGTAATTATATGGCATCTTTTGGGGTTCTGAATCTATGAGTTTTAGCCCCTGAATGTTTGTAAATGCAATTGAGTAAGCTTGGATGATCATACTGAGCTAAAATTTGATATGTGAGCATGAAACCTGACTAATTGAATATTGGTAAATTTAATTTCATAATAAGTCCCTAAAATTTATAAGTTTTGCAAATTGGTCCCTAATCGCGAAACAAGACGATTGGATGTCGATTCGACGCCCGATCGAGTTGTATTTTCACCCGATGTCAGCATGTACATGTATGATAATAATGAAGCATTCAGAAAATATAAAAAGAAAAAAAATACAAGGGTTGTTTATTGGGTAAACCTTCCCGGTTTATTCCAATATTCCCCGTGTGACTCATTCGGTTTGGTCTTGAGACTAGACCGGGTCAAGGGGGTTACAAGATCCGCACAGTACTAGCCATCCACTCCTTGGATGCCTCTAGTAACAACCCATGGAACTCAACGTCACCCAAACTACGCAAGCATTCTAACGACAAACCAGTTTACCCAAAAGCAGGCATAGGCGCTTGCACTCTAGTAACAGTAGCATGTAAAGATCTAGTGATCTCCTGTATCAAAGGCGCCATATCACCCAACACTGGCTCGTGTGGTGCTTGCTCCACATTCTCGGGTGGAATAGGTGAAAGGGGTGGAAACCCTCTAGGAGGTACAATATCCTCCTGATTCCCCTGCCCAGCGGCAGCAGCAATCGTACCAGATCACAACTCTATCCTCCGTCCCATCATGCTAAAATGTCTAAGGCAAGATAATACACAAAAACAAAACAACCAGGCCAGCTTTAAGCAAGGATCCAAGACTTCCATTTCAAATCAAAACATTTCCTACTATAGTAATAAGGCAATGGGTTCCCCAAACTTTCCCCCCAATATGGCATAAAGCAATCAATGTGCATAGCAGACAACGGATTACAACTCACAACAATATTACAACAACTTACCAATATCCCAACCTTTTGTAACCTAGCTCTGATACCACCAAATGTAACTCCCTCGACCCAGCCTAGTCGCAAGACCGAACCGAGTGAGATGCATTAGGTTTACCAAACTAAATCATGAAGAAGATACTCGAAACATGTCCCAATTTTTTCATATTATCTAGATGAAATTTATTATCCTATGTGTTCGTATTCGCAGCGGGTGGAAACTTAACTCAATCGGGCATTAGATTGACATCCTATTGAGTGCAATTGTAATTTAGGGATCAAATTGCAATTCTCACAAATTAGATGGACCTTTTCCATATTTATGTTACCAAACCTTAATTAATCAGGTTTCATGCATACGTATCAAATATCAACTCAATTCGATCATCCAAACTCATACAATTGCATCCACAACATTCAGGGACTAAAATGTAAGAAAATAAAACTTTAGAATATCCCAATAACTGAATTAAAGGCTAGCCATATCGGTACTCACGCGTGTATCGGTACGTTTTTACTATTTCAAAATCCCCAAATTCTAGTAGCCAAAACTCGTATCGATACGCCTTCGCGTATCGATACATTTTGCCGATTACACATACCTCGTGCCAAAATTGTCCCTCATATACTGAAGCACTACGCCTAGAAAGGCTTATCCGTACTGATACGCTCAGCCCATATACCGAAACACTAAGCCTGGAATGGCTTACTCGTACCGATACAAGAGTATGTGTACCGATACACTTGGACCTGTAGTGTCCATTTTTGCTGGTTTAACACTCTTTGATACATTTCAAATCACTTAAACATACTTCTAACATATATCTAACATTACCAAAGATCGATCCTCAACTAAACATCTTAGAATCATCATCAAATTTAAGCATCAGGCTTCCAACAATCAACTAGAGGCATGCTACCTAAAACATAACCTAGTAAAGCATATAATCCATGTAATACGCCAAAATATAGCCTAGTAGAATATTACTAAATAATAGTAACTCGGTTTGATTTAAGAATAACTTGAATTTTGTTTGCTAAATAAGTTAAGGACTTATTAATAAATTATAAAATATGATAACTTAAGTAAAATGATCAAATCAAAGACTTAGCTAACTAACGGTTTTGCATGTAATTAAAAGAGAAAGAAGGGGACATGAACACATGTCAAAAATTTGGGGAGCCAAAGTTGGACCATTCGGCCATGTGTGTAGGAAGTGGCCAAGCATTCTAATTCTCCCTTTCAAGTGACCGAAATGTTCTTGTGAGAGAAGGGAGAAAAGGCTTATGGTGGCCATGGGCAATAAAGGGGAAAACATGAAGCCAAGCTTGAAAATGTTTGAAAGATTATGCTTCCTAGCTCTTGAATTCGAACCCAAATGAAGAGGGTAAGCAAGTTTATCCTCCTTTTTAAATTGAAGAATCATTTGGAGTTAGTTTTAATTTCTCTGAATTTGATGGTTATTGTTGTTGTTCGAATGGTTAATTCATGCTAGGGAGTATCTTTAGAACTAGTAATTGGTACATGCATTGAGTGAATCTATGTGCTGAAAATTGTAAAACCTTGTATATGATAATGTTTGAAGTTCGATGAGGTGATGAAATGGAGATTTTAATCATTCAAATGTTATGTACAATTAGATTATCTTGATATTTAAGTTTACAACTTAATTAGGATGCTAAATTTACTAGACTATGGAATTAGTGGTATTAATAAATTGATATATGTGCTTGTATGTGAATTGTGTTAATCCAAGACTGTTTTGCATCCCCAATGAACCATTAAGGGTTGTTTTAAATGATTTGGGATAACCTGGACAGATTCGATTGTTGGTAGCTATTATAAGCTGATTTATGTACTTATAAATGTATACATATAATTTTGAGGTTGTTTTCGAATACTTATGAACGTTTTTGGCTTTTTAAGCATGCATAATTGAATATATTGAATTTAAGGCTCCCTTGGACTGCTTTAGTAAATCTAAAACAGGGAAAATTGTTATAATGGCTAGAGGGTCGTTTTGTTCAAGAATGAGAAAAAGGAAGGATGTTTTTATAATTAAGGGAATCAGGGTAGAAAACATATCTAGTGTCTTAAAGAGACTGTTTTAATCATATGTAAAGTGTATAAATGTTTGGACTGCTATAATTATACATATATAAATACGTATGGAATTGTTTTGATACATGAATTTGTTTAGACATGAAAAATGAAGTTGTTTGCTTGAATATGACTTTGATTGGATTGTTGTTATGTACAAAATGTATATACATGAGTTATAAGTTATTCTATTTGGTTAAGAATATTAAATAGACCGATTTTGATATGTATTCGTATGCATGTATGTTGGTTAGACAGATTTGGAATTATTGAATGTGTATAGTGTGAACTACCTTGTTGGTAGGTTGTGTGCTTAATTCGACATGTTTGAGTGATCAAATGTGTATGGGTATAAGTGCCCTGTTTTGATGAATGTTTGAAGGATTGATTTGATTCTAATGTGTAGTTATTCTTGTTATATTTAGACCAAGAAGAAGATAGAAAAAATTGGATGAGTAGCAAGATTTGATTAAGGAATTCAGGTATCTCGTAACTTCGGGATAAAACGTGAGTGTATTTTTAAGCCTAGGGATAGTATCCCGAGCATTCTTATTCAAGTAAAGTTATATGTTGTTTTCTAAAAATAAATGAGGCCGCGCGTTAGGGCTTGTTTGCCGAGGTAAGTACTTATAGTGATATACTATATGATATACTGATTTGGTTAGAAATGCTAATGGAAAGTATTGGAACAATGTTTAACTTGAGATGAATACGAGATGTTGTTAGACTTAAGATTGAGTTGTGCTTAATGTAAATTTTATTGAGTGATATTGCTTGTATGATAAGTAAATCAGTGCCAAGTTGATAACTGATTAAGAGTTATGAATCTAGAATCAAGAATGAATTGAACAAGTAGTTGATGTGAATTTAAACAATTCCTTGATGATAAGACATCACACATGATTGATCATGGAGGGAGGTATTCCCTATTTTAATTGTTATGAATTATAACAAGTTCATGATATTTAATTATGGTATGCATACGACCAAGAAGAATAGTAATCCTTATTATGATAATATTCAAAAGAATAAGAATGAAACATTGGGAAAATTCTTGAATTGTATATATGCTTGATATGCTATAAGATGTAGCCAGAATCGAAAGTCTCATGTAAGTAAAATGTTTGTTTTGAGAATGGAAGCATAATTCATGATCATTCTTACCTTTATGTGAAATTGATAACTTAATTTTAAGAGAGTTATGTATAATATTCATTGAAAGTGAATTGTGCTATAAAGCATTTCGAATAAGTGATATGAAGCATGTAAAATCACATGGGATGATCATGCATATATGTATTCATTAATTGGAATGAAAATGAAATCCCTGAGAGGATATATCAGTGGAGCTATGCTCATTATGTTTAAGTAATGAATAACATATGGAAAAGCCTTGGTCTCGAGTCAGTCATAGGTATAGTTGGCATGCCATAGAATCTATAGAACTCAGTTTCGGGGTGGACTACAGTCTGGGACAGTGGTCCCTATTTGGCGACAGTAGGAGGGAAGTTGTGTGGTCACTTGGTGACAGTAAGAGGGATTAATCGGTACAGGGAGTACCATTTTGATTTATGGGCGACAGGTGGTTGGGGATTCATGTACCTAGATTGTACATTCAATTCTTAAGGCTAAGCTAAAGACAAATTTAAGAAAATGTAAATAACTTGAAGAATTACCTGATATCTTGCATAACAAATGTTTTGTAGTTACTTATACTATATTAGGTTTACCAAAGTAAATCATGAAGAACATACTCGAAACATGTCCCAATTTTTTCATATTATCTAGATGAAATTTATTATCCTATGTGTTCGTATTCGCAGCGGGTGGAAACTTAACTCAATCGGGCATTAGATTGACATCCTATTGAGTCTAATTGTAATTTAGGGATCAAATTGCAATTCTCACAAATTACAAGGACCTTTTCCATTTTTATGTTACCAAACCTTAATTAATCAGGTTTCATGCATACGTATCAAATATCAACTCAATTCAATCATCCAAACTCATACAATTGCATCCACAACATTCAGGGACTAAAACGTAAGAAAATAGAACTTTAGAATATCCTAATAACTGAATTAAAGGCTAGCCATATCGGTACACTCACGCGTGTATCGGTACGTTTTTACTGTTTCAAAATCCCCAAATTCTAGTAGCCAAAACTCGTATCGATACGCCTTCGCATATCGATACGTTTTGCCGATTACACATACCTCGTGCCAAAATTGTCCCTCATATTCTGAAACACTATGCCTAGAAAGGCTTATCCGTACTGATATGCTCAGGCCATATACCGAAACACTAAGCCTGGAATGGCTTACTCGTACCGATACGAGAGTATGCGTACCGATACACTTGGACCTGTAGTGTCCATTTTTGTTGGTTTAACACTCTTTGATGCATTTCAAATCACTTAAACATACTTCTAACATATATCCAACATTACCAAAGATCGATCTTCAACTAAACATCTTAGAATCATCATCAAATTTAAGCATCAAGCTTCCAACAATCAACTAGAGGCATGCTACCTAAAACATAACCTAGTAAAGCATATAATCCATGTAATACGCCAAAATATAGCCTAGTAGAATATTACTAAATAATAGTAACTCGGTTTGATCTAAGAATAACTTGAATTTTGTTTGCTAAATAAGTTAAGGACTTATTAATAAATTATAAAATATGATAACTTAAGTAAAATGATCAAATCAAAGACTTAGCTAACTAACGGTTTTGCATGTAATTAAAAGAGAAAGAAGGGGACATGAACACATGTAAAAAATTTGGGGAGCCAAAGTTGGACCATTCGGCCATGTGTGTAGGAAGTGGCCAAGCATTCTAATTCTCCCTTTCAAGTGATCGAAATGTTCTTGTGAGAGAAGGGAGAAAAGGCTTATGGTGGCCATGGGCAATAAAGGGGAAAACATGAAGCCAAGCTTGAAAACGTTTGAAAGATTATGCTTCCTAGCTCTTGAATTCGAACCCAAATGAAGAGGGTAAGCAAGTTTATCCTCCTTTTTAAATTGAAGAATCATTTGGAGTTAGTTTTAATTTCTTTGAATTTCATGGTTATTGTTGTTGTTCGAATGGTTAATTCATGCTAGGGAGTATCCTTAGAACTAGTAATTGGTACATGCATTGAGTGAATCTATGTGCTGAAAATTGTAAAACCTTGTTTATGATCCTGTTTGAAGTTTGATGAGGTGATGAAATGGAGATTTTAATCATTCAAATGTTATGTATAATTAGAGTATCTTGATATTTAAGTTTACAACTTAATTAGGATGCTAAATTTACTAGACTATGGAATTAGTGGTATTAATAAATTGATATATGTGCTTGTATGTGAATTGTGTTAATCCAAGACTGTTTTGCATCCCCAAAGAACCATTAGGGGTTGTTTTAAATGATTTGGGATAACCTGGACAGATTCGATTGTTGGTAACTATTATAAGCTAATTTATGTACTTATAAATGTATATATATAATTTTGAGGTTGTTTTCGAATACTTATGAACGTTTTAGGCTGTTTAAGCATGCATAATTGAATATATTGAATTTAAGGCTCCCTTGGACTGCTTTAGTAAATCTAAAACAGGGAAAATTGTTATAATGGCTAGAGGGTCATTTTGTTCAAGAATGAGAAAAAGGAAGGATGTTTTTATAATTAAGGGAATCAGGGTAGAAAACATATCTAGTGTCTTAAAGAGACTGTTTTAATCATATGCAAAGTGTATAAATGTTTGGACTGCTGTAATTATACATATATAAATACGTATGGAATTGTTTTGATTCATGAATTTGTTTAGACATGAAAAATGAAGTTGTTTGCTTGAATATGACTTTGATTGGATTGTTGTTATGTACAAAATGTATATACATGAGTTATAAGTTATTCTATTTGGATAAGAATATTAAATTGACCGATTTTGATATGTATTCATATGCATGTATGTTGGTTAGACAGATTTGGAATTATTGAATGTGTATAGTGTGAACTACCTTGTTGGTAGGTTGTGTGCTTAATTCGACATGTTTGAGTGATCAAATGTGTATGGGTATAAGTACCCTATTTTGATGAATGTTTGAAGGATTGATTTGATTCTAATGTGTAGTTATTCTTGTTATATTTAGACCAAGAAGAAGATAGAAAAAATTGGATGAGTAGCAAGATTTGATTAAGGAATTCAGGTATCTCGTAACTTCGGGATAAAGCTTGAGTGTATTGGTGATTCTAGAATCAAGAATGAATTGAACAAGTAGTTGATGTGAATTTAAACAATTCCTTGATGATAAGACATCACACAGATATGTTCGATTGATCATGGAGGAAGGTATTCCCTATTTTAATTGTTATGAATTATAACAAGTTCATGATATTTAATTATGGTATGCATACGACCAAGAAGAATAGTAATCCTTATTATGATAATATTTAAAAGAATAAGAATGCAACATTGGAAAAATGCTTGAATTGTATATATGCTTGATATGCTATAAGATGTAGCCAGAATCGAAAGTCTCGTGTAAGTAAAATGTTTTTTTTGAGAATGGAAGCATAATCATGATCATGCTTACCTTTGTGTGAAATTGATAACTTAATTTTAAGAGAGTTATGTATAATATTCATTGAAAGTGAATTGTGCTATAAAGCATTTCAAATAAGTGATATGAAGCATGTAAAATCACATGGGGTGATCATGTATATATGTATTCATTAATTGGAATGACAATGAAATCCCTGAGAGGATATATCAGTGGAGCTATGCTCATTATGTTTAAGTAATGAATAACATATGGTAAAGCCTTGGTCTCGAGTCAGTCATAGGTATAGTTGGCATGCAATAGAATCCATAGAACTCAGTGTCGGGGTGGACTACAATCTGGGACAGTGGTCCCTATTTGGCGACAGTAGGAGGGAAGTTGTGTGGTCACTTGGTGACAGTAAGAGGGATTAATCGGTACAGGGAGTACCATTTTGATTTATGGGCAACAGATGGTTGGGGATTCATGTACCTAGATTGTACATTCATTTCTTAAGGCTAAGCTAAAGACAAATTTAAGAAAATGTAAATAACTTGAAGAATTACCTGATATCTTGCATAACAAATGTTTTGCAGTTACTTATACTATATTTGATGCTTGGTTTAAATGAGAGACAATGGTGGTTATAAGTTAACTCAATAAATTAAAAGTGATGTCCTTATGTTAATATCTGATTAGCTAATTGGGAAGTTTAGTATGCTCATTCATATGTTTATTCGATAAACAATGTGAACATGCATATTTTGTGCTTCATTGATTTTTTTGTATAGATATATTCATACCAAGTTTATTCGATCAATTATGAGGACAAACAATTGTTATGCTTAATGGATGCTATGTGGAGATGAACATGATACGCTTAAATGGATGTTATATGAATATGAACATGTTATGCGTATATTGATGTTATATGAATATGAGCATGTTATGCTTAGATGGATGTTACGTGAATATGAACATGTTATGCTTAGATGGATGTTACGTGATTATGAACATGTTATGCTTAGATGGATATTATATGGATATGTATATGCTGTATTTACTTGAATATCTTACGATGCATGATTTATCTTTTGACTAATGCTATAAAGTTAGGTTCAAATCTTGTAGGAGGAAGAATGTTGTTAAATGGAAAGCTTGTATGTTAAATGAATTATTTTGATTGATGCCATGCTTAACGAGGTATGGCGAGATAAGTAAAGATAAAAGTACTAAGTAATCAGATTAAGTCCTTGTGGATATGCTAAGGTTGTTAAGTGATGTTTTTAAATCTCAAGATAATAAATGTCTGATAAAAATGAGCCTTTCTTAGGTCCTTATGAATTCTCACCTTATAAACTATAAGGTTGTTTATGGAGAATGGATGAATCGTATGATACATGTATGTAGTGGTTTCGGTTTAAGTTTAAACCAACTTATTTTAGTGTTCCAAGTCTAAAAGAATAAGACAGCCTTAAATAGGTTCCAATGGGTAGATAACATACCTAAGAAAACATTTAAAGATTATTAAATATCTTGGTATAGCAAAGTCGAACCTTGAAGCTTTAACTCTAATTGGACCTAAATCTCAACTCGGTATTATTGGTATAATCAAAATGAATGAAACTTTATGAGCCAAGTAACTCATAGTAATACAAAATCCAAAAATGAATTCACACCGAGCTATATATGTAAAGTAAAAGAAATTATTATTAAGTTCTATTAATAAGAATTTAAGAAAGTTTATAAGTTGGAAATTACGTGATTATAGTTTGCGATAGTAAGTTATATGTCGAATGGAATTATTGTTTGATCTTTAGAGTATACCGTTTAATTCAGAAAATACATACATTTTTGAATGGCTTAATAAGTAATTAATACTTAATGCTATGATAGGTGATTTGTTTAAAAAGTATCTATCAAACTTGTCAAGTAACTCAAGATGGGATATAACAAGTTTATAGGTGAAATGCAAAGGATTATAGTAATTACTTACATGGCAAGTAAGATGAATCTTAAGACTAAGATACAATAAAACTAATGTTGGGTTTATTAAGAAACCCTTAAGTTGCGGCTTTAAGGTTAGTGCCTTGTGTGATAAGGAGGTTAGGGCTACCAAATGGGTATCTGGATGTTTCTTATAATAACTTATGGGTTAAGTAATCTATATTGTTAAGTTGTTAAGTTATCGTCTTTATAGACATCAAGGTTGAAATCATGTGGATGTATAGTGTGATTAATCGGTCACATTAGTACTTACATGAAACTCGGCTAATCTTAGCGAAGGAGTAATGATTAAGTTATATTAGGTTCCTTAATCGTATTAGAACCTCTTACTACCTCACTAAGCGACTTTATCATGTGTACTTTATCACATTTTAAGATGGCAAAATATTAGGTTGCCCCTAAGCTGGATTTGATCAAGGAATTCCGTTCGGCTTGAACCAACCTCTTAAAAACTCTTAGGATGGTGGCACTTAGTTAGTTATTTGCATGAAGCATATAGAATTCTTTATGGCTTACATATATATATGATTTCTCAGCTCTTGAGTTTGTAAAGGGCCTTTATAAATATTTATTCTTGATTGCTTGTTATCTGATTTGATGTGGTTAGTGAGTGGAATGATTGCTTAAGAATTTATGTGTGCAATAAGTATATGGGTCACCTTGCATTCGTATGCTTTTGGATTACCTCCAACTAATAACTATCTTTTACTCTATGATAACTCTTTAGAGGGTGGCTTGATAGTATTGATGCAGCATGACGGCCTGTCTAAATCATTGAGTAGTTGAAGTCTCACTAGTGATTATAAGAATGGTTTCTAATAGAAGTTCTGTATAAAGGTTTAATATACGAATAACAAGATAATCTTAATTCTGAAAGTGGTGATTGTATATGACTAACATAAAAAAGGGGGTTATAAGAATTTGAGCTTAATGTTTTTATATGATCTTTATGATTATGCTTTGGTATCATTAGTCTGTTGATTTGTTGCCTTGGTTATGTAATCTTGTAAGTTAATTCAATCTAGAATATGAAGGGATTAAAGTCTCACTAAGTTAAATTCTAATGTTATGAATATGGCTTGGTTTCACAATAGACATTCTTTGAATAAGGAACAAGGTTTGATGTTGCATTATTAAATTGACTAATTGAATAAGTTAAAATTTGACTTATGAATCGAGCTTGTGGCAAGGTTTTAAATTGCCCTAGGTTTTGAAAGCTTAATCAATTTTTGTGTTCTAAGTTTTTTTAAAAAAATGTATGTTCGTCTGTAAAACACTTCTTAGTTTAGTTTTCTCCTAAACTGGGTTAGGGTGTTTCAATTTGGTATCAGAGCATGGTTAATCGATTCTCGGACAAAATCAGAAGTTGTTGCATTGTTATAAGTTATTGTGCCACCTAGGAGTTCAAATTTCTGTTAAGTATTGGTAACTTGTGACCAATACAATTTGTTTAACCTATTTGAAATTCAGAATATGTGAAAATATTCTGAGTTTGATATTACGAAATTGTCGTCTTTGAAGAAATTCGGGGACGAATTTCTTTTAAGGGGGAGAATTGTAATACCCCAAAATATAGCATAGTATAATGTTACTAATTAATAGTAACTCGGTTTGATTTAAGGATGCCTTGAAATTTGTTTGCTAAATAAGTTAAGGACTTAGTAATAAAATTATAAAATATGATAGCTTAAGTAAAAGGATCAAATCAAAGACTAAGCTAACTAATGGTTTTGCATGTAATTAAAATAGAAAAGAGGGGACATGAACACATTTCAAAACTTTGGGGAGACAAAGTTGGACCATTCAGCCATGTGTGTAGGAAGTGGCCAAGCATTCTTCTTCTCCCTTTCAAGTGACCAAAAATACTCTTGTGAGAAAGGGAGAAAAGGCTTGTGGTGGCCATGGGCAATAAAGGGGAAAACGTGAAGCCAAGCTTGAAAATGTTTGAAAGATTATGCTTCCTAGCTCTTGAATTCGAACCCAAATGAAGAGGGTGAACAAGTTTATCCTCATTTTTAAATTGAAGAATCATTTGGAGTTAGTTTTAATTTCTTTGAATTTCATGGTTATTGTTGTTGTTCTTCGAATGGTTAATTCATGCTAGGGAGTATCTTTAGAACTAGTAATTGGTACATGCATTGAGTGAATCTATGTGCTGAAAATTGTTAAACTTTGTATATGATCATGTTTGAAGTTCGATGGGGTGATGAAATGGAGATTTTAATCATTCTAATGTTATGTATAATTAGATTATCTTGATATTTAAGTTTACAACTTAATTAGGATGCTAAATTTACTAGACTATGGAATTAGTGCTATGAATAAAATGATATATGTGCTTGTATGTGAATTGTGTTAATCCAAGACTGTTTTGCATCCCCAATGAACTATTAGGGGGTCGTTTTAAATGATTTGGGATAACCTGGACAGATTCGATTGTTGGTAACTATTATAAGCTGACTTATGTACTTATAAATGTATACATATAATTTTGAGGTTGTTTTCGAATACTTATAAAGGTTTTAGGCTGCTTAAGTATACATAGTTGAATATATTGAATTTAATTCTGCCTTGGACTACTTTAGTAAATCTGAAACAGGGACAAATTTGTTATAATGGCTAGAGGGTCGTTTTGTTCAAGAATGAGAAAAAGGAAGGATGTTTTTATAATTAAGGGAATCAGGGCATAAAAGCATATCTAGTGTCTTAAAGAGATAGTTTTAATCATATGTAAAGTCTATAAATGTTTGGACTACTGTAATTATATATATAAATACGTATGGAATTGTTTTGATACTTGAATATGTTTAGACATGAAAAATGTTGTTTGCTTGAATATGACTTTGATTGGATTGTTGTTATGTACAAAATGTATATACATGAGTTATAAGTTGTTCTATTTAGATAAGAATATTAAATTGACCGATTTTGATATGTATTCGTATGCATGTATGTTGGTTAGACAGATTTGGAATAATTGAATGTGTATAGTGTGAACTACCTTGTTGGTAGGTTGTGTGCTTAATTGGACATGTTTGAGTGATCAAATGTGTATGGGTATAAGTGCGCTGTTTTGATGAATTTTTGAAGGATTGATTTGATTCTAATGTGTAGTTATTCTTGTTATATTTAGACTGTAACATGCTCTAACCACCCTAGTAGGATTAGTAAGCTACTACAATCACAATCAATAATTCATTCTGTTTAAGGTAGTGAGTTCAATCCGTTTTAAGTCTTTCTTGCTCAATAAGCCAAAGTTCGAATAGAAGAGGACCCAATGAACTAAACAATGCATGATGTACCTGTTAGATATATTAGGACTCGTAATGCAATATGTTATCATAATCAAAACCATTTAAGACTTACTTGAACTCCAAGCAACCATTCGAACTAAATGAGAAACCTAATAGATAATTTCCATTCAAGTAGCTATTAAGCATAACAATAGGTGATTTACATGACTTACTTAAGTGACTTTAATCAAACATATAGGCTTACAATGTCACCTACATCATTCGGCTAGTACTATATATGACCAAAGAGGTTCCAATCTAAACATGTGGATTACTACATTTACTTGATGTTAACTAGCCATTTTCAAGAGATATATTCAACCATTACATGCATAATTCGATCATGGAAATTAATCATTATGCTACCAAGCATACAAGTTCATTAAATTGCATACATGCTCATATATACATACCAAACTCCATATAGATCATAGATAGAATTAACTTATACAAACCATAACTAAGTGACCATGAATATACATGCCTTAGGTGCCACCATCCTAGGAGAACTATAACAAGATGGAAACATACTCTTTTAAACAAAACATTACTTGTACGAGCTTAGACTTCGGGATAGTATCCAATATCAACTTGTATCGTAGAAATGAGACTTGAATAAGCAAAGCTTAGTGAGTGAGATAAAGTTATAAGGCAATCAATACAAAAGTCTCAACTACGAACCATCAAATAGATGCTATAGTTCCTCCATCAATAAGGAACCAATCAAACTAGGCAAACAATACCAATATCAATCAATTAGAAGCATGATTCAATTCTATGTGCACATTTTGTGCCAATATCCCCTTTCAATCGAATAGGGCTCAAGTCAATACCAATATCAATGTTTCAATAGTCAATGAAGGTGTGTCAATCAATATATCATTAAACAATGAATTGAGTTACTTCTATCTATAATATCATGCTTCATTTCAATATATTTCAATTAGGCAATGAGCATATCATGTCAATTAATAGCAATTCAAGCATGCTTCACAATCAAGTAACCACTCAAAAGAGCACTTGCCTTGCTAATGCTCCATAGCAAGCTCATTATACAATTTATACTTAAGAATCAATAAGAAATACAAATCAGAATTAGACTTGGAGAGGTTACCGTCCTCTCCAAACTTTAAACTACACTCATAGGAATTTTTCGAGCTATTGTCGATCCCGGATTGTAATCCATTTCCCTCTACTAGCTTGCTGCTCTAAGTGAGCCCCTTTTTCCTCAATTTCCAATTGATCTAACATTCATACAATGCATAGTGTATTAGATACAATCCAGCAACCAATTGAGTCATTATGTGACTCCATATACTCAAGCATACAATTCAATACAAACATCAAGATTGTTGCTGCTTGGCAGCACGTGCACTGCTTGCTTAAATGTTCATATCTTTTATTTCGTACTTCAGAATTTTGAACCGTTTACACCTTTAGAAAGCTAACTTAATTTTCCTTCTAACCTTATAAGCCTTACATTTTTATTCATTGTGAATTAATACAGTTTTTAATCTAAAGGCAACCCAATTTGTGTCACTGGACAGCTTGCACTATCCTTAGAGATCAGTGTCTACAAGCTGTTTTATAACTCGGAATTCGATTCCGTTTGTTGAATACGTAACTATACATATACATGATTCTATACATATAATATTTATTCCCTAATTTGATCTATATGATTTTCTATAATTTTTTCAAACTCACTGCCCAAAACATAGTATTCTAGACAGCTTCCTTTAGCTAGGTTCTAGCTTCTTAAATCACTTAGACAAGGATGCTAACATGATTGTTCAACATATATACTCATTCATTCATATCTAAGTCAGTCCATTTATGTGTCAATCCTATAAAAACAGGGCAATTGAACAATATTTTCAATTTGATTCATTAAGACATCAATTCACTAAAATTTCAAGCAACCACAATTTCAATTTACATATCACTCATCCATTCTAATCATAATCCAAAATTTCCAGCAACTAGCATAGCATTCTACCATCAATTTAGCTATTGAAAACCTCAATTTCTCCTACTCATTCGAATAGCATATCAATTTCATGGATTAATCAATCAATTGAACTTCTTAACTAGTTCATAGCATCAATTCACTATCTATTCATCAAATTCATGTAATTCAAGCAAGAACCCTAAATCTACATGAATCATTTGAATCTATAACACATTAAGGAAGAGATTTTACCTTCCTATCAAGATTATATGAATGTTAGCAACTCCAATTTCACCAAATTTCAAGTTTGCATCAATGAACATGAAGTTTTCTCTCTGAATTTATCTTCTCTCTATTTTGTTCATATTGTTCGGCCAAAGGAGGAAGATGATGATAGATCATCAATTAATTCCTCCCTAAAATGACTAATTTGTCCTTAATTATCCACTATTTAATGAAATGTGTAGGGGCATTCTAGGAATGTATGAATTTTGCATGTATTCCTTCAATTTGTTGTTTGGTTTGGTTTGGTCACTTATACATTAGGTTACTAATTTTTCATTTATAACATTCTAGTCCTTATTAATTAGATCTAGTATCTTGTTTTCAATCAATTAGGGGTCAAATGAAAGCATTGTAGTAACTTCTTTATACTAGTTTTGAGGATATTACAATTCCCTTCCCCTTAAAGAAATTTGTCCTCGAATTTACCTGAGGGAAATAGATGAGGGAACTGCTTTCTCATTGTTTCTTCGGGTTCCCAAGTGGCTTCTTTTACATTGTGGTTCTTCCATAGAAATTTCACCAATGGCAAAATCTTATTGCGAAGCCTCTTGACTTCTTTATCAAGTATTTGAATTGGCTCTTCATCGTACGATAGATCAGGATTAAATTCCACCTCATCAGGTTCTAGAACATTTGATGGATCTGATCGATAATTCCTCAACATCGATACATGGAAGATGTTGCAGATTCTATTGAATTTAGCAGGGAGTGCTAGCTTGTAAGCAATTGGACCGATCTTTTCTAAGACTTCAAAAGGTCCGATGAATCGAGGGCTTAGTTTACCCTTCTTCCCGAATCTAGGGATTTTCCTCCAAGGAGATACCTTCAAGAATACGTAATCTCCCATTCGATATTCAATGTTTCTTCTCTTGAGATTGGCATAAGCCTTTTTCCTATCAGTGGCCTCTTTCAGTCTACTATGGATCACCGAACTTAATTTTCGGTTTCACGAAGCAATTCAAGTCCTAAGACCTTGTTTTCACCCAATTCAGGCCAGCATAGGGGAGTTCTACATCTCCTACCATACAATGCTTCAAATAGGGCCATTTTGATAGAAGCTTGATGGTTGTTGTTGTAGGCAAACTCGGCTACTGGTAGAGATTTCTCCCACTCTTTACCAAAGTCAATAATACAAGCTCGAAGCATGTTTTCATGCACTTGGATTACCTTTTCAGATTGTCCATCGGTTTGTGGATGGAAGGCAGTGCTAAGGTTCAGCTTAGTTCCCATAGCTTCTTGAAGTACCCTCTAAAAACAAGAGGTAAAACAAGAGTCCCGATCTGATATAATAGATCTAGGAACACCATAAGTCTGACTATTTCTTTCAAGTATAATTCAGCTAGTTGTTTGAGGCTCATGTTCATTCGAACAGGTAGGAAGTGAGCCGATTTGGTGAACCTATCAACGATCACCCAAATAGCATCATTTTTCCTCAGTGATAGAGGCAATCCTGATACGAAGTCCATAGTTATACACTCCCACTTCCATTGAGGCAATTCGATGGGTTGAAGGAGTCCAGTAGGTAATTGGTGTTTGGCATTCACCTTCTGGCAAGTGAGGCACTTCGATACAAATCCAACAATATCGACCTTCAATCTCGGCCACCAATAGACTTTCTTTAAGTCCTTATACATCTTGATCACTCCCGGATGTATTGAAAAAAGGACTACTATGTGCTTCTTGAAGCATTTTCCTCTTAAGAGTTGGATCATTGAGTACACAAACCCGATTCTTGAAGTAGACACACCATTCGATTGAAGTGAAAATTCAGTGCTCGGTGTGGATTCAATTTCTTTCAATATCTTCTGAAGTTCGGTATCATTTTGTTGAAGCTCTTTGATCCTCGAATTCAAGTCGGAGTGAACTTGAAGTTCTGCCACATATCTCCGATTCTTTAGGAGCTTAAAATGGGAATTGAAAGTAGTTGAAGCTACAATTAAAGGATTTCGATTAGTGGATTCATATCATCCATTCGAATATGGGATAAACAATTTTGGAAAATTCGTATTCGATCTTACCAATTGAATATTTGCGACTGAGTGCATCAGCCACAACATTTGCCTTGCCCGGGTGGTAATCAATGATTAGCTCGTGGTCTTTTAGTAGTTCCACCCATCTTCGTTGTCGAAGATTTAACTCCTTCTGAGTTAGGATGTATTTTAAGCTCTGATGATCCGTAAATAATCGACATTTCGCTCCATATAGGTAATGTCTCCAAATCTTTAAAGAAAACACGACTGCAGCTAGCTCCAAGTCGTGTGTTGGATAGTTCAATTCATGTGACTTGAGTTTCCGAGAAGCATAAGCAATGACCTTGTCGTCTTGCATCAAAACACACCCTAAACCGAGATGGGAAGCATCACTAAAGACTGTAAAGTCTTTCCCTGGTTCAGGTTGAATTAGAATAGGAGCTTGTGTTAGGACTTGTTTCAATTGATCAAAGCTCTTTTGCTGGTCCTCGGACCATTTAAATGGAGTAGTCTTTCGAAGGATTCGAGTCAATGGAGTAGCAAGATTTGAGAACCCTTTCACGAATCTTCATTAATACCAGGCTAAACCGAGAAAACTCCTAACCTCGCTAACATTTCTTGGAGGTCTCCATTCGATGATGGTTTGAATCTTTTTAGGATCAACCTTTATCCCTTCGGCCGAGACAACATGGCCAAGGAAGGATACTTTCGAGAGCTAGAACTCGCATTTTCTCAATTTGGCATATAGCTGATTCTCTCTCTGTGTTTGGAGTACAATTCGAAGGTGATTAGCACGTTCTTCTTTGTCCTTCGAGTAGAAGAGAATGTCGTCAATAAAGACAACCACAAATTTGTCCAAATAAGGTTTGAACACTCGGTTCATTAAGTCCATGAAAGCCGCTTGAGCATTGGTTAGCCCAAATGGCATAACTAGGAACTCGTAGTGACCATAACGAGTCCTAAAAGCCGTTTTGGGTACATCTGAGTCTTGTATCCCCATCTGATAGTACCCCAATTGCAAATCAATCTTGGAGAAGACTTTGGCATCCTTGAATTGATCGAACAAGTCTTCAATCCTCGGCAATGGATACGTGTTCTTGATAGTGACCCGATTTAGCTGACGATAATCAATACATAGCCTCATCGACCCATCCTTCTTCTTAACGAACAATACGTGTGCTCCCCAAGGTAAAGAGCTAGGTCGAATGAAGCCATTGTCTTGAAGCTCTTGCAATTTTTGCTTAAGCTCTTTGAGTTTAATAGGGGCCATTCGATATGGGGCGATAGGCACTGGATCACTCCCGAGTTGAACTTCAATCTTGAATTCAACTTCCCGAATAGGGGGAAATCCCGGCAATTCCTCAGGAAAAACATTAGGGAAGTCCTAAACAACAGGGAATGAACTTACCCCGAATTCAATTTCATCACTTTTAATCATAGCATCAAATATGCTAATAGGTTTCTTATCGATCAAGGTAATTGATTTTTCTCCTAGACCTCAGAGAAACAATTTTCTCTTTTGGCAATCTACCCAAGCTTGATGCCTTCCTAACCAATCTAATCCCAGAATGAGATCGAATTCAACAAAAGGTAACAATAACAAGTCGACTAGGAATGGGATGCCCTGAATGAATAAAGGGAAATCCTTACATATTTGGTTTACTATTACATTATCTCCTAAAGGATTGGTAGCAATTAAGCTACAACTGACATATTCAGGCTTCAATTTAAGCTTTTCAAATAAAGGAGTTCTTATGAATGAATGAGTTGATCCTGTATCAAATAAAGCATAAACAAGATAAGTATCGAGGTAGATTGTACCTACAATTAGGTCAAGAGATTTGTGAGAAACATGTGAAGGTAGCTTGTTCGGATTTTTAGGGTAATCTTTGACATAGTGTGTCGTGTCTCTACATAAGTAGCAAGCATTGGTGAGCTTTCTACAAACTCCGGTATGGTTCTTTTGACAAGTCTTGCAAGTAGGGATTTGATTCTCCCTCCCAGTATTCCCAATGCTATCCAAGGACACCATAAGTTTTGAGGATCTGGACATAGCTTGTGGCTTGGGTATATAGCTACCCTTAGAGAAATTTCCCTGATTGGAATAATTTCCTCCATGATGCTTTTGTTTCTTGTTGCGCCAATGAGGCTTGTGATCATCCCTCAATCTTTTTTTTCATCTCGGGACTGATTCTCTAATCGTTTTGCTGAAGTCTTCATCTTGGCTTCGGTAGCTATAACTCTGTTGACCAGTTCTTGGAAGTCAATAATCCCCAAAGCAGTGAACATGGGGCCTAACTCGTCATTAACACTGTTGATGAACATTCTAAACTTATCTTCCTCTTTCTTTATGAATTCCTAGCCGTATTTGCAATATTTGTAGAATTCGCTGACATACTACTCGATAGGCTTTCCTTCCTGTTTCAGGTACAAGAACTTCTTTTTACGATCAGCAAGATACTGATCACTTATATACTTCTTTTTGAACTCTTTAATAAAGAATTCCCAGGTGACAGCTTCTTCAAGTGCTGCCAAGGTAGTAGTTTCCCACCAATTCAGTGCCTCATCGGCCAATAAAGCTACTGCAACTCCAATTTGTGTTCATCTTAGCACTACAGTTGTTTAGACAAGATTCTTGTTGTATTCTCCAACTAGTACTCAGCTTCTTCTGGCTTGTCTTCACTTGTTCCAGTGAAGGTGTAAGCTCGGTGTTGAGCTAACTTATCAATAGAAGCTTTTGCCAATTTTGCTACCGGAGAGTCAGAAGTACTTTTTCTCATTGAGACAATCATTTGATCAAACATCTCCTTCAGACTGGAGAAGCATTCTCGTTGAATAGATGAATCACATGAACTTCCTGCTAAACTTGTTGGGGTTCAGCAGGCTTTAGGGGATCCTGGTTCATCCTTACGCTCCCTCCCTCATTAGAGGAGCTAGTCGAGCTTTCATTATCCTTGCCCAATCTTGTTTCAGACATTCTATATATAAAGAATAAGAGAAGTCAAGCTCAAGTCACAATCCAATCAATATTTAAGTAACTTCTAGGTGGCACCTAAATGATCAATGATAATAGCCTATTCATGCAATAGACCCTAGAATCATACAACCAAAAACTCTTATTACCATTGTGTAACATACTCTAACCACCCTAGTAGGATTAGGTAAGTTACTACAATTACAATCGATAATTCATTCAGTTTAAGGTAGTAAGTTCAATTCGTTTTAAGTCTTTCTTGCTCAATAAGCTAGAGTTCGAATAGAAGAGGACCCAATGAACTAAACAATGCATGATGTACCTGTTAGATATATTAGGACCCATAATGCAATATGTTATCATAATCAAAACCATTTGAGACTATGCAATATGTTATCATAATCAAAACCATTTGAGACTTACTTGAACTCCAAGCAACCATTCAAACTAAATGAGAAGCCTAATAGATAATTTCCATTCAAGTAGCTATTAAGCATAACAAATAAGTGATTTACATGACTTACTTAAGTGACTTTAATCAAACATATAGGCTTACAATGTCACCTACATCATTCGGCTAGTACTATATATGACCAAAGAGGTTCAAGTCTAAACATGTGAATTACTACATTTACATGATGTTAACTAGCCATTTTCAAGAGATCTATTCAACCATTACATGCATAATTCGACCATGGAAATTAAACATTAGGCTAACAAGCATACAAGTTCATTAAAGTGCATACATGATCATATATACATACCAAACTCCTTATAGATCATAGATAGAATTAACTTATACAAACCATAACTAAGTGACCATGAATATACATGCCTTAGGTGCCACCATCCTAGGATAACTATAACAAAATGGAAACACACTCTTTTAAACAAAATGTGACTTCTACGAGCTTAGACTTCAGGATAGTATCCAATATCAACATGTATCATAGAAATGAGACTTGAATAAGCAAAGCTTAGTGAGTAAGTTAAAGTTATAAGGCAATCAGTACAAAAGTCTCAACTACGAACCATCAAATAGATGGTATAGTTCCCCCATCAATAAGGAACCATTCAAACTAGGCAAACAATATTATGTGCATTGCTGAATTTTCAATCCAATATCAATACAAGGCTTGAAGATTAGACATGCTTAATCAACCTATTTGGCTACTAGGCATAACATATTCTTTGAACACAATCAATGTTTCAATACACAGGCAATCTCATGACCAATGTTCAATAGTTCTTGGCATTTGATGTTTCTTTACAATCAAGCAATCTCATAAGAAATGTTCAATAGTTCATGGCATTTGATGTTTTATTTACAATCAAGCAATGCAATTCAATGTAGCAATGGTTCAATGCACATGAGTTATTAGTTCATTTTAGGTATAGCCTTGAGAATCAATTACTCAGTCTAGATACTCGAGTCTCCAACCAAACTGTCGCCAATAACAATAGTCAATATGGTACCAAGTACTTGGTTAAATCCCTCCTACTACCGCCAATGACCAATAACAATACTTCCCTCCTACTGTCGCCAATTAGGTACCAATGTCTTGGACCGTAGTCCACCCCGATAATGAGCTCTATAGACTCTATGGTATGCCAACTATATCTAAGACCGACTCGAGACCAAGGCTTACAATAGTTATCACTTTCAATCAATTAGAAGCATGATTCAATTCAATGTGCACATTTTCTACCAATATCCCCTTTCAATCGAATAGGGCTCAAGTCAATACCAATACCAAATTTTCCAGCAACTAGCATAGCATTCTACCATCAATTTAGCTATTGACAACCTCAATTTCTCCTACTCATTCGAATAGCATATCAATTTCATGGATTAATCAATCAATTGAACTTCTTAACTAGTTCACAACATCAATTCACTATCTATTCATCAAATTCATGTAATTCAAGCAAGAACCCTAAATCTACATGCATCGTTTGTATCTATAACACATTAAGGAAGAGATTTTACCTTCCTATCAAGATTATATGATTGTTAGCAACTCCAATTTCACCAAATTTCATGCTTGCATCAATGAACATGAAGTTTTCTCTCTCAATTTCTCTTCTCTCTATTTTGTTCATATGGTTCGGCCAAAGGAGGAAGATGATGATAGATCATCAATTAATTCCTCCCTAAAATGACTAATTTGTCCTTAATTATCCACTAATTAATGAAATATGTATGGGCATTCTAGGAATATATGAATTTTGCATGCATTCATTCAATTTGTTGTTTGTTTTGGTTTGGTCACTTATACATTAGGTTACTACTTTTTCATTTATAACATTTTAGTCCTTATTAATTAGATCTAGTATCTTGTTTTCAATCAATAAGGGGCCAAATGAAAGCATTGTAGTAACTTCTTTATACTAGTTTTGAGGATATTACATAGACCAAGAAGAAGATAGAAAAAATTTGGATGAGTAGCAAGATATGATTGAGGAATTCAGGTATCCCGTAACTTCGGGATAAGAGGTGAGTGTAGTTTTAAGCCTAGGGATAGTATCCCGGGCATTCTTATTCAAGTAAAGTTATATGTTGTTTGCTAAAAATAAATGAGGTCGCGCGTTAAGTCTTGTTTGTCGAGGTAAGTACTTATAGTGATATACTATATGATATGCTGATTTGGTTAGAAATGCTAATGGAAAGTATTGGAACGATGTTTAACTTGAGATGAATACGAGAGGTTATAAGACTTAAGATTGAGTTGTGCTTGATGTAAATTTTATTGAGTGATATTGCTTGTATGATAAGTAAATCAGTACCAAGTTGATAAGTGATTAAGAGTTTTGAATCTAGAATAAATAATGAATTGAACAAATAGATGATGTGAATTTAAACAATTCCTTGATGACTAGAGATCACACATGATATGTGCGATTGATTATGGATGGAGGTATTCCCTATTTTAATTGTTATAAATTATAACAAGTTCATGATATTTAATTATGGTATGCATACAACTAAGAAGAATAGTAATCCTTATTATGATAATATTGGAATTAATACGAATGAAACATTGGAAAAAATGCATGAATTGTATATATGATTGATATGCTATAAGATGTACCCAGAATCGAAAGTCTCATGTAAGTAAAATGTTTGTTTTGTGGATTGAAGCACAATTCATGATCATGCTTACCTTTGTGTGAAATTGATAACTTAATTTTAAGAGAGTTATGTATAATATTCATTGAAAGTGAATTGGGCTATAAAGCCTTTCGAATAAGTGATATGAAGCATGTAAAATCACATGGGGTGATCATGCATATATGTATTCCTTAATTGGAATGAAAATGAAATCCCTGAGAGGATATATCAGTGGAGTTGTGCTCATTATGTTTAAGTAATGAATAACATATGGTAAAGCCTTGGTCTCGAGTCAGTCATAGGTATAGTTGGCATGCCATAGAGTCCATATAGCTCAGTGTCGGGGTGGACTACAGTCCGGGACAGTAGTCCCTATTTGGCGACAAAAAGAGGGAAGTTGTGTGGTCACTTGGCGACAGTATGAGGGATTGATCGGTACTGCGAGTACCATTTTGATTTATGGGCGACAGTTGGTTGGTGATTCGTGTACCTAGACTGTAGAATAAATTCTCAAGGCTATGCTAAAGACAAATTTAAGAAAATGTAAATAACTTGAAGAATTACCTGATATCTTGCATAACAAATGTTTTATAGTTACTTATACTATATTTGACGCTTGGTTTAAAGGAGAGACAATGGAGGTTATAAGTTAACTCAATAAATTAAAAGTGATGTCCTTATGTTAATATATGATTAGCTAATTGGGAAGTTTAGTATGCTCATTCATATGCTTATTCGATAAACTATGTGAACATGCATATATTGTGCTTCATTGATTTTCTTGTATGGATATATTCATACCAAGTGTTGCGCGTAATAAGTGCTACGCAAATGTGCAAGTATACACGTCGCAAGTTATAGTATAAAAGATATCGTCTCCACAGGGATTGGTGCCACTTCAAGAATCTAGTCTCTTGCACTGTTAAAAAGTAAAAAAACAAGTAAAGGATATCGAAGTTTAACTAATTACTAATCTAGAAAGCAATAAAATAAAATAAAAGATGAATTCAATTGAGAGAGATAGGCTAGGTTATCGTGAGTTGAGGTGTGATAGCCGATTGGATTGTCTTGGTAAAGAGTGCATGGGCAACTCGATTGCCGTGGCGATTTGCTGTGGGGTTGCCTTGGCAACTAATTGATGGTTGCTTGGGCGACTAGTTGGGCAACTACTTGGGCGATCCGGGCAGCAACTTCAAGGTTCGGCGGAGCGTTCTTCAATGGTTTCTTCTTATCCCTAAGTCGAAACTCTAGCTACTTGTGCATGCCTTGATAATACATCCTGCGTGAATCAAGGGTGAACAACAACCAATCTTGCGCTCCTCTTAGCCGTTGAAATCCTTAACTTATTCCTAAGCGGATTAATCTTCACCATCATTGGATTGCATAAAGATCATATTCATTCGTTTCTTGAATCTAACTCTCCGATATTAGATAAATGGATGAAATCACGAGATCCTCTCCCAATTCACTCGCAAAACAATAATAAGAATCAAGAATGAATAAACCTTGAAATAGAAAAGTGCAAACTCTTATTACCTAAACAAAAACCAATAGTTTCTCACAACCACAAAACACAATAACCATAGCCAAGTAAATTTAGTTCATGGCTAGGTTCCAAAGAAACACAAGATAATTAATCCCTAGCATGAACCCAATCGAACAAAGATGAAGGAAGAGGCTTGTCGAAATCCTCCTTGCCCTTGATGCTTGTCGAAAATTCTCTCCTCTTGCCCTACTTGGACTTGCCAAATTTCCCTCTTGCTCTCTCTATTCATCTTGTCGAAATCTCCTTGGTATTTATAGGGCTAGGCCAAAGTCCTTCTTTGAGGAGGAGTTTGAGTTGGAATTAAATTATCTTTAAAGAATATAATTCTTTATTATAATTTTATTCCTATTAGAACTTCTCCTATCCTCTTGGAATTTAATTCTTCTTTAATCTCTGCATGGCAATCAAATTCCTTTGGGCTTGGGCCTTGCTCCATGTCATCTTGGGCTTGTAAAGTCATGAATTTCGACATCCATATTGCTTTTGGTCTTTGTCGACAAATGCCATGGCAACTGGCTCAGCTCAGCGTCTCCTTCATGCACTGCCCTGGCAACTAGCTCGGCATATCCTTCATGCATTGCCCTGGAAACTAGCTCGGCATTGCTTTGGCAAGTGATCCTGCACATACACACAAAAACACACCAAAGCAGCATCTATTTCCACAAAAATCACCAAGTTATGTAATCAAGTTCAACGTTTGAAGGAAACATGGATTAATGCATGAATGACTAACTATGCAACTAATATGAGCCTAAGTCTAACAGTAATATGAGTAAAAAGGGTAAGAAAAATAGTACTTTTGAACACTTATCACACCCCAAACTCGAACTATTGCTTGTCCTCAAGCAATGCAAACTCATAATTACCTTAAGACTTCAAATTTTCACAAACTTAGCTTTGAACTTGATTTCAATTCTACAACCGGGGCACAAAGTATGATTGGCTTTTTATTTTTCAGAAAACGAGGAATTACTCGGAATCAAACTATAATGCTTGTGAGTGTGTGCGGAGTTGTGTGCAAGTTGATTTTTCGGATTCTATGCAAACAATAGGTTTTCAAATTACTTGATGGGTTCTTTTTAACATGTTTTAACTAGAGCCAATTTGGGCACCTCTAGTGTTTTATTTTTAGTTTTCTTAAGTTAATTTAATCGACTAGAGCCGGTTTGGGCACCTCTAGTTAACCGAAAAAATTTTAACGCCTCCTAGAGCCAGTTTGGGCACCTCTAGTGATCAATTTTTAGCACATGCTAGAGCCAATTTCGGGCACCTCTAGCATTCATCCAATTTTATTCTAATCCCCAATTAGTTAATTATCAACCTAAGTTTACTAGAACTCCTTAAATCAATCAAACCACAACAGTGTTTCATCAAATTTAGCATCATAGTAAAATTCTAAGTTTTTCATGGTTATCCTAGAATAAAAATTCTATCAATTAAGTGCATTGGTAAAGTCATCATTGAATATTCATCAAATCTAAGCAATTCTTGTTCCAATTAAAGGCATGGCAAGCAATTTATGTATCCTAAATGTAATGCTTAAGATTAATGTAACTAAACATGGTAATTACTAATAACAATCCCCCCAAACTCGAGTGAGGCATTGTCCTCAATGCATGCATAAAAATAACGAAAAATAAAAATAAAATGCATACGAGGACTTACTTGAGAGTTCGTCATCGTAGATGATTAGTTTCCTTCTAGTTGGCGTCTTGATTTTCTTGCTTGAATGCAATGGTTGTTTTCTTGTTGCCGGGATGTCTTCAGCTTTGGTTGCCGTGGCATCTTCAGGGTTGGTTGCCGTGGCATCAGCTTGTGCATGCATGAAGTAAGTTGTCGCGGCATCTTCTTCATTGGTTGCCGGGGCAATGATCTTGGCAGTAAATTTCCTTAGCATAGTAGTTGTGAGTCTTGTTGTGAAAAAGAAAATAAAGAAAACCTGAAAACTAAAGATAATGAAGAAAAATAAAATATCTCCTAAAATTAAAAATAAAAAGAAAAAGAAAAAGAAAAAGGAAATCTCGAGAGGAGAGCATGCTCATGCATCTCCTAAGTTGACCACTTCCTTGTTACGTTCCACATGGGCACCATTGTAGTGCTTCAATCTTTGTCCATTAACTTTGAATTCATGGTTGTCGAGATGGACTTGATTATCACAGCACCATGGGAGAATGGTTTGACGACTTCAAATGGTCCCGACCATCTTGATTTCAGCTTTCCCGGGAAAAGTTTTAGCCGAGAATTGAATAGGAGAACTAGTTGCCTGGCGTGAATTGCCGTGGCAATAGTTTCTTGTCATGCCATCGCTTTGTTTTCTCCTTGTATATTCGTGCATTGTTATAGGCGAGTGCACGAAATTCTTCTATCTCATTGAGATCCATCAAGCGCTTTTGTCCGCACTTTCCCAATCCATATTCACGGTCTTGATTGCCCAAAGACGCCTTGTGCTCGATTTCCACCGGTAGATGACATGTTTTACCATAGACAAGCCGGAAGGGGGACATACCTAATGGTGTTTTGAATGCAGTGCGATATGCCCAAAGTCGTCATCTAGTCTTAATGACCAATCCTTCCTTGAGGGATTTACAACTTTCTCGAGTATTCCCTTCAACTCCCGGTTGGAAATTTCTGCTTGCCCGTTGGTTTGTGGGTGATATGCCGTGGCGATCTTGTGTGATATGCGAGCGTTGCAACATCTTGGCAATTAGTCTGTTGTCAAAATGCTTGCCCCTGTCGCTGATAATTGCTCTCGGCATCCCAAACCGTGTAAATATGTTTTTCTCGCAGAATCGTTGCACGGTCTTGGAATCGTCGTTGGGAACCAGTAGCTGCCTCTACCCATTTAGACACATAGTCGACGGCAAGTAAGATGTAGAGGTTGCGAATGAAGATGGGAAAGGTCCCATAAAATCGATCCCCATACATCGAACAGTTCCACCTCGATGATGTTCTGAGTGGCATCTCATGTCGCCTAGAGATATTGCCCGTCCTCCGCAACGATCACATTGCTTGTAAAAGTCTTGGGCATCTTTGTACAATGTTGGCCAATACAAACCGGATTGCAAGACTTTGGCTGCGGTACGAGTTCCTCCAAAATGTCCTCCATAGGGTGAAGAATGGCATTGCCGAGTACATTCTGTTGCTCTTCTTGAGGACACATCGACGTATAACCCGATTCTGCACATTGTTTAAACAAAAGAGGCTCGTCCCAAAAGTAATGCTTAGCATTATGGCGGAACCGCTTCTTCCCTTGGTGAGTAATGCCATACGGAAAAATACCACAAACAAGGAAGTTAACTAAATCTGCGTACCAAGGTATTGCGGGGCATGTCTTTGTCGTAGTGTCTGCTCCCAAAATTGCTTTGGCGTGCTCGTCAAAGTCTGCTGCGGCGTCAAGAGTTGCCGAGGCGTGTGCTTCCATGGTTTCGAGGCGTCATGGGCTGCCGAGGCGTCAAGGGTTTCGAGGCGATTAGAATTTGTTCATCCGGGAATGCATCACATATCTCTAGATCCGCGTCCTTCTCCCTATTGCGTTCCAAAACGTGATAAGTGATCGCCACTTGATTTTCTGTTCCTTTCTGTCCTTAATTTCAATATCAAATTCTTGTAAAAGTAATATCCAACGAATCAAACGAGGTTTAGCATCCTTTTTAGCAAATAAGTATTTGATTGCCGAATGGTCCGTATGAACAATTACCTTTGTACCAATTAAATAGGATCGGAACTTGTCAAATGCGAAAACTACAGCTAGTAACTCTTTCTCCGTTGTTGTGTAATTCACTTGAGCATCGTTAAGAGTTTTACTAGCGTAGTATATCACATGGAATGTCTTACCTGTGCGTTGGCCTAGGACTGCTCCTACCCACAAAATCACTTGCATCACACATGAGCTCAAAAGGTAGCGTCAATCTGGTGGAACAACAATGGGTGCCGAGGCAAGCTTTTTCTTTAGGGTTTCAAATGCTTGAGTGCAAGAATCATCAAAATCGAAGACTTTATCCTGTTCAAGCAGATTACACAAAGGTTTAGTGATTTTAGAAAAGTTATGAATGAACCTCCTGTAAAAACCGCATGTCCGAGAAAACTTCAATTCTTTTAACCGAATTTGGTGGGGTAATCTCTCGATCACGTCCACCTTGGCTTTGTCTACTTCAATTCCCTTGGATGAAATCTTATGGCCGAGCACTATTCCTTCATCTACCATAAAGTGGCATTTCTCCCAATTGAGGACTAAATCCGTTTCTTCGCATCTTGCCAACACCCTCTCTAAATTGCCGAGACAGTAGTCGAAGTCATTACAAAAAACGAAAAATCATCCATGAAGATCTCAAGGAAGTCTTCGACCATGTCCGAAAAGAGCGCCATCATGCATCTTTGGAAGGTTGCGGGCGTTACACAATCCGAACGGCATCCTTCGGAAGGCATAAGTACCGTAGGGGCATGTGAAGGTTGTCTTTTCTTGATCTTCAGTGCTATGGCAATCTGATTGTAACCTGAATAACCATCAAGAAAAACAAAGAAAGGGTTTACCAAAGACGGTCAAGCATTTGATCAATAAAGGGTAATGGGAAGTGATCTTTCCTAGTGGCTTTGTTTAGCTTTCGATAGTCCATACAAACCCTCCAACCGGTCACAGATCCTGGTTGGGATAAGTTCATTATTTTCATTACTCACCACCGTTATACCTCCCTTTTTCGCACACATTGTACCGGACTTACCCACGTACTATTGGAGATAGGGTATATAATGCCGCGTCAAGCCACTTGATGATTTCTTTCATTACAACCCCTTTCATGGCATGATTCAGTCTCCTCCGGGCCTCAATTGAAGGTTTGTGATCATCTTCCAACAAGATCTTGTGCATGCACACCGCAGGGCTAATTCCCTTCAAGTCGGCAATTGTCCACCCTATTGCCTTTTTATGTAGCTTCAACATGTTGATCAGCTTCTTTTCTCTGCTCAGCTGTAACTTAGAAGAAATAATTACGTGTAATGTATTATCGGTCCCTAAGTATACATATTTCAGTTGCTCGCAATTGTTTCAACTCAAGAATTGGTGGATTTTCGATGAGGGTTTTTCGATCTTACCTTCCTTACCCGAGTAGTCCAAAGGTTCAAAAGTATGTACCGTCGATTGACTAGCCAATTTGCCTCTTCTCGTTGTTCCTCATCGACCGTTCTTCATACTCCTCGGGTTCCTCTTGATCGGCAATGTAGTTGCCGAGGCAACTAAATTCCTCATCGAGTTAAACTCTGCCGTGGCATGAAGTAGTTGGCATTCTTACGGATCATCGGCATGCCTTAGTGTTTGGAACACATTTAGTTTTACCTGCTGGTCATTCACCCTCATTGTGAGTTCTCCCTTTTCAACGTCGATCAAGGTTCTCCCCCTGCCGCTAGGAATGGTCTCCGAGAATGATAGGTGCATGCTCATCTCGCTTCACAATCCAAAACAATAAAGTCAGCGGGAAAAATGAATTTATCGACTTTTACCAAGATGTCCTCGATTTTTTCCCTCGGATGCACATAGGATCTGCGGCTAGCTGCAGCATAATCATTGTAGGTCTTGCCTTCCCGATTCTAGTTTCTGAAAACCGATTTAGGCATCAAGTTTATGCTAGCCCCTAGGTCGCATAGTGCTTTCCCGACATAGTGATTTCCAATAGAACAGGGTATTGTGAAACTTCCGGGATCCTTCAACTTGGGCGGCATACGATTGTGCAACATTGCCATGCATCCCTCTTTGCGGCAATTGTTTCAAACTCTCTAGCCTTGTTCTCTTGGACACAATGTCTTTAAGAAACTTGGCATAGTTTGGCATTTGTTCAATTGCTTCCACCAATGGCAAGTTGATGTGGACTTGCTTTAAGATATCAAGAAACTTCTTGAATTGGTATTCTTGCTTTTGTCGCTTTCAATCTTTGTGGGAATGGTGGTGGAAGTCGGATATCTTCTATCCTTTCATTGGTTTGAAACCTGATTGACGGCATTACGAGGACATCTGGGTTGCCGATGCGTTACCAACTGGGGTTGCCGAGGCGTGCTTATCGCAAGTTGCCGAGGCGTCACCGGTTGCCGCAGCAATTCTCTGGTTCAGCATCCGAGACTTTGCCGCTAGGTTCGTCTTGATCTTTTGTGGAGTTTTGTTTGACGAGCGGGTTTGAACCTCTCTAAGTTGTTGGCCACTTCTGGTGGTGATTGCCTTACATTGCTCATGGCGGTTCCTCTTGCGACTTGATGATCGCTAGGTAAACCTCCTTGTGGTCTAGTGTTCAGATTTTGAGCAAATTGTCCGACTTGATTTTCCAATGATTTGATTGCCGCCTCTTGGTTTTGCAATCTCATCTCGGTCCTGTTAATAAAAGCATCAGTTCTTTTTATGAAATTACTATTCTCAGCCATATAAGATTCAGTTTTCATCATAAAAGCATTTAGAGAATTTTCCAAAGAACTAGATGTTGTCGGTTGTTGTTGCGGCATCTGTTGCCGTGGCATATTCTGCTGAAATCCCGATGCTTGTGCATTCTGATTGTTCTGGTTTAGAGCATTGTTGGGATTACTCCATGAAAAATTCGGGTGCTTCTTCCAAGCTGGATTGTATGTATTTGACATCATGTTGTTGCCCCGATTGTAATTCCCCACATAGAAGCTAGATTCCGGATTCTGCATGCATTCAGAAGAATTATGGTTATCACCACATAACTCACAAAAAGAATCCATTACCTTGACTTCATGTGTGTTGTTTGGTTTTTGCATGTTCTGGACCATCTTGGTTAAAGCGCCAATTGTGCGAAATTGAATCGATGATCCTAGTTCATGTATTGTGGCTTGGCGTCTAACTCCTCCTCTTCTAGTAGATGGGAATTGATAGTCATTCTTGGCCAGCCTGTTTAAAATTTGCATTGCTTCCTCCGGCGACTTATCTAAGAGTATGCCGTTTGCCGAGGCATCTAGCATCATCCTTGTTGGTGTATTCACGGCGTTGTAAAACATTGTCACTTGAGTCCACACCGGGAATCCGTGTAGAGGACATTTGTGTAGAAGTTCTCTATATCGCTCCCAAGCCTCGTACATGGATTCATCATCTGCTGCCTGTTTGAAAAGAAGTAATGTCGTTACGGGCTTATCGATTAAATTTGTAGGATTAAATCTAGCAAGGAAATCACGACAAAGATCAGTCCAAGATGCTATGGATCCGGCAGAATGCTATTTAGCCATGTTTTCGCCTATCCCTCGGTGAATAGGGAATAATCTTAATCGTAAGACATCGGGGTGACTCCGTGTATCTTGAACGAGTTGCAAATCTCGAGAAAGATTTCAGATGTTGTCGTGCATCTTCGATTCTTGAGCCGCCAAATTGACCTATTGTGTTGATCATATTAAACATTACCGGTTTCAACTCAAAGTGGTCGGCTTCAATTTCGTGCGACAACTCCTGGGTTGAGTCCATCAAGATCTTCTTCAAGATAGTCTCGAATCGTTCTGCTTTGCAAGAATCACTCCTCCTCCTGCCGAACATCTTGATTAATATTGCCGCCTTGATTTGCCATTGCTTCTCTTATCCTTCGTCTAAGTCTTTGTAAGGTTCGTTCGATTTACGGATCAAAGGGATATTCTGTGAAGTCGGTCTCGCCTGGTCATATACCAATGCAAAACCAATGTTTGTTAGCCCTTTGAATTTTAAACAAGAAAAATAAAAAGAATGTGCAAGAAAATAAAAACAAAGTCGCTATTGCCAATCCCGCAACGGGCGCCAAAAAACTTGTTGCGCGTAATAAGTGCTACGCAAATGTGCAAGTATACACGCCGCAAGTTATAGTATAAAAGATATCGTCTCCACAGGATTGGTGCCACTTCAAGAATCTAGTCTCTGCAATCGTAAAAAGTAAAAACACAAGTAAAGGATTATCGAAGTTTAACTAATTACTAATCTAGAAAGCAATAAAATAAAATAAAAGATGAATTCAATTGAGAGAGATAGGCTAGGTTATCGTGAGTTGAGGTGTGATAGCCGATTGGATTGTCTTGGTAAAGAGTGCATGGGCAACTCAGTTTGCCGTGGCGATTTGCACAACGGGGTTGCCTTGGCAACTAATTGATGGTTGCTTGGGCGACTAGTTGGGCAACTACTTGGGCGACCGGGCAGCAACTTCAAGGTTCGGCGGAGCGTTCTTCAATGGTTTCTTCTTATCCCTAAGTCGAAACTCTAGCTACTTGTGCATGCCTTGATAATACATCCTGCGTGAATCAAGGGTGAACAACAACCAATCTTGCGCTCCTCTTAGCCGTTGAAATCCTTAACTTATTCCTAAGCCGGATTAATCTTCACCATCATTGGATTGCATAAAGATCATATTCATTCGTTTCTTGAATCTAACTCTCCCGATATTAGATAAATGGATGAAATCACGAGATCCTCTCCCAATTCACTCGCAAAACAATAATAAGAATCAAGAATGAATAAACCTTGAAATAGAAAAGTGCAAACTCTTATTACCTAAACAAAAACCAATAGTTTCTCACAACCACAAAAAACACAATAACCATAGCCAAGTAAATTTAGTTCATGGCTAGGTTCCAAAGAAACACAAGATAATTAATCCCTAGCATGAACCCAATCAACAAAGATGAAGGAAGAGGCTTGTCGAAATCCTCCTTGCCCTTGATGCTTGTCGAAAATTCTCTCCTCTTGCCCTACTTGGACTTGCCAAAATTCCCTCTTGCTCTCTCTATTCATCTTGTCGAAATCTCCTTGGTATTTATAGGGCTAGGCCAAAGTCCTTCTTTGAGGAGGAGTTTGAGTTGGAATTAAATTATCTTTAAAGAATATAATTCTTTATTATAATTTTATTCCTATTAGAACTTCTCCTATCCTCTTGGAATTTAATTCTTCTTTAATCTCTGCATGGCAATCAAATTCCTTTGGGCTTGGGCCTTGCTCCATGTCATCTTGGGCTTGTAAAGTCATGAATTTCGACATCCATATTGCTTTTGGTCTTTGTCGACAAATGCCATGGCAACTGGCTCGGCGTCTCCTTCATGCACTGCCCTGGCAACTAGCTCGGCATATCCTTCATGCATTGCCCTGGAAACTAGCTCGGCATTGCTTTGGCAAGTGATCCTGCACATACACACAAAAACACACCAAAGCAGCATCTATTTCCACAAAAATCACCAAGTTATGTAATCAAGTTCAACGTTTGAAGGAAACATGGATTAATGCATGAATGACTAACTATGCAACTAATATGAGCCTAAGTCTAACAGTAATATGAGTAAAAAGGGTAAGAAAAATAGTACTTTTGAACACTTATCACACCCCCAAACTCGAACTATTGCTTGTCCTCAAGCAATGCAAACTCATAATTACCTGCCAAGAGACTTCAAATTTTCACAAACTTAGCTTTGAACTTGATTTCAATTCTCTCAACGGGCACAAAGTATGATTGGCTTTTTATTTTTCAGAAAACTGAGGAATTACTCGGAATCAAACTATAATGCTTGTGAGTGTGTGCGGAGTTGTGTGCAAGTTGATTTTTCGGATTCTATGCAAACAATAGGTTTTCAAATTACTTGATGGGTTCTTTTTAACATGTTTTAACTAGAGCCAATTTCGGGCACCTAGTGTTTTATTTTTAGTTTTCTTAAGTTAATTTAATCGACTAGAGCCGGTTTGGGCACCTCTAGTTAACCGAAAAATTTTAACGCCTCCTAGAGCCAGTTTCGGGCACCTCTAGTGATCAATTTTTAGCACATGCTAGAGCCAATTTCGGGCACCTCTAGCATTCATCCAATTTTTATTCTAATCCCCAATTAGTTAATTATCAACCTAAGTTTACTAGAACTCCTTAAATCAATCAAACCACAACAGTGTTTCATCAAATTTAGCATCATAGTAAAATTCTAAGTTTTTCATGGTTATCCTAGAATAAAAATTCTATCAATTAAGTGCATTGGTAAAGTCATCATTGAATATTCATCAAATCTAAGCAATTCTTGTTCCAATTAAAGGCATGGCAAGCAATTTATGTATCCTAAATGTAATGCTTAAGATTAATGTAACTAAACATGGTAATTACTAATAACAATCCCCCAAACTCGAGTGAGGCATTGTCCTCAATGCATGCATAAAAATAACGAAAAATAAAAATAAAATGCATACGAGGACTTACTTGAGAGTTCGTCATCGTAGATGATTAGTTTCCTTCTAGTTAGGCGTCTTGATTTTCTTGCTTGAATGCAATGGTTGTTTTCTTGTTGCCGGGATGTCTTCAGCTTTGGTTGCCGTGGCATCTTCGGGTTGGTTGCCGTGGCATCAGCTTGCATGCATGAAGTAAGTTGTCGCGCATCTTCTTCATTGGTTGCCGGGCAATGATCTTGGCAAGAAATTTCCTTAGCATAGTAGTTGTGAGTCTTGTTGTGAAAAAGAAAATAAAGAAAACCTGAAAACTAAAGATAATGAAGAAAAAAAAAATATCTCCTAAAATTAAAAATAAAAATAAAAAGAAAAAGAAAAAGGAAATATTGAGAGGAGAGCATGCTCATGCATCTCCTAAGTTGACCACTTCCTTGTTACGTTCCACATGGGCACCATTGTAGTGCTTCAATCTTTGTCCATTAACTTTGAATTCATGGTTGTCGAGATGGACTTGATTATCACAAACCATGGGAGAATGGTTTGACGACTTCAAATGGTCCCGACCATCTTGATTTCAGCTTTCCCGGGAAAAGTTTTAGCCGAGAATTGAATAGGAGAACTAGTTGCCCTGGCGTGAATTGCCGTGGCAATAGTTTCTTGTCATGCCATCGCTTTGTTTTCTCCTTGTATATTCGCATTGTTATAGGCGAGTGCACGAAATTCTTCTATCTCATTGAGATCCATCAAAGCGCTTTTGTCCGGCACTTTCCCAATCCATATTCACGGTCTTGATTGCCCAAGACGCCTTGTGCTCGATTTCCACCGGTAGATGACATGTTTTACCATAGACAAGCCGGAAGGGGACATACCTAATGGTGTTTTGAATGCGGTCGATATGCCCAAAGTGCGTCATCTAGTCTTAATGACCAATCCTTCCTTGAGGGATTTACAACTTTCTCGAGTATTCCTTCAACTCCCGGTTGGAAATTTCGCTTGCCCGTTGGTTTGTGGGTGATATGCCGTGGCGATCTTGTGTGATATGCGAGCGTTGCAACATCTTGGCAATTAGTCTGTTGTCAAAATGCTTGCCCCCGTCGCTGATAATTGCTCTCGGCATCCCAAACCGTGTAAATATGTTTTTCTGCAGGAATCGTTGCACGGTCTTGGAATCGTCGTTGGGAACTGTAGCTGCCTCTACCCATTTAGACACATAGTCGACGGCAAGTAAGATGTAGAGGTTGCCGAATGAAGATGGGAAAGGTCCCATAAAATCGATCCCCCATACATCGAACAGTTCCACCTCGATGATGTTCTGGAGTGGCATCTCATGTCGCCTAGAGATATTGCCCGTCCTCTGGCAACGATCACATTGCTTGTAAAAGTCTTGGGCATCTTTGTACAATGTTGGCCAATACAAACCGGATTGCAAGACTTTGGCTGCGGTACGAGTTCCTCCAAAATGTCCTCCATAGGGTGAAGAATGGCATTGCCGGAGTACATTCTGTTGCTCTTCTTCAGGGACACATCGACGTATAACCTGATCTGCACATTGTTTAAACAAAAGAGGCTCGTCCCAAAAGTAATGCTTAGCATTATGGCGGAACCGCTTCTTCCCTTGGTGAGTAATGCCATACGGAAAAATACCACAAACAAGGAAGTTAACTAAATCTGCGTACCAAGGTATTGCCGGGCATGTCTTTGTCGTGTGTCGCTTCCCAAAATTGCTGAGGCGTGCTCGTCAAAGTCCGCCTGCGTCAAGAGTTGCCGAGGCGTGTGCTTCCATGGTTTCCGAGGCGTCATGGGCTGCCGAGGCGTCAAGGGTTTCGAGGCGATTAGAATTTGTTCATCCGGGAATGCATCACATATCTCTAGATCCGCGTCCTTCTCCCTATTGCGTTCCAAACGTGATAAGTGATCGCCCACTTGATTTTCTGTTCCTTTCTGTCCTTAATTTCAATATCAAATTCTTGTAAAAGTAATATCCAACGAATCAAACGAGGTTTAGCATCCTTTTTAGCAAATAAGTATTTGATTGCCGAATGGTCCGTATGAACAATTACCTTTGTACCAATTAAATAGGATCGAACTTGTCAAATGCGAAAACTACAGCTAGTAACTCTTTCTCCGTTGTTGTGTAATTCACTTGAGCATCGTTAAGAGTTTTACTAGCGTAGTATATCACATGGAATGTCTTACCTGTGCGTTGGCCTAGGACTGCTCCTACCGCAAATCACTTGCATCACACATGAGCTCAAAAGGTAGCGTCAATCTGGTGGAACAACAATGGGTGCCGAGGCAAGCTTTTTCTTTAGGGTTTCAAATGCTTGAGTGCAAGAATCATCAAAATCGAAGACTTTATCCTGTTCAAGCAGATTACACAAAGGTTTAGTGATTTTAGAAAAGTTATGAATGAACCTCCCGTAAAAACTGCATGTCCGAGAAAACTTCAATTCTTTTAACCGAATTTGGTGGGGTAATCTCTCGATCACGTCCACCTTGGCTTTGTCTACTTCAATTCCCTTGGATGAAATCTTATGGCCGAGCACTATTCCTTCATCTACCATAAAGTGGCATTTCTCCCAATTGAGGACTAAATCCGTTTCTTCGCATCTTGCCAACACCCTCTCTAAATTGCCGAGACAGCCGTCGAAGTCATTACCAAAAACCGAAAAATCATCCATGAAGATCTCAAGGAAGTCTTCGACCATGTCTGAAAAGAGCGCCATCATGCATCTTTGGAAGGTTGCCGGGCGTTACACAATCCGAACGGCATCCTTCGGAAGGCATAAGTACCGTAGGGGCATGTGAAGGTTGTCTTTTCTTGATCTTCCGTGCTATGGCAATCTGATTGTAACCTGAATAACCATCAAGAAAACAAGTAAAAGGGTTTACCAAGACGGTCAAGCATTTGATCAATAAAGGGTAATGGGAAGTGATCTTTCCTAGTGGCTTTGTTTAGCTTTCGATAGTCCATACAAACCCTCCAACCGGTCACACAGTGGTTGGGATAAGTTCATTATTTTCATTACTCACCACCGTTATACCTCCCTTTTTCGCACACATTGTACGGACTTACCCACGTACTATTGGAGATAGGGTATATAATGCCGGCGTCAAGCCACTTGATGATTTCTTTCATTACAACCCCTTTCATGGCATGATTCAGTCTCCTCCGGGCCTCAATTGAAGGTTTGTGATCATCTTCCAACAAGATCTTGTGCATGCACACCGCAGGCTAATTCCCTTCAAGTCGGCAATTGTCCACCCTATTGCCTTTTTATGTATAGCTTCAACATGTTGATCAGCTTCTTTTCCTGCTCAGGCTGTAACTTAGAAGAAATAATTACAGGTAATGTATTATCGGTCCCTAAGTATACATATTTCATTGCTCGCAATTGTTTCAACTCAAGAATTGGTGGATTTTCGATAGAGGGTTTTTCGATCTTACCTTCCTTACCTGAGTAGTCCAGGTGGTTCAAAGTATGTACCTGGTCGATTGACTAGCCAATTTGCCTCTTCTGGTTGTTCCTCATCGACCGGTTCTTCATACTCCTCGGGTTCCTCTTGATCGGCAATGTAGTTGCCGAGGCAACTAAATTCCTCATCGGTTAAACTCGCCGTGGCATGAAGTAGTTGGCATTCTTCTGGATCATCGGCATGCCTTAGTGTTTGGAACACATTTAGTTTTACCCGCTGGTCATTCACCCTCATTGTGAGTTCTCCCTTTTCAACGCCGATCAAGGTTCTCCTCCCGCGCTAGGAATGGTCTCCCGAGAATGATAGGTGCATGCTCATCTCGCTTCACAATCCAAAACAATAAAGTCAGCGGAAAAATGAATTTATCGACTTTTACCAAGATGTCCTCGATTTTTCCCTCTGATGCACATAGGATCTGGCTGCTAGCTGCAGCATAATCATAATGTAGGTCTTGCCTTCCCGATTCCTAGTTTCTGAAAAACCGATTTAGGCATCAAGTTTATGCTAGCCCCTAGGTCGCATAGTGCTTTCCCGACATAGTGATTTCCAATAGAACAGGGTATTGTGAAACTTCCGGGATCCTTCAACTTGGGCGGCATACGATTGTGCAACATTGCCATGCATCCCTCTGTTGCGGCAATTGTTTCAAACTCTCCTAGCCTTGTTCTCTTGGACACAATGTCTTTAAGAAACTTGGCATAGTTTGGCATTTGTTCAATTGCTTCCACCAATGGCAAGTTGATGTGGACTTGCTTTAAGATATCAAGAAACTTCTTGAATTGGTATTCTTGCTTTTGTCGCCTTCAATCTTTGTGGGAATGGTGGTGGAAGTCGGATATCTTCTATCCTTTCATTGGTTTGAAACCTGATTGACGGCATTACAGGGACATCTGAGTTGCCGATCGTTACCAAACCCAGGGTTGCCGAGGCGTGCTTATCGCAAGTTGCCGAGGCGTCACCGGTTGCCGCAGCAATTCCTGGTTCAGCATCTGAGACTTTGCCGCTAGGTTCGTCTTGATCTTTTTGTGGAGTTTTGTTTGACGAGCGGGTTTGAACCTCTCTAAGTTGTTGGCCACTTCGTGGTGATTGCCTTACATTGCTCATGGCCGTTCCTCTTGCGACTTGAGTATCGCTAGGTAAACCTCCTTGTGGTCTAGTGTTGATTTTGAGCAAATTGTCCGACTTGATTTTCCAATGATTTGATTGCCGCCTCTTGGTTTTGCAATCTCATCTCGGTCCTGTTAATAAAAGCATCAGTTCTTTTTATGAAATTACTATTCTCAGCCATATAAGATTCAGTTTTCATCATAAAAGCATTTAGAGAATTTTCCAAAGAACTAGATGTTGTCGGTTGTTGCTTCATGGCATCCGTTGCCGTGGCATATTTTGTCGGAATCCCGATGCTTGTGCATTCTGATTGTTCTGGTTTAGAGCATTGTTGGGATTACTCCATGAAAAAATTCGGGTGCTTCTTCCAAGCTGGATTGTATGTATTTGACATCATGTTGTTGCCCGATTGTAATTCCCCACATAGAAGCTAGATTCGGATTCTCGCATGCATTCGAAAGAATTATGGTTATCACCACATAACTCACAAAAAGAATCCATTACCTTGACTTCATGTGTGTTGTTTGGTTTTGCATGTTCTGACCATCTTGGTTAAAGCGGCCAATTGTGCGAAAATTGAATCTGATGATCCTAGTTCATGTATTGTGGCTTGGCGTCTAACTCCTCCTCTTCTAGTAGATGGGAATTGATAGTCATTCTTGGCCAGCCTGTTTAAAATTTGCATTGCTTCCTCCGGCGACTTATCTAAGAGTATGCCGTTTGCCGAGGCATCTAGCATCATCCTTGTTGGTGTATTCACGGCGTTGTAAAACATTGTCACTTGAGTCCACACCGAATCCGTGTAGAGGACATTTGTGTAGAAGTTCTCTATATCGCTCCCAAGCCTCGTACATGGATTCATCATCCGCTGCCGAAAAGAAGTAATGTCGTTCTGGCTTATCGATTAAATTTGTAGGATTAAATCTAGCAAGGAAATCACGACAAAGATCAGTCCAAGATGCTATGGATCCGCAGAATGCTATTTAGCCATGTTTTCGCCCTATCCCCTCAAAGTGAATAGGGGAATAATCTTAATCGTAAGACATCGGGGGTGACTCCGTGTATCTTGAACGAGTTGCAAATCTCGAGGAAAGATTTCAGATGTTGTCGTGCATCTTCGATTCTTTGAGCCGCCAAATTGACCTATTGTGTTGATCATATTAAACATTACCGGTTTCAACTCAAAGTGGTCGGCTTCAATTTCGGTGCGACAACTCCCGGGTTGAGTCCATCAAGATCTTCTTCAAGATAGTCTCGAATCGCTCTGCTTTAGCAAGAATCACTCCTCCCCGCCTCGAACATCTTGATTAATATTGCCGTCTTGATTTGCCATTGCTTCTCTTATCCTTCGTCTAAGTCTTTGTAAGGTTCGCTCGATTTACGGATCAAAGGGATATTCTGGTGAAGTCGGTCTCGCCCTGGTCATATACCAATGCAAAACCAATGTTTGTTAGCCCTTTGAATTTTAAACAAGAAAAATAAAAAGAATGTGCAAGAAAATAAAAACAAAGTCGCTATTGCCAATCCCGCAACGGCGCGCAAAAAACTTGTTGCGCGTAATAATAAGTGCTACGCAAATGTGCAAGTATACACGTCATAAGTTATAGTATAAAAGATATCGTCTCCACGAGGATTGGTGCCACTTCAAGAATCTAGTCTCTTGCACTGTAAAAAGTAAAAACACAAGTAAAGGATTATCGAAGTTTAACTAATTACTAATCTAGAAAGCAATAAAATAAAATAAAAGATGAATTCAATTGAGAGAGATAGGCTAGGTTATCGTGAGTTGAGGTGTGATAGCCGATTGGATTGTCTTGGTAAAAGAGTGCATGGGCAACTCGATTGCCGTGGCGATTTACTGTGAGGTTGCCTTGGCAACTAATTGATGGTTGCTTGGGCGACTAGTTGGGCAACTACTTGGGCGACCGGGCAGCAACTTCAAGGTTCGGCGGAGCGTTCTTCAATGGTTTCTTCTTATCCCTAAGTCGAAACTCTAGCTACTTGTGCATGCCTTGATAATACATCCTGCGTGAATCAAGGGTGAACAACAACCAATCTTGCGCTCCTCTTAGCCGTTGAAATCCTTAACTTATTCCTAAGCCGGATTAATCTTCACCATCATTGGATTGCATAAAGATCATATTCATTCGTTTCTTGAATCTAACTCTCCCGATATTAGATAAATGGATGAAATCACGAGATCCTCTCCCAATTCACTCGCAAAACAATAATAAGAATCAAGAATGAATAAACCTTGAAATAGAAAAGTGCAAACTCTTATTACCTAAACAAAAACCAATAGTTTCTCACAACCACAAAACACAATAACCATAGCCAAGTAAATTTAGTTCATGGCTAGGTTCCAAAGAAACACAAGATAATTAATCCCTAGCATGAACCCAATCGAACAAAGATGAAGGAAGAGGCTTGTCGAAATCCTCCTTGCCCTTGATGCTTGTCGAAAATTCTCTCCTCTTGCCCTACTTGGACTTGCCAAAATTTCCCTCTTGCTCTCTCTATTCATCTTGTCGAAATCTCCTTGGTATTTATAGGGCTAGGCCAAAGTCCTTCTTTGAGGAGGAGTTTGAGTTGGAATTAAATTATCTTTAAAGAATATAATTCTTTATTATAATTTTATTCCTATTAGAACTTCTCCTATCCTCTTGGAATTTAATTCTTCTTTAATCTCTGCATGGCAATCAAATTCCTTTGGGCTTGGGCCTTGCTCCATGTCATCTTGGGCTTGTAAAGTCATGAATTTCGACATCCATATTGCTTTTGGTCTTTGTCGACAAATGCCATGGCAACTGGCTCGACGTCTCCTTCATGCACTGCCCTGGCAACTAGCTCGGCATATCCTTCATGCATTGCCCTGGCAACTAGCTCGGCATTGCTTTGGCAAGTGATCCTGCACATACACACAAAAACACACCAAAGCAGCATCTATTTCCACAAAAATCACCAAGTTATGTAATCAAGTTCAACGTTTGAAGGAAACATGGATTAATGCATGAATGACTAACTATGCAACTAATATGAGCCTAAGTCTAACAGTAATATGAGTAAAAAGGGTAAGAAAAATAGTACTTTTGAACACTTATCACCAAGTTTATTCGATCAATTATGAGGACAAACAAATGTTATGCTTAATGGATGCTATGTGGAGATGAACATGATACGCTTAAATGGATGTTATATGAATATGAACATGTTATGCTTATATAGATGTTATATGAATATGAACATGTTATGCTTATATAGATGTTATATGAATATGAACATGTTATGCTTAGATGGATGTTTTGTGAATATGAACACGATATGCTTAGATGGATGTTATTGGATATATATATATGCTATGTTCACTTGAATATCTTACGATGCATGATTTATCTTTTGACTAAAGCTATAAAGTTAGGTTCGAATCTTGTAGGAGGAAGAATGTTGTTAAATGGAAAACTTGTATGTTAAATGAATTATTTTGATAGATGCCATGCTTAACAAGGTATGGCGAGATAAGTGAAGATAAAAGTACTAGGTAATCAGATTTAGTCCTTGTGGATATGCTAAGGTTGTTAAGTGATGTTTTTAAATCGCAAGATATTAAATTTCTGATAAAAATGAGATTTTCTTAGGTCCTTATGAATTCTCATCTTATAAACTATAAGGCTGTTTATGAAGGATGGATGAATCGTATGATACATGTATATAGTGGTTTCGATTTAAGTTTAAACCAACTTATTTTAGTGTTCCAAGTCTAAAAGAATAAAACATCCTTAAATAGGTTCTAATAGGTAGATAACATACCTAAGAAAACATTTAAAGATTATTAAAAATCTTGGCATAGCAAAGTCAAACCTTGAAGCTTTAACTCTAGTTGGACCTAGATCACAACTCGGTACTATTGGTATAATCGAAATGAATGAAACTTTATGAGCCAAGTAACTCATAGTAATGCAAAATCCAAAAAAAGAATTCACACCGAGCTGTATATGTCAAGTAAAAGAAATTATTAGTAAGTTCTATTAATAAGAATTTAAGAAAGTTTATAAGTTGGAAATTACGTGATTATAGTTTGCGATAGTAAGTTATATGTCGAATGAAATTATTGTTTGATCTTTGGAGTATACCGTTTAATTTGGAAAATACATACATTTTTAATGGCTTAATAAGTAATTAATACTTAATGCTATGATAGGTGATTTGTTTAAAAAGTATCTATCAAACTTGTCAAGTAACTCAAGATGGGATATAACAAGTTTATAGGTGAAATGCACAGGATTATAGTAATTACTTACATGGCAAGTAAGATGAATCTGAAGACCAAGATACAATAAAACTAATGTTGGGTTTATTAAGAAACCCTTGGGTTGCAACTTTAAGGTTAGTGCCTTGTGTGATAAGGAGGCTAGGGCTTCCAAATGGGTATCTAGATGTTTCTTATAATAACTTATGGGTTAAGTAATCTATATTGTAAAGTTGTTATGTTATCACCTTTATAGACATCAAGGTTGAAATCTTGTGGATGTATAGTGTGATTAATCGATCACATTAGTACTTACATGAAACTCGACTAATCTTAGCGAAGGAATAATGATTCAGTTATATTAGTTTCCTTAATTGTATTAGAACCTTTTACTACCTCACTAAGCAACTGTTTATCATGTGTACTTTATCACATTTTAGGATGGCAAAATATCAGGTTGCTCCCGAGCTGGATTTGATCAAGGAATTCCGTTCAGTTCAAACCAACCTCTTAAAAACTCTTAGGATGGTGGCACTTAGTTAGTTATTTGCATGAAGCATATAGAATTCTTCTTGGCTTACATGTATATATGATTTCTCATCTCTTGAGTTTGATAGGGCCTTTATAAATATTTATTCTTGATTGCTTGTTATCTGATTTGATGTGGTTAGTGAGTGGAATGATTGCTTAGGAATTTATGTGTGCAATAAGTCTATAGGTCACCTTGCATTCGTATGCTTTTGGATTACCTCCAACTAATAACTATCTTTTACTCTATGATAACTCTTTAGAGGGTGGCTTGATAGTATTGATGTAGCATGACGGCCTATCTAAATCATTGAGTAGTTGAAGTCTCACTAGTGATTCTAAGAATGGTTCTAATAGAAGTTATGTATAAAGGTTTAATATACGAATGACAAGATAATCTTAATGTTGAAAGTGGTGATTGTATATGACTAATGGAAAAAAAGGGGGTTATAAGAATTCAAGCTTAATGTTTTTATATGATCTTTATGATTATGATTTGGTATCATTAGTCTGTTGATTTGTTGCCTTGGTTATGTAATCTTGTAAGTTAAGTCAATCTAGAATATGAAGGGATTAATGTCTCAATAAGTTAAATTCTAATGTTATGAATATGGCTTGGTTTCACAATAGACCTTCTTTGAATAAGGAACAAGCTTTGATGTTGCATTATTAAATTGTCTAATTGAATAAGTTAAATTTGACTTATGAATCGTGCTTGTGACAAGGTTTTAAATTGCCCTAGGTTTTGAAAGCTTAATCAATTTTTGTGTTCTAAGTTTTAAAAAATGTATTTGTCCGTCTGTAAAACACTTCCTAGTTCGGGTTTCTCCTAAACCGGGTTAATGGTGTTTCAATCTAAACCAAAGAAATTACCAAACTTCAAAGGCCAATTACAAGTCTAAAACAACGACACCAACGTGATTAAACAGGGAGTTTAACAAAACATCTCCCAAATTAACAACAGAACCCTCATTGCCCTTATTACTTATAGTCTAATTCGAAAACATACTTTCACAACGAATTCTTTCTCGATCCCTTGCTTCTACGCTGCCTTTGAACCTTTAATTTTATGCATTGATGGACAAAGAGAGCGTAAGCACACAAGGCTTAGTGAGGAGTGCTCTAAAAACAAAACACCATCAATGAATTTAAAACCTTTTTTCCAAAACCACATTGAAATCTCATTTCAATACCATTTGAAACACCTTTCAAATCATCATTTTAAACATCATGCCTTGAAAACCATGCACTTAACACCTTAAAAAACAAACATATTAAATCATATGCAACATGTATCATGTACCAACAACAAATCCCATTGCTAAACCTCAATTTAAGCCTTCCCATGCATAACAACCATATGCAAAGATTAAAAAGTAAACATGTATAAATCACATTATACAACATAAACCATTGCATGATACATCAACAGTTATATTGGCTTACAAGTGATCATTAACCAAGTTCTATTTCCAAATTAGTTCATCAGATACACGAATTCAACAAGTGTTCTCACAACACTTCAAGCCATCTCAACTAGAATAGCGATACAATCACAATCACGGTACAATCACAACCCACGAGGACACCAACCCCAATCATTGGTTAGATGCTTAACCCACTAACGGGAGTTTACGAGGGCTCCAACCCCTTAACCATTTGGGGTACTTGGATGGAGTTACGGGACACCAACCCCTCGACATCCAAGGCAATCTATTTATAGTGCACTCAATCCTATGGCCGGCCAACTATATACGATAACATTTTAAACAACATCACATACCAATATAATTCATTATAACCATGTACCTCACTATTTTCATATGCATCAATACAAAACCATTTTCCAAAGCAACAACCTTGCTTTAATCACAAGTGCAAAAAATATACTTTACATAGATCACTTACCACGTGAATCCATCATCATCTTATGATTAAAAACAGTATATCTCGTACTTAAAACATGCATAAACAGTAGATACCATGTAATCAAAAACAAGTGCATAAAACCATTTCATAATAGCATGACCGAGAGAGAAAACCACTTTATACTTACTTCCAAAATTAGACAAACATTACAAACTCAAATCTAAGTTCCTAAACCACCCTTAAAACATTTCAAAGCTGAAATCCATGTTCTCACTCACCGACACATGAAACCTCGATTCGCGAATGCGAAATCAAGCGTCTGAAGCCTCCAAAGCTTCACTGATAGCTTTCAAATCAGCCTCCCCTATTTTAACCACATAACAACATAGGATTAACGCATCAGAATGCATTCAAAATCCCAGTAAAGCAACTCCTCAACATTTCCCTACTAAAAGCTATCAATCGCCTAACCGGAACAACCGAAAACAACATCGATTACCCTCCAAACTTAACCCAACCAAAGCATAATATTTCCAGCCATCAATTTACACCTAAGATTCACCCAATAACATCCTTATACCTCCAGCAACCATTAAACCATCACAATTCCTCAAAAACACATAGCTACCAACCTAGAAAATTAGAGATTCATATAGCTTCAGGATTCCAATGTTGGAAACATTCTTGTAACATTGTAAACATCAAAATCTTGATTAAAATAAATCAAGAACCCCGCAAAAATAGATCCAATTCAAAAATCACATAAATCCATCAATTAAACCTTGATTTAATCATATTTCTCAATTAAATCATAAAAACTCAATAGAAAACATATTTAAAGAGTCAAGAATTTGGGAATTTCAATAATGAACCCTTCATTAGATTAGAAGAATGAACCTTACCTCTAATGATTCAGTTTCCCCTTAATTGGATGTTTTCCTCTTGAAAAACAAAGAGATTCAATAAGATTTTTGAAAAACAAGTCGAAGAATCATTTAGGAAATTAGAGATTTAGGAAATCAAGATCATTAACTTAAATTCTATGATGAAAAGAAAGTGTTTGGTTGGAAATAAGTTGAGAGAAAATCTTGAGAAGAGAAAGTTACGTCAAATTGACTTTTTAGAAAAATAACCAACTTATTAACTAAATCCCTTTTAATTACCTTAATTAAAATCCAATTAAAATAATCCTAATTAAGGGAAAAAATTGTATTAAACCAATTGGTCAAATATCTCCTTAAAGATTCAAAGTTTGGACTCCTTACAAAATAGTCACTAAAATAGTTTTGAAACTTTACAATTTGGTCACTAGCCAAAATGGCATATTTTTGAAATCCATTTTCCAAAATTGATTACACCAATATTAATTATATATTAACTAATGATTTATAACCATTTTCCATATTTTTATCTCACTCAAAAACATTAAATCTCGACGTCGACTTGAATCTCTAACCCGGTCCACTACACCGTCTAACTAGCCCTTAAACTGCTAGGCCCAAAACATGGGCATTACAACTCTCCCCCACTTAGGAAATTTCATCCTCAAAATTTTACCTGAAGGAAACCAATGCAAAAATTACTTTCCAACGTGGCCTCCTTAACTTCGCGATGTCGCCACTACACCTTCAAAAGTTCAATCGTCTTACCATGAAGAACTTTGCTACTAGAATCAATAATCTCTACCAGTTCCTCATCATAGGACAAATACGGTTGCAACTTGATATCCTCCACGTGCATAACATGCAATGGATCCGACCGATACCTCTGCACCATCAATACATGAACACATCATGAATTTTCTCCAACTCGAGAGGTAACCTCACTAAGCGACTGCTTATCATGTGTACTTTATCACATTTTAGGATGGCAAAATATCATGTTGCTCCCGAGCTGGATTTGATCAAGGAATTCTGTTCGGTTCGAACCAACCTCTTAAAAACTCTTAGGATGGTGGCACTTACTTAGTTATTTGCATGAAGCATATAGAATTCTTTATGGCTTACATGTATATATGATTTCTCATCTCTTGAGTTTGTAAAGGGCCTTTATAAATATTTATTCTTGTTTGCTTGTTATCTGATTTGATGTGGTTAGTGAGTGGCATGATTGCTTAGGAATTTATGTGTGCAATAAGTCTATGGGTCACCTTGCTTTCGTATGCTTTTTGATTACCTCCAACTAATAACTATCTTTTACTCTATGATAACTCTTTAGAGGGTTCCTTGATAGTATTGTTATAGAATGAAGGCATGTCTAAATCATTGAGTAGTTGAAGTATCACTAGTGATTCTAAGAATGATTTCTAATAGCAGTTATGTATAAAGGTTTAATATACGAATGGCAAGATAATCTTAATATTGAAAGTGAGGATTGTATATGACTAAAGGAAAACAAGGGGGTTATAAGAATTTGAGCTTAATTTTTTATATGATCTTTATAATTACAATTTGGTATCATTATTCTGTTGATTTGTTGCCTTAGTTATGTAATCGTGTAAGTTAAGTAAATCTAGAATATGAAGGGATTAAAATCTCACTAAGTTAAATTCTAATGTTATGAATATGGCATGGTTTCACAATAGAACTTCTTTGAATAAGGAACAAGGTTTGATGTTGCATTATCAAATTGACTAATTGAATAAGTTAAAATTTGACTTATGAATTGAGCTTGTGACAAGGTTTTAAATTTCCCTAGGTTTTGAAAGCTTAATCAATTTTTGTGTTCTAAGTTTTTTTAGAAAAAATGTCTTTGTTCGTCTGTAAAACACTTCTTAGTTCAGTTTTCTCATAAAATGGGTTAGGGGTGTTTCAATTTGGTATCAAAGCATGGTTTAATCGATTCTTGGACTAAAACATAAGTTTTTGCATTGTTATAAGTTATTCTGCCACCTAGGAGTTCAAATTTCTATTCAGTATTGGTAACTTATGACCAATACAATTTGTTTAACCTATTTGAAATTCAGAATAGGTGAAAATATTCTGAGTTTGATATTACAAAATTGTCGTCTTTGAAGAAATTTGGGGACAAATTTCTTTTAAGGGGGAGAATTATAATACCCCAAAATATAGCCTAGTAGAATGTTACTAATTAATAGTAACTCGGTTTGATTTAAGGATGCCTTGAAATTTTTTTGCTACATAAGTTAAGGACTTATTAATAAAATTATAAAATACAATAGCTTAAGTAAAAGGATCAAACCAAAGACTTAGCTAACTAATGGTTTTGTATGTAATTAAAATAGAAAAGAGGGGGCATGAACACATGTCAAAACTTTGGGGAGCCAAAGTTGGACCATTCGGCCATGTGTGTAGGAAGTGGCCAAGCATTCTTCTTCTCCCTTTCAAGTGACCAAAATTTTCTTGTGAGAGAAGGGAGAAAGGGCTTGTGGTGGCCATGGGCAATAAAGGGGAAAACGTGAAGCCAAGCTTGAAAATGTTTGAAAGATTATGCTTCCTAGCTCTTGAATTCAAACCCAAATGAAGAGGGTGAACAAGTTTATCCTCATTTTTAAATTGAAGAATCATTTTGAGTTAGTTTTAATTTCTTTGAGTTTCATGGTTATTGTTGTTGTTATCCGAATGGTTAATTCATGCAAAGGAGTATCTTTAAAACTAGTAATTGGTACATGCATTAAGTGAATCTAAAACAGCGGGTTAGGGGTGTTCTATGTTTTTTTAAAAAATGTCTTTGTTCGTATGTAAAACACTTCCTAGTTCAATTTTCTCCTAAACCGGGTTAGGGGTGTTTCAATCCAAACCAAGGCAATTACCAAACTTCAAGGCCAATTACAAGTCTAAAACGACGACACCAACGTGATTAAACAAGGAGTTTAACAAAATATATCCCAAATTAACAATGGAACCCCCATTGCCCTTATTGCTTATAGTCTAATTCGAAAACATACTTTCACAATGAATTCTTTCTCGATCCCTTGCTTCCACGTTGTCTTTGAACCTTTAAATTTCTGCATTGATGGACAAAGAGAGCATAAGCACACAAGGCTTAGTGAGGAGTACTCTAAAAACAAAACATCATCAATGCATTTTATTTCGGGAGAGAAGCTAGCATAATGCGAACTGTGAGTGTAGTTTTAATGTAACACCCCCTACCCAGGCTAGTAGCAACCCGGTTTGGGAGCGTTACTTAACAAGCAAGCAAGGACATGGTAAGGAACAAAGCATTCAAACACAATACAAACAATGAACAAGGAAAACAAGGCAACTTTCTTATCATACAAGCAACTCATAATTGATTCTTATTCAGCCTAAGGCATTCGATCTGGGCCCCAACTATCTTCTTTCATACTTACATTACAAATTACTACTTACATGATTCATATTACATCATTCATTTTTTGTTAATCTATCCTAATCGAATTAACCTAGGTGTAATAAGCATCCATTTCAATTCAATGTTCCTTAACTTTATACATGTACATTTTATCCCTAAATTACTAACATGATTCTTGAACATTCAAATTACATGTACTTGGTTCCATTCGAGCCTATTTCCATACCTAACCATTCGGCCATTGACACAAACATACAACAAGGCATGTAACTAGTTCATTCAAATCTTAATCGAACCCTTATGCATTCGGCATACAACTATACAAGCATACATAACACATACATCAAGATATATTTACATACAAGCAACCCTTTAGGTCCAAGTCATTCGAATGGGAAGCAATCAACATGGTTCATCACATTTTACTTTTAATTCAAACATACACATGAACATGACAAGGCTATCAAATTGTTTCATAGCAAATTAGATCAACATATGATCATTTCATTCCATTATCAAATGTGCAGCAAAACATCATCCACTACATGATATCTAAGTTCATTACATACTTGTTACTAGATACATAACATTGTAGGCCCATCAAACATTATATACAAGTTTCAAGATGCATGTTCAAGCTAGCTATGTACAATCTAGTGCCACCATTCTAGGAGATATACAAAACAAGTATGAAATCATACTTTAACTATGCTTGTGTGAGTTGCTTCTTGATCAAGGTAACAAGCTTCAAGATCAAGCAACCTCGTATCTTTATCCTGTAGTTGGGAAGAATGAAAATGAGAGTGATAAGTACAAGAATGTACTTAGTGAGGTAGTAACTAGTCTAACCATTTGTTATTTCAAGTTTTATGTGTCATTTAATCAAGTATAGACCTAGCTAAGGCTTTCAAGCATTAGAGTAAATCTTAGTTAGGATTTCAAGCATTAGAGTGATCTTAGCTAGGCTTTCAAGCATCAAGATTATCCTATCTAAGGATATCAAGCTTTCGGCCAACAAGATACAAGTAACAAGAATTCATACTTCATGAATCAAGCACACATGCTTGCAAAACAAGAAATCAAGGAGTCATGCTTTCAAGTCAAGTAACATACAAGTTCATGGCATTCAAGACAAGTAACATATGATGTAGGATTGTTATTTCAATTGTTATTCATTAAACAACCCCCTTGGTACTTAGTTTGTATAGGTAATCGAGTCTCCAACCAACTGTCGCCACAAGATGCACCGTAGAGCTGGTCAACCCTCCTATTGTCGCCAAAGACCACATACATACCCTCCGTCTGTCGCAAATATGGGCCTTAGCCCTGGACCGTAGTCCACCCTTACACAATGAGCTCTAGACTCTAAGGCATGCCCTTCTACCTAATCCAACTAGCTACCAAGGTTGTTCGATTTACCATTTATTCAAGTGTTTCAAGATCAAGATCATGTCAAGCAAGTTCATTTCATATTAGGCCCTTAGGCCATTGAGCCATATCTCACATGTCAAGTAGTTTCATTATTCATTTCATCAAGATGAGAATATGTCTTAAGAAAGTCTTTAATCATTCAATCACATTGCATCATAGCACATACAAGCATCCATGTTGTCACTTATTCATGATTAAGCATTCGAAGTAGACATGTATTCAAGGCTAGGATCAAGTTTCATGTATTACTTTAACCATCCTTCCCTTATTAGGTCAAGTTCATGATTAGATTCATTTAACATGTCAAGAATATAACAAGAATACATTGGTTAGGACCTAGTCCTAACCCTAGAGGTAACTACACTCACAATACTCCAAGCTTAGCTAGTCTTGGATCCACACTCCTTTGTTCTTGGCTTTAGATTGTTCCAATCTTTCCTCTTCCACCAAGTTCAATCCTAGTTCTAACACATTACAAGCAAACACATATCAAGACAAGTTCACAAAGTCATTCAATTCAAGACAAGGTCATTAAATCAAGCAATGCTACAAGCATATAACATTCACATATTGGGCAGCATGCTCATGTACATTTTCCATTACTTTTAACTACACTTTTCTACATTCTAGTTCACGTAAAACATGGAATAATCAAAGGCCTAAAACTGTTTACAAGACAGTTTGCAAAATGCCACAAAACAGTGTGCATTTGCCTATGCAACTGCTGCCAGGCAGCTTGCACTCTAGTCACTAAATCAAGCATAACTTTCATTCCGTACGTTGGAATTTCAATTGGTTTACACCGTGGGAAAGCTAACAAAATTTTCTTTATGAAAATATAAGGCTTGAATTTTAGTTCTTTGCTAATTAGTACAGTTTTCAACTTAAAGACAGGGCATCTTGCTATACTGGACAGTTTGCACTGTCCCTAATGTTTCTACTCTACATTTCAATATACAACCCAGAGTTCAGTTCTGTTTTCTCCTAATGAATTTAGACATACCAAGGTGTTGTCCATAAAAAATTTCAGCCTTAAATTCATTATACACAATTTATAGTGATTTCTCAAAGTTACTACCCAGAACAGAGCATTCTGGGCAGATTACACTAGGTTGGATTTCTAGCTTCTTAGCTCATTTTAGCAAAGTCCTAACATGGCAATTCCATTCATGTTCATGTTCATACATGTCTAGGTCATCATAATTCACCTATAAATGTTCTTAAAACAGGGTATAATCATGTTCAACCTAATTTGATCTATTTGATCACATTTACACATCCAAATCATCAACTAGGCAGTCCATTACCTAATTTAACTGGTTCAATTAGGTGTAGTCACATTTACAGCAACATATGTATTCAATTCAATCTTCTTTTTACCTAGCAACATGATCAAAATAGGTTCCTATGTTCATTTAACATGTTTACACAATTTCTCAATCAAAACAGTCCCTAATCAAGGCTGTTTTCAATCATGTTCATATTCCTCAAATTTCCAGCAACTATACATATATCCTATATCAAATTGGTTACTAGAAATCAAGATTTCAAGTTTAAGTTGAAGCTATCATGTCCCTAACATGTATAACATTCATCCAATTTCATCAAGACAACAAGAACATCATCATTTGCAAATTCAAACAATCTACAACAAGTTAGAATCAAGTATTATACCTTTTCTAAGCTAAATTTGATCAATGGATGAATCAAGAAGCTTGAATTGAAGGTGTTTGCATGCAAATTTCTCTCCCCTTTTCTCTCTCAAGGTTTCGACCACAATGGATGACATTGGGGAGGAAGATGACAATATTTTTGGTTATTTTTCCTCCCCTAGCATGAGTCATCATCCTAAAAGGCACATGTTCTCCTCCAATGAGGACATGTGTCAAGGCCTTCATCTAATTTCTATTTTACATGCAATCTATAGGATTTTGCTTGTTCACATTTTCATCCTTTCATTTATGCCTTCTAGTTTTAATTTCAATTCAATTTGGTTCAATTTTCACCTATTTGATCTTAAGGATATCAATTGTTCATTCTTCTTTAAATTGATTAACTTATAAATTCAATTAGCCTATAGTTTATATTGTGGTAACATTACTAGGCCAATTTTAGGGTGTTACATTTAAGACTCGGGATAGGCCTGTAACCTTCCCGAGTATCCGTTGCTGATTTTTAATTATGTTGCTTTACTTTTAAGTTAAGCTATGCCTTTGAAAGCTTGGACTTGAGGTAAGTGCTCATACTAGAAGTTCTATGATATGAAATGCTTTAGATGATGATATGTTTTTGGTGAATTACATACATGCTTTTATGTGCTTGATATGTAACATCAAATAAGCTATCGGTTAAATTGAGATATGTATGATTTAAGAATCACGTATGAATGTTATATGATAGCTAACTTATAATTGAAGTTATGAATAAAGTGAATGTGACTTGAATGATCTTACTTACATAATAAGTAAAACCATACTAAGTTAACATTGATTTGAGAAACCGAATATGGATATTGATTCATGAAAGAATTGAATATATATATGATTATACTTGACACAGTATGATTTGAGTCTTGATAAAAGTATATGAGCTTTGATCCATGACTACTTAATAGTGTAATAAATTATACAATTCTGATAAGACACCTTGGGACCATGCTCATTCTAATTTTCAATGAAATTACTTGCTAGGTTCGAAAACCTTGTAAGAAAAGAAATGTTTGTTTGAGAAAAGAAATACATACCTTGATTTTTGCTAAGCTATATGTGAATTAATGAAATGTGATCTTAGACATGTTGTCATTTGATTATGAGAATCTTGATATTGAAATTCACCTGTGATGAATGTATAACTACAAAGTGAAAAAGGGGCAATGACACATTGATATGATATTGTGATATGGAGCTATTCTCACCTTGTATAAATAAAGATGACAACGTTAAAGCCTTGGTCTCGAGTCAGTCGTAGGTATAGTTGGCATACCATAGAGTCCATAGAGCTCGTGTTTTGGGGTAGACTACAGTCCTGGACTACGGTCCTTATTTGGTAACAGTAGGAGGAAAGTGTTGTGGTCACTTGGCGACAGTAGGAGGTATTGACCGGTACTGCGAGTACCACTTTGTTTGGCGACAGTTTGGTTGGGGATTCGAGTACCTAGGCTGTATTCGATTCTCAAGGCTATGTCAAATATATGATAATGGAACTTCGTTATAAACTAAAGACAAATAAGACATGACTTGATAAGCTATGTTAAAAAGGAAATCATGAAAGATATGGATAATTGAGGATTAAAACAATGAATTGTATTAAAGAAAGTTTGTAAAAAAATGGTGATTTATTTTGTTATAACTTAACAGTATAAACCTCCATGATTAAAAGGTTTGATTATACATGTGAATTATGAGTTTGTATAACATATAAGTTTTACTAGAATTATTTTTAAACAACTAGAATCCTATAATACTTATAGGTTGATCGAATGCTATATATGTATGTATAAATGGTTACTCAATATCATTAGCCTAAATCGAGTGCTTATCCCAAAATAATTATCACTTTACATGAGAACTCATGAAGCTTAACTATGGTAATTTGATATGAATGTATTAAGTGGTACATGTTTGAATATGCTATGACTGATATGAATGTATTAAGTGGTACATGTTTGAATATGCTATGACTGATATGAATGTATTAAGTGGTACATGTTTGAATATGCTGTGATTGATATGAATGTAATAATTAGTTCATGTTTGGATATGCTATGACTGATATTTACGCAATAAGTGGTACATGTTTGATATGCTAAGGTTGATAATTATGAAATAAGAGGTATATGCTTAGATAGGCTACGGTTGATACTTATGTGATAAGCAATATAGATTTGGAGATGCTATAGTCGATAACTATTTGATTTGTAGTACCTATTTTGATATGTATAGTTCGATAACTTAAGTGTTAAGTAACACCGTTTAGATGATGAAATGTTTGACGATTAAGCTTTAAGTAGTTATGATATAACACGGCATGATTGGTAACTTAATAGGAAGTAACCTGTGCTTGAGATGCTATAATTTAAAAGCTCAGGTGATAAGTCTTTCGGTTAATAGGATGTATTATCCAAGAAAAATCTTAAATTTATCAGTTGAACTAAAGAATTACCTTAATATCTTGCGTAATAAGTGACTACTAATTTGGTGATATTTCTACATGCTTGGATCCAAGAAGGGACCTAAGTTCGAACCCTTTGGTATGATGGGTTGCCTTAAGATAGTTGTTAAGTGTCTAAAAGTACTATTTTATTCACCCTTTTTACTCATATTATTGCTAGACTTAGGCTCATATTAGTTGCATTATTAGCTATTCATGCATGTTTGCATTGTTTCCTTGGAGGACAAGCTTGATTTCATATTTTGCTTAATTTTGTGGAAAAGGGGTGCTGTCTGTAGTTGTTTTTGTGTGTGCAGAATCAGTTGCCAAAGCAAGGCTGGAACTAGTTGCCAGGGCAAAACAAGAAGGAGATGCCGATGCAATTGCCAGGGCAGTACATAAAGGATATGCCGAGCTAGTTGCCAGGGCAATTGTCGACAAGGGATAAGATGATATGGCAGCCGAAATTGATGACTAGATAAGCCTAGTATGACGTGGAGCAAAGCTGAATCCTAAAGGAGTTGGATTTCCATGAAGTGGTCAAAGAGAAATTAAATCCGAAGAAGATAGGAGAAGATCTAGAAGGAATTTAAATATATTCTTTAAAAGTATTTAATTCCAACTTAACTTCCTCCTCAAGAAAGACTTTGACCTAGCCCTATAAATAGAGGACCAAGTCGTCAACTCCATGTATGTGCAAGGAGGGAGAGAATTCGGTCAAGAGAGAATTCAAGAAGGGGTTGTCGAAATCTTCATCTTTTCTTCTTTGTTTTCGGTTTTGTTTATGTCGGGGAACAATTACTTTGTGTTTCTTTTGAACCTAGCCATGAACTAAATCTATTTGGCTAACGTTATTGTGTTTTGTGGTTGTGAGAAACGATTGGATTTTGTTTAGGTAATTAGAGTTTGCACTTTCAATTCAAGGTTTACTCGTTCTTGGTTTTTATTCTTATTTGCAAGCGAATTGGGAGATGATATTGTAATTCTATCTATTTATCTAATATCGGGAGAGTTAGATTCAAGAGACGAATGAGTATGGTTTTTATTCAATCTGTCGATGATGAAGACTAATCTGGCTTAGGAATAAGTTTAGGATTTCAACGGCTAAGAGGAGCGCAAGATTGGTTGTTGTTCACCCTTGATTCACGCAAGGATGTATTGTCAAGGCATACACAATTAGCTAGAGTTTCGACTTAAGGATAAGAAGAAACCATTGAAGAACGCTCTGCCGAACCTTGAAGTTTGCTGCCCAGTCGCCCAATAGTTTCCCAGGCAACCGTTCTACTAGTTGCCAAGGCAACCCAACTGCGCAAGTTGCCACGGCAACTGAGTTGCCATTGCACTCTTTTACCAAGACAATCCATTCGGCTATCACTCCTCGACTCACGATAACCTGGCCTATTCCCTCTCTTTTGATTACATCTTCTTTTATTTTATTGCTTTCTAGTTTAGTTGTTAGTTTAAACTCATACAATCATCTACTTATGTTCTTTTACTTTTACAGTGCAAGAGACTAGATTCTTGAAGTGACACCAATCCCTATGGACACGATATCTTTTATACTATAACTTGTTCTGTATACACTTGCACAATTGCGGAGCACTTATTACGCACAACAAGTTTTTGGCACTGTTGCCAGGGATTGGCAATAGCAACTTTGTTTTTATTTTCTTGCACTTTTTATTTTTATTGTTTAAGATTCGAAGGGTTAACAAACTTTGGTTTTGCATTGGTATATGACCAGGGCGAGACCAACTACACCAGAATATCCCTCTGATCCAGAAATCGAATGAACCTTGCAAAGACTCAGACAAAGGCTAAGAGTAGCAATGGCTAATCAAGACGGCAATATGAATGCCAACAACAACCAGGATGTTCCAGTAGGAGGTGGAGTGATTCTTTCACAAAATAGAACTATTCGAGACTATCTAGAGGAAGATCTTGAAGGACTTAATCCAAGAGTTGTCACACTTGAAATTGAAGCCGACCACTTTGAGTTGAAACCAGTGATGTTCAATATGATCAATACAATAGGTCAATTTGGCAGCTCAGCAACTAAAGATACACGATAACATCTTAAATCTTTTCTCGAGATTTGTAATTCATTCAAAATACAAGGAGTCACCCCAGATGTTTTACGTCTAAGATTATTCCCCTATTCACTGAGGATATGGCAAAAGCATGGTTGAATAGTATTCCTGACGGATCAATAGGATCTTGGACCGATCTATGTCATGATTTCCTTGCTCGATTTAATCCTACAAAATTGACTGATAAGCTTTGTAACGAAATTACTTCTTTTCGGCAGGCAGATGATGAATCCATGTATGAGGCTTGGGAATGATATAGAGAACTTCTACACAAATGTCCCCTACAAGGATTCCCAGTATGGACACAAGTGATGATGTTTTACAATGCTATAAATACACCAACAAGGATGATGTTAGATGCCTCGGCAAAAATGGCATACTCCTAGACAAGTCGTCGGAAGAAGCAATGCAAATTTTGAACGGGCTCGCTAAGAATGATTATCAGTTCCCAACTGTGAGGAGAGGAGGAGCTAGTCGCCAATCCACAATACATGAACTGGGATCCTCATATTCAATTTCGGCATAATTGGCCACTCTAATCAAGATGGTCCAGAATATGCAGAAACAAAACAACACATAGGAGGTCAAGATAGTAGATTCCTTTTGTGAGTTATGTGGTGGTAACCATAATTTTTCTGAATGCATGCAGAATCCAGAGTCCAGCTTTTATGTGGGGAATTACAACCGGAACAACAATGTGATGTCCAACACATACAATCCAGTTTGGAAGAAGCACCCAAACTTTTCATGGAGTAATCCCAACAATGCTCTGAACCAGAACAATCAGAATGCACAAGTATCAGGATTCCAGCAAAATATGCCACAACAATAGTTGCTGCAGCAACAACTGACAACATCTAGTTCATTGGAAAATTCTCTCAATGCTTTCATGTTAAAAACTGAATCTTATATGGCTGATAATAGTAACTTCATAAAAAGAACTGATATTTTTATTAACAGGACTGAGATGAGATTGCAAAACCAAGAGGCGACAATCAAATCATTGGAAACTCAAGTCAGACAATTTGCTCAAAACCTTAATAATAGACCACAAGGAGGTTTACCCAGCGATACTGAAGTCGCAAAGAGGAATTGGCCACGAACAATGTAAGGCGATCACCACTAGAAGTGGCCGACAACTTAAGGGGGCTCTAGCCCGCTCATCAAACAAAACTCCACAAAAAGAACAAGATGAACCCAGCAGACAAGCCTTAAATGTTGGACCAGGAAATGCCACGGCAACCCCAGTTGACGATGCTGCAACAACCAACGATAAGCATGCCGCAACAACCAACGATAAGCATGCCACAGAAACCCCAGTAGATGATGCCTCGACAACTCCAGTTGCCCCGACAATACTGTCAATCAGGTTCCAGACCAATGAAAGGATCGAAGATATCGGACTTCCACCACCATTCCCACAAAGGTTGAAGTGACAAAAGCAAGAATATCAATTCAAAAAGTTTCATGATATCCTAAAGCAAGTCCATATCAACTTGCTGTTGGTTGAGGCAACTGAACAAATGTTGAACTATGCCAAGTTTCTTAAAGACATTGTGTCCAAAAGAACAATGCTATGAGAGTTTGAAACAGTTGCCGCAACAGAGGGATGCATGGCCAGGTTGCACAATCGCAAGCCACCCAAGTTGAAAGATCCTGGAAGTTTCACAATACCTTGTTCCATCGGAAACCACTATGTCAGGAAAACATTATGTGACCATGGAGCAAGCATAAACTTGATGCCTAAATCGGTTTTCCAGAAACTAGGAATTGGGAAGGCAAGACCTACAACAGTTATGCTACAACTAGCCGACAGATCCTATGTGCATCCAGAGGGAAAAATCGAAGTCATACTGGTAAAAGTTGATAAATTTATTTTTCTCGCTGACTTTATTGTTTTGGATTGTGAAGCAAATGAGCATGCACCTATCATTCTCGGGAGACCCTTCCTAGCAACAGGGAGAACCTTGATCGATGTTGAAAAGGGAGAGCTCACAATGAGGGTGAATGACCAGCAGGTTAAACTAAATGTGTTCCAAACACTAAAGTATGCCGATGATCCATAAGAATGCCAAGTTCTTCATGCCATGGTAGAGTTTGACTTCGACAAGGAAATTAGTTGCCTCGGCAACTACATTGCTGATTTAGAGGAACCCGAGGAGTATGAAGAACAGATCGATGAGGAACAACAAGAATAGGCAAATTGGTTAGCCAATCGACCAGGTACATACTTTGACCACTAGATTACTCAAGTAAGGAAGGTAAACTTGAAAACCCTCTACTGAACAACCGCCAATTCTTGAGTTGAAACAATTGCTAGGGAAACTAAAATATACTTACTTGGGAACCGACAATACACTGCCTATAATTATTTCCTCTAAGTTATAGCCTGAGCAGGAAAAGAAGCTGATCACCATGTTGATGCTACACAAGAAGGCGATAGGATGGACAATTGCTGACTTGAAGGGAATTAGTCCGGCAGTGTGCATGTATAAGATTTTGTTGGAAGATGATCACAAACCTTCGATTGAGGCCTAGAGGAGACTGAATCATGCCATGAAAGGGGTTGTAATGAAAGAAATCATCAAGTGGCTTGACGCCAGCATCATATACCCTATCTTTAATAGTACATGGGTAAGTCCGGTACAATGTGTACCAAAAAAGGGAGGTATAACGGTGGTAAGTAATGAAAACAATGAACTCATTCCAACCAGGGTTGTGACCGGTTGGAGGGTTTGCATGGATTATCAAAAGTTAAACAAGGCCACTAGGAAAGATCACTTCCCCTTACCCTTTATTGATCAAATACTTGACCGTCTTGCAAGTAAACCTTTTTATTATTTTCTTGATGGTTATTCAGGTTACAATCAAATTGCCATAGCACTAGAAAATCAAGAAAAGACAACCTTCACATGCCCATATGGTACTTATGCTTTCTGAAGAATGTCGTTTGGATTGTGTAATGCCCCAAAAACCTTCCAAAGATGCATGATGGCACTCTTTTCAGACATGGTTGAAGACTTCCTTGAAATCTTCATGGACGATTTCTCCGTATTTGGTAATGACTTCGACAGTTACCTCGGCAATTTGGAGAAAGTGCTGGCAAGATGCGAAGAATCCGATTTAGTCCTTAATTGGGAGAAGTGCCATTTTAAGGTAAATGAAGGAATCGTGCTCGGCCACAAGATTTCATCCAAGGGAATCGAATTAGACAAAGCCAAGGTGGACGTGATCGAAAGATTGCTGCCACCAAGTTCGGTTAAAGGAATCCGAAGCTTTCTTGGACATGAAGGTTTTTACAGGAGGTTCATTCATAATTTTTCTAAGATTACTAAACCCTTGTGCAATTTGCTTGAACATGATAAAGTCTTCAATTTTGATGATTTTTGCGCCCAAGCTTTCAAAACCCTAAAAGAAAAGCTTGCCTCGGCACCCATTGTCGTTCCACCCGATCAGACATTACCTTTTGAGCTCATGTGTGATGCGAGTGATTTTGTAGTAAGGGCAGTCCTAGGCCAACGCACAGGTAAGAATTTTCATGTGATATACTATGCTAGTAAAACTTTTAATAGTGCTCAAGTGAATTACACGGTAATGGAGAAAGAGTTACTAGCCTTAGTTTTTGTATTTGACAAGTTCCGGTCCTATTTGATTGGTACAAAGGTAATTGTCCATTCGTACCATTTGGCAATTAAGTATCTATTTGCTAAAAAGGATGCCAAACCTCGTTTGATTTGTTGGATATTGCTTTTACAAGAATTTGACATTGAAATTAAGGACAGGAAAGGAACAGAGAATCAAGTTGCCGATCACTTATCCCGCTTAGAACGCAATAGGAGGGAGGATGTGGATTTAGAGATATGCGATGCATTCCTGGATGAGCAACTATTAGTTGCCTCGGTAACCCCTGATGCCTCGGCAACCCTTGTCGCCTCGGCAACCACCGATCTGCACGCCTCGGCAACCCTTGACGCCTCGGTAACTCTAGATGTGCATGCCTTGGCAACCACTGAAGCAGTTACCATGGCAACTCACGCCTCGGCAACCCCTAATGCCTCGGCAACTCCAGAAGCGCACGCCTCAACAAGTATAGTTCCCTTACTCACCAAGAGAAGAAGCGGTTCCGCCATGATGCTAAGCATTATTTTTGGGACGAGCCTCTTTTGTTTAAACAATGTGCAGATCAGATTATACGCCGATGTATCCCTGAAGATTAGCAGCAGAATGTACTCAGGCAATGCCATTCTTCACCCTATAGAGGACATTTTGGAGGAACACGTACCACGACCAAAGTTTTGCAATTCGGTTTGTATTGGCCAACATTGTACAAAGATGCCCAAGAGTTTTACAAGCAATGTGATCGTTACCAGAAGACGAGCAATATCTCTAGACGACATGAAATGCCACTCCAAAACATCCTCAAGGTGGAATTGTTCGATGTATGGGGGATCGAATTTATGGGACCTTTCCCATCTTCATTCGGCAACCTCTACATTCTACTTGTCGTCGATTACGTGTCTAAATGGTTGAGGCAGCTCTAGTTCCCGCCAACGATTCCAAGACTGTGCAACGATTCTTGCAGAAAAATATATATACACGGTTTGGGATGCTGAGAGTAATTATCAGTGATGAAGGCAAGCACTTTGACAACAGACTTATTGCCAAGATGTTGCAACGCTTCAGCGTGTCACACAAAATTGCCACGGCATATCATCCACAAACTAATGGGCAAGAAAAAATTTCCAACCGGGAACTGAAGAATATCCTCGAGAAGGTTGTCAATCCTTCCCAAAAAGATTGGTCTTCAAGACTAGACGAAGCACTTTGGGCTTACCGAACCGCATTCAAAACACCCTTAGGAATGTCCCGTTTTGCCTTGTCTATGGTAAGACTTGTCACTTACCGTGGAAATCGAACACAAAGCATATTGGGCAATCAAGATTGTGAATATGGATTGGGAGAGTGCTGGCCAAAACCGTTTACTAGATCTCAACAAGATAGAAGAATTTCACGCACTCGCCTATGACAATGCACGAATCTGCAATGAGAAAACAAAGCAATGGCGTGACAAGAAACTATTGCCTCGGTAATTCATGCTAGGGCAAGTAGTTCTCTTATTTAATTCTCGGCTGAAACTTTTCCCGGGAAAACTGAGATCAAGATGGTCGGGACCATTTGAAGTAGTCAAACCATTCTCCCATGGTGTTGTGATAATAAAGTCCACCACTGACGAACATGAATTCAAAGTTAATGGATAAAGATTGAAGCACTATAACGATTCCAAGACTGTGCAACGATTCTTGCAGAAAAATATATATACACGGTTTGGGATGCTGAGAGTAATTATCAGTGATGAAGGCAAGCACTTTGACAACAGACTTATTGCCAAGATGTTGCAACGCTTCAGCGTGTCACACAAAATTGCCACGGCATATCATCCACAAACTAATGGGCAAGAAAAAATTTCCAACCGGGAACTGAAGAATATCCTCGAGAAGGTTGTCAATCCTTCCCAAAAAGATTGGTCTTCAAGACTAGACGAAGCACTTTGGGCTTACCGAACCGCATTCAAAACACCCTTAGGAATGTCCCCGTTTTGCCTTGTCTATGGTAAGACTTGTCACTTACCGGTGGAAATCGAACACAAAGCATATTGGGCAATCAAGATTGTGAATATGGATTGGGAGAGTGCTGGCCAAAACCGTTTACTAGATCTCAACAAGATAGAAGAATTTCACGCACTCGCCTATGACAATGCACGAATCTACAATGAGAAAACAAAGCAATGGCGTGACAAGAAACTATTGCCTCGGTAATTCATGCTAGGGCAAGTAGTTCTCTTATTTAATTCTCGGCTGAAACTTTTCCCGGGAAAACTGAGATCAAGATGGTCGGGACCATTTGAAGTAGTCAAACCATTCTCCCATGGTGTTGTGATAATAAAGTCCACCACTGACGAACATGAATTCAAAGTTAATGGATAAAGATTGAAGCACTATAACGGTGCCCATGTGGAACGTAACAAAGAAGTGGTCACCTTAGGAGATGTATGAGCATGCTCTCCTTTCGATATTTTCCTTTTACTTTTCTTTTATTCGAACTTATTATTATTTTATATTTATTTTATTTTATTAATTTCGGTTATTCTTAGGATAGATTTATTTATTTTCTTTTAAGACTACATCTTTCTTTCATATTTATTTAATTATTTTCAAATTTTAGGTTTAAGAATTTCTTTGCACATCTTTATTTATTTCTTTTTATTTTATTTACTAGTTTATCTTTAATTTTAATCCTTATTTTATTAGTTTTTGAATTGTAGGAAAAGAGTTCAAGATAAAGAGGAATTGGATTCAAGAAAGAAGTTTCTTCAACAAGGAAACTAATGGGCTAAATATAAGGCTTATATTATGCCTTCAATTTACCCTAATTCTCCTACATAGCCGGCCAAACCCTTCCCCTTCCCCAATTCCTTTTGCTGCCCCCTTCCCCCAATTAAAACCCTTGCTTTCTTTCCAATCAACCCCACCACCATATTTACTACTTATCTTTTCTATTTAACCCATCACCCTTAACTTCCAAGAAACCTATTACTACTTTTAACCTTGCAACTCTTTAGTTTCTTTTGTTTTCTTTTCTTTGTTTCTACCCAACTCACAACCAAGATCATCCATGGCAACCAAAATCAAGTTTTTGCCGCACCCAAGCTCTTCCAAAGAACAAAGCTACAAGAAATTTGCTACACCAGCAGTTCAAGAACGATTTCACTCCAAGTTTGAAAGCCTGAAGATTTGCAAAGAACAAGGCTTCGAATACTCCAACTCTCATCAAGATTTCGGTCTTGAGCCCTTCATCTTCGAAAAGATTGCACACCAAAAGTGGCAAATCTTTTGCCATCAACCGAAACCGGGCAACATCTCATGGGTAAGAGAATTCTATGCTCACTCGCCTAACTTGGATAATCCTTATGTTTTTGTTCGCGACAAGGCTATCCTTATAAGCCCCGAAAGCATCAATGCCTTTTACGGGCTCTACGTTGAGAAGGACGTGCATCAAGCCTTTGTTGATCAACTCACGCCCAAGCAACTCGACAAGGTACTTCAAGAACTAACTCTACCGGGGACTCATTGGAACGACGGTAAATATAAGGGCACGGTAAACCGCCTTCGGCTTAAACCCGAGGTAAAATTATAGGATAAGTTTGTTAAAACTTATACATTTTATTTTGCAAAATCGTATCATTAACATTGGCAAAAATATTTGCAATGAGATTTTTGTATCTAGCATGAAAGACAAAGGTTTCTCTTTTCTTCCCTTGCTTAATTTCCAATCTTTGCAAGGAGATGCATGTCCCAAGTGAGTCAACCGATGAAAAAGCACTACCAAAGTCTGGTTGGAATCGAGCACAAATCTGAAAGCTAATGGGAGAGGCACCGGTAAAATCCCTAACGCCTACAGTTACCGCAGTAACTCCTGCCGCCTTGGCAACTCCTAATGCCCAGGCAACTAATGCACGGGCAACTCGGCCAGCAACCCCAAGACAACTTGAAGCACTCTTACAACCGTTGGCGAACCATCTTAAGCAAATTGAAGACCGGCAACTAATGTTCATGCGGTACATGAAGGACTACAACAATTCCATCACCCAAGTCATCCTAGAAAATTACCCGGACAGCCGCGTGTCGTTCCCTATCTTTCCTACCGAAATCCTTGCCACGGCAACCAAAGAAGCAGTTGCCACGGCAACCGCAACAGATGATGTCGCGGCAACCTACACAGCGCCTGCTCCAGCAGTTGCCACGGCAACCAACACTGAAGATGCCGCGGCAACCAAAACTAAAGACACCCCGGCAACCACTGCAAAAGCCAAAGGTAAAGCACCTATGCCCGAATCAACTTGTACTGAATTATTGTCTAATTTTTCAGATTCAGACGAGTCCTCCATTGCACCAACGAAGACAACAGCAGTCGAATCCTCCAAGCCCAAGCGAAAAGCCAATGAGATTAAGAAAGAGGATAATGAGGACGATGAGGACACCGCTTTACGAGGATCGATTCCATCACCGGCCACAAGGAAGCAACCACGGCTTTCAAGCAAAAGAATCAAGACATTGGCCAAAAGGAAACTAATCATCCACGATGACAAACTCTCGGAGTAAGTCCTCGTTTGCATTTTACTTTTCTTTATTTTTATTTTTATTTTTCTTTGTTACATGCATTTAGGACAATGCCTCGCTCGAGTTTGGGGGGATTGTTACTAGTTAGCTATCATGTTTAGTTGCATTCATTTTAAGTATTGCATTTACGATACATAAATTGCTTGTCATGCCTTTAGTTGGAACAAGAATTGCCTAGATTTAATGAATATCCGATGATGACTTTGCCAATGCACTTAATTGATAGAACTTTTTATTCTAGGATAACCGCGGAAACACTTAGAATCCTACTATGATGCTAAACTTGATGAAACACTATTGTGGCTTGATTGATTTAAGGAATTCTAGCGAACTTAGGTTGATAGTTAAATAATTGGGGGATTAAAATAAAAATTGGATGAATGCTAAAGGTGCCCGAAACTGGCTTTAGTATGTGCTTAAAATTGATCGCTAGAGGTGCTCGAAACCGGCTCTAATCGAATAAAAAAATTAAAAAACTTAAGAAAACTAAAAACAAGACACTAGAGGTGCCCGAAATCGGCTCTAGTTAAAACATGTTAAAAGAACCCAAGGAAGTAATTTGAAAACCACTTGTTTGCATAGAATCTGAAAAATCAACTTGCACACAACTATGCACACACTCACAAGCATTATAGTTTGATTTCGAGTAATTCCTAAGTTATCCAAAAAATGAAAAGTCGATCATACTTTGTGCCATGATTTTGAGGATTGAAATCAAGTTCAAAGCTAAGTTTGTGAAAATTGAAGTCTTGGTGGATAATTATTAGTTTGCATTACTTGAGGACAAGCAATAGTTCAAGTTTGGGGGCGTGTTAAGTGTCTAAAAGTACTATTTTATTCACCCTTTTTACTCATATTATTGCTAGACTTAGGCTCATATTAGTTGCATTATTAGCCATTCATGCATGTTTGCATTGTTTCCTTGGAGGACAAGCTTGATTTCATATTTTGCTTAATTTTGTGGAAAAGGGTACTGCCGGAGTTGTTTTTGTGTATGCAGAATCAGTTGCCAAAGCAAGGCTAGAACTAGTTGCTAGGTCAATACAAGAAGGAGATGCCGACGTAGTTGCCAGGGCAGTGCATAAAGGATATGCCGAGCTAGATGCCAGGGCAATTGTCAAAAAAGGATAAGATGATATGGCAGCCAAAATTGATGTCTAGATAAGCCCAGTGTGACGTGGAGCAAAGCTGAATCCTAAAGGAGTTGGATTTCCATGAAGAGGTCAAAGAGAGATTAAATCCCAAGAAGATAGAAAAAGATCTAGAAAGAATTTAAATATATTCTTTAAAAGTATTTAGTTACAACTTAACTTCTTCCTCAAGAAAGACTTTGACCTAGCCCTATAAATAGAGGACCAAGCCGTCAACTCCATGTATGTGCAAGGAGGGAGAGAATTCGGTCAAGAGAGAATTCAAGAAGGGGCTGTCAAAATCTTCATCTTTTCTTCTTTGTTTTCGGTTTTGTTTATGTTGGGGAACAATTACTTTGTGTTTCTTTTGAACCAAGCCATGAACTAAATCTATTTGGCTAAGGTTATTGTGTTTTGTGGTTGTGAGAAACGATTGTATTTTGTTTAGGTAATAAGAGTTTGCACTTTCAATTCAAGGTTTACTCATTCTTGGTTTTTATTCTTGTTTGCGAGCGAATTGGGAGAGGATCTCGTAATTATATCTATTTATCTAATATCGGGAGAGTTAGATTCAAGAAACAAATAAGTATGGTTTTTATTCCATCTATCGATGATGAAGACTAATCTGGCTTAGGAATAAGTTTAGGATTTCAGCGGCTAAGAGGAGCGCAATATTGGTTGTTGTTCACCCTTGATTCATGTAGGGATGTATTATCAAGGCATGCACAATTAGCTAGAGTTTCGACCTAGGTATAAGAAGAAACCATTGAAGAATGCTCTGCCGAACCTTGAAGTTTGCTACCCAGTCGCCCAACAGTTGCCCAGGCAACCATTCTACTAGTTGCCAAGGCAACCCAACTGTGCAAGTTGCCACGGCAACTGAGTTGCCATTGCACTTTTTTACCAAGACAATCCATTCGGCTAACACTCCTCAACTCCCGATAACCTAGCTTATTGCCTCTCTTTTGATTACATCTTCTTTTACTTTATTGCTTTCTAGTTTAGTTATTAGTTTAAACTCCTACAATCATCTACTTGTGTTTTTTTTTACTTTTACAGTGCAAGAGACTAGATTCTTGAATGGCGCAATAAGTGCTCCGCAATTGTACAAGTGTACACGTCACAAGTTATAGTATAAAAGATATCGTCTCCACAGGGATTGGTGCCACTTCAAGAATCTAGTCTCTTGCACTGTAAAAGCAAAAGAACACAAGTAGATGATTGTAGGAGTTTAAACTAACAACTAAACTAGAAAACAATAAAGTAAAAAAAGATGTAATCAAAAGATAGGGAATAGGCCAGGTTATCATGAGTTGAGGAGTGATAGCCAAATGGATTGTCTTGGCTAAAAGAGTGCAATGGCAATAGTTCAGAACATACCTAAGTCCATAAAGTTTGTATAATTAATAGAGTTACTCTGAAATCCTTTCAATTTTGCTTTGATTTTATAACTACCTCACTAAGTGTTTACTTACTCTATTCTTTTGTTTCATCTCAAGATAATTATGCTTCCAATTACCTCTTGAGCTGGGACATGACCATAAGGGATTCACAAGTATGTTTTGAAGCTTTGCTTTTAGATCTCCTAGTTGGTGGCACAATAGATCTTAAGTATGCATATTGCATTGATCACCTTTTTATGGTTATGTTTGTAATTAAGTAATCTAAATTTAGTGTTATATGTAAATGGCCTTTAATGATTTATTATTTATATTGATTGGTTGGTTGAGGTATGATTGGTTGCTTTTGGATTAAGTTGAGTAGAATAGAGGTTCGAATGGTTTCTCCTAAGCTAAGAAATGTTAGGTTTAAAGGCTAGAATGCAACCAGACTATGGTTAAGGATTTTGGTATGAATGCAAGTGATTAAAAATAGTTTTCTTGGATCTTGGTTTGTGTTTATGTCTAATATTGGTTAAACCTATTACTAATTTCGGGGTTAAGAACATAGAATTGCTATTTTATTAATGCAACTTATAATTCGATTGAAGAGGTTGGTTGTGTTCACACTAACATGATTTAGTGATAACCAATCGTATATCTTTTGCATAGCTAATCTTAATTCGGATTAATTCATAGGGTTTTGGGATGCTTTGACCGATGAATGAAATTACTTGAAGGTGCTAATGTCTAGTTATTAGACTTGAGTTTTGTAAGTCATGCATTGAATTCAGTTTTATTAAGGTCTTAAAGTTATTGATTCAGGTTGTGTTTGATTTGTAAGAAAGACTAAATACTTTTAATTCAGTAATAATTGAGGGTAACCGATTGCTTTAAGAGCTATTAATAAATTAGTGAAACGATGGAAATGATCAGTATGGTTTGGGTCGAATGCTTACATTATATATATAAGTCAGACTTGTTTGATCTTGATAAAAAATAATCATTTTCTGCATTATGAAATGTGTGCAATTTAATGAATAGAGAAATCACATGGTTTTAGCAAAAAAAATTATAAGTCAGTCGAATAAGCAAATGTTTACATTATCTATTTTAGTCACATGTCTACTTGTACAGAATATACATTCACAAGGTTGTAATAGTATTGTATAACGTATCCATGAAGGTCATGTGTGAAATGTTCGAGTCTCTTAGTAACTCATTTTTTAAGCAAAGAGCTTGACTATTTGTTCTTTGATCATAACATGTGAATAAGTGTCTAAATGTAACCTTTTGATCTTTTGTCTGGTTGAATGTTTGTCCTTGATCATATGATTGTTTGTTTTGAAGCCCCACCTAATTCGACTTACTCCTAAGCTGGTTAGGAGACTTATAATTTGGTATCAGAGTCTAGGTTTAGTGATTCTCGGACTAAATCGGGATGTGTTGCATCATTGAAAGTCATTGTGCCACCTAGGAGTTAAGCTTGATAAGTACTTGTGATCAATGTCCGATAGAAGCTCTCTTTTAAAGTGTTTAGTCATTAGAAATGTTTGAGTTATAATTTGATCGGGTTATGGGAGCCCAGCAGGTTCCGCCTATATGGAAGAGAGAGTAAGAACGTTATATTCTTATAAACTATTGCTTTTCTAACACTAGGTTCCCCGACTCCTTTTTGTTCTTTCTTCGATTGTGAAACAATCTTGCATATGCACTGTCTGATTCCCAAATCAACACGTCTTCTATCCATTCGATCTTCATTTAGAAGTTTGACTTGAGCCTTAACCTACTAATGGTAATTTGACTACCACGGATTTTTAAGAGAATAAGCCATAGTAAACAGGAATCATTGGATTTGATTTTTGGTTTCATAAAGAATTCATTTTTCCTGATAATCCATTTGTATCACCTCTCCATGGTCCTTACGTCAAAATTGGAATTAAGTTGACTAGTGAATACCACGTATACATAGATTGTTACAAAAAAATTAAATTAAAGAACTCAAGAAGTGGTTACAAGATTTACAAGACAAATATATAAGGAATCAGATGTTTCCAAGACTCGAATTAGAACCCAGTCTGGCCGCAATGAGCTTGCATTTATAGATCTTATGAATCGAGTTTAAGTCTTATTCGAATAAATTGTAGTTGTCTTTGTTGAGGATGTTTTCAAATATTACAGAGATAAGAATGAACATGTGAGGCATCTTGGAATTGCGTTACAGAAACCCTTTGGTGTCGAATGAGTTGTGCTACCCGACTTATAATTTTGGATATGTTGTTGTTACCTTTAAGTTTTGAAGGCACTATCTCCTTGGAAGATCAGTGTTATTTGCTCATAATCACAAAGCTCTTAAGTACTTTTGACCCGAAAGAAAGTATATTTTAGTCAAAGGAGGGATATCTAGTAGTATGTGAAAAATTAAAAGATATCGTATAGCAAGTCTGAACCTTCTTTTAGAATGTTGAGGAGAATTCACAAGGTTGAAAAGCAACATTGGAGATTCGAAGATGCTATGGCAAGTCAGTATTCTTGTTTGAACAACTCAAGGAAATTCGAGGATGAATTTCTTTTTAAGGGGAGAGAATTGTAACACCCCAAAAACCGGTCTTGAAATATGTTATTAAATCGAATGCTTATAAATTGTTTTAATTTGCTTTTTGATGAAGTTAAATTTAAATTAAGGAACTTTAGGAATGGATTTAAGAATTGGAAAAGTGAGTGACCAATTTCCAAGAGGACTAAATCAAAAGTTCTATGAAACTCTAGAATTGCATGGTAAAGAAAATTATATTGGAGCCTTGTACACATGGAAATCAATGATGAAGCCATGTAAGGGGAGGGTTTGGCCACATGGAATGAACAATCTTATGTTGTCATCTTCTTCCCCTAACCACAGAAATCAAATCAAGAGAAGGAGAATTAAGCTTGATGATTCGAAGGCTTGGAGAATTGAGTGTGGTTTGGTTCAAACTCTTGGGCATTGTTCGAATCTAATGGGTGAGGGGGTAAGTAGCTTTATTCATCTCTTTGTTTAAAGCTCATTTTGAAATTAGTTGTGATTTGTTGTTGGTCGTCTAAGATTGTGGAAGGTTCGATTCTCATGAAATGCTAGAATCATTCGAATGGGATAAGAATTGAATTTCATGATATGAAATCTTGATAACATAATTTGAAGTAGTCACGATTGCTTGAATTCAAATTAGAAGTCTTGCTAGGTGCATATGTATGAATAAACATGTGAATGGGATGTTCTAAATTTATAAGAGCATTTAAGAGGCTATTTTAATGACATAAAAAAACAGGGGGAAATTGTTTCTGCTAACAAAGAAATCAGTTTAGAAGTGTAAAATATATATGTGCCTATTTAGGGTTGTTCGAATGTGTAAATGTATGTATGTATGTATGTATGTCCTGTTTCAAGTCCAAGAGCCTTTAGGAACTGTCACAAGTATGGAAAATTATAAAGAAAGATGTTAGGGGCTGTTCTAAGTAGATATGAAAGTATACGTGTTTGTTGCATGCAAGAGAATGTAAGAAGGGGCTGTTTAAGTGTATAAAAGATGATGTAGAAAGAAAAGGACTGTTTTGTATAATTGTAAGTTGGTGGACTATTTTGTAGGAACTTATGAGAACACATGTGTAATAATAGACTAATTGGCGTCTTTAGGGACTGTTTTACTCTTGTATAAACATTGGGGGACTAATTTATAAACATAAATGAGAAATATGCCTGAATTGGGACTGTCCTGGTCGAAAATAGACATATTGGGGACTGTTTTAACAAATTAGGGGCTGCTTTGCATAATTGAAATAGGGGACTGCTTTGTTAGTAATTAAGGGTTGTTTTAATTGTACATATGCGTACGAACGCAAGGTATAATGGAATGTTTTAATTGGATTTATATGAATACATATAGATCGAATTATTTGCAAATGAATGATTGATAGGTGCATTGAGGTTGAATCTATAACAAATGTATTTGGTTTGTTTAATCTGATGAGATGCGATTCTAATATGAAATTGATGGATTGTGGGCTAAAGTAGATCAAGGGTAGATATGCAAACGCAGATTTTAATTCAGGAGAGAAACTAGCATGATGCAAACTATGAGTGTAGTTTTAAGACTCGGGATGGGCTTGTAACCTTCCCAAGTATCCGTTTCTGATTTTTAATTATGTTGCTTTACTTTTAAGATAAGCTATGTCTTTGAAAGCTTGGACTTGAGGTAAGTGCTCATACTAAAAGTTCTACGATATGAAATGCTTGAGATGATGATATGTTTTTGGTGAATTCCATACATGCTTTTATGTGTTGGATATGTAACATTGAATAAGCTATCGGTTAAATTGAGATATGTATGATTTAAGAATCACATATGAATGTTATATGATAGCTAACTTATAATTGAAGATATGAATGAAGTGAATGGGACTTGAATGATCTTACTTACGTAATAAGTAAAACCATACTAAGTTAACATTGATTTGAGAACCCAAATATGGATTGATTCATGACAGAATTGAGTATATATATGATTATACTTGACATAGTATGATTTGAGTCTTGATAAACGTATATGAGTTTCGATCCATTCCTACTTAATATAGTAATAAATTTTACAATTCTGATAAGACATCGTGTGACATGCTCATTCTAGTTTTCGATGAAATTACTTGCTAGGTTCGAAAACGTTGTAAGAATAGAAATGTTTGTTTGAAAAAAAAAATACATACCTTGATTTTTTTCTAAGCTATATGTGAATTAATGAGATGTGATCTTAGACATGTTATCATTCGATCAAGAGAATCTTGATATTGAAATTCACCTGTGGTGAATGTATAACCCCAAAGTGAAAATGGGGCAATGACACATTGATACGATATTGTGATACGGAGCTATGCTCACCTTGTATAAATAAAGATGATAACGTTAAAGCCTTGGTCTCGAGTCAGTCATAGGTATAGTTGGCATGCCATAGAGTTTATAGAGCTCCCTGATAGAATGGACTACGGTCCCCTATTTGGACTTCGATCCACTGTTTGGACTACAGTCCCTTGTTTGGTACTTCGAGTACCCTTGTTTGATAACAGACGTTATAAGATTCGTGTACCTAGGCTGTTATTCGATTCTCAAGGCTATGTCAAATATATGATAATGGGACTTTATTATAAACTATAGACAAATAAGACATGACTTGAGAAGCTATGTTAAAAAGGAAATCACGAAAGATATGGATAATTGAGGAATAAAACAAAGACTTGTATTATAGAAAGTTTGTACAAAAATGGCGATTTATTTTGTTATAATTTAATAGTATAAACCTCCATGATTAAAAGGTTTGATTATACATGTGAATTATGAGTTTTTATAACATGTAAGTTTTACTAGAATTATTTTTAAACAGCTAGAATCCTATAATATTTATAGATTGATCGAATGCTATATATGTATGTATAAATGGTTACTCAATATCATTAGCCTAAACCGAGTGCTTATCCCAAAATAATTATCACTTTACATGAGAACTAATGAAGCTCAATTAGGATAAATTGATATGAATGTAACAAGTAGTACATGTTTGATATGTTATGATTGATACTTATGTAATGAGTGGTACTTGTTCGGATATGCTAAGATTGGTAATTATGAAATAAGTAGTACATGTTTAGATATGTTATGGTTGATACTTATGTGATAAGAAGTATAGGTTTGGATATGCTATAGTTGATAATTATTGAATTGTGGTGCATGTTTTGATACGTATAGTTCGATAACTTAAGTGATAAGTAACACCGTCCAGGTAGCGATATGCTTGACGATCACACTTTAAGTAATTATATTAAGAAACAACATGTTTGATAACTTAATGGAAAGTGACTATGTGCTTGAGATGCTATGGTTTAAAAAACTCGGGTGATAAGTCTTCCGGTTATCAAGATGTATTATCCAAGAAGAATCTTAAACCCATTAGTTGAACTGAAGAGTTACCTTGATATCTTGCGTAATAAGTGGCTACAAATTTGGTGATATTTATACATGCTTGGATCCAGGAAGGAACCTAAGTTCGAACCCTTTTTGTATGATGAGCTGCTTTGAGATATTTCAAAACTTACCTAAGTCCATAAAGTATGTAGAAAGAATAGAGTTACTCTGAAATCCTTTGAATTATGCTTTGATTTTATAACTACCTCACTAAGTGTTTACTTACTCAATTCTTTTGATTCATCTTAGGGTAATTATGCTTCTAATTACCGCTTGAGCTGGGACATGATCACAAGGGATTCACAAGTATGTTTTGAAGCCTTGCTTTTAAATCTCCTAGTTGGTGGCACAATAGATCTTAAGTATACATATTGCATTGGTCACCCTTGTATGGTTAGTTTTGTAATTAAACAATCTAAGTATAGTGTTATACGTAAATGGCCTTTAATGATTTATGATTTTTATTGATTGGTTTGTTGAGGTATGATTGGTTACTTTTGGATTAAGTTAAGTAGTATAGAGGTTCGAATGGTTTCTCCTGAGCTAAGAAATGTTAGGTTTAATGGCTAGAATGCGACCATGCTATGGTTAAGAATTTTGGTATTAATGCAAGTGATTAAAATTAGTTTGCTTGGATCTTGATTTGTGTGTATGTCTAATATTGGTTTAACCTATTACTAATCTCGGGGTTAAGAATATAGAATTGATTTTTTATTAATGCAACTTATAATTCGATTGAAGAGATTGGTTGTGTTCACACTAACATGATTTAGTGATAACCAATCGTATGTTTTTGTATAGCTAATCTTAATCCATATTCATTCATAGGGTTTTGGAATGTTTTGATCGATGAATGAGATTACTTGAAGGTATTAATGTCTAGTTATTAGACTTGAGTTTTGTAAGTCATGTAATTCATTGTATTAAGTTAAAGTTATTGATTCAAATTGTGTTTTTTGTAAGAAAGACTAAATCTTTTAATTTAGTAATAATTGAGGGTAATAATTGCTTTAAAGTTTTTGTTTTGAAATGGTTGTATGGTTTGATTTGTAATGCTTACATTATATATATAAAAGATCTTGAAAAATAATCATTTTCTTTATAAATGTGTGCAATAATAGAAAATCATTACATTATCCAAAAAATTATAAGTCCGTCGAATAAGTGTTTACATTATCTATTTTAGTCACATGTCTACATGTACTGTATATACATCCACAATGCTATAATAGTGTTGTATCACGTATCCATGAAGGTCATGTGTGAAATGTTTGAGTCTCTTAGTAACTCATTTTCCCAAGTAAAGAGGTTGACTATTTGTTCTTTGATTATAAAATGTGAATAAGTGTCTAAATGTAACCTTTTGCTCTTTTTTCTTGTTGAATGTCTGCCCTTGATTTTGATTATATGATTGTTTGTTTTGAAGCACCACCTAATTCGGCTAACTCCTAAGCTGGGTTAGGACACTTATAATTTGGTATCTGTTTGGATTTTCCGGGTTAAAGTGACGATTAGTTTAAAATTCGGTCATAATTGCGAATAAATTTTAAGGGCCCGTTATCCGAGAGTAAACGCCCAACCACTATCACTACGCTCGATCATCGGCCCGTTTACGCTCGGATAAAAGGGCACCGCATTGACAATTTATATCTCGATATGCAATCTTAGTGGCAAAATATAAAACATGGCAAATAATTTAAATGCAATAAATATTAACATGACAGAATACTAATCTAACATAAATAAAATACGTAATTAAAACACACACATACATATCAAGCTTAATAGTAGATAAAAACAAATTTAACATGTCACAATAACAAGGCATGAATAAATACATGTATGGACGAAAACATATATTTCAAGGAGACATACATATTAGAAATAAAACACATTTCAACATATATAGAACAATATATTGTACATAAAAAGAAAATACACTAACACGTAACCTAAAGGCCAAGAGAACATACGATACATACGAAAATACAAAACATGTTGTGTACGAGCCAACTAGAACATAATATGCGTACTACGAATAACCGAACAAATACATAAAGATATATAATCATCATAAACTTAACACACATATACATGTAAACATAAAAATACAAGGCATATACGAGGGATATATAATAAGGCAAAAGACTACATCAGCATACACGATTATAATACGAACATAAATATTTACATGGAAATAGGACTGAAATGAAAAGAAATAAACATCAGTGGCAGAAATTAAAGGACAATAATATGTAATTTAAGGACGAAAATGAAAACAGGACCGAACTTGAAAGGACTGAAACTGTAATTATACCAAGGGGCAGACCCGAAATGAAAAATTCAAAAACGCAGGATGGTTAAAGGGGTAATCTTACCATTTAAAAACTGATTCAATGTAATTTAGGGACTGGATTGCAAGATTTTGAAATATAAGAGGGACTGGAATTGTAATTATACCATGCGGCGAGATAGAAACGAAAATGTTGAAAGCGCGGGGGGATTTATTATGTAATTTCCCCATTTCACGAAATAACAATGCCTATAAAAACCCCATTTTTTGGCCGGACTCAAATTTTTCCATTTCGATTCATTTTTCAGCTTTTTATAACACTCTTGCTCTCTCATTTTCTCTCAACTCACCCCTGAAGAACCCAGAATCTGGAGGCCGACCGTTGTCTTCTCCGCCTCCGGCTGCCGCTAGCCGGCGCCGGCGAACCCCGAAAAAACACCCAAAATGACCCTTACCTTACCCTCGACACGAATCTAAACTTGGATTCGGAGAAAAAGCCTCTATACATCCTAGATCTAAGAAATACGAAACGAAAAGCCCCATTTTCTTATTTCAACCCAAAACGAAGCCAAAAAGGGGTCTCCCACTCCTTTCAGTTCACCATATTCGGCTTGGGAAAGCCAAAGAGGCTTATCACTGGTGAGGGGAGATCCACAGACGACGATGGTAACGACTCTAAACCTTTCTTTTTTTTATTTTACTACGTATATATTTTTTGTATGCATGCAACAAAGTAAAAAAGAGAAGAGTATTACCACTGAAGACTTGTTTTTTGTATTTTTTCTTTCGATTACAACTTTTTTCTGCCTTACAAAATGTTTGTTTCATACATATATGCCTGTCTTTTGGTTTGGTACAAGTAATATAATATCTATTTCAGATCTGGACTGCTACTGACATAATATTTTTTTCTTGTGTTCTGATGTGTCTGAGCGTGGTGGTTGGAGATCGGCATGGTGAAGCATGGTGGCGGTGTGGGGGTTCTGTCTTCGGCCAGAGATGTTCTCGGCCGTTAGATCAGATCTAATCTAACGGTCGGGCTGGCTTGAAGGATGAACGGCCCAGATGAAGCCTCGATTGGTGAAACGGCTCCAGATCGTGACACGTGTGGCTCAGCAGTCGAGGAGTTATAACGTGTGGGACTCACGCACGCGTGGGATATCGAAGAGTCCGCACGTGGACCGCACGCGCGCGTGGCACTCGAACCGTCCAGACGTGTAACGCACGCGGCTGGCCAGATATTTTATCCCTGCTTGATCGTGACCATTGGATCAGATCTTGATCCAACGGCCCATAGTTATCTGTGCCAAAATAATTAGAAATAAATAGGGTTTGGGTTTGGGCCAACCGGGCCTTGTAATAATATTGGACTTGTAATGGACTTGGACTGGCAATTTATTTATTTGGGATTTAATATGTTTTTTTTTTTATTTCATTTTATATTAGCCCAATAATATTAACATTAATATTAGTTATAACAGCAATACACATACAACAATACATACGTATATACCTATGCAAACGTTAATTAATATAACATACTAGCATACATATATATATAATCATACACATAATTAACATAACATCTACACACATTATCCGTAAAAACAAATACGCTCGTACTAACTATAGATACATATATGACACACATACCGTTAATACGTATACATACATAGTTTATAATATACATGCACACATATATTAATAACACTCATGCACATAATAAACATATAATATAATATAATACAATGTATACATGCAACACTAATATACTAATAATTATACTAATATGTATTTACAGACCAGATAAAAATGAGTGATTACAGTTGCCCCTCTTTGCTTGTTCTCATGGAATGGGAAACAAAGCAAAGATTCATAAGCACTCATTTTTATCAGACTTCCCTGTTTGTAGCTTTGGAAACACGTGTTCTTTTGGACTCTCCGCTCTTCCTTAGCTGAATCTTCAGGCTCGTAAGTTCTTCCTATATAGAGCTTCGTCACCTTCCGATCTTGGAGCTACAGGCTCTTCCTATATAGAACCCTTCACTCTGAAGCCTCGAGTTATGAGTCCCTCCTATATAAAACTTTTCACTTCGAGACAGTAAAGCTTGGAGTCCTTCCTATATAGAACTCTTCGCCTTCAACGCTGGTTTCACCTATATAAAACCTTTTGCGACGCTGATGGATTCTTCCGACTGGGAGTTCCTCCTATATAGAACTGCTAGTCTTCAAACCCTGGAGCCGTCAGTCCTTCCTATATAGAACTTTTGGCGTCGAATTTTGAGCTACGGGTTCTTCCTATATAGAACCTTTCACTCTAAGACAAGAAAGCTCGGAGCCCTTCCTATATAGAACTCTTCGCTTTCGACACAACAGGTTTTCCCTATATAAAACCTTGTGTATCATGGGTGAATTGCTTCGACTGGGAGTTCTTCCTATATAGAACTGCTAGTCTTAAGCCCTAGAGCCGTCGATCCTTCCTATATAGAACTTCAAGCGTCAAATCTTGGAGCTACTGGATTCTTCCTATATAGAATCTTTTACTCTAAGACATTGAAGCTCGGAGCCCTTCCTATATAGAACTCTTCGCTTTACACAGCAGAGGATTCCTATATAACCTTGTGTGTCATGGGTGAATTCCTTCGACTGGGAGTTCTTCCTATATAGAACTGCTAGTCTTCACCCTAGAGCTGTAAGTCCTTCCTATATAGAACTTTCAGCTTCTGAAGCCTCGGAGCGGAGGATTCTTCCTATATAGAACCTCTCTGCGGTAGCGCTTGGAAACATATGCCTTTTGTATGTAAAACCACTTTGTCTTCTCATTTGGGATTCACGCCACGATGGCCATTGATGTCTCTTTGAATCCATGAGATACACATCTAAGATAAAACAAAATGCTATGACAAATGAATTGACATGCTCCTAATCCTAGTGATGTCTGACTATTCATGATGCATGAGTGTCAATATCTTGGTGGGCTTGTTTTGGTCCTTATTTGATCTCGTTATTCACTTTCTCCTTTCTCACGGGCGTCGATACCCCACTTCACTGTCAGGTTCAACCATTCCAACCTTTCTTTTTCTCCATTTACGACTTGGAATTCTAAAGTGCCCTTTCAGGTTTTTGCTTTAGAGAGTTTTTTTTTGAAGGGTGCCCTTCTGGGTTTTCACCCAAGAGATCTCTCTTGTTATCTCGCATGCTTTCCTTGAATAGACATGACATACGCCATTGGTCATCCTATCAGGTTGTTTGCAGCTTTCCGCCTTCCCTATCAACAGCCATTACGTAGGGAGCTAGAGGGCGAAGTTAACATCATTTTCTTTAATCACCTGTATTTTTAAGGTTAGATCACAGTAATGCTCGGAAATCTCTTGTTTTACTGCAGACCTATGTTAACTTATTTGCCTGAAATTAACAAGAAGGCAAGGAATGGATGCTCAAAAACACGATTTTATTATGATTAAGGGCTTAAGATATCTTAAAAGAGGTATGACACACATGAGAAAGAAGGAAAAATAAGTATGAAATACAAGATCCCTCATTATCTTTGACATGAATGATACATGATCCTGTCAACCGGCGTAGAATTTTTTTGCCTGAAGCTTCCTCTTCATGATGTTCGTGGGGATACCTTTCTCTTCGGATATTCAGTTTCTTTCAATTTACCCGAGCCGCCCTTTACGGGTTTTCAACTCGGGTCCTCCCTCTTCTTCAAGACGCCCGGTTTCGGGTTTTCGCCCTGAGCTCTCCATTTTTGTTCTCTTTTTTATTATTATTTTTTTTCTTTTTTTTCTTTTTTTTAAAGATAGTATTTCTTAACAGCATCAGAATTTACGGGTTTTTCAGCTCGTCTCCATCCATTTCTGTTAGGATCAGGGCTCCTCCTGAGGAGGCCTTTTTTACGACGTACGGTCCTTCCCAGTTGGGCATCCACTTTCCTCGAGAATCTTTCTGGATCGGCAGGATTTTCTTGAGCACCAGATCCTTTCTTTGAATTCTCTTGGGCGCACTTTTTGTTGTATGCCTACATCATCCGCTTTTGGTACATCTGACCATGACAAATGGCCTTTAGTCTCTTTTCATCAATGAGATTTAGCTGGTCGAGTCTGGCCTGCACCCATTCGGCTTCTTCCAATTTTACTTCGTTTAAGACCCGGAGAGACGGGATCTCTACCTCGATGGTGAGTACTGCTTCGGTACCATACACCAAGGAGTAGGGTGTTGCCCCTGTTGATGTGCGAATGGACGTCCTATAGGCGAAAAGGACAAACGGCAACTTCTCATGCCAATCCCTATAGGTATCAGTCGTCTTTGCTATGATCTTCTTTATGTTCTTGTTTGCTGCTTCCACTACTCCATTCATTTTAGGGCGATAGACTGTGGAATTATGGTGTGTTATCTTGAATTGAGTGCACACGTCCGTCATCATTTTGTTATTCAGATTGGAAGCATTGTCGGTGATGACCCTTTCTGGCAATCTGTATCGACAAATAATCTCCTTCTTTAAGAACTTACATACTGTAGTCCTTGTGATGTTGGCGTAAGACGCTGCCTCTACCCATTTAGTGAAATAGTCTATGGCGACCAAAATGAAACGGTGTCCATTGGAAGCTTTCGGATGGATCTGCCCGATGACGTCCATGCCCCACGCCGCGAAAGGCCACGGAGAATTCATGGTGTGTAAAGGCGATGGGGGTGCGTGAATTTTGTCAGCGTAGATTTGGCATTTGTGGCATTTCCTGGCGTAATCGATGCAATCTCCCTCCATGGTCAACCAGAAATAACCATATCTCATAATTTTCCGGGCTATAGACAGCCCGTTGGCGTGCGTTCCACAGAGCCCGTCATGTACTTCGGCTAAAATCTCCTTCGCCTCCCGGGCATCCACACATCTCAGCAATGTCTGATCATGACTTCTCCTATATAGGATATCCCCATCTAGGACATATCTTGTTGCCATTTTTCTGAGTGTCTTTCTGTCATTGTCGTTTGCCCCTTCTGGATACTTTCGAAGCTTGACATATTGCAAGATATCATAGTACCATGGGTTTCCATCAATCTCTTCCTATACGTTACAACAATGAGCAGGCTTTTCAAACGTTCGCATCTCAATAGGCTTCATTTCTGCCCCGATGTTTGTTTTAAACATGGATGCCAAGGTTGCCAAGGCGTCTGCCATCTGATTTTCCTCTCGGGGCAGGTAATTGAAGCTGACCTTTTTGAACTCTTTGGTGAGCTCTTGGATCAATTCGTAATATTTGACCAACTTCGGGTCCCTGGTTTCCCATTCCCCGCGCAATTGGTAAAATACTAAAGATGAATCTCCGAACACTCGAAGTTCCTTAACCTTTCTCTCAATAGCTGAGTTCAGTCCCATAACACAAGCTTCGTATTCAGCTATATTGTTAGTGCAGAAGAATTCCAATCTGGTGGTGAAAGGATAATAGACGTCCTAAGGATAAATTAGCACTGCTCTTATCCCATGTCCGAGGGCGTTAGAGGCTCCATCGAAGTAAAGTTTCCATGATTTATCATCTGAAACCTCTTCCTCGGTTGTAATGCACATCAAGTCTTCGTCTGGGAAATTAAATTTCAATGCCTCATAGTCATCCGAAGCACGACTAGCTAGGAAATCTGCTACGGCACTCCCCTTTACGGCTTTCTGGTTAACGTATACAATATCGAATTCGGATAAGAGCATCTGCCATCGGGCCATCCTTCCCGTTAGTGCTGGCGCTTCCATTAAGAACTTCAATGGGTCTAGCTTGGATATCAACCAAGTAGTATGGTACAGCATATACTGTCTAAGCCACTTGGTAGCCCAAACTAGAGCACAACATAGCTTCTGCACTGGCGGGTACCGCGTTTCGCAACCATTGAATTTCCTGCTTAGGTAATAGATGGCTCGTTCCCTTTTTCTTGACTCAACGTGTTGCCCCAATACGCATCCCATTGAATTCTCAAAATCTGTCAGGTAGAGAATTAATGGTCGATCTGGTACTGGTGCGACTAAAATTAGAGCATTTGTCAGGTACTTTTTGATCTTTTCTAGGGCTCTTTGACATTCCTTGTCCCACACACCAGGATTATTCTTTCTAAGAAGTCTGAAGACCGGGTCACATTGGTCGGTTAATTGGGAAATGAAACGAGAGATATAATTCAACCTCCTTAGGAAACCGCAAACTTCCTTCTGAGTGTGGGGTGGTGAGAGATCCTGGATGGCTTTCACTTTATCTGGATCGATCTCAATCCCTCTTCTGCTTACCACGAACCCTAGGAGTTTTCCAGAAGTAACGGCGAAGGTACACTTGGTAGGATTGAGCCTCAGTTGGTACTTCCGTAGTCTTTGGAATAGTTTTCTCAAGTTCTGTAGGTGCTCTTCCTCTGTTCGGGATTTGGCAATCATGTCATGGAAAAGAGTCACCATTGCTCTTTGGTATGTTGCCCCTGCGTTCTTTAGCCCAAACGGCATCACTCGATAACAAAAAGTGCCCTACATGGTTATGAACGTAGTTTTATCCATGTCGTTAGGGTCCATCTTTATCTAGTTGTACCCTGAGAAGCCGTCCATGAATGAAAACCATGAGTGTCCTGCAGTGTTGTCAACCAACGTGTCAATATGTGGTAAGGGGAAGTTGTCTTTAGGGCTAGCTCAGTTTAGATCCCTATAATCTACACACATACGAACTTTCCCGTCTTTATTTGGTATCGGTACAATATTTGCAACCCATTCGGGGTATTTGGCTACCTCCAAGAACCCAGCATCAAACTGTTTTTTTACTTCCTCTCGGATCTTTAACAACATTTCTGGTCTCATTCTCTGAAGTTTTTGCTGTATTGGTTTGCACTCCGATTTTGTTGGCAATTTGTGCACCACTATGTCGGTATTCAACCCTGGCATATCTTGATAAGTCCAGGCGAAAACATCCTTGAATTCCTGAAGTAGGGTTATCAGTTCGTGCCTGGTTTTTGAGGAAATCATCGTTCCTACTTTTATTTCTTTTCTCTCTTCTTCAGTCCTCAAGTTTACAACTTCTGTTTCTTCTTGGTGGGGCATGATCTGCCTTTCTTCGTTAGCCACCATTCTCTTTAACTCTTCCGGGACCTCACCTTCTATCTCATCATATCCTTCCTCAATTCCCTCTGAGACCTCAGGGCATTCAAAATTCACTCCAGGATTGGACCCGGTATCATTCATATCGTCAATCATGAGGGACCTGCATTAAATGAGAATGAATTGTATTGGGAAGGAGACGGCTTTATATGAAGGGAATGAACATGAAGAATGCATGAATGAAATAAATGAAACTTTGGTCATTTAGGAAAGTGGGGATATTTTCATTTCAATCAAAAAGTTAACATAGGTGCCCTATACAAGAGATCCCCATTGTTTACGGGCAAAAACAAAAGGTTGATTCAGAGCATTACTCTGATCTATTCCTAAAAACCACAGGTAGATCAATGCAACTCCAGTTATCGAGTGTTTCCCCGGGACGGCAAGGGCGGATGTTGGTCAACATTTTGCTGCCTCGGTCTTTTTCAGCTATCATGTTGATGTGCATCCCTTCAAATGATTCATTGAGTATCTCCTCCTGGTTGAGTACGTCGTTTTCCTCAATTACCTCTTCAACCTCTTGACCTGGCTGGTAGAATCCTCTGGAGACAAAAGTGGTTTTTAAACTAGGAAAGGACATTGGTCTCCACGAAATGTGTTCTCCTTTAAATCTGGCTTTTCTTTGCTCTTCCTTTCTCTTGTTTTACTCTTTTCTCTGTTGGACACTTGGTTGGTAACCCAGCCCAAAACGATCCTTCTTGGTTATCATATTCTTGGCTCTTAGGTTTCCTTGTAATTTCTTCCCCAGCCCCTTTCCTACTTTGGCTCCTCGGCCCAAAGCTTCTGTGACGGTCATCTTGGTACAATTAGATAACCTTGGGTAGGGGATCCGACTTCCCTCCGAAACGAATGTGGCATTCACTAGTTCTAATGCTCAGAACGAGCATTCTGCAGCATCTTCATCATTTTGAATATAGGGGGCGTCTGATGTCACAGAAGCAACAATTTCCTGCTCTGCCTCTACTGTGACCAATTTACCTTCGACTACAAATTTTAATTTCTGATGTAACGATGAGGGGACAACTCCTGCGGAGTGGATCCATGGTCTTCCCAATAAGCAGCTATAAGATGGTTTTATGTCCATCACCACAAAATCGATCACATATTCAGTCGGTCCGATCAATAGGGGCACCTCAATTTTCCCCATTGTTCCTCTTTGCGTACCATCAAAGGCTCTTACCGAATTGTGGCAGGGCTTTAGGTGAGAACCATCTATTGGTAGTTTTTGTAGGGTCACCATTGGCAAGACATTTAATGCTGACCCGTTGTCAATCAGCACCCAGGTACTACATACCCTTTGCAGTGGGTTGTGATGTTAAGGGCTTTGGTGGACCCCATTCCTCCCTCAGGGATCTCATCATCACTGAACGTTATATGATTATAGGCAGTGATATGCCCCACTATCCTGTCCAGATTTGTCACAGAAATATCCTGGGGCACAAAAGTTAGATTTAGTACTTTTAATAGCGTCTCCCGGTGTTTTTCTGAACTCAAGAGTAATTCCAATACTGTGATCCTGGCCGGTTGCTTTCGTAGTTGTTCCACTACGTTGTACTCGCTATGTCTTAAGAACTTCAGAAATTCTTTGGCCTGGGCCTCAGTTACCGGCTCATTCATCTTTGGGGGAGGTTATTCTCCAAATATCTGCGTGGGGCTAACTGTTGTATTCTTCCCCTTATCTTTTTCAGCTGCTTTCAAAGCCTTGGAGGAATAACATCTGCCGCTCCTTGTGAAATGACCGGCCTCACCAACGTTTACATCGCTCTGGCTTTGTTGGTCTTTCAGCGTAGGCTCTTTTACCTGACCATGTTCCAGTTTTTCTGGCGTGGTCACATTTACAGCATAATTCTAGGGGGTTTGCCGCATATCTTTGAATGGGAATGGGGATGGTGCAAAATGATGATCCTGGACTCATCTTGTTGGTTTCTCCTTGGGAGGCACCGTATTCCACGGCCTGGGAGAGATGATAAAAGGTCTATACTTCCCGTATTTAGATTTAGGGTTATCCGTCATATGTACGTCCGACCCCTTCTTCCCTGAGTAACTTGAGGAACCTGGGAGCTTCTTCCATTTTCGAGACTATGAAAGTTCGGAGTGTTTCGGCCTCGACAGCCAAATCACTCACATGCCTGGCGACTCGCTGTATGTCCACCATCAAGTTTGCGTAATACTGGTCCCTATCCTGTATCATTCGGGCAGCGTCACGCAGTCTCTTTTGCCAATAGGTGTCCCCTCCGGCTGCAGCCTCCTCGAACACACTAATTCTTTCCTTGTAATCCTCAACAGTTGCTTCGAGGGACTTAATTCGTGCTCGTAACATGCTTACTTCGTGCTCTCTTTCTTGTAGCTCAGTGAAGCCATTTCTCTGGCAGTATATTCGAAGTGAGTGTTCAACTTCCGCCACCTTTCCTTTTAATTCGCCATTCTGACTTTGGCTTTGCTCCAGACTTTGAATGGAGTCATCGTTACAATTTTGCATCTCTAACAGTCTATTCCGGCTACTCATGGACTTTCTTTTCCATACGGTGACGTTTTCTCTCTCATGATGGACAGCTTGTTTTCCCTTGTTGATTTCTTGCCTGAATCTTTCCTTTTCTTGATCAATGGCCTTCTTGGGGGACCGTTTTTCTTCCTCCATAGTCAACCGGCAGCTTTCTATCTCTTTCTCAATCGCTCTCTTGTTGATTTCTCGTTCTTCTTCCACCAAACGGATGCCATTCATTCTTTCTCTTTCCACAGCTATGAATTGACTCCGGCCGGCCTTCTGCATTTTTGCTTGTAGTAGAAGGGCATCTTTTTGATAAAGAGTGTTCTTGTCGCTCAAATCTGCATTTAATTTCTTCAAATCGCCTAATGATCTCGTCCCCGCGTCAACCTCTAAGCTTGCCTTATAGAGCTCGCTCGCATGTTGAGTCTGTTGGATGTCCATTTTCTTTTTAATTTCTTCGAGTTCATTCCGTAAGATGTCATCTTTAGACGGTACCACCCTTGTAAGGTCTTCGAGTGACACTGCTGGTCCTTGATCAGATTCGGGAATCATATCGTTTACCCTCAAACGTCTCCAAATATCGTAGTCTGGGGTGGTCATATACTCGGTGTCTCCTTCCACACTAATCCGGTAACAATGGTCCCAAGCCCTCATGATAGTCTGAACTTTCTCTTTGAACTCCCCTTTGAAAAGAAATTCAGTTCGGCTTAACCCGACGGTGTTGGGAATGAACTGTCGCGATCCGAATTGTCGGGACACCAGAAGTGGGGCACAAGCAATCCCTCCATGTAGTCCCAACATCATCAACCAATTGAAATCACCACAACTATATAAAAAGTAATTAACTCTACCGAGCCACGGGACCCTCCATACTATGTCCTCGCCTTGGATATTCCTGAAGAAACCGGCCCATTTTCTTATTTTCAAGTCCTCTCGCCACTCTTTTGTTAAGTATTCCTGTAAAGGCGAAAAATCTCGGAAGGATATTCCCGGCAGAACCCTCGTCGGTGTCTTCCACATGTGGCTCTGAATCCTTACATGTAACAGTTGTGCGTATCCTCGAAAATGCCCTTCTTCGTGCTTTCGACTGGCATTTAGAGAAATAAAGGTCTCGGCCAAAATAGCTGGTACTGGGTTTGCTCGCCGTTTTATCCGCTCAAACAAATCTAGAATGGCCACATCAATGTTTCCTAGAATTCTTGGGAAGATCACCAATCCATATATTCCCAAGGCAAGCATGTCTAACTTTTTCTCCTCATCCGAATGTGCAGGTAGGATGTCTCGAATGTTTTCCCATGCAAATAGTGTACAATCTCCTCGAAGTCAGATCAAGCCATTGACCCAATCGTCGCTCATTCCGGTAAAGCTTTTGAGCTTAGAAGTGTAATTCTGATTCCTCGGAGGTTTTGCGTAGATCCAATCTTCCTGAACATTTTTATGATTAAGAAGAGCGGTGTATTCTTCTACTGTGGGCATCATGTCCTGTCCATTGAAGGTGAAGCAGCAAAAGGCAGGATTCCAGAACTGAAAAATGGCTCGGAGTAGGGGCTGGTTGACCCGGATGTACATCAACTGTGCAATGTCACCATAACTATCACGGAATCTATCTTGTAATCTCTGGTCCCATTCTTCCCAGATACTTTGAAGATCCCCTAAGTTGTTCTGTTGAAGACTCACATAGGTGTACCCGGCTATCACGCGTTCACTTGGTAAACTGTCCCCTTGGGCCTTCTGGCTGACTTCTGACCAATGTCTAACAGACAAGTTGAGTTCCTCTTTTCTAAGACACCTTTTTTCCATGGTGAAAGACTTTCTGATCGGGTAAACCACTTGATCCAGTACCTTTATGTAATGCGAATGTAATAATGCATGAAAAAAATAGCCAAAAAGGAAACAAGTCAGTACCGGATAGAATTAATAAATACACAAATAAAAGGACAAATTAAATAAGGTAAACAAACAAAAACAAAGAAACCTATTTATCCCGTCTAAAACACCTAAGGTTATCCGCATGGCTCTAAAGGGGTGGGTTTCTCTATGTTCTCTACATGCAGTGTTGGTGCTAAGAGGTACCCGAATTGTCCTTGCTGTCCTCTACTAAGAGTAGCAAGGCCCCCGATCATCACCCATTATAGGCTCCTTTCAACCGGGTTCAATTCAGGGGGACCCATTCGCTTATGCCTGCACGAAAGAACGATATCCTTACGAAAGCATAAGGTACTCGAGCCCCGAAGGTACTTGCTAGGCCTACACGGGAGAACGATATCTCCACGAAAGCATTAGCGTTTTCCCCACTTAAAAAAAAAACGGTTTATATGCCAAATTTTAAATGCGTTAAAATAAACGCGCAATTATAGCTGAATGTTAATTTAATAGTCACTTTAACCCGGAATTTCTAATATTAATAAAGCGGTAATTATTTTAAAAAGCTTGACTCTCTTCTTGTTTTCGAAAAACAAAAAATTGTCCCCAGCGGAGTCGCCATCTGTAGCGATGTCCCTTTTCGCTAAAAAAACGAAGATTTTCTAGGTGTTTGTGATTTTTCGGATATAAACGTTTATTCCGTGGGGGTTTAAGAAAAAACCGCATTTTACTAAAGATTGGAGTCGCCACCGGCCACTTAGGTAGGCCTCGGACACCATAAAACCGTAGATTCAAAACTATTGGGTTCGGAGTCGGTTACGGATTGGGAAGGATTAGCACCCCCACACCGCCCAAAATTGGTACTTTAATAATTACCGCTTTATTAATATTGGATTTTCCGGTTAAAGTGACGATTAGTTTAAAATTCGTCATAATTGCGAATAAATTTTAAGGCCCGTTATCCGAGAGTAAACGCCAACCACTATCACTACGCTTGATATCGGCCCGTTTATGCTCGGATAAAAGGGCACCGCATTGACAATTTATATCTCGATATGCAATCTTAGTGGCAAAATATAAAACATGGCAAATAATTTAAATGCAATAACTATTAACATGACAGAATACTAATATAACATAAATAAAATACGTAATTAAAACACACACATACATATCAAGCTTAATAGTAGATAAAAACAAATTTAACATGTCACAATAACAAGGCATGAATAAATACATGTATGGACGAAAACATATATTTCAAGGAGACATACATATTAAAACACATTTCAACATATATAGAACAATATATTATACATAAAAAGAAAATACACTAACACGTAACCTAAAGGCCAAGAGAACATACGATACATACAAAAATACAAAACATGTTGTGTACGAGCCAACTAGAACATAATATGCGTACTACGAATAACCGAACAAATACATAAAGATATATAATCATCATAAACTTAACACACATATACATGTAAACATAAAAATACGAGGCATATACGAGGGATATATAATAAGGCAAAAGACTACATCAGCATACACGATTATAATACGAACATAAATATTTACATGGAAACAGGACTGAAATGAAAAGAAATAAACATCAGTGGCAGAAATTAAAGGACAATAATATGTAATTTAAGGACGAAAATGCAAACAGGACCGAACTTGAAAGGATTGAAACTGTAATTAGACCAAGGGGCAGACCCGAAATGAAAAATTCAAAAACGCGGGATGGTTAAAGGGGTAATTTTACCATTTAAAAACTGATTCAATGTAATTTAGGGACTGGATTGCAAGATTTTGAAATATAAGAGGGACTGGAATTGTAATTATACCATGCGGCGAGACAGAAACGAAAATGTTGAAAGCGCGGGGGGATTTATTACGTAATTTCCCCATTTCACGAAATAACAATGCCTATAAAAACCCCTTTTTTGGCCGGACTCAAATTTTTCCATTTCGATTCATTTTTCATCTTTTTATAACACTCTTGCTCTCTCATTTTCTCTCAACTCACCCTTAAAGAACCCAGAATCCAGCGGCCGACCGCCGTCTTCTCCGCCGTCGGCCGACCGCTGTCTTCTCCGCCGCCAACCGCCGTTAGCCGGCGCCGGCAAACCCCGAAAAAAAACACCCAAAATGATCCTTACCTTACCCTCGACACGAATCCAAACTTGGATTCGGAGAAAAAGCCTCTATACATCCTAGATCTAAGACATATGAAACGAAAAAAACCCCCTTTTCTTATTTCAACCCAAAACGAAGCCAACAAGGGGTCTCCCACTCCTTTCAGTTCACCATATTCAGCTTGGGAAAGCCGAAAAGGCTTATCACTGGTGAGGGTAGATCCACAGACGACGATGGTAACGACTCTAAACCTTTCTTTTTTTTATTTTACTATGTATATATTTTTTGTATGCATGCAACAAAGTAAAAAAGAGAAGAGTATTACCACTGAAGACTGGTTTTTTGTATTTTTTCTTTCGATTACAACTTTTTCTGCCTTACAAAATGTTTGTTTCATACATATATGCCTGTCTTTTGGTTTGGTACAAGTAATATAATATCTATTTCAGATCTGGACTGCTACTGACATAATATTTTTTTCTTGTGTTCTGATGTGTCTGAGCGTGGTGGTTGGAGATCGGCATGGTGAAGCATGGTGGCGGTGTGGGGGTTCTGTCTTCGGCCAGAGATGTTCTCGGCCGTTAGATCAGATCTGATCTAACGATCGGGCTGGCTTGAAGGATGAACGGCCCAGATGAAGCCTCGATTGGTGAAACGGCTCCAGATCGTGACACGTGTGGCTCAGCAGTCGAGGAGTTATAACGCGTGGGACTCACGCACGCGTGGGATATCGAAGAGTCCGTGCGTGGACCGCACGCGCGCGTGGCACTCGAACCGTCCAGACGTGTAACGCACGCGGCTGGCCAGATATTTTATCCCTGCTTGATCGTGACTGTTGGACCAGATCTTGATCCAACGGCCCATAGTTATCTGCACCAAAATAATTAGAATTAAATAGGGTTTGGGTTTGGGCCAACCAGGCCTTGTAATAATATTGGATTTGTAATGGACTTGGACCGCAATTTATTTATTTGGGATTTAATATTTTTTTTTTATTTCATTTTATATTAGCCCAATAATATTAACATTAATATTAGTTATAACAAAGAATACACATACAACAATACATACGTATATACCTATGCAAACGTTAATTAATATAACATACTAGCATACATATATATATAATAATCATACACATAATTAACATAACATCTACACACATTATCCGTAAAAACAAATACGCTTCATACTAACTATAGATACATATATGACACACATACTGTTAATACGTATACATACATAGTTTATAATATACATGCACACATATATTAATAACACTCATGCACATAATAAACATATAATATAATATAATACAATGTATACATGCAACACTAATATACTAATAATTATACTAATATGTATTTATAGACCAGATAAAAATGAGTGATTACAGTTTGCCCCTCTTTTTGCTTGTTCTCATGGAATGGGAAACAAAGCAAAGATTCATAAGCACTCATTTTTATCGACTTCCCTGCTTGTAGCTTTGGAAACACGTGTTCTTTTGGACTCTCCGCTCTTCCTTAGCTGAATCTTCAGCTCGTAAGTTCTTCCTATATAGAGCTTCACCTTCCGATCTTGGAGCTACAAAGCTGCTTTCTATATAGAACCCTTCACTCAAGCCTCGAGTTATGAGTCCCTCCTATATAAAACTTTTCACTTCGAGACAAGAAAGCTTGAGTCCTTCCTATATAGAACTCTTCTTAGCCTTCAACGCTGGTTTCACCTATATAAAACCTTTTATGACGCTGATGGATTCTTCCGATCGGGAGTTCCTCCTATATAGAACTGCTAGTCTTCAAACCCTGGAGCCACAAATACCCTTCCTATATAGAACTTTTGGCGTCTGAAATTTCAGAGCTACAGGTTCTTCCTATATAGAACCTTTCACTCTAAGACAGTAAAGCTCGGAGCCCTTCCTATATAGAACTCTTCGCTTTCGACACAACAGGTTTTCCCTATATAAAACCTTGTGTATCATGGGTGAATTGCTTCGACTGGGAGTTCTTCCTATATAGAACTGCTAGTCTTCGCCCTAGAGCCGTCAGTCCTTCCTATATAGAACTTCTGGCGTCTGAAATCTTGGAGCTACGGATTCTTCCTATATAGAATCTTTTACTCTAAGACATTGAAGCTCGGAGCCCTTCCTATATAGAACTCTTCGCTTTAACACAACAGAGATTTCCTATATAACCTTGTGTGTCATGGGTGAATTCTTCGACTGGAGTTCTTCCTATATAGAACTGCTAGTCTTCACCCTAGAGCTGTAAGTCCTTCCTATATAGAACTTTCAGCTTCTGAAGCCTCGGAGCGGAGGATTCTTCCTATATAGAACCTCTCTCTGCAGGCGCTTGGAAACATATGCCTTTTGTATGTAAAACCACTGTCTTCTCATTTGGGATTCACGCCACGATGGCCATTGATGTCTCTTTGAATCCGCAGATACCTGTCTAAGATAAAACAAAATGCTATGACAAATGAATTGACATGCTCCTAATCCTAGTGATGTCTGACTATTCATGATGCATGAGTGTCAATATCTTGGTGGGCTTGTTTTGGTCCTTATTTGATCTCGTTATTCACTTTCTCCTTTCTCACGGGCGTCGATACCCCACTTCACTGTCAGGTTCAACCATTCCAACCTTTCTTTTTCTCCATTTACGACTTGAATTCTAAAGTGCCCTTTCGGTTTTTTGCTTTAGAGAGTTTTTTTTGAAGGGTGCCCTTCTGGTTTTCACCCAAGAGATCTCTCTTGTTATCTCGCATGCTTTCCTTGAATAGACATGACATACGCCATTGGTCATCCTATCAGGTTGTTTGCAGCTTTCCCGCCTTCCCTATCAACAGCCATTACGTAGGGAGCTAGAGGCGGTTAACATCATTTTCTTTAATCACCTGTATTTTTTAAGGTTAGATCACAAGAATGCTCGGAAATCTCTTGTTTTACTATAAGACCTATGTTAACTTATTTGCCTCAAAATTAACAAGAAGGCAAGGAATGGATGCTCAAAAACACGATTTTATTATGATTAAGGGCTTAAGATATCTTAAAAGAGGTATGACACACATGAGAAAGAAGGAAAAATAAGTATGAAATACAAGATCCCTCATTATCTTTGACATGAATGATACATGATCCTCGCAACCAGTGAGAGAATTTTTTTGCCAAGCTTCCTCTTCATGATGTTCGTGGGGATACCTTTCTCTTCGGATATTCAGTTTCTTTCAATTTACCCGAGCCGCCCTTTACGGGTTTTCAACTCGGGTCCTCCCTCTTCTTCAAGACGCCCGGTTTCGGGTTTTCGCCCTGAGCTCTCCATTTTTGTTCTCTTTTTTATTATTATTTTTTTTCTTTTTTTTCTTTTTTTTAAAGATAGTATTTCTTAACAGCATCAGAATTTACGGGTTTTTCAGCTCGTCTCCATCCATTTCTGTTAGGATCAGGGCTCCTCCTGAGGAGGCCTTTTTTACGACGTACGGTCCTTCCCAGTTGGGCATCCACTTTCCTCGAGAATCTTTCTGGATCGGCAGGATTTTCTTGAGCACCAGATCCTTTCTTTGAATTCTCTTGGGCGCACTTTTTGTTGTATGCCTACATCATCCGCTTTTGGTACATCTGACCATGACAAATGGCCTTTAGTCTCTTTTCATCAATGAGATTTAGCTGGTCGAGTCTGGCCTGCACCCATTCGGCTTCTTCCAATTTTACTTCGTTTAAGACCCGGAGAGACGGGATCTCTACCTCGATGGTGAGTACTGCTTCGGTACCATACACCAAGGAGTAGGGTGTTGCCCCTGTTGATGTGCGAATGGACGTCCTATAGGCGAAAAGGACAAACGGCAACTTCTCATGCCAATCCCTATAGGTATCACGTGCCTTTTTGCTATGATCTTCTTTATGTTCTTGTTTGCTGCTTCCACTACTCCATTCATTTTAGGGCGATAGACTGTGGAATTATGGTGTGTTATCTTGAATTGAGTGCACACGTCCGTCATCATTTTGTTATTCAGATTGGAAGCATTGTCGGTGATGACCCTTTCTGGCAATCTGAATCGACAAATAATCTCCTTCTTTAAGAACTTACATACTGTAGTCCTTGTGATGTTGGCGTAAGACGCTGCCTCTACCCATTTAGTGAAATAGTCTATGGCGACCAAAATGAAACGGTGTCCATTGGAAGCTTTCGGATGGATCTGCCCGATGACGTCCATGCCCCAAGCCGCGAAAGGCCACGGAGAATTCATGGTGTGTAAAGGCGATGGGGGTGCGTGAATTTTGTCAGCGTAGATTTGGCATTTGTGGCATTTCTTGGCGTAATCGATGCAATCTCCCTCCATGGTCAACCAGAAATAACCATATCTCATAATTTTCCGGGCTATAGACAGCCCGTTGGCGTCGCTCCACAGAGCCCGCTATGTACTTCGGCTAAAATCTCCTTCGCCTCCCGGGCATCCACACATCTCAAAGAATGTCGATCATGACTTCTCCTATATAGGATATCCCCATCTAGGACATATCTTGTTGCCATTTTTCCGAAAGTGTCTTTCTGTCATTGTCGTTTGCCCTTCGATACTTTCGGCTGACATATTGCAAGATATCATAGTACCATGGGTTCCATCAATCTCTTCCTATACGTTACAACAATGAGCAGGCTTTTCAAACGTTCAGATCTCAATAGGCTTCATTTCGCCCCGATGTTTGTTTTTAAACATGGATGCCAAGGTTGCCAAGGCGTCGCCATCCGATTTTCCTCTCGGTGGTAAATTGAAGCCGACCTTTTTGAACTCTTTGGTGAGCTCTTGATCAATTCGTAATATTTGACCAACTTCGGGTCCTGGTTTCCCATTCCCCGCGCAATTGGTAAAATACTAAAGATGAATCTCCGAACACTCGAAGTTCCTTAACCTTTCTCTCAATAGCTGAGTTCAGTCCCATAACACAAGCTTCGTATTCAGCTATATTGTTAGTGCAGAAGAATTCCAATCTGGTGGTGAAAGGATAATAGACGTCCTAAGGATAAATTAGCACTGCTCTTATCCCATGTCCGAGGGCGTTAGAGGCTCCATCGAAGTAAAGTTTCCATGATTTATCATCTGAAACCTCTTCCTCGGTTGTAATGCACATCAAGTCTTCGTCTGGGAAATTAAATTTCAATGCCTCATAGTCATCCGAAGCACGACTAGCTAGGAAATCTGCTACGGCACTCCCCTTTACGGCTTTCTGGTTAACGTATACAATATCGAATTCGGATAAGAGCATCTGCCATCGGGCCATCCTTCCCGTTAGTGCTGGCGCTTCCATTAAGAACTTCAATGGGTCTAGCTTGGATATCAACCAAGTAGTATGGTACAAAGATATACTTTGTCTAAGCCACTTGGTAGCCCAAACTAGAGCACAACATAGCTTCGCAGATCAAGGGTACCGCGTTTCGCAACCATTGAATTTCCCGCTTAGGTAATAGATGGCTCGCCTCCTTTTTCTTGACTCAACGTGTTGCCCTTAATACGCATCCCATTGAATTCTCAAAATCATCGTAGAGAATTAATGGTCGATCCGCATCAAAAGCGACTAAAATTAGAGCATTTGTCGTGTACTTTTGATCTTTTCTAGGGCTCTTTGACATTCCTTGTCCCACACACCAGATTATTCTTTCTAAGAAGTCCAAGACCGGGTCACATTGGTCGGTTAATTGGGAAATGAAACGAGAGATATAATTCAACCTCCTTAGGAAACCGCAAACTTCCTTCCGAGTGTGGGGTGGTGAGAGATCCCGGATGGCTTTCACTTTATCCGATCGATCTCAATCCCTCTTCTCGCTACCACGAACCCTAGGAGTTTTCCGAAGTAAACGGGCGAAGGTACACTTGGTAGGATTGAGCCTCGCTTGGTACTTCCGTAGTCTTTGGAATAGTTTTCTCAAGTTCAGTAGGTGCTCTTCCTCCGCTCGGATTTGGCAATCATGTCATGGAAAAGAGTCACCATTGCTCTTTGGTATGTTGCCCTCGCGTTCTTTAGCCCAAACGGCATCACTCGATAACAAAAAGTGCCCTACATGGTTATGAACGTAGTTTTATCCATGTCGTTAGGGTCCATCTTTATCTAGTTGTACCCTGAGAAGCCGTCCATGAATGAAAACCATGAGTGTCCTGCAGTGTTGTCAACCAACGTGTCAATATGTGGTAAGGGGAAGTTGTCTTTAGGGCTAGCTCAGTTTAGATCCCTATAATCTACACACATACGAACTTTCCCGTCTTTATTTGGTATCGGTACAATATTTGCAACCCATTCGGGGTATTTGGCTACCTCCAAGAACCCAGCATCAAACTGTTTTTTTACTTCCTCTCGGATCTTTAACAACATTTCTGGTCTCATTCTCTGAAGTTTTTGCTGTATTGGTTTGCACTCGATTTTGTTGGCAATTTGTGCACCACTATGTCGGTATTCAACCCCGGCATATCTTGATAAGTCCAGCGAAAACATCCTTGAATTCCTCAAGTAGGGTTATCAGTTTGTGCTCGGTTTTTTGAGGAAATCATCGTTCCTACTTTTATTTCTTTTCTCTCTTCTTGATCCTCAAGTTTACAACTGCTTTCTTCTTGGTGGGGCATGATCCGCCTTTCTTCGTTAGCCACCATTCTCTTTAACTCTTCCGGGACCTCACCTTCTATCTCATCATATCCTTCCTCAATTCCCTCTGAGACCTCGTGGCATTCAAAATTCACTCCAGATTGGACCGGTATCATTCATATCACAATCATGAGGACCTGCATTAAATGAGAATGAATTGTATTGGGAAGGAGACGGCTTTATATGAAGGGAATGAACATGAAGAATGCATGAATGAAATAAATGAAACTTTGGTCATTTAGGAAAGTGGGGATATTTTCATTTCAATCAAAAAGTTAACATAGGTGCCCTATACAAGAGATCCCCATTGTTTACGGGCAAAAACAAAAGGTTGATTCAGAGCATTACTCTGATCTATTCCTAAAAACCACAGGTAGATCAATGCAACTCCAGTTATCGAGTGTTTCCCCGGGACGGCAAGGGCGGATGTTGGTCAACATTTTGCTGCCTCGGTCTTTTTCAGCTATCATGTTGATGTGCATCCCTTCAAATGATTCATTGAGTATCTCCTCCTGGTTGAGTACGTCGTTTTCCTCAATTACCTCTTCAACCTCTTGACCTGGCCGGTAGAATCCTCTCTGAGACAAAAGTGGTTTTTAAACTAGGAAAGGACATTGGTCTCCACGAAATGTGTTCTCCTTTAAATCTGGCTTTTCTTTGCTCTTCCTTTCTCTTGTTTTACTCTTTTCTCTGTTGGACACTTGGTTGGTAACCCAGCCCAAAACGATCCTTCTTGGTTATCATATTCTTGGCTCTTAGGTTTCCTTGTAATTTCTTCCCCAGCCCCTTTCCTACTTTGGCTCCTCGGCCCAAAGCTTCTGTGACGGTCATCTTGGTACAATTAGATAACCTTGGGTAGGGGATCCGACTTCCCTCCGAAACGAATGTGGCATTCACTAGTTCTAATGCTCAGAACGAGCATTCTGCAGCATCTTCATCATTTTGAATATAGGGGCGTCGATGTCACGAAATAACAATTTCTGCTCTGCCTCTACTCGTGACCAATTTACCTTCGACTACAAATTTTAATTTCGATGTAACGATGAGGGACAACTCTGCGGGAGTGGATCCATGGTCTTCCCAATAAGCAACTATAAGATGGTTTTATGTCCATCACCACAAAATCGATCACATATTCAGTCGGTCCGATCAATAGGGGCACCTCAATTTTCCCCATTGTTCCTCTTTGCGTACCATCAAAGGCTCTTACCGAATTGTGGCAGGGCTTTAGGTGAGAACCATCTATTGGTAGTTTTTGTAGGGTCACCATTGGCAAGACATTTAATGCTGACCCGTTGTCAATCAAACACCAGTACTACATACCCTTTGCAAAGGGGTTGTGATGTTAAGGGCTTTGGTGGACCCCATTCCTCCTCGGGGATCTCATCATCACTGAACGTTATATGATTATAGGCAGTGATATGCCCCACTATCCTGTCCAGATTTGTCACAGAAATATCCTGGGGCACAAAAGTTAGATTTAGTACTTTTAATAGCGTCTCCCGGTGTTTTTCTGAACTCAAGAGTAATTCCAATACTGTGATCCTGGCCGGTTGCTTTCGTAGTTGTTCCACTACGTTGTACTCGCTATGTCTTAAGAACTTGTAAATTCTTTGGCCCGGGCCTCGATTCGCTCTCATTCATCTTTGGGGGAGGTTATTCTCCAAATATCTGCGTGGGGCTAACTGTTGTATTCTTCCCCTTATCTTTTTCAGCTGCTTTCAAAGCCTTGGAGGAATAACATCTGCCGCTCCTTGTGAAATGACCGGCCTCACCAACGTTTACATCGCTCTGGCTTTGTTGGTCTTTCAGCGTAGGCTCTTTTACCTGACCATGTTCCAGTTTTTCTGGCGTGGTCACATTTACAGCATAATTCTAGGGGGTTTGCCGCATATCTTTGAATGGGAATGGGGATGGTGCAGAAATGATGATCCTGGGACTCATCTTGTTGGTTTCTCCTTGGGAGGCACCTGTATTCCCTGGCCTGGGAGAGATGATAAAAGGTCTATACTTCCCGTATTTAGATTTAGGGTTATCCGTCATATGTACGTCCGACCCCTTCTTCCCTGAGTAACTTGAGGAACCTGGGAGCTTCTTCCATTTTCGAGACTATGAAAGTTCGGAGTGTTTCGGCCTCGACAGCCAAATCACTCACATGCCTGGCGACTCGCTGTATGTCCACCATCAAGTTTGCGTAATACTGGTCCCTATCCTGTATCATTCGGGCAGCGTCACGCAGTCTCTTTTGCCAATAGGTGTCCCCTCCGGCTGCAGCCTCCTCGAACACACTAATTCTTTCCTTGTAATCCTCAACAGTTGCTTCGAGGGACTTAATTCGTGCTCGTAACATGCTTACTTCGTGCTCTCTTTCTTGTAGCTCAGTGAAGCCATTTCTCTGGCAGTATATTCGAAGTGAGTGTTCAACTTCCGCCACCTTTCCTTTTAATTCGCCATTCTGACTTTGGCTTTGCTCCAGACTTTGAATGGAGTCATCGTACAATTTTTGCATCTCTAACAGTCTATTCCGGCTACTCATGGACTTTCTTTTCCATACGGTGACGTTTTCTCTCTCATGATGGACAGCTTGTTTTCCCTTGTTGATTTCTTGCCTGAATCTTTCCTTTTCTTGATCAATGGCCTTCTTGGGGGACCGTTTTTCTTCCTCCATAGTCAACCGGCAGCTTTCTATCTCTTTCTCAATCGCTCTCTTGTTGATTTCTCGTTCTTCTTCCACCAAACGGATGCCATTCATTCTTTCTCTTTCCACAGCTATGAATTGACTCCGGCCGGCCTTCTGCATTTTTGCTTGTAGTAGAAGGGCATCTTTTTGATAAAGAGTGTTCTTGTCGCTCAAATCTGCATTTAATTTCTTCAACTGCCTAATGATCTCGTCCCGCTCGTCAACCTCTAAGCTTGCCTTATAGAGCTCGCTCGCATGTTGAGTCTGTTGGATGTCCATTTTCTTTTTAATTTCTTCGAGTTCATTCCGTAAGATGTCATCTTTAGACGGTACCACCCTTGTAAGGTCTTCGAGTGACACTGCTGGTCCTTGATCAGATTCGGGAATCATATCGTTTACCCTCAAACGTCTCCAAATATCGTAGTCTGGGGTGGTCATATACTCGGTGTCTCCTTCCACACTAATCCGGTAACAATGGTCCCAAGCCCTCATGATAGTCTGAACTTTCTCTTTGAACTCCCCTTTGAAAAGAAATTCAGTTCGGCTTAACCCGACGGTGTTGGGAATGAACTGTCGCGATCCGAATTGTCGGGACACCAGTAGTGGGGCACAAGCAATCCCTCCATGTAGTCCCAACATCATCAACCAATTGAAATCACCACAACTATATAAAAAGTAATTAACTCTACCGAGCCACGGGACCCTCCATACTATGTCCTCGCCTTGGATATTCCTGAAGAAACCGGCCCATTTTCTTATTTTCAAGTCCTCTCGCCACTCTTTTGTTAAGTATTCCTGTAAAGGCGAAAAATCTCGGAAGGATATTCCCGGCAGAACCCTCGTCGGTGTCTTCCACATGTGGCTCTGAATCCTTACATGTAACAGTTGTGCGTATCCTCGAAAATGCCCTTCTTCGTGCTTTTTTGACCGGCATTTAGAGAAATAAAGGTCTCGGCCAAAATAGCTGGTACTGGGTTTTGCTCGCCGTTTATCCGCTCAAACAAATCTAGAATGGCCACATCAATGTTTCCTAGAATTCTTGGGAAGATCACCAATCCATATATTCCCAAGGCAAGCATGTCTAACTTTTTCTCCTCATCCGATGTGCAGGTAGGATGTCTCGAATGTTTTCCCATGCAAATAGTGTACAATCTCCTCGAAGTCGATCAAGCCATTGACCCAATCGCCGCTCATTCCGGTAAAGCTTTTGAGCTTAGAAGTGTAATTCTGATTCCTCGGAGGTTTTGCGTAGATCCAATCTTCTGAACATTTTTATGATTAAGAAGAGCGGTGTATTCTTCTCTGTGGGCATCATGTCCTGTCCATTGAAGGTGAAGCGACAAAAAGCGGGATTCCGGAATCAAAAATGGCTCGGGTAGGGGGCTGGTTGACCGGATGTACATCAATCGTGCAATGTCACCATAACTATCACGGAATCTATCTTGTAATCTCTGGTCCCATTCTTCCCGGATACTTTGAAGATCCCTAAGTTGTTCTGTTGAAGACTCACATAGGTGTACCCGGCTATCACGCTGCTCACTTGGTAAATCTGTCCCCTTGGGCCTTCGGCTGACTTCGACCAATGTCTAACAGCACAAGTTGAGTTCCTCTTTTCTAAGACACCTTTTTCCATGGTGAAAGACTTTCTAATCGGGTAAACCACTTGATCCAGTACCTTTATGTAATACGAATGTAATAATGCATGAAAAAAATAGCCAAAAATGGAAACAAGTCAGTACCGGATAGAATTAATAAATACACAAATAAAAGGACAAATTAAATAAGGTAAACAAACAAAAACAAAGAAACCTATTTATCCCGTCTAAAACACCTAAGGTTATCCGCATGGCTCTAAAGGGGTGGGTTTCTCTATGTTCTCTACATGCAGTGTTGGTGCTAAGAGGTACCCGAATTGTCCTTGCTGTCCTCTACTAAGAGTAGCAAGGCCCCCGATCATCACCCATTATAGGCTCCTTTCAACCGGGATCAATTCAGGGGGACCCATTCGCTTATGCCTGCACGAAAGAACGATATCCTTACGAAAGCATAAGGTACTCGAGCCCCGAAGGTACTTGCTAGGCCTACACGGGAGAACGATATCTCCACGAAAGCATTAGCGTTTTCCCCCCACTTAAAAAAACGGGTTTATATGCCAAATTTTAAATGCGTTAAAATAAACGCGCAATTATAGCTGAATGTTAATTTAATAGTCACTTTAACCCGGAATTTCTAATATTAATAAAGCGGTAATTATTTTAAAAAGCTTGACTCTCTTCTTGTTTTCGAAAAACAAAAAATTGTCCCCAGCGGAGTCGCCATCTGTAGCGATGTCCCTTTTCGCTAAAAAAACGAAGATTTTCTAGGTGTTTGTGATTTTTCGGATATAAACGTTTATTCCGTGGGGGTTTAAGAAAAAACCGCATTTTACTAAAGATTGGAGTCGCCACCGGCCACTTAGGTAGGTCGGACACCATAAAACCAGAGATTCAAAAACTATTGGGTTCGGGAGTCGGTTACGGATTGGGAAGGATTAGCACCCCCACACCGCCCAAAATTGGTACTTTAATAATTACCGCTTTATTAATATTGGATTTTCCGGGTTAAAGTGACGATTAGTTTAAAATTCGGTCATAATTGCGAATAAATTTTAAGGGCCCCGTTATCCGAGAGTAAACGCCCAACCACTATCACTACGCTTGATACTGGCCCCGTTTATGCTCGGATAAAAGGGCACCGCATTGACAATTTATATCTCGATATGCAATCTTAGTGGCAAAATATAAAACATGGCAAATAATTTAAATGCAATAACTATTAACATGACAGAATACTAATATAACATAAATAAAATACGTAATTAAAACACACACATACATATCAAGCTTAATAGTAGATAAAAACAAATTTAACATGTCACAATAACAAGGCATGAATAAATACATGTATGGACGAAAACATATATTTCAAGGAGACATACATATTAAAACACATTTCAACATATATAGAACAATATATTATACATAAAAAGAAAATACACTAACACGTAACCTAAAGGCCAAGAGAACATACGATACATACAAAAATACAAAACATGTTGTGTACGAGCCAACTAGAACATAATATGCGTACTACGAATAACCGAACAAATACATAAAGATATATAATCATCATAAACTTAACACACATATACATGTAAACATAAAAATACGAGGCATATACGAGGGATATATAATAAGGCAAAAGACTACATCAGCATACACGATTATAATACGAACATAAATATTTACATGGAAACAGGACTGAAATGAAAAGAAATAAACATCAGTGGCAGAAATTAAAGGACAATAATATGTAATTTAAGGACGAAAATGCAAACAGGACCGAACTTGAAAGGATTGAAACTGTAATTAGACCAAGGGGCAGACCCGAAATGAAAAATTCAAAAAACGCGGGATGGTTAAAGGGGTAATTTTACCATTTAAAAACTGATTCAATGTAATTTAGGGACTGGATTGCAAGATTTTGAAATATAAGAGGGACTGGAATTGTAATTATACCATGCGGCGAGACAGAAACGAAAATGTTGAAAGCGCGGGGGGATTTATTACGTAATTTCCCCATTTCACGAAATAACAATGCCTATAAAAACCCCTTTTTTGGCCGGACTCAAATTTTTCCATTTCGATTCATTTTTCATCTTTTTATAACACTCTTGCTCTCTCATTTTCTCTCAACTCACCCTTAAAGAACCCAGAATCCAGCGGCCGACCGCCGTCTTCTCCGCCGTCGGCCGACCGCTGTCTTCTCCGCCGCCAACCGCCGTTAGCCGGCGCCGGCAAACCCCGAAAAAAAACACCCAAAATGATCCTTACCTTACCCTCGACACGAATCCAAACTTGGATTCGGAGAAAAAGCCTCTATACATCCTAGATCTAAGACATATGAAACGAAAAAAACCCCCTTTTCTTATTTCAACCCAAAACGAAGCCAACAAGGGGTCTCCCACTCCTTTCAGTTCACCATATTCAGCTTGGGAAAGCCGAAAAGGCTTATCACTGGTGAGGGTAGATCCACAGACGACGATGGTAACGACTCTAAACCTTTCTTTTTTTTATTTTACTATGTATATATTTTTTGTATGCATGCAACAAAGTAAAAAAGAGAAGAGTATTACCACTGAAGACTGGTTTTTTGTATTTTTTCTTTCGATTACAACTTTTTCTGCCTTACAAAATGTTTGTTTCATACATATATGCCTGTCTTTTGGTTTGGTACAAGTAATATAATATCTATTTCGGATCCGGGTCGCTAATCGACATAATATTTTTTTCTTGTGTTCTCGTGTCCGAGCGTGGTGGGTGGAGATCGGCATGGTGAAGCATGGTGGCGGTGTGGGGGTTCTGTCTTCGGCCAGAGATGTTCTCGGCCGTTAGATCAGATCTGATCTAACGATCGGGCTGGCTTGAAGGATGAACGGCCCAGATGAAGCCTCGATTGGTGAAACGGCTCCAGATCGTGACACGTGTGGCTCAGCAGTCGAGGAGTTATAACGCGTGGGACTCACGCACGCGTGGGATATCGAAGAGTCCGTGCGTGGACCGCACGCGCGCGTGGCACTCGAACCGTCCAGACGTGTAACGCACGCGGCTGGCCAGATATTTTATCCCTGCTTGATCGTGACTGTTGGACCAGATCTTGATCCAACGGCCCATAGTTATCTGCACCAAAATAATTAGAATTAAATAGGGTTTGGGTTTGGGCCAACCAGGCCTTGTAATAATATTGGATTTGTAATGGACTTGGACTGGCAATTTATTTATTTGGGATTTAATATTTTTTTTATTTCATTTTATATTAGCCCAATAATATTAACATTAATATTAGTTATAACAGCAATACACATACAACAATACATACGTATATACCTATGCAAACGTTAATTAATATAACATACTAGCATACATATATATATATATATAATCATACACATAATTAACATAACATCTACACACATTATCCGTAAAAACAAATACGCTCGTACTAATTATAGATACATACGTGACACACATACCGTTAATACGTATACATACATAGTTTATAATATACATGCACACATATATTAATAATAATCATGCACATAATAAACATGTAATATAATACAATGTATACATGCAACACTAATATACTAATAATTATACTAATATGTATTTACAGACCAGATAAAAATGAGTGATTACAGTATCAGAGCCCAGTTTTAGTGATTCTCGGACTAAATGGGGATGTGTTGTATCATTGTAAGTCATTGTGCCACCTAAGAGTTAAGTTTGATAAGTACTTGTGATCAATGTCTTATAGAAGCTCTCTTTTATAAGTGTTTAGTCATTAGAAATGTTTGAGTTATGTTTTGATCGGGTTATTGGAGCCCAGCAGGTTCTGCCCATATGGAAGAGAGAGTAAGAATGTTATATTCTTATAAACTATTGCTTTTCTAACACTAGGTTCCCCGACTCCATTTTGTTCTTCCTTCGATTGTGAAACAATCTTGCATATGCACTATTCGATTCCCAAATCAACACATCTTCTAACCATTCGATCTTCGTTTAGAAGTTTGACTTGAGCCTTAACCTACTAATGGTAACTTGACTACCGCGGATTTTTGAGAGAATAAGCCATAGTAAACAGGAATCGTTGGATTTGATTTTTGGTTTCATAAAGAATTCATTTTTCCTAATAATCCACTTGTATCACCTCTCCATGGTTCTTATGTCAAAATTGGAATTAAGTTGACTTGTGAACACCACGTATACATAGATTGTTACAAAAAAATTAATTTAAAGAACTCAAGAAGTGGTTACAAGATTTACAAGACAAAGATATAAGGAATCAGATGTTTCCAAGACTCCAATTAGAACCCAGTCTGGCCGCAATGAGCTTGCATTTATAGATCTTATGAATCGAGTTTACGTCTTATTCGAATAAATTGTAGTTGTCTTTGTTGAGGATGTTTTCAGATATTACAGAGATAAGAATGAACATGCGAGACATCATCGAATTGCGTTACAGAAACCCTTTGGCGCCGTATGAATTGTGCTACCCAACTTATAATTTTGGATATGTTGTTGTTACCTTTAAGTTTTGAAGGCACTATCTCCTTGGAAGATGAGTGTTATTTGCTCACAATCACAAAGCTCTTAAGTACTTTTGACCTGAAAGAAAGTATATTTTAGTCAAATGAGGGATATCTAGTAGTATGTGAAAAATTAAAAGAGATCGTATAGCAAGTGTGAACCTTTTGTTAGAATGTTGAGGAGAATTCACAAGGTTGAAAAGAAACATTGGAGATTCGAAGCTGCTATGGCAAGTCAGTATTCTTGTTTGAACAACTCAAGGAAGTTCAAGGATGAATTTCTTTTTAAGAGGGAGAGAATTGTAACACCCCAAAATCTGGTTTAGAAATATGTTATTAAATCAAATGGTAATAAATTGTTTTAATTTGCTTTTTGAAGAAGTTAAATTTAAAATAATGAACTGTAGGAATGTATTTAAGAATTGGAAAAGTGAGTGACCAATTTCCAAGAGGACTAAATCAAAAGTTCTATGAAACTCTAGAATTGCATGGTAAAGAAAATTATATTGGAGCCTTGTACACATGGCAATCAATGATCAAGCCATGTAAGGGGAGGGTTTGGCCACATGGAATGACAAATCCTATGTTGTCATCTTCTTCCCTTAACCACCCGAAATCAAATCAAGAGAAGGAGAATTAAGCTTGATGATTCGAATGCTTGGAGAATTGAGTGTGGTTTGGTTCAAACTCTTGGGCATTGTTCGAATCTAATGGGTGAGGGGGTAAGTAGCTTTATTCTTCTCTTTGTTTAAAGCTCATTTTGAAATTAATTGTGATTTGTTGTTGGTCGTCTAAGATTAAGGAAGATTCAATTCTCATGAAATTCTAGAATCATTCGAATGGGATAAGAATTGAATTTCATGATATGAAATCTTGATAACATAATTTGAAGTAGTCAGGATTACTTGAATTCAAATTAGAAGTCTTGCTAGGTGCATATGTATGAGTAAACATGTGAATGGGATGTTCTACATTTATAAGAGCATTTAGGAGGCTGTTTTAATGACATAAAAAATAGGGGGAAACTGTTTCTGCTAACAAAGAAATCTGTTTAGAAGTGTAAAATATGTATGTCTCTATTTAGGGTTGTTCGAATGTGTAAATATATATATATATATGTATGTATGCTGCCCTGTTTCAAGTCCAAGAGCCTTTAGTAACTTTCACAAGTATGGAAAATTATAAAGAAAGATGTTAGGGGCTGTTCTAAGTAGATATGAAAGTATACGTGTTTGATGTATACCAGAGAATGTAAAAAGGGGCTGTTTATGTGTATAAAAGCTGATGTAGAAAGAAAAGGACTGTTTTGTATAATTGTAAGTTGGTGGACTATTTTGTAGGAACTTATGAGAACACATGTGTAATAATGGGCTAATTGGCATCTTTAGGGACTGTTTTAATCTTGTATAAACATTGGGGGACTGATTTATGAACACAAATGAGAAATATGCATGAATTGGGACTGTCCTGCTCGAAAATGGACATATTGCGGACTGTTTTAACAATTTAGAGGATGCTCTGCATAATTGAAATAGGGGACTGCTTTGTTAGTAATTAAGGACTGTTGTAATCGTACATATACGAACGAAAGCAAGGTATAATGGAATGTTTTAATTGAATTTATGAATACATATAGATCAAACTATTTGCAAATGAATGATTGATAGGTGCATTGAGGTTGAATCTATAACAAATGTACTTGGTTTGTTTAATCTGATGGGATGCGATTCTGATAAGAAATTGAAACTCTTGATATGTTTAGACCAAGAAGAAATTGATGGATTATGGGCTAAAGTAGATCAAGGGTAGATATGCAAACGGAGATTTTAATTCGGGAGAAAAGCTAGCATGATGCGAACTGTGAGTGTAGTTTTAAGACTCGGGATAGGCCTGTAACCATCCCGAGTATTCGTTGCTGATTTCTAATTATGTTGCTTTACTTTTAAGATAAGCTTTGCCTTTGAAAGCTTGGACTTGAGGTAAGTGCTCATACTAAAAGTTCTACGATATGAAATGCTTGAAATGATGATAAGTTTTTGGTGAATTCCATGCATGTTTTTATGTGCTTGATATGTAACATCAAATAAGCTATCGGCTAAATTGAGATATGTATGATTTAAGAATTACGTATGAATGTTATATGATAGCTAACTTATAATTGAAGTTATGAATGAAGTGAATGGGACTTGAATGATCTTACTTACGTAATAAGTAAAACCATACTAAGTTAACATTGATTTGAGAACCCGAATATGAAAATTGATTCATGAAAGAATTGAATATATATATGATTATACTTGACATAGTATGATTTGAATCTTGATAAAAGTATATGAGTTTCGATCCATGCCTACTTAATAGTGTAAGAAATTATAAAATTCTGATAAGACACCTTGGGACCATGCTCATTCTAATTTTCGATGAAATTACTTGCTAGGTTCGAAAACCTTGTAAGAAAAGAAATGTTTGTTTGAAAAAAGAAATACATACCTTGATTTTTGCTCAGCTATATGTGAATTAATGAAATGTGATCTTAGGCATGTTGTCATTTGATCAAGAGAATCTTGATATTGAAATTCACTTGTGGTGAATGTATAACCCCAAAGTGAAAAAGGGGCAATGACACATTGATATGATATTGTGATACGGAGCTATGTTCACCTTGTATAAATAAAGATGATAACGTTAAAGCCTTGGTCTCGAGTCAATCGTAGGTATAGTTGGCATGCCATAGAGTTCATGGAGCTCATGTTTTGGGGTGGACTACGGTGATGGACTACGGTCCTTATTTGGCGATAGTAGGAGGGAAGTGTTGTGGTCACTTGGCGACAATAGGAGGGATTGACCGGTTCTGCGAGTACCACTTTGTTTGGCAACAGTTTGGTTGGGGATTCGTGTACCTAGCCTTTATTCGATTCTCAAGGCTATGTCAAATATGAGATAATGGAACTTCGTTATAAACTAAAGACAAATTAGACATGACTTGAGAAGCTATGTAAAAAGGAAATCATGAAAGATATGGATAATTGAGGATTAAAACAATGACTTGTATTATAGAAAGTTTGTACAAAAATGGTGATTTATTTTGTTATAACTTAACAGTATAAACCTCCATGATTAAAAGGTTTGATTATACATGTGAATTATGAGTTTATATAACATATAAGTTTTACTAGAATTATATTTAAACAACTAGAATCCTATAATACTTATAGGTTGATCGAATGCTATATATGTATGTATAAATGGTTACTCAATATCATTAGCCTAAATCGAGTGCTTATCCCAAAATAATTATCACTTTACATGAGAACTCATGAAGCTTAACTATGGTAATTTGATATGAATGTATTAAGGGGTACATGTTTGAATATGCTATGACTGATATGAATGTATTAAGTTGTACGTGTTTGAATATGCTATGACTGATGTGAATGTATTAAGTGGTACATTTTTGAATATGCTATGATTGATATGAATGTAATAAGTAGTACATGTTTGGATATGTTATGACTGATATTTACGTAATAAGTGGTACATGTTTGATATTCTAAGGTTGATAATTATGAAATATATGGTATATGCTTAGATAGGTTACGGTTGATACTTATGTGATAAGCAATATAGATTTGGGGATAATACTTATGTGATAAGCAATATAGATTTGGGGATACTATAGTTGATAACTATTGATTTGTAGTACATGTTTTGATATGTATAGTTCGATAACTTAAGTGTTAAGTAACACCATTCAGATGACGAAATGTTTGACGATTAAGATTTAAGTAGTTATGATATAACACGGCATGATTGGTAACTTAATAGGAAGTAACCATGTGCTTGAGGTGCTATAATTTAAAAGTTCAGGTGATAAGTCTTTCGATTAATAGGATGTATTGTAACATCCCATCCTCGGGTTAGCCGTAACCCGGTTCAGAGCGTTAGCTGAACAAAACAAAGCGATTATTAGGTTACTTGTTAAACAAGTAACCTCGGGATACTTGCCTTGTTGCGCAAGTAACCCAATCTAAACCATTCAAACATACAAACAATACATCAATTCACTTTAGGCAAAGCCACAACATACATAGCATACAATTTTAGGTACCAATTTGTTTAATTCTTTACTTATAACCTAAGTTACTATATCATATTACCATTACAATCAATTCACATACATCATTCAAAAAAACAAGGTCAAGTGTGGCATATTTCATTTTAAGCTACTATCATCAATGATATAACTTTCATCTTATTTTACAATTTAGATGCATCTTATTCGAATACACTAGGTGACCACTAAACTTACTTTAACTAGCTTACTTGCATCCTAAGTAAGTAGTTATTCAATCAATTAACATGATCACTACAAAGCATACAATTTACATCTTAATACATCTTTATTCATCCTATTCGAAGCATCATGGAATCCTAACCATTTTTCATTTGTTTCTTTACAATCAAGTTATCATATTACATAGCATATTTGTCTAGAACATTGATAATGCATGCTTAACATACCTTAGTCTTCAATTTCAACATAGTCGAACCATGCTAGCATACATAGTATCAAATGCATGTACATACAACATAGGTCTAGCATTCAATTAAATAAGATTTCCTCACACGGTGAATCTACATTCGATTCATACTTAGTCTCATCAAAAAATGGATTCAAACACAATATACGCAGCATTTACTTCCTATATATACATATCATCTTAGTTCAAACATAGTTTAAGTCATCCAAAATAGTTTACATAGTAGGCCCATTCAAACATTACAAAACTAGTCATATACACATAATCAAATGCATGATCTAGGCTATCTACTACAAAATCTAGTGCCACCAAACTAGGAGTATACAAAGAGTATGAATTCATACTTTTAAAGTTTGCCTCAAGTGTTGCTTCAAACCTAAGATATCCTCTTGAAGTAATCTTTAATCTGTTATGGGAACAATGAAGAGTAGAGTGGTAAGTACAAGTTATGTACTTAGTGAGGTAACACTAAGTCTAGTCAATTTTCAAAGCATATAAGTCCAAGTTTATATGTAATCCAAAAATCAAGAACATCAATACAAGGCACATGCTATTTCGAATTGCATAGGTATCTTAGACAATCTTTACATATCATACAATCAACAAGAACATCATCATGGTTTCCATAAGCCATTCGAACAACATGCTTGGAAGACAAGCAATCAAACATTCAATCCTTTAAGTAGGCATTTATACATAAAGTCGTCAACATATATTTCTTCCATGACAAGAAACAAGTTTAGCAACTATTGATGTGTCATCTTTCAAGCAATGAAGTTCATACAACTTTCTTACAATACAAGCAATGTTCATTAAGTCATCTTTCAACCTTCCTTGGTAAGTAGCTTACTAGATAATCAAATCTCATCAATATGCACCGAAGTGCCAATATGCATCGTAGTGCCAATATGCACCGAAGAGCCAATATGCACCGTAGTGCCAATATGAGCTCAAGATTCTAAGGCATGCCCTCCTATATATCAAACTAGCTACCAAGGTTGTTGATTATCCATTTCATTTAAGCCTTATATATCTCATGATTCAATATAACAATATGCCATTCAAAGGCCAAGCCCTTAGGCTTATGGAGTCTTAACTCCCAATACATAACTATCCATAGCATTCGAATCAATCAGCCATGTCAAACATTCACAAAAGCAATCATGTGTATGCAATGTGCGTACCTTATTGTCCAAGAAAGCATGCCATTTCATACCTTAGGCATAAGCAATGCAACATGACAAGCATTTAATAACATTTGCTTAACACCCAAGTAAACACAAAGATCATGGCATAAATCAAGTTTTCATACATTTCATTCTTCCCTTAATTATCCAAATATACTTTAAGTCATGTTACATGGCACTGACATTGCATTTAGACATTAACAAGGTTGGTTAGGACCTAAGTCCCAACCCTAAGGATAGTTACACTCACAATACTCCTAGCAATTCAACTATCTTGGATCCAAATCCCTTTGCCTCTAGCTTTGGGATGTCCACTCCTATCCTTTTCTTCCCCAATCTTCTGCTCTTGATCTAGCAAGCATATCATATGCACATATCATCAAAACAAGCACATAAAGTCATACAATCAAAGTAGCAATGTTACTACATTTTACTTAACATTTAGCTATTGTTTTTATGCTTCTTTTTAAGCATTTCATACCAATTCATCTTCACATTGTTATTACTTCATTTTAATACATAATCGGACAGGTTACAATGTCCCAAAACTGTTTTGGAAACTGTTTCTTACTAGGTGCAAAAACAGTCCCAAACTGCCCGGGACACTGCTGCCTGGCAGTTTGCACACTGTCATTTAAAATTACCATATCTTTTAATCCGTATGTCGGAATTTCAATTTCTATACACCGTTGGAAATCTTACAAAATTTCCTATAAGACCATGTAAGACTTGCATTTTATTTCTTATCCAATTAATACAGTTTATTGTTCAAAGACAAGGCATTTACACTACCTGGACAGTTTGCATTGTCCAGCAATTCCTATTTACAGTTTTCAGTATAGGACCCAGTTTTTAGTTATGTTTTCACCTAAATAAAATAGACATTCCAAGGATCATGTCATTAAAATTTCAGCCCTGAATTCAGGCTATACAATTTTTGGTGAATTTTCAAAGTGACTGCCCAAAATTGGGCAATTATGGGCAGATTGCATCTATTCACATTTTAATGCCTTTAATCCATTTTAACCAATGTATTGGCCCTATAATTCATTTCATATGACATTCTAAACATGTTAGGTCCATGTTAGTTCATTAAACAAGGATTTCAAAACAGGGCAAGTTGATTACAAAGCCTAATCTTGCATGTTTACTCAATTTCAATACCACAAAACAGTTTCTATGTTACTTAACTATGTTCATGCTTTTATCTTTCATTTCCAGCATTGTTTACCTACAATTCAATTTGTTTAACCTCTTCTTTACATTACCTATTCATGATCATCATCAATTCATTATTTCCTTAGCTCAATTTCATATTCAAATCATTCAATTTCCATTTTAACATCACAATACAAATTTCCAGCAACCTAGGTTTATTTCACTAGCATGAACACATAATTTTCAGCCTTGTACCTAGTTTCATTCTTCAATTTAGCATGATTCAACAACCATATAATCACCTAACAACATATTCGAAGTCTAATTCCATCAATAATCATCAAAAACAGTCCAGTTTCAACAAGATAGTTGCCTATTTAATTAATCACAAGAAGAACTATACTTACTTTGCTTCTTGCTTAATTTCCTTAAAAAATCACTACACATGCAAGCTTAAATTCTTTCTTCACTGGTGTTTTCCTTAGCTTTTTCTCTCAATTTTCTCTTCTTCAATTTTCGGCCAAACAAGGGAAATAGTGAAGAAGATGACAACAACAATTCCTTGTTATTGGAATTGTGTTTTGTCTAAATTGTCCCTTGATTAGTTACTAATCATGTGATTAGTCAAGGGCAAATAAGAGATTCATGATATTTATCTTGCAATCTTAATCTTTCTCTTTTAACTCATTGTAGTCATTCTAATTTGGTCACTTATTTCATTCATTCTTTCAATTGGGCCCTTAACTATTCAATTTAGCTTAATTCTTAATTCAATTAAGCTATCAGCTTATACAATTTTATTCCAATAATTCTAGACTAGAATTTGGGGTGTTACAATTCTCCTCCCCCTTAAATTAAATTTGTCCTCAAATTTACCTGAATCGAATAGGTGAGGATATTGCTTCCTCATGACTTCTTCAGATTCTCAGGTAGCTTCTTCTACCTTGTGATTTCTCCATAAGATCTTAACAAGAGGAACAATCTTGTTCCGAAGCTTCCTTACTTCCCGGTCAAGAATCTGAATAGGTTCTTCTTCGTAGAACAAATCAAGATTCAATTCAACTTCTTCTGGTTCAAGAATGTGTGAAGGATCATATCGATACCTTCTGAGCATTGAAACATGGAATACATTATGTATTCCATCGAATTCTCTGGGAAGAGCTAATCGATAGGCTACTGAACCAATTCTTTCAATAACTTCAAATAGTCCAATGTATCAGGGGCTGAGCTTCCTTTTTCTTCCAAATCTGAGCAATTTCTTCCAAGGTGAGACCTTTAGGAAGACTTTGTCTCCGATAGCATACTGAATATCTCTTCCTTTCAAATCAGCATATGCTTTCTATCTATCGAAAGCTGCCTTCAACCGATCATGAATGATCTTGATTTGTTCTTCGATTTCCCGAAGCAATTGAGGTCCTAATGCTTTATTTTCACCCAATTCAAACCAGCATAAAGGAGTTCTACATCTTCTACCATAAAGAGCTTCAAATGGTGTCATTTGAATGGAAGATTGGTAGCTATTGTTGTAGGCAAACTCTACAAGAGGTAGGGATTTCTCCCAATTCATCCCGAAGTCAATAACACAGGCTCTAAGCATATCTTCCAGTATTTGAATGATTCTCTCAGATTGGCCATCCGATTGAGGATGAAAGGTCGTACTAAGATGTACTTTAGCTCCTATAGCTTTCTGTAGAGAATTCCAGAATCGAGAAGTGAATCAAGGATCACGATCAGAGATAATTGTTGTAGGTACACATTGTAATCAAATCACTTCACGAATGTACAGCTTGGCAAGGGTTTCCAAGCTCCTATTCATACGAGGAGGGATGAAGTGAGTAGATTTAGTTAATCTATCAACAATCACCATACAGCATCATTCTTTCTTGGAGTATAAGAAAGACCAGTGACAAAGTCCATGGTAATTCGATCCCACTTCCACTGGGAATTTCAATGGGTTGAAGCAATCCAGTAGGGACTTGATGCTCAGTTTTAACTCTTTGATATGTTAGGCACTTCGATACGAAGTACGTGATTGCAGACTTCATGATAGGCCACCAGTATAATGGCTTTAGGTCCTTATACATCTTAATCGATCCAGGGTGGATCGAGAAAGAACTTTGATGAGCTTCTTTTAACATTTCTTGTCTTAATTCCTCATTGTTAGGAATACAAACTCTATCTTTGAAATAGATGAGTCCATTTGACTTTAGGGAGAAGTCGGAGCTAGATTCAGAAGTAACCTTAGACATGATCTTCTGAAGTTCTGGATCAACTCGTTGGAGTTCTTTAATTCTCGAGATGAAATCAGATTGAACTTAGAGTTCAGACAGAAATTTCTAGCTCTTAGATAGTCAGAAATGAGCATTGATAGCCGTAGTAGCTACGAAAGAATAAACAAAGTCATTAGAATGATTTTCAATGGATTACTTGCAGTGCAAGACACTGTTTGAATTGTTCCTTAAAGAACAAGGCATTGTTCGAATGCTTTCTTACAAGCTAAGAAAGATTTGAATTCAATAGTTACAAGTATTTTAGGCAAAATTCTTAATCGAATGGGTTACTTGTATTTCAAGAAATGTTCAAATAGTGACTTGTAGCTTAAGAAAGCTCTAAATTCATGGTTTGCAAAATAATAGAAGGCATAATTAAATTGAATTTAATCAGAATTCTAGATTTAGGAATTACCCGAGTATGGTCACTAAGGGCGTCAGCAACTACGTTTGCTTTCCCTGGATGATAGTCGATAACCAAATCATAATCTTTAAGTAATTCGAGCCATCTCCTTTGTCTCAAATTCAAATCCTTTTGTGTCAGGAGGTACTTGAGACTTTTGTGATTGTAAATAGATTGCATTTCTCCACGTATAGATAGTGTCTCCATATCTTGAGAGCAAACACGATAGCTGCTAGTTCCAGATCTATGTTGGATAATTAGACTCGTGTGGCTTCAGTTGCCTTGAAGCGTAAGCAATCACTTTCCCATATTGCATCAGGACACAACCGAGTCCTAGATGAGAAGTATCACTGTAAACAGTGAATTCTTTGCCCGATTCTGGTTGGATGAGTACCGGGGCATGAGTCAGAGCTTGCTTAAGTTTATCGAAGCTTCATTGTTAGTTCTCTGACCAATCAAAAGGCGTATCTTTACGAGTAAGCTTGGTAAGACTTGGGACAATAGAGGAAAAGCCTTTAACAAATCTTCTGTAATATCCGGCTAAACTGAGAAAGCTTCAGACCTCGCTTACATTCTTCGGAGGTCTCTAATTCAGAATAGACTGAATCTTGCTCGGATCGACTTTAATTCCTTCAGCTGAGATAACATGGCCAAGGATATAAACTTTCGGTAACCAGAATTCACATTTGGAGAACTTGGTATACAATTGATGTTCTCGGAGTGTTTGCAAAACAATTCGGAGGTGTTCAGCATGTTTCTCCTTATTCTGAGGGTACACTAGAATGTCGTCGATGAATACGGCCACGAACTTGTCAAGATAGGGCTTGAATACTCGATTCATTAGATCCATGAAAGTAGTCGGAGCATTCGTTAACCCGAATGGAATTACGAGGAATTCAAAGTGGCCATATCGAGTACGAAAGGCTGTCTTAGGCACGTCTTGTTCTTTTACTTTCATCTGATAGTACCCCGATCGAAGGTCGATCTTAGAGAATATGGCAGCATCCCTAAGTTGATCGAAAAGATCTTCAATTCTGGGCAGGGGATACCGATTCTTGATGGTGAGCTTGTTTAACTGACGGTAATCAATACAAAGCCGCATAGTCCCTTTTTTCTTCTTTACAAACAAAACCAGAGCACCCCAAGAAGAAGTTCTAGGCCGTATGAAACTTTTATCTTACAACTCCTGAAGTTGCTTCTTTAGTTCTTTCAACTCAACAAGTGCCATTCTATAGGGTGTAATGGACACCGGCGCTGTTCTAGGCTGAACTTCTATCCCGAACTCTACTTCTCGGGTTGGAGGGACACCAAAATATTAGTGAATTCAGACACAACAGGGATGCTAGGCAAATCGAATTCAATTTCATCTTGTAGGATCATCTTAGCAAAGATGGAAGTTGGTTTCTTGTCTATTAAGAGAATGGATTCTTTCCCTAAACCCCCGAGATATAATTTTCGATTTTGGCAATCTACCCAAGCCTTGTGTTTACTTAACCAATCTAACCCTAAAATCAAATCAAATTCACAATAAGGTAGAACATATAGATCAATAGGAAATGGGATATTTCGAATGGTCAATGGAGCTTGCTTGTGGCACAAGTTAATAGGCATTTTCCCCTAATGGATTCGAAACTACTAGATTGGATTCAATAATTTCGGGTTTCAATCTTAACTTGTTGATCAAGGCAGAACAAACAAATGAATGGGTTTACCTCGAATCAATTAAAGCATAAGCATGATTGGAATTTAACTCAACGGTATTTGCAATAACATCGTGAGCTTTTTCATCATCTTTACCACGAATGTGGTACATACGAGCAGGGGATCGAGATTCCTAATGAGTTGGAGCTTTCAAATAGGGGCCCTTCTGTTTCCCCAAATTCTTGGATTGAGCTTGTCTGGGTGCCTTATTTCGATTTGAAATAGGGGCCCTTCTGTTTCCCCTAAATAAAATAGACATTCCAAGGATCATGTCATAAAAATTTCAGCCTTGGATTCAAACGATACAATTTTTGGTGAATTTTCAAAGTGACTGCCCAAAACAGGGCAATTATGGGCAGATTGCATCTATTCACATTTTAATGCCTTTAATCCATTTTAACCAATGTCTTGGCCCTATAATTCATTTCATATGACATTCTAAACATGTTAGTTCATTAAACAAGGCTGTCAAAACAGGGCAAGTTGATTACAAAGCCTAATCTTGCATGTTTACTCAATTTCAATACCACAAAATAGTTTCTATGTTACTTAACTATGTTCATGCTTTTATCTTTCATTTCCAGCATTGTTTACCTACAATTCAATTTGTTTAACCTCTTCTTTACATTACCTATTCATGATCATCATCAATTCATTATTTCCTTAGCTCAATTTCATATTCAAATCATTCAATTTCCATTTTAACATCACAATACAAAGTTCCAGCAACCTAGGTTTATTTCACTAGCATGAACACATAATTTCCAGCCTTGTACCTAGTTTCATTCTTCAATTTAGCATGATTCAACGACCATATAATCACCTAACAACATATTCAAAGTCTAATTCCATCAATAATCATCAAAAACAGTCCAATTTCAACAAGATAGTTGCCTATTCAATTAATCACAAGAAGAACTATACTTACTTTGCTTCTTGCTTAATTTCCTTGAAAAATCACTACACATGCAAGCTTAAATTCTTTCTTTAATGGTGTTTTCCTTAGCTTTTCTCTCAATTTTCTCTTCTCCAATTTTCGGCCAAACAAGGGAAATAGTGAAGAAGATGACAACAACAATTCCTTGTTATTGGAATTGTGTTTTGTCTAAATTGTCCCTTGATTAGTTACTAATCATGTGATTAGTCAGGGGCAAATAAGAGATTCATGATATTTATCATGCAATCTCAATCTTTCTCTTTTAATTCATTGTAGTCATTCTAATTTAGGCACTTAACTATTCAATTTAGCTTAATTCTTAATTCAATTAAGCTATCAACTTATACAATTTTATTCCACTAATTCTATACTAGAATTTGGGGTGTTACATGTACTATCCAAGAAAACTCTTAAATTCATTAGTTGAACTGAAGAGTTACCTTAATATCTTGCGTAATAAGTGACTACAGATTTGGTGATATTTATACATGCTTGGATCCAAGAAGGAACCTAAGTTTGAACCTTTTGGTATGATGGGTTGCCTTAAGATAGTTCAGAACTTACCTAAGTCCATAAAGTCTGTATAATTAATAGAGTTACTCCGAAATCTTTTGAATTATGCTTTGATTTTATAACTACCTCACTAAGTGTTTATTTACTCTATTCTTTTGATTCATCTCAGGGTAATTATGCTTCCAATTACCTCTTGAGCTGGGACATGATCACAAGTGATTCAAAAGTATGTTTTGAAGCTTTGCTTTTAGATCTCCTAGTTGGTGGCACAATAGATCTTAAGTATGTATATTGCATTGATCACCTTTTTATGGTTATGTTTGAAATTAAGCAATCTAAATGTAGTGTTATATGTAAATGGCCTTTAATGATTTATAATTTATATTGATTGGTTGGTTGAGGTATGATTGGTTGCTTTTGGATTAAGTTGAGTTGTATAGTGGTTTGAATGGTTTCTCCTGAGCTAAGAAATGTTAGGTTTAAAGGCTAGAATGCGACCAGGCTATGGTTAAGGATTTTTGTATGAATGCAAGTGATTAAAATTAGTTTGCTTGGATCTTGGTTTGTGTGTATGTCTAATATTGGTTTAACCTATTACTAATTCTGGGGTTAAGAACATAGAATTGCTATTTTATTAATGCAACTTATAATTGATTGAAGAGGTTGGTTGTGTTCACACTAACATGATTTAGCGATAACCAATCATATGTCTTTCGCATAGCTAATCTTAATCTAGATTCATTCACAGGGTTTTGGGATGCTTTGATCGATGAATGAGAATACTTGAAGTTGTTAATGTCTAGTTATTAACTTGAGTTTTGTAAGTCATGCATTGAATTCAGTTGTATTAAGGGCTTAAAGTTATTGATTCAGGTTGTGTTTGATTTGTAAGGAATACTAAATTATTTTAAGTCAGTAATAATTGAGGGTAATCGATTGCTTTAAGAGCTATTAATAAATTAGTGAAACGATGGAAATGATCAGTATGGTTTGGGTCGAATGCTTACATTATATATATATAAGTCAGACTTGTTTGGTCTTGATAAAAATAATCATTTTCTGTATTATGAAATGTGTGCAATTTAATGAATAGAGAAGTCACATTGTTTTAGCAATAAAAAAATTATAAGTCAGTCGAATAAGCAAATGTTTACATTATCTATTTTAGTCACATGTCTATACGTACTGTATATACGATTCACAAGGCTGTAATAGTATTGTATCACGTATCCTTGAAGGTCATGTGTGAAATATTCGAGTATCTTAGTAACTCATTTTTTAAGTAAAGAGCTTGACTATTTGTTCTTTGATCATAAAATGTGAATAAGTGTCTAAATGTAACCTTTTGCTCTTTTGTCTGGTTGAATGTCTGTCCTTGATTATTTGATTGTTTGTTTTGAAGCACCACCTAATTCGGCTTACTCCTAAGCTGGGTTTAGAGACTTATAATTTTGTATCAGAGCTCAGGTTTAGTGATTCTAGGACTAAAATGGGATGTGTTGCATCATTATAAGTCATTGTGCCACCTAGGAGTTAAGCTTGATAAGTACTTGTGATCAATGTCCAATAGAAGCTCTCTTTTATAAGTGTTTAGTCATTTGAAATGTTTGAGTTATGTTTTGATCTGGTTATGGGAGCCCAGCATGTTCCGTCTATATGGAAGAGAGAGTAAGAATGTTATATTCTTATAAACTATTGCTTTTCTAACACTAGGTTCCTCAACTCCTTTTTGTTCTTTCTTCGATTGTGAAACAATCTTGCTTATGCACTGTCTGATTTCTAAATCAACACGTCTTCTATCTATTCGATCTTCATTTAGAGGTTTGACTTGAGCCTTAACCTACTAATGGTAATTTGACTACCACAAATTTCTGAGAGAATAAGCCATAGTAAAAAAGAATCGTTGGATTTGATTTTTGGTTTCATAAAGAATTCCTTTTTCCTGATAATCCACTTGTATCACCTCTCCATGGTCCTTAAGTCAAAATTGGAATTATGTTGACTAGTGAACACCACGTATACATAGATTGTTACAAAAAAAAATTAAATTAAAGAACTCAAAAGTGGTTACAAGATTTACAAGACAAAGATATAAGGAATCATATGTTTCCAAGACTCCAATTAGAACCAGTTTGGACGCAATGAGCTTGCATTTATAGATCTTATGAATCGTGTTTAATTCTTATTCTAATAAATTGTAGTTGTCTTTGTTGAGGCTGTTTTCAGATATTACATAGATAAGAATAAATGTGTGAGACATCTTCGAATTGCGTTATAGAAACCCTTTGGTGTCTAATGAATTGTGCTACCCGACTTATAATTTTGGATTTGTTGTTGTTACCTTTAAGTTTTGAAGGCACTATCTCCTTGGAAGATGAGTGTTATTTGCTTACAATCACAAAGCTCTTAAGTACTTTTGACCCGAAAGAAAGTTTATTTTTGTCACAGGAGGGATATCTAGCAGTATGTGAAAAATTAAAAGAGATCGTATAGCAAGTCTGAACCTTCTGTTAGAATGTTGACGAGAATTCACAAGGTTGAAAAGCAACATTGGAGATTCGAAGCTGCTATGGCAAGTCAGTATTCTTGTTTGAAAAACTCAAGGAAATTGAGGATGAATTTCTTTTTAAGGGGGAGAGAATTGTAACACCCAAAAAATCAGCCTAGAAATATGCATAAATGTACGTAGTTGGACTGTTTTATAGGAACTTGTGAGAAGACGTGTAATAATGGGCTAATTGGCATCTTTAGGGACTTTTTACTCTTGTATAAACATTGGGGGACTGATTTATAAACATAAATGAGAAATATGCATGAATTGGGACTCTCCTACTAGAATATAGACATATTGGGACTGTTTTAACAAATTAGGGGCTGCTCTGCATAATTGAAATAGGGGACTGCTTTTTTAGTAATTAAGGACTATTTTAATCGCTCATATATGTACGAACGCGAGGTATAATGGATTGTTTTAATTGGATTTATATGAATACATGTAGATCAAATTATTTGCAAATGAATGATTGATAGGTGCATTGAGGTTGAATCTATAACAAATGTACTTGATTTGTTTAATCTGATGTGATACGATTCTAATATGAAATTGAACCTCTTGATATGTTTAGACCAAGAAGAAATTGATGGATTGTGGGCTAAAGTAGATCAAGGGTAGATATGCAAACGCAGATTTTATTTTGGGAGAGAAGCTAGCATGATGCGAACTGTGAGTGTAGTTTTAAGACTCGAGATAGGCCTGTAATCTTCCCGAGTATTCGTTGCTGATTTTTAATTATGTTGCTTTACTTTTAAGATAATCTATGCCTTTGAAATCTTGGACTTGAGGTAAGTGTTCATACTAAAAGTTCTATGATATGAAATGCTTGAGATGATGATATGTTTTTGGTGAATTCCATACATGCTTTTATGCGCTTGATATGTAACATCGAATAAGCTATCGGTTAAATTGAGATATATATGATTTAAAAGTCACGTATGAATGTTATATGATAGCTAACTTATAATTGAAGTTATGAATGAAGTGAATGGGACTTGAATGATCTTGCTTAGTAATATGTAAAACCATACTAAGTTAACATTGATTTGAGAACCCGAATATGGAAATTGATTCATGAAAGAATTGAATATATATGATTAAACTTGACATAGTAGGATTTGAGTCTTGATAAAAGTATATGAGTTTCGATCCTTGCCTACTTAATAGTGTAACAAATTATACAATTCTGATAAGACACCTTATGACCGTGCTCATTCTAATTTTTGATAAAATTACTTGCTAGTGTTCGAAAACCTTGTTGGAAAAGAAATGTTTGTTTGAAAAAAGAAATACATACCTTGACTTTTGCTAAGCTATATGTGAATTAATGAAATGTGATCTTAGACATGTTTTCATTTGATCAAGAGAATCTTAATATTGAAATTTACATGTGGTGAATGTAGAACCCCAAAGTGAAAAAGGGGCAATTACACATTGATATGATATTGTGATATGGAGCTATGCTCGCCTTGTATAAATAAAGATGATAACGTTAAAGCCTTGGTCTCGAGTCAGTCGTAGGTATAGTTGGCATGCCATAGAGTCCATAGAGCTCGTGTTTTGGGGTGGTGTAACATACTCAAACCCCCTTAGTAGGATTAGGCATGTTACTACACAATACATGTAGGTACCAACAAGAACAATTCGATTAGGACAAGCAAGTTCAATGAGATTCAAGTTTACTTAATTATCAAGTAATAAGATTCAAACTTACTTGCTAAGCAAGTAAGTCAATTGAATTGGGGAGAGGGATGACACATTCGAATCTAACATGCTCATATTAAGTCATTAGCTTACACTTAAGTGGTTATCAATCCATGTTTGGAAGGACATGATCAATTATGCATACTTTCAATGTTATATGAATATTTCAAACTAGAACCTAAGGTGACCAATAACCTTTATGCATATTTAGGAGAATTGCTAGTATACCTATTGAGGTTTAGTCATCTTACACTATGTTGGATGGAAGCATAGCAAGCACATGAGATAGTCAAGGTTCAGTTTCTAATCATCAAGCATAATAGTCAAGCTATGTGCATACATGCTCAAAATGCAAACATTAGGAGTGCTAATTTAAGTTAAGTTATACAAACCATACTAGATAATCATATATTTACAGGCCTTAGGTGCCACCATCCTAGGAGTGCTATAACAAATTGAATACATACTTTTCAAGCAAAATGTGACTTGAGTGAGCCTTGACTTCAAGATAGGATTCGATATTAACATGTATCGTAGCAAGGAGACTTGATAAGCAAAGCTTAGTGAGTGAGTTTAAAGAATACAAGCAACCATACAAACAAGTCTCAACTATGAACCATCTAATAGATGGTATGGTTCCCCCATCAACGAGGAACCATTCGAACAATCAATAAGGCAATAACCATATTTGCAATTTCAATCATAACCAATGTGAGGTTTATACTATAAGCATGTATCAAATCATCAATTGCATAATAAAGAGTATAATATGCCATTTGAATAACATCAATGGTTCAATCATATAGCATTTACCAAAACAATTCCTTTATTTCTTTTATGGATTCAATAGATGTGGTGTATGTCTTTCATTTTAAGTATAGCCTTGAGAATCGATTACTCAGTCTAGATAGTCGAGTCCCCAACTAAACTGTCGCCAAAACAATAATCAATATGGTTCAAGTACCGGTCAATAATCCATCCTACTGTCGCCAATGACCAATAACAATTATTCCCTCCTACTGTCACCAAATAAGGACGAATGTCCCAGATCGTAGTCCACCCCGACACTGAGCTCTATGGCATGCCAACTATATCTATGACCGATTCGAGACCAAGGCTTACAATAATATCATTTTAACCATTTTAATATATAGTTTGAATCAATATGCACATCTAGTGCCAATAACCCTTTTTCGAATAGGGTTCAATGCCAATTCCAATATCAATAGTCAAGTAATCAATATTCCAATAGTCAATGAGGGAATGTCAATCAATATGTCATTAAACAATAAATTGAGTTACTCTAATTTATAACAAGCATGCTTCATTTCAATAGAGTTCAATTAAACAAGAAGCATATCATGGCAATCAATTATAATTCAAGCATGCTTCTCAATCAAGTAACCACTCAAAACTTCTCAAAAGGGGGCACTTACCTTGCTAATGTTCAATAGCAAGTGTATTACACAATTTAAACTAAGAATCAATAAGTAATTCAAATCAGAAATGGACTTGGAGAGGTTACCGCCCTCTCCAAACTTTAAACTACACTCATAGGAATTTTCTGAGCTATTGACGTTCCAGGATCGAAATCCATTTCCCTCTACTAGCTTGCTGATCTATGTGAGCCCCTTTTTCCTCAATTTCCACTTAACCTATCATTACATATAATACATAGTGTATTAGGTAGAATTCAGCAACCATTTAAGTCATTATATGACTCCATACATTCAAGCATTCAATTCAACATCTAGACTGTTGCTGCCTCGCAGCATGTGCACTACTTGCTTAAATGTTCATATCTTGTATTCCGTACGTCGGAATTTCGAATCGTTTACACCATTAGAAAGCTAACTTAATTGTATTTCTAACCATATAGGCCTTGTATTTTTTATTCTTTACGAATTAATACAGTTTTTATTTAAAGACAAACCAAATTATGCCACTGGACAATTTGCACGGTCCTTAGAGATTAATCTCTACAAACTGTTTTATAACTCAAAATTCGATTCCGTTTGTAGCATACGAAACTAGACATACTCATGATTCTGTACATATAAGATTTATTCCCTAATTTGATCTATGTGATTTTCTACAAATTTTTATACTTACTGCCTGAAACAGAGTTTTCTGGACAAATTTCCTTAAGCTAGATTCTGTACATATAAGATTTATCCCCTTTTTCTCAAGGGGATGTTAATCCTTCGAATGATCTAGGCTCTGATACCAATTGTTAGAATGATTAATCAACTCGATTTGGCCAAGAGGGGGTGAATTGACAATTTTAAAAATGAAGGGAAGCAAATGGAAAGATAAAAAATTGAAGACACGAGGATTTATAGTGGTTCAACCTTCTAACAAGGTCTACATCTACTACCTTAGCTCCCCACTAAGGATTTCAAACAATTCACTAAGAATTATTCCCCTTTTCTAGGCTTAGGAGGTAAGTGATACATTGATCAAAGCTTTCTACCCAAAGCTTGATCCAATTCATTCTCTTTTACAAGAAAGAATGGAAAATGAATGAAAACATATCAAAGGTAAGTAATTTGCCCAATTACAAGTTCACACAACCCCAACTTGAAACAAAAGATTACAATTGAGAATACTCAAGTAGGTTACAAGAATTTGACTCTAAAAGCTCAAAGATGATTGGATTTTTGCTTGAATGCTTTAGACTTGTTGACTTCTTATTGTTGAAGTTTTGGAGACTTGATTTTATACCCTCTCATTGATTTCTAATTGTTTGGGTGGTTGGGATCATCAATAGAACTATTGGACTGTACTTTTCCCGCAATAAATGCAGTTTGGTAACCTATTGTATCGGTACACGAGTAATCGTATTGGTACCTGCCATAAAAAGAAAGAGCTATTGTACAAAGGGGTATCGATACACTTGGGAGCGTATCAAAACGAGTATAGTGTAAAAACATAAGCGTATCGATACGGATAGGCCGTATCAGTGGATTTTGCCTACTGGAATTTGAGGAAAAAGTCCCAGAAAAAATGTATCAGTACGCCTAAGGGGCGTATCGATACGATATAACTGAAAATCAAAGTTTGGTGATTCCAATAACTAACAAGGTAACGGTCATATTTTAAATGCAAGGATTTGAAAATCTTAACACCCCGTATCGAAACAGAGAGACTCGTACCGATACTCGTAACCAAGAACACAAACCCAGGTTAAAGGTCGTAACAAAACGGGCAAGCCCGTATCGGTACGATTTTGCAATTAAAATTCCAGTAGTCAAAAGTCGTATCGGAACGCCTAAGGGTGTATCGATAGCCTAGGCATTTTTGGTTATTTGAGTATCTAAATACTTAGAAAATATTTTGGGGTTTAAGTTTTTCACTTAGAAACAAATTTAAGTTCAAATCCTTGTCATTTTGTGAGACTTTTTGAATACTTAAAAATTTATGTAGTTTTACAAATTGGTCCTTAAACTCTTTGTTATATCAAAATCAAATATAAGTTTTACAGAAACGTAAGATCACATAAAGAAACTTGAAACCAACCATTTAAGGCTACATCAACATTCCAACATTTAACTTTCAAGGCTCAAAACACAAACAAGGCAAAAAGAATACATGCAAACAAGCAGACAACACTACTTAACACATTGGTCAAATAACTTTTCACCACCCGCAACCCAGGAGTTACCTAACAGCAAAATAAACAGTAACCACAAAAATAGTACGCTACCGCCGTAAATGGTTCATCCAATTCGCTTGCTTCCAAATCTTAATTCTTGAAATTCAAATGGAAGACAACCCTCCATGATCTGTTTTTACAACTAAAGTGTCTATTGAAGTGATCATACAACATTCCTATCAACCTCTTCGAGACCCCACACCATCAATCACCAAAGGAAAGTCCTAAGAGTAATCTTTGCTTAGCACGAAACCTGATTGTCCTATGAAAAAGAAATATTGAAACTCCTAGTGATAACCAATTCAACCTCGACTACCCTCTCCAAATATTTTCTAATAACTTCAATGTTCCCACTGCACTAACCTAAATTTTTTTGACCCCTTTTGCTTATCCGGACCCAATCCAACCCCATTCCCTAGCTCTTCAATTCCATTAATTTTTTTCTCCATCTCCTAGACTTTGACAATAAAATCCTCATATGCCTCAGCTTAAAGGAGAAAACAAAATAAATAGTTGATACTTCCCCAAACACCTCCCTGACCACCTTCCTACACCCAACTTTCAATCGCTACGTATTAAAAAAACTAAAAGAGCCTTGGTCCCCAATAAAAAATCTCAGATGAAAGAAACATCGAAGCAAGAATGGAGATGGAACGTACAAGTCCAGTTTGAGCCAAGTCCCTACGAGAAAACATCCTTTGTTCATCAAACAAAAGTCTACCTAATCTACTACTTAATTTGGTGACCAAACCTTATGAACTACTTGCCAACAAAGGGCCAAACAACCAATTGTATTATGAGAAAAAAAATTATTGAATTCATCATAACCCGAAAGCAAGCTCACACAACCACTTCATTCACTCCTAGAACAAACAACATTGAAGTCTTCTCCCATTAGCCGGCTAGTTGGTTTCGAGTTCTTCAAATTCGGCAACTCACTCCAAGAATGACTTGATCTCTATACGAAATTTGTTTTTATCCCAAATCATAAAAAACCACCTGACTTCCTCTCAACATCTTCCAAGTCATCATATTCTTGCTACTCTCAAATTCCAGCAGCAAATTTTCTATGAACTTCCCTTTCCCTTTACTTTTCCTCTAGTGAATCAAATTCCCTAATCACCTCATGTTCGTCTCACACACTCTGTATTCCAAGTCTTTTACCCAAAGCAAGTGCCTTCCTAGCTTCCATGGTTAGAATATTCCACCGAGCCGTAAGATCTGAATCGGATAATGATCTTCCGATAATTACAGTGAGCTCTGCCCCTTCTTATTCTTCTTGCTTCTTCGTAACGCCCTTTCTCTTTTCTTCCTATCCACTTCAGAAATTACTCTATTATGAAATTATAGAAGAGACGCATACTCCTTCCAATGACATCACACATTTCAGGAAAGAATCCTTCCTCTTCACTCTGAAACCCACATGGAATGGTAACACAATTAGCCTCTGTACCACCAGACTTAAAAATAATGCTATTTCTCTCATCCACACTAGCAACCCACAAAGACTTATTTTTGTCGGGCTCCTTACCATTTGAGCTGCCCAAATCATCCAAAGACTCTTGAATCCCTTTGGACGGCACTAAGCCCATCCAAATTAAATCCTCATTGGCCCGATTCAACACTTGATCACTCACAAGGTTCAATGACTTGCTATGAAACGACCTTTACCCATCTAGGCTTTTCGCTTTGCCAGCTACCAAGAGACTAGCTTCCTTTTCCTTAAACTCGTTATTCTCACCCTACAACAAATCTACATTAGCTGTAACTTTTTCTTGGTTTTGTAGCCCAAAATTTCAACCTCCACCTTTTGTCTGCCACCTTCCATGCTAGTCTGAATCTCTACATTAATATGGTCATTTCCAAGGTAGATTGCTTCCAGTGCTTCATCTTCAACTGGGACCAGCTCTGAGAAACCTTTTTTCCAGCAACTTGCTCTGTTCAGTTTCAGATGAAGACTTAGAGATACTTTCAACCTTCTCCTTAAGATTTCTTGACTTAACCTTGACTCCCGCAGCTTGCAACTCCAAGGAATTATCCAAAACCCCTATCTCATCCACCTTAACCTCATATATCAAACTTTCCACTTCAATTTCCACTACTTCTTCAATTCTCATAGCTTGCCGAGTTGTAATCAAGATGCTAACCCTCTCACAATCCTTTTAACAAAAGGCGTTTTCAGCAAGTGCTTCGAGCGTTCCCCATTGCCCAGCCACTCTTTTGAAAGTACATTGATTCCAACAATGGAGAGGTATTTCTGATAGTTCCAACCACGTTGCTCTTTTCGACTGCATCATAGACTCTGACCAAGGAAAAACATCTTCAAAGATTTCTTTTAGATACAACCATTGCAGATCCTCCAACATTGTGAACAACTCATCATCTTCAAACGATAGTAAGAACCGTTTACCACCCATTCTCTGAACTTTAATTTCTTCCAAACCCCACGCGTGAAAACTCGATGAGATGCTACTCACATTATAAACCGTAGTCATCACCCCTACCAAAAACCTCTTCATTTTCCACAAATCTTCCACCTCCACATACCCCTGCACTCTCTTAAATTTCTTTAACCTCTGTTTACCAGGATCACCAATCTCCCCCTCCTCATAGGAGCCTTTTCAGTATTTCTAAAGATATTCTCTTGTATTGTTGACTTCCTCCGACCTAAATCTTTATGCACGTCCTCTCGACTCTTTCCTACATCTATCAATTTATTGGGTTGCATTCTACCATTGTATTTTGCAACCCCCACTGAAATTGTGTTCCCATAGATGACTAGCCCATCCAATCTTTCTGTCGCTCTTGACGCATCCATTTCCTTTTTTAATCTTACAAAACCAAACCTTCCACCCCCTTTGTTCAGTTTGCTAGCAATATACGCATCAATAACATCTCCATGCCTCGAAAAAACGTGCCATAACCCATTTCCAATATAATGTCTATGGAAGATTATCCACAAAAAGTGTAACTGCCTATTGATTTCCCTTACGCCACGAAGACGATGCCATCTTTGGCAGATACCACAAAAAGTGTAACTATTTAAAGGAACAAAATAATGGGAAGAATTCTAGATGGGATTGGAAAGAATTCCAAAAGGGACAATATTTTTATTGTGATCAATTAATCTAGCATTATAGACAAAACCGAGTAGCCCTGTTGAAAGCACTATAAGACTCATTCTCCCTTCACTCCAAAACCCTAATCCTCAAACACTTGTACTTTGAACTCCAAGCCAAGAGAGCAAGCCAACTAGGGTTTGGAGAGGATCAAAATGGCTTCAAGGGTGTTAAGTCTTGGAATTTTCTCAACATTATTCCTACAAGTGTATCATGTATTCAAGTAGGATCATCAGATATATATGATTCCAAGAAAGAAAACGAAAGAAAATGTAAACGTACCGGCAACTTTGTTATCTACACAGAGATCCTGGAGAAGATCGGGATCAGGTGCGACCATGCCAAAGAGGGCAAGAAAGATGAAGAGATAAGCAGAAACCATGAAGATAGTTGCAAGAAAAAAAAAAGGGACAATTGATAGAAAAATCAGAGAAACATTTTTGTTTCAATTGTTGGAAGAGAAAGGGGCTAGCTAACTACTTCATCAATGGTAAAGAAAAAGGGGAACAGATAATAAATGTAAGGGTAAAGTTTGGAAAACAGGGTACTTGAACTTGAAAGCAAAGCAATTTGTAATTGCAGACACACCTTCACCATCTTTGACCCCAGATTTTAACCATTCCACACATTTTTTTCAAGGGGACAATATGCAACCAAGAAGGAACTTAAAACGAACCATAGTGCACTAATAACGAGAGTGACACATGTGATTGGACCATGGAAACTACCTCAGTACTGATCAAATTCAAATAAAAGAGACAAGCGTTACATTGCGAGAAGCTGAACTGGAAAAAATAGCTTTCAAATTGTGGTGGGTTGGGTCTAGAAGTTTCAGAATTCAAACGTCATAAGTTATTTTCACGTGTGTAGTTTTACTTTATAATTACCAGAGTGAAGTTTCTTATAAGGTGAAATCTGCAGTTACCATGCGTCTTTCATGCAACTAATGTGCTATCAATAAAATCCTAAACATGCTTCCAGAAAAGGCTTGAAAAAGGTTGAAGCATGTTTTTTTTCGTTTCTTTTTCCTCTTCAAATGAAGCCCAAAGTAAGGACTTTCTGAATCAGAGCTGCATCCGAACAATTGCATATAGCTCGTGTTTACAATCAATTGTCTCATCATCGGAGAGAAACGAATGGAAACCTAACCAATTATTACAGGCAGCGTTCAATCACCATGAATCAAACCGTCAATCATGAAACTGTGTTAAAAAGAGCAATACATATACCGAATACACTTCACTTACAAGCTATGAAGCACATATACCGATACATAGTATGGGTTAAGGGTGCATTCATTTCGATTCGGTTCAATTCGGTAAGCTATTTTAGTAGTCCAACGATTTTCAGTTTTTTCATATTAATCTTAGCTTTTGAAATTTTGTATTTTATTTGGACAAAATAACTTTATTTTATGAAATTTAAACATTAATCGGTAAAGTTTTAAAGTTTTTTCAAAAAAAATTTGGTAGTCCATTGATTTTTGATTTTTCCATATTAATCTTGGTTTTTAAAATTTTGTATTTTATTTTGACAAAATAACTTTATTTTATGAAGTTTAAACATTAATCGGTAAAGTTTTTTATAAATATTTTAGTAGTTCATCGATTTTCGATTTTTCCATATTAATCTTCGTTTTTGAAATTTTATATTTTGTTTTGACAAAATAACTTTATTTTATGAAGTTTAAAAATTAATCGTTAAAATTTTAATTTTTTTCATAAATATTTATTCAAAATATATATTTTTAACTAAATAATAATAATAATAATTAATAATTCATCTACAATATTTTTAAGCTTCGCGATTTTGATTGGAGCTGTCCGAGTGTTTTCGATATTATGTGATGGTTAAGAGGCATTGGGTTTAGGATGGTTGCGACTGTGGTGTTATTTTTGGTTGGTATCACATGGGGAGAGGAGATCGTGGAGGCAATAAGATATCTTTGTTGCAATTGAGATAGTGTGCGCTGCTTTGAGTGACATTTGTTACGCTCATGTACTTCGTGACGCTAATGAGTTAGCTGATGTTTTGGCTAAAGAAGAAGTCGGTAAGGTCTCGGTGTTTGAAGTTCTTAATTGATTGAGGTTTGCTTCTTGTTGCGTGTCTTGGGCGTTGGTAAAGGGGGCTTTTTTGTATGTGCTAGCTGTTAAAGGTTGTTTTGGCATGGTGTCTTGTTGTTGATAGGTGCCGTCAGTTATAGGTGTTGTTAGGTGCTTTTGTTTTCTTTACATTGGATTGTTATGTTGGGTTCTTTTTCCCGTTAATAAAGTCATATAAAATACTTATTTTTACAATATAAAATAATTAAAAATTAAAAAAATCGAATTCAATTTAATTAAAGTAATCACAATTTATAAACTTACGGGCTATAAATCGACCAAACACTACGGTTCAAAATCGATTTTCAATTTTTCAGTTTTTTTACTCAGCCCCAGTACAAGTAAGAGACGACACTGATTTTCTTTCTTTTAAATTAAACACATGATAATTGGTAAGTGAGAACATTTAATAGAAGGGTAAATTATATGGTTGGTCCCTTTGGTTTTCAGACTGTTTGATTTTGGTCATTAATTTAAAAAATATATTTTTTGATCACTTATGTTATCGATTTATAACATTTTGGTCATAGAGTTGTAACTCATTAGTATATTGACGTGGCACATTAGTCAAAAATATTTTTTTTTAATTTGACTCGTGAAATTTAGATAAAATATCAATTTAATCCATAATTTTTAGAAAAATGTATATTTAACCGATAAACTTTAGATAAAATTTCATTACCGCTAGTCGTCGTTCACCCCACCGTCAATTGCCGTCAGTGGCAGATCTAAAAATTCAATAATGGGGTTCAAAATATATTTTTCCTGAAATGAGTATGCAAAAATAAAACTTTCTTCTACATACTAAACAAAATTATTTTTCCCCAGAAAAATAACACTAAAATAAAGTTATTTAAAAAAATTAAAAATGGAAATGTGAATGCACCCTACCAGAGCTGGATACAGTGACTGTTGTTCACCCTGTCGCGGACCGCCGCTCACAACTATAATAAAAAAATAGAAATGAAATAATTAAACACAATTTTTTGGTGGCTAAAATGAATAATCAACGATCAAACGCAAAGACTCTTCTTTATTATGTTTCCTTACTTTATCCTTCCTAAAATTACATCATTGAAGAAAACGAGTTTTGAGTTCCTATTTTCAAAAGCCTAAAAACTCTATGAACTTTACCCCTTTTCCCCAAAAGTTTCAAAACCTTGAGCCCCCGTCGGCGGTCGGCTGCTGAGTTATTCAGTGGCCGGTCTTCATTTTTTTCTTTCCTCTTTCTTTCTTTGTTTTTCTTCTGTGTCAGCTTTCCACTTTTTCTATTTTCTGGTGTTCCGTTTTTTCGGTGACTTGTTCATTGAGAGTAGGGGTGTGAAATCAGGTAATCGTTCAGATTTCAAGTTTTAAGTAATGTCAAGTCAGATCAAATTAGATACGAGTTATGTCAAGTTAATTTAATAGTTCGACTCGGATCAGGTCGAGTTCGGGTCGACTCAGATTTAGGTCAGTATCAGGTTGATTTCAAATCAGATTGAGTTTGGGTTCGGGTCGGGTTAATTTCAAGTCGAGTAAGCTTCGGTTCAGGCCAAAACGGTACAGGTCCGAATTAATTAATTAACGGGTTAATTCAGGTTTGGATGGACTTCAGGTCGGGTCACGTTCAGGTCTGGTCACGTCGTTGACGGATAAAATTTAGGTCGGGGAATATCGATTTCGGTTAAAGTTCAAGTTGGGTCTTACCGTGTACAAATAGACTTCGGTATGGTAGTTATAGGTAAATTTCAGATAAAAATAAAACTTTAAGGATTAATATAAACCAAAATATTCCTTAGAATGCCGAAATATTTTACAATTTAAAAGATATATATATATATATAATTATGACTAAATTGAATTAAACTAAAATTTAAAAGTGAATGTTAAGACTAAAATGAAAATTTAAACAAGTGAGGACCTAAAAAGTAATTAATCACTAAACAAAAAATTAGGAGGAAAATGTCAAATGAGTAATTAATTATTGAATCAAATTTAAAAAAATTCTATTTAAATTTTGGAGGGAAATAACCTAAAAATTAGGGGCTTAATTCCCTCCAAATTTTTGTCCTCCCCACCAATTATTTTTTTCATGATTTTAATTAAAGTAAAACGGTGAGAGGGAAAGTTTCTCACCCGCGTGGATTTTTAAGTTAGGATAAATTATTTTTTAGCCCTTCCAACTTTATATGTTTTTAATTTAAGTCCCAAATTTTCACTTTTAGATTTTAATTTAATTCAATTGAATCCTAATTTAAATTAATTTAATTGAAATTTCATATTTAGTTTTAGAATTCTTTTAACTATGTCCATGATTTATGCTTCTAAGTTTTAATTTAGCTCAATTAGATCCTAAGTTTAATAAGTTAATTCAATTCGAATATTATTATTATACCATATAAATTTTGATTTAATATAATTAAACACAAATTTTTTATTTGGATGTAAATATGTAATTGTACACATGAAAGTTGAAACTTTAATTTAGTTCAATTGTACACATGAAGCTTTGATTTAAATATTTAATCAAATTCAAATGCATAAATTAACAAGTTGAATCGAATTAATCTCGTAAATCAATAACCCTATACTAAACCATAAGCCATTAATATTAAACCCAAAACCATAAACCTTAAGGAATCGAAATTAATCTCATAAACCAATAACCATAAGCTAAATCATAAACCATTGATACTAAACCTTAAACTTTAAGGAATCCAAATTAATCACATAAACCAATAACCCTAGACTAAACACTAAACTAAACCATAAATCTTAAAGAATCAGAATTAATCTCATAAGCCAATAACACTAAACTAAACCATAAATTGTTAATATTAAACCATAAATCATAAAGCTGAATGAATTATGTTAACAACATTTAGATATTTAATAAAACTTTTAAATATTTTTATATACTATAATTTATATATATAAAAAAGTAAACATATTAATTTAATGATCATAATTAATCATGTACCTTAAATTGTGAAGATGTATTTTGTCACACTATAATATAATAAATTTATAATCTCACAAATTCATCGATTGTAATTTATTAGTTATTACAAGTCAAATAATTATCAAGTCAAGTAAATATCAGATCAGTTCAATAACAAGTCAGATCATTTACAGGTTAAGTCAATTACATACTAGGTTAATCTCGGGTTTAGGTTCATTCAGAGCGGATGCAGGTCGGTTCGGTTATCACATTATCAGGTTAAATTCGAGTTCAGGTCGTTTTCAAGTCGGGTACAGGTCGAGTTCAGATCCAAAAATTCTAAGTTCAACTCGAGTTTAGATCAACACCAGTTTAGACTCGAATCAATTTTAGATCAACACCAATTTAGACTCGAATCAATTTTAGATCACCACCAACTCATGTCATAAGGAGTTCTTACTAAGTCAATTTGGGTCAATTTTGCAGGTGGAGTTCAGCTTTTTACCTCGCTAATTAGGAGCTTCTCCCTGACATCCACGACCTGGTTGTGGGCTCTTTGCGGCGAGGCGAAAGCTTGGGTGCGGAAGGAAAAGCGTATTTCGTCTTTCCCCTCACACGTTTTCTTCTCCTCGGTCTGGCTCTCCGTGGCTTTGTAACCGTTTTCAAGACTACATTTCATTCATCTTCCAACAATGGATAGAGCTTGTTTTGTTTTGGCCGACGGTGACCGTTAGCCCTTCCCCGGCTCCTCCTCCTTCGCTTTGTCCATCGTGCAATAACGATTTCCAGATCAGAACGCATTGACTCCCTGATGATTTTTCTCGATGCCTTCTTCCTCACGAGACATCATCGGCGTCTACTGAACAGACATGGAGTTGAAGATGGGCTGGCTCAGATCGTGCTTCGGTCTTGCTGTTTTTTGAGATTGTTTTGGCTCCGGTTATGTCTCAGCTTGATGTTGTTTTTCTCCTTTTAATTCATGTTTTGTTCTTGCATTCTTGTGGTGTCTGGTTGGGTTGTTTCTTTGTTTCTGGTCTTTGTCTTTGTGTTGTTGTTGTGTTTCTTTGTCCTTGTTTTTTATTTTCTCGTTTATGTGTTTGTTTTGCTTGAATGTGATTTTGTTGTTTATGACATTTTTCTGTTAAAAACCCCATAAAGACAAAGCTTAGAAACTCGTTGTTTTCAATTCTATGTGTAGAATCCAAGTTTGATACTACGCACACAACCTACTTGATAAAATTCCTCAAAAACTGTGCATTTCTTGTTTCCACCAATTTGGTGCCACTTTTTGACGCAGATTGTTAATACCCAAAAACCACTATGTAATTCTTATTTATGAATCAAAATCAAAAGATCAAATGGGTGAGATGAACAATGCGACAGACTCTTAGATACTCATTTCTTTGGAAGATTAGGAAATTAAAAATGGGGAAATGTTTTTTTGTTTTATTTTAATGTTTTCCTCAAAAATTGTGGACTCTCATTTATGAATCCTAAATTCTTTGGAAGATCAAATAAAAGTTTCATCTTATTTTCATGTTTTGGGGATCAATATGTCTTATTTCTGCAAATAGTTCAACTTAATGGATGTTTTCAGACCGAAGTTGGTTCTTTGAAAGCGGAGATTGCAACTGGGACAGGTACCTATTATACCTCACTTTGGGAAACCACTTGTTTCTGAATCTGCCGTCTTAAACTCATTTTTGCTTTGTTTTTGGAAATACAGGCCACGATTTAGTTTTTCTTTATCATTTATCCAATTGTATACTCCCAAAGCGAATCATGTTTAATTATGGGGCAGAAACTCATCATTCTTGAAGGACCCCATGTATCCATATATGGTGTGCGATGACCTTGAACTCAAACGTCCATTTAGGATGCCTTGTGAGCACGCCATATAAAAAAATAATTTTGCATTGCAAGTTTGTAATAATCTGAAGGAACGCACAGACACCTCTAGCAACAGTAGTTGTAGAATTCCAAACATGTGTCCTTGTATTGTGTTTGTGAACACCGAACATTGCATGCGTTCGAACAATCTATATGTATACCAAAAATACTGTTAAAAATAACTTTTTGTATTCAATACTTGACCCGGTATAATCGGACATACTTATTTCACCATTCATATCCGTGAACTTTAAAAGTAAAATTTATATTATTTTTCAAGCCAGATAAGCTTGGTTTTAAAATAATTGATTAAAATTCAACTTGAACCAAATTACTATAGTTGGAAAAATAGACTCTTGCAAAGCAAAACATTAACATTGACTGCAAAATAATTCGTCATAAATAAATTGTGCTTAATTGTGTCTTGGTATAAAATTATTGTCTTAGATGTAAATTCATCCCCATTGGTGTAATTGTTGCACTGTAAAACGTCTCTCAAGGTTAACACAATCTCTCCAAAAATTATATACTCGAAATCTAGAGCGGACGATGGTGATATTGCTCTTCTCAGATGATTGGAACTCTAAAAAGAAGATCAAAAACAGAGTAAAACACTTGAAGTAAAGAGTGTTGTTTGAGCAAATGTGGTTTGCTGAATGATTTGAAAGGAGGCGGAATGCCTGGTAATAGGCGAAAATCTGAGCACAAAAGCGTCCAAAAAAACACCCTTAAATTTTGTTTAAGATTCCTTTACAATGAAGGAAAAACTTTACGGATATTCTCCAAGTAGATAATACACACACGAAATGAGTTAAAGATACGTACAAACACAAGTCAAGCCGGACGAACGGAAACGGGAACGGCGACGCACGCGCGTGATGATCTTGTTATTCTACCATTCAACAATGAAGGAAACGAGAGGCTCTTATAAATCCTTCCTGAAGCACTGTCCTACACAATGTGGGATTTACATGCAAATATTTATTTTTTGCATTACAAATATTCTCTTACTAATGCGAAAGAATTAAAAAAATTGATAGATATTTAGAATGAAAAAAACATGAGAAGAGCAACAACGAGATCAACCGCATAAGTACTAGTGAACGTATCTTGAACTAATACGTAGTGAAAATGAGCATTTCTTCTCTTAAACAAGTAAATGAATCTTGAACTTGTTAAGATGAGGGCGAACTCATAACATACGACTAACCTTATTCATCCACCAAAGTCCTCGATAAATCAATAATATATATATAGCCATAACACATAAGGATTCTAATAAGTGTACTAGAAAGACTTTCAACATCTTCCATTGAAGGTGGTTAACTCTTCTCACTTATGTAGGTAATTTCATCATGTTTATCTCAATATAAACCGTCTAGATTAGGGCTATGAAATCATTAAGAGTATTTTAGTAAGCTCATTGTCACAATAAAATAGTTGAATTCTTCAAGTCCATTTTAAATAAACCACCCAAAATTTGAGATAAGAATTCATAATAATAAAAACTCAACATCTTGTATCGGTGAATTCAATAAGTCCTTCTCAAATAAGATCACTCAAACTCTTAGGACTGAATCCATTAAGAGTAAAAACCCATCATTCCTAATGATGAGTCCATCTAGTCATTCTCAATATGACAACCCAAACACTAGGCTATGAACTTATTAAGAGAATATATTAATCGAAAACGGTAAATTCATCAATTCTTTCTCACCAAGACAATCCAAAACCTGGACTATGGATTTAATATGAGCAAAAGCTCATCCTTATGCATGTACATTGTTCATCATAGGGATATGTTGAATTGTACACTACGAGTCCTTCCATGATTTAGTTGACCACATTGAACTCAGACAAACTAAGCTGAGTATCCACCATGAATTTCTCAATCAATGAGCTTTAAACCCATCCCCTCGACAAACCCATAACCAATCTCAATTAAACCTTTTGGTTAATAAATAAGCTAGATTCTCATAAGTCCTTTCAAACTCCAAAATGAGTGTTATATCTCTATTTAATATACTTATTCCTTCTCAAAATAGGCTTGGTTTTTTATACCATACATTAGTATTTTATGATTCATGTAATAACACAAAAGATTGTCGAACTTTCTTATAAGAAATTTCAATATATAAATTCCAATACCACTTTGCCTCTTACTTGACTAAGTCAAGAGCTATCATTTCAGACTCCACGGTAGAGCTAGTCAAACGTATGTCTTACAAACTTTCACAAAAGCAGCTTTACCCAAAACACATATCCAATATAAGTGTTTCACCACTAAATTATCGATTACCCAGTTTATATCACAATATCCATTTAGGATTGTAAAACTAATATTTAATTTTGATATAAAAAAGGATTTCAATGACCAATTTGTAGAATTGGATAAATGTTTAAGCACTCAAAAAGTCTCACAAAATAATAAAGATTAAAAAAATTGAAAATTTTTTGTTCGAATATAAAATTATACTCACATATTTTTCTTTACTATTTTTCAATTTTCTTTTCACCAATTTTTTAATACTTGTTTATGATTTTTAAACTATACAAAATGTGTTTTTAACAATACCTTGATCATTGGATTGAATGTGATGTTTATGTATACATTATTTTTGTGGTTTGATTTCTTTTTCATGTCTTTGCCATGGGTCCTAAGAAAAGAGCGAGAAAAGAGATCACATCTAGTTCCTCAAATCTAAATCACAATCTCGAAAACAATGGTAAAAAACCAAACTTAAACTATATTTTTCAACATTGTTTTAATGAACCTCAATACCCTCGCGCCATCGATCCTTTTAAAAAATACCAAGATTTCAAAATCCGTCATGAGCGCATTGTTTCTATTCCTTTCATGACTTCTAATAAATTCAATTTTCGTTATCTTTAACTTTTAACTCTATGGAAGTTCACGCTCTTTTTGAGCATACCCGATATACTTTATAAAAACATCATCCTTATTTTTTACTCAAATGCCCAGTGTATTTACAACCAAGACAAAACTGATATTATTGCTATAGAATCCTACCTTATGGGCACAAAATTTCAACTTGACTCTTCTTCTATAACAAATCTTTTGGGTTTAGAGGATGTGGGAATAGATGATGAGGATTCTTTGGGACATACTCAAAGTGGCTCCGTAACCGTTCTTGAAGCTCATGATCGCTTCTTTCACTTTCTTATCACTTGGTGGTTTCGACCATCCGATGGTAAATGATCCACGATTCGGCAAGTCGATGATTTTTGGCTTCGTTGTTTCCCTAAGGATAAGCATCCAAACCTAGCTCAAATTATGTTTTCTGAGATAGTTTTCCTTGTTCAACATCGTCATACTACTCTTGTGTCATCCTTTACCTACAACATCGCCTTGAGCTATATGTTTCACAAGATGAGGATTAACTGCTCTTATGATCTTGCTTTGCCTCTCACCGATCCCATTGATGATCACTCTCTTCGGCGTGCAAAGTTCACCATATACAATAGAGAATGGATTCGTATTACAGATCTCCCTCATGATGCACAACCCGATCATGTTGATCTAGAGGCACCGGTTGCTCAAACTTCCCTTGATGCTCTCATGGCTTATCTTGATGAGAAGTTTTCCACTTTGGATGCGAGGTTGGATTCTAACTTTGCTCTTATGGATACTCGTTTCACTTCCTTAGAAGCTAGTGTAACCTCTATGGAAGACCATCAAGCTTCTATGGACATGATTCTCACCGCATTCCATGGAGAATGGCGTGGTCATGCTCTTGGTGATGATCATGAGGAAGATGAAGATGAGGATAAAGACGACGAGGATGTTCCTTAGGATTATTGCATGTCATACATATCATATCATATTAGGTTTTAAGTTTTATGAACCCATATTCTTATTTGAATTCCTATGACTTTTGTTATTTTCTTTGGTTTATGTTTTTAAGTTGGATTATTATGTTGTTTTGAACAATGCTTTGAATTTATGTTGTTTTATTTAATGCTTGGAGTTATTTATTGCTTTATATCATGCTTTATTTACCCTATTGATTTTGATCTAACAAAAAGAGGGAGAAGAGTTGAGATTATTTTTTTTTCAAAAACGTTTTCAAAACAAACTATCTTTTAGCCTTAAAGAAATGAGGAGTATTTTTCAAAAGACTTAAAAATTTACTTTGGTTTTGTTATATCAAAAAGGAGGAGATTGTAAAACTAATATTTACTTTTGATATAAAAAAAGATTTCAAGGACCAATTTGTAGAATTGGATAAATTTTTAGGTACTCAAAAAGTCTCACAAAATGACAAGGATTCGAACTTCAAATTGTTTCTAAGTCAAAAACTAAAACCCCAAATATTTTCTAAGTATTTTTTGTACTCAAATAGCTCAATTCGGTCAAGGCATATCAATATACCCTTGGTCATATCGATACAAATTTTAGCTACTGGAAAAACATTTTATACAAAATAGCTATTGGGTACCGATACACTTGAAGCCGTATCGGTACACCATTCATACTTGGGAACCAAATGGCCTTTGAGTATCGGTACGATTATCTGTGTACCGATACGGGGTGTTTAGATTTTTAAGATCTTTTGATAATAAATTTTTGACCGTTACCTTGTCAGTTTATTGGAACCATAAGTTCAAAAATTGATTATACTATATCAATGCGCTCCTAAGCGTACTGAAACTTTTTTCCACTTACTTATTTCTCAGATTGTAGTGATCAAAACTCGTACCGATACGGGCTAAGCCATATTGATACGCCTTTGTAAAATTCACTCTTCGTACCGATACGCCTTCCTGCGTATCGATACCCCTTTGTATAATGGCTATTTCTTCTTATGGCAGGTATCGATACAGCTCTTCGTGTACCGATACGCCTTGCTACCTAACTGCATTTATTGCAGGAAAAATGCAGCCCAACGGCTATATTGATGATCTCAACTACCCAAACGGTTAGAAATCAATGAGAGGGTATATATAAACAAGTCTTTAAAGCTACAATAACAACTATTGAACAAGTCTTAAGCATTCAATCACAAATCCAACCATCTTTGAGCCTATTAGAGTCAGATCTTGTAGCCCACTTGAGTATTCAAACTTGTAATCATTTTTATTCAAGTATTGGGTTTGAGTGAACTTGTATTTGGAAAAACACTTCACCTTTGAGAGGATTTTCTGTTTGCTATTCATTTTCTTGTAAAAGAGAGTTGCTTCTCAAAGCTTTGGGTAGAAAGTTTTGAGGTTGTACAAGGTTGCCTCCTTAGCCTAGAAAAGGGGAAGAAATTCAATAGAGATTTTGGAAAATCCTTAGTAGGAAGCTAATGTAGTGAATGTAAACCTTGTTAGAAGGTTGAACCACTATAACTCTTGTGTCTCTATTCTTTTTATTTTCCAATTTGCTTCCAAACTTTTTAATTGCCAATTCAACCCCCTCTTGGCCACTTTCACCATTGATTGATCATCCCAACAGGATTTCAAGGTATTCTCGATAAATTATCAACTCCAAGTAATAATCTTCTCTCTAAATACTTAAGTAAGTACTTAAGATTTCCCATAAATATATATTACATGGATGTGGTATGTTTACATTGATTATAGGTCATGTCAAACATAAAACTCTGAATAACTTTAGCATTCCCACAATGTAAGACATTATTTCCTATAATTTTTTCGGTTAAATACGCCTATGGTATATGAACTATACTCGATTCCTCAATGTCATACATTTAGTTTTTTATTCTCAATTTCATACATGAACTTTTTCATCGTTAATGTGTTTTCCCATTTCCATAACAGAATCTAATATGGACCCTTTGGACCAGTCATAAATTGACACTTGGTATTTATTTTTTAAAAAATAAAATTTTCCTTTACTTAAGATATAATTGCATGATTATTGCTTAACGTTTCAAAAATTTTCAATTTTACCCTTCAATTTTTCTTTTTTATTTACTATAAATAATTAATGTGTAAAAAAAATTAAAAAAAAGTAAATTATTTTCTTTAAGGTTTTTTTCACCTACTATCCCTAAATTTTAGGTTATATTTTTTCAAAACTTTTCTCTATTAATCTCCCTTCTTCTCCAATTATCGCTGTTTAAACAACCTTCATTGTCGAAACCACTATTGTCTGTCATAGTCTTCCTCCAATCTAATTGTCTTTTCACTGACTTCTTCCGAGCAAACTAAAAAAATCAGCGCCTCATCTGATAAGGCACACCTAATGTGTCGGTTTAAATTTAAATGTTCTCCTACGAATTCGAAAAAAATAAGACTTCCAATTTTCACCTATTTTCATTTTGCCACAAAATATCACCCCTTTGGTCTAAGGCATCTTTTACATATAAATACGGTGGAAGATTATGAATGATCTAAATTTTTTTAGAGAATTCTCTAATACTAGTTTATTTTAAAAATTGTGTGAAAAGTTATAAGAGTTATAAGATACTTTTAGGCTTGTAAAGTATTATTAAAAGTAAAATATTGATCGCATGATTATATTGATCTCCACCATTTATTGAAGAGGTGGAAGACTATAAATAGATGACTTTGGTCGCTTGGCAGGCATCCTAATTCTAGATATCCACATATTTTATGCATACTTTTTAAAAAATTCTCCAAGTTAATAAAATTATCTTTTTAAATATTTAATAATTGAGTTTTATTTTTACTACTCAAAGACTTTAAAATTAAAAATTAGTTGAGTCTCTTGATATCTTAAAGTGTCTAGTCTTAAACTGTATGTGCAATATATATATAAATTGGTACCTAAAATCCATCCATACTTAATCCCTTATAATCTTATTAATTTTTATTGATACCTAAAATCCAATTCAAACGCTCCAATCCACTCTAGCTATTCCACGTATACCCCAGTTCTCTCCCCAAGAACTTAATGCATACCAAAAGTCTTTCTCTTGTGTTGCGTCCCTTCCAAATCTGATGATTTGAACAACCCTTCTCCAATATCGAAACTCCCTGTCGACAAGCATTGCTACATCAACAGGTTCTTATTCACCGCCATCAACAACTCCTTCTGAGAGTTGTCATTATCCGAAATCTTGTTAAAACTTCTCATTGGCTTATATGGTGAGACCTTTAATCAAATAAATAAATAAGTATATAACATTTTTTATAAATATAAACATATTTTTATTTTAAGTTAATTGCATCACACGTCCCTAAATTATGACCTTCATTCTAAATTGGTCCTTAAACTTTTAAAAGTTTCAATTTCATCCTCAAACTATAGTCCTCATTCTAAATTAGTCCCTAAACTTTTGAAGATTTTAATTCCATCTCAAAACTTTGACTCCCATTCTAAATTGGTCCCTAAACTTTTAAAGATTCTAATTTTATCCCCTATCAACATCTACTAATAATATCTCATGTTAATAAAATCGTTATGAAAGTTGTTAATTTTTATGTAAACATTGATGTGTATTATGTAATAATATGATGCGACATAAATGATAATTTGAGGATGAAATTGGAACTTTTAAAAGTTTGGGGGACCAATTTAGAATGAGGGTCATAGTTTAGGGATGAATCTGGAGCCTTCAAAAGTTTGAGGACTAATTTAAAATGAGATCATAATTTAGGCATAAAATTGGCACATTCAAAAGTTTAGAGACCATTTGAAAATGAAGGTCATAGTTTGAGGATGTGTGGTGCAATTAACTCTTTTTATTTTTGAAATCTAATACCTTTAAAATAAGTGGTGGTTTACATCGTATTGCTATAAACGAATAGTTATCTTCTCGACTAATCCTATTTTCTACAGTCCACTTAAAAGCCTTATTAATATTTGATATAAACATATTTTGGGATCATCACTTCTCTGTTAGGATCGTAATAATCTATCAAATGTTGAGTTGAATTTTTGATACACTGCCCTTTGTATTTGGTCAAATGAGAAGTGATGATATCATCGGTGACAATGGCCCAACAAAAATCACAATGAACTTCATATATATTATTCAACCAAGAGCGGATATGACGCCCTAAAAACTAAGGGAGAAAATTTACCATGATAAGTAAAATTGATAAGAATACACCCGATCCACTTTAGTTATTCCACCGTCACTCCAACCCTCTTCCCAAGAACACATTACATACAAAAAGTCTTTCTTTTCTGTTGCGTCCCTTCCATATCTGATGATTTGAAGAGCATGTACCCCTCCAATTTTGGTTGGAAAATTAGTTGGACCTAAATATATTCCCCTCTAACAAAAAAAAATTAATTAAGTTATTGTTACAAAAAAGTACAATTTAAATTAAATAAATAATAATAATAACTAACCCATTTCTAATATGGAAACTCCTCGTCAACAAGCATCGCTGCAGCAATAGGGTGTTTATTAACCTTGAGAACAGCACCCTTTGAAGCTTGTCATTATTCGGAATCTGGTTAAAATCTTCTATTGGCTTATATGGTGGGACCTTTAACCAAATAAATAAATGATTATATAATATTTTTATAAATATAATATAATTTTATTTTTAAAATCTAACACCTTCAATTTTGGTGGTGGGTTAGTACATTTTGCTAAAAACGGATAGTCATCTTCTCGACAAATCTCATACTTCACAATCCAGTGCTAATACTTAATGTAAAACATTACGTAGGATCGTTAAGTTTTCTATCAGGATCGTAATAATCTATTAAATGTTGAGGCGAGTTCCTGATTTTCTGCCCTTTATATTTGTGCAAGTGTGAAGTGATGATATCAGCGACCACAATGTCCCAACAACTTGATTAAAAAAAGTATAAAAAATGTTATAATAGGATAAACTTAATAAAAATATATCTATGCTTACCGCACTCCTTTTGATCTCTAAATGGAGCCATCAAATCTTTCTAGTTCACTTTTTTTGGATTTGGTAGCTACAAAATTTATATCAAATTATTAAAATTATTAGGAGTTTAGAGTTCAACAAATATTCAGATTATAAATCATTTGAACTCATAAAAAAGAAGCTACAATATTCCTAACCACTAATACGAAATGCTAGAACTTCGACAAGGCTATGTATCATTAGCCTTTTTCCATCAAAGCAAACACAAAGATATTGTCATAGTTCTCAAGACAATATCTCATGAACAAGTTCTATCATGCGACACAACACCTCTTTTTCAAACACAAAGATGTCATCAAAGCTACGGACGAAGATTATTATTAAACATATCTATTTTGAACACAAACCAAACAACACACATTCAAGGATTGTCTAAGTAAAGAGATCATAGCTCCTTTAGAACACAAACCAAATGACACACATTTTCCATAATCATTATCCTATCTTCAATGTTTAATTTTTATCTTGTTCGTGCCATTTTAGCCTATTCCAATTTAGCATCTTATTAACCTAGTATTCTCTTAATCACCATGCATCATTTAAGCATAATCAAGGATGATAATTATCATGTCCATGCTCAGACAAAAGTATAGGCTCACACCAAGTTATTGCTCAATGATCACACACATACTATCGGGCACTAAGGAAGGTTATCTAACAAGTTTGTTACGCCTAATCCAAGGGCTGATATGACTCATACGTACGTACCACTTGACCTAGGATTCGAAGCAACAATATACCTACATTACAAGAAAGTTGTGACTTCTCCCTCGATGCGATCTTCCATCTAAGAACAATTCTTTTCCCATTGCCTAAATCTGAGCCTTACAAAGCGTGCTCGGACCAACCGAATAATGATCATTCATCACTTTTCCTTTTTTATTCCTAGAAGACCCAATAAATCCTTACTCTCAATCCCTCATAAGAACTCAAAGGCTTAACAATGGGTTTTCACCCTTGCATTTCATCGGAAGATTTGCTAAGGATTTTTGGCCAAATTCGATCTTTGCTCTTAACCTTTTGCATTTTCAAATTCGACAAAAGAAGAGAATGTTTTTTAAGAGAAGGAAAATTTAATTAAAAGGAAATAGACAAGGTTATTAAGGTGATTCGGTGGGTACTGGAATTTTCCTAAGGGAGTAAAAATTTCCCACATGTACAAGGGAAGAACAAGATTGACCCGAAAATTTTCCTTTTTCTAATTGTGATTTAATTATTAGTCAACAAACAAAAGTAATGAAATTCACTTAGTAAGGTTTTCTGATAAAATTTTAAAAATGTCAGTCTCACTTAAACACCTTTTTAGTAATAGCACTTAAGTCCCTTTATTTTATGCATTTCTTCAAAATAATTAAGTCTAGACATAAACTAAAACAATAAGCCATGTCTAAACCTCAAAACAAGATATGATTTCACCTAAACTAATTGAACATAACACCAATCTTAAAACGAATCATAAGCATATTCACCCAAAACTGAAAACATCAATATTATAGACAAGCTCATATCTAAAAAAAAAACAATTCATTTTATCACGTAAGAACTAAACTCAAAAACTGCCAAAAATAAGGACCAAGTAAAAGAAAATTAAAAATTATAAAAATGGAACTTACGGAGAATGGTACCACCGTTTGGACAGCTTTAATATAATCTGGCATGTTTATTTGATGTTCTGGGAGCCTAACGGTAGTGCAAAGAAGAATGGAGATGAAGGTTTTTAGTGGTGCAAATGAGTATGGAGAAAGATTTTTGGTGGTGCAAACCAAAATGAGGATGAAGATGAACATAAGGGTTTTTATAGAAACAGTAAGGTTGGTTATGTAAGCTTTCCTCTTTTGGAAAACTAAAGTCACTCAATACAATGCTAGTCAAATTATTCCCTTTTTGTTTTTCTTTTATTTTTGACATAGATTTAGGTTAATTTTCAATTTGTTTATGTAATTAAAATATATAAATGACGTGTAATAGTAAAATCAATGGAAGTTTGATGACTGTGATGATTGTAATAGAATATACCATACTATTTTACGGTTGTATTAGTTATTTAGAATATAAATAGTTTGTTAAGTTTGTTTAAGTTAGTTTTATTTTATTTTTTTATTTTCATTCCGTGTATAAATAGTATTTTCTTTGTATATCGAATAATAAGAAAAATTATACAGTTTCCCTTTTCTTTTAAAATCTTCTCTTTCTTCTCAAAGCTTTTTTCCTTCCTCAAAACTATTATGGTATCATAGCATTTCTCTACCTCTTGATCATTTAAAGTAAATATTGTTTCAAGAATGACGATTTGAATGATGAATATTACATTCATCCTAACGAAAACTCTGCGCTCGCGCTCACCTCTTCTTTGTTCAACGGCAACAATTACCATTAATGGGCTCGGTCCATGAAAATGTTTCTTAGTTCGAAGAACAAGTTTTAATTCGTGGATGGGAGGATTAAAGAATCGAAGGAAAACGATCCTAAATATCACACCTGGGTGAAATGCAATAATCTGGTTATCTCCTGGCTTCAGCGTGTGATTAATCCTGAAATTGGGCAAAGTGTCATCTGAATTGACAATGCATATAAGTTTTGGACGGATCTCTTCGACTGGTTTAATCAAGATGACCTAGTTCATGTCTCCGATTTACTGCAAGATTTTTATTCTTTACAGCAAGGTAACCTTTTGGTCATTGTTTTTCATACGCAATTGAAGGTTCTCAATGATGAGTTGTGCAATTTAAGACCATTATCTGTTTGCGAATGTTCTTCCATGAAATACAGGAAACAAGATTTCTTTCTTAGGTTTCTTAGGGGTTTGAATGAGAGCTTTTCTGTTCCTAAATTCCAAATTTTAATGATGAAACCACAACCTTCTATAAATGAGGTTTTTGCTATTGTTACCCAGCATGAAAGGTCGATTAATTCTATCCACATTAATAGTGATTCCAACGTATTATTGGTCGATAGATATAATGAGAAAACGGAGATCAGAACTCTGCCTCTAGACATGATAATAGATCTTCTGGTCCTAAGAAATTGTTCAACAATTCTAAGAATAAAAGACTTGTTTGTGTCTATTGTAGTTTACATGGTCATATTATTGAAAAATGTTACAGAAAGCATGGTTTTTCTCATGGTTATAAGCATAAGAGTCATATTAGTAAAACCAATCAAGTAGGTTCTTCCAGTAATGAAGATTCATTGAGTACTGATTCTTTGTTTAAAATTAGACACATTATGTTACATTTACAAAGGAGCAGTATGAGGATTTATTGAATATGTTGCAAGAGAAGAATCATTTTGTGCAGCCTTTCATTCAGCATTCTTTTGTTAATGTGCTTTCTTCTGCCAATATGATTACCTTTGCTTTTGATTCCAAACCAACTGAAGAAATACGCAACATTCTTACTTATTTTATTTTTAAAGAACCTTTTACTCTCTGGATCATTGATTCTGGTGCTACGAACCACATTGTTAATTCTTTGGAATTTTTTTAAAGACTATCGGCTTGTTGATAATAAATTTGTTAAACTTCCTAATAATGAATTAGTAAGGGTTCATCACATAGGACCTGTCCAAATTAATACTTCTTTAATCTTACATAATGTCTTGCATATACCTAATTTTGGTTTCAATTTAATATATGTTTCTCATTTAACAAAAACAAATGCATATTGTTTAATTTTTTTCTTCTTATTTTTGCCGTATACGAATGTCCAATCATGGAAGACGATTGGTACAGCTAAAGTGGTTCATGGCTTATACCAGTTTCAGATTCAGCCTTTTATTACAAACAATATTTCTTGTAATGTCCATTCTGCTTCCTTAAATCTTTGGCATGCTAGACTAAGAAATCCTTCTTTTCAAAGGATGAAATTTTCCCAATTAAACAACTACTACTTAACAAACTATTTATATTCTAAATAACTGTAAAACAGTATGGTATATTCTATTAGATTGTGAGGTAGCTTTCAATTTCTTTTCAATGGATGTTTAAGCAATGGAAGAAATAGAGTTTGTATTCATTGCAAGTCTTTACTTCCAGTGCCATTGTGAGTAAGCTGGTTTGTTTCTTGCTCTTAATTTACGATCTGATGGTTGTTTCTTCTGTCGTTAGATTATAGACTCTAAGAGCTAGTTGATTCTGATGTTTGGTGTTGAAAAGTTTGTGTTCTTTTGTTTAAGTAGGCATTTTTGCCTTTAATTTCTATTAATAAAAAATTATTTGCTTAGCAAAAAAATCAATGTAAAAAACATAGCACAGAAACGATGTAGTAGTAGTTGTTATTAGGGATTTAAATTGTGGTTGTAGTCATGTTTTATTTATTGCGGTTAAGGATATAATGGATGTCTATCAAGCACAAGTGCTTCAGTCTAAAGTTGTACCATGTGATACGTCCTCATACCAAAAATGTATTGGGTACGGTTTGGATACCTACAAGTATTTCTGTAATATCCCTAATGTAGGCTTAGAAGTTTGCTACATTTGACTACTAGCTAATTTACTATGAAATTGTCATCTATTAAATTGTAATATTTTAAACCTTGGCCTAGGAATATGTTACTTTGGACCATAAATTTAAATTGCTAAAGGAACTAAAATCTATTAGACTTATTAAGTAGCTTAAGGACTAATCTGAAAAAAAGAAGAATTCGATGGTCTTTTTGTAAGGGACTAAACCGAAAGAAGAGATAAAGTGGTAATTTGCGTGTTAAATTTAAAATTGTTAAAGGTTCAAACACATGTCAACCAAGTAGGAGAACATATGTGGGATCAAGGATGCTTGGCCTAGGAGGACGATCCATCTCATTATCATCTTCTTCATTCTTGACCAAAACTCGTTGGAAAAAAAGGAAGAGAAAGAAAGCTTTGAAGCTATGGTTGAACTTCATGGTGAATTCAAGTAGAAGAGAAGATTTGAGTAGCTAATTTTAGAGAGGGTAAGTAATTTTCTTTTTCTCTTTAAAGTTCAAATCAACTCAAGATAACTTAGTATAATTCCACAGTGAGGGTTCTTGACATATACAAGTGGAGCGACTGCACAGAGCTCTCGAAAAATAAGGGCTCAAAAATAAAGACCATATATAAATTAGATAGTTATAATTGTTTTGAATAAAGATAATTATAAAATATTGTATTTGATAATTAACAACTTTCGAAAAACTTACATCGTCCTTCAAATTAATTGCAAAATACGAACAATAATATCTCATAAGTTTAAAATTGAATGTTTCTTGTATATTGTCGATCAAGCCATTATTTCTTTGGATGAGAGATTTGAACAACATCAATTATATGAGAATATTTTTGTCTTCTTGTTTCATTATGATAGATGACTTTTATTAATAATTTTGAAAATGCTCTTTAGAAGGGTGATTTATCTAATGTTGATGGAAATACATCATTTATTGAGTTGTAATTATTTAGAGAACTTTTACCTAAGGAAAAAAATGAGAGCAGTGGATTTATTAAGATTTTCAAAATATTTTAATTGCGACACAAATGCGACAATTTCTTATAGAATCTTGTTGACTATTCTTATTATTGTTGCTTCTACATAACGAAATTTTTTAAATTAAAATTGTTGAAGTCATACTTACAGACAACTATGTCGCAAGAAAGGTTATTAAATGGACTTGATTTGATGGCAATTGAGAGTGGCCTTTTGGAAGAAGTTGATATTGAAAATGTTGTAAATAATTTTGCTCAAAACATGCAAAAAGAGCGGCACTTCTTAAGTGAAAATATTATATTTTTAGTTGCTTATGTGTGAAATTTTGTTGTTCAAGAGACTTATTAAATTTTTTTTGTATTAAGATATTTTTTTTATAAAAAAATTATTTGGACTATAAATTAAGGGTCCTATTTTAATAAATTGAACAGGGCCTTATAAATTTTTGAACCGCCCATGTGATTCCATGAGAGCTTAGTGTTAGTAGATTGTGATATATATGAATTACTCGAGAATCTTGGTTAAGAGTTTTATCGAACCATTGTTTTAGTAAAGGAAGATTTAAAAATTGATTGATAATATGATTCTTGGATTGTTATATGCTGTTGTATTCGATTGAAATTAACAATTGATTGTTGTGATTGAAAAACGAATTGTGTCTACTTAAATCGAAAGAAAGATTAAGAATCTGCTATGTTTTGAATTTATATATATAGAATCATCCATGGCTTGAATCTAGTTATATGGGGACACGTTAGGGACTGTTTTATGGTATGAAAATATGAATGCAAATGTAGGGGACTAATCTGGAAGCATAGGATCATAAACGGGATTGTTAGGTATGCCTAATTGTACATACATGTATAACTGCCCTGTTTTGGTGCATACATGAAAATATATAGATTGTTTTATTAATACAAGGGTTATTAAGGCATTACGGGACGGTTATGAATGTATACACTTATAATAAGGGCTGATTTTGGTGATTTAAAAACAGAATGGACTGTTTTGAACATGTAATTGTGAATACGTGTAATGTATAATGTACATGAGTGAAAGGGGCTGCTTTCATGAAAATATACATATTTTGGGGACTGTTTTGATGTATACAATCATAAAGATTGTTTTGAGGTTTTCTGGACTGTTTTGTAAACAATAGAATTAAAGACTGTTTTTATGAAAATAAGGGAAATATTTTTGGGCTGTTTGACTTAGAAAAATGGATTAAATTGGTGACTGTAAAATCAGGGGAGGGGGCTGCTTATCTAATTTAAGGACTGTTTTTGCAAATTGAGGCTGTTGTGGGCAAATAAATGAATATGTAGGTAAACCGAGCTGTTTTGTAAGCGTATGTGTATACGCTAGACTGTTTTGAGTAATTAAACAAGAAAAATGTTTTAAGAATGCAAGTTTAGGGACTGTTTTTCATGAGTAAAGATGTAAAATAGACTATTTGATGAGATACATGTATACGAGCATAATAAGGACTGTTTTGCAAGCAATTAGAAACTGTTTTGCCATTAATTAAACTAATGGGACAGTTTTGTACATGAATTTGTATATACAAGAAATGGGAATTTGTCCTTGCTTGAATATGAGTCATATTAGACTGTTTTAGAAGTCTAAAGAGAACAAATTTGTTAAAATAAAATGTGGATCGAATAAGTAAAACTATGGACTGTTTTGGCATAATGGAAAAGCATGTGAACTGTTTTGATGTGTTTAGGTATGCATACCAAAATTAAGGACTGATTTACATTGAGTATGAAACTTAGTGGGCTGTTTTGAGTATGTATGTGCATATATAAGAAAATCTAGACTGTGTTGTAATGGTTCGAATGATTGTACCTTAGAGTGTTGAAATGTAGTTAGATTAGAAATGCAGTATAGTTTAATATGTAGTGCAGTTGTTATTTAATTACAGTAAAACAATTTGTAGGTTATATGGTATAATAAGTATATTTATGCAGAGTTATGCAGCCTTCAATATGTTAAATGAATGCAGTTTGCGAACCAGTTGCTGTCACTGAATTTTCACCTAACATTTTGTTTCTTACTTTCATTTTAGTTATTGTATTTTAAACTATGTCATTTTCGGTTTAGTAGCATTGTAGTGGTATTATACATGGATAAAACTTTGATACACAGGCTGTGTAAAATTAATTTTACACAAGCATGTGTATTTATACTATAAAACCCAAATCTTAAATTCCTAACCCTAACCCTAAAAAACTAAACCCTAACCTTTAAACCCTATACACTAAATTCTAAACCCTACGATCTAAACCCCTAAACCTTAAACCCTAAACTAAACCCTAACCCCTAAAACTAAAAGGCACGTGCAAACTAAAGTTTGCACGGCCTGTGTATCAAAGTTTTTTCCATTATACATATTTGTTAATATAATTTGTGATTAGCCTAATAGTTGATAAATGGTATAAAATCCAAAAAAGAAATACTTGAGAACCCATTATATTAAAGTCCTTTGAATTGTGAAATAAAGACATGTTCGCCCCGTTTACCAGCCAAGTTAGAATAAAAAAAATAAATATTGTGTTATAGTTAGTATAATTGTTAAGTTAGTATAAAACCCAAAAATATAAAACTATACAGCCCATTTATAAATATCCATTAAAAATGAATAAAAGGTCTATTATATTTAGAGTCCATAATACATTATACAAGGGCCCATTGCCCCGATTATAACTAAATAAAAACCTAATATCTTTTGTTTCTTTGTTGCGCAGCCAATGGAGGGTCGTTGGATCAAGAATCAATCCAACGGCGCGGTTTACACCAATTGGAGGGTGATGAAGCGCCCGTTCTCATAGCCGTTAGATCAAGGAGTGGTCTAACGGTCCAGATGGCTCCAGAGCAAGGCACGCGAATCACCACTCGCGCGTGACAGCCACGTGCCCAACGTTTCAACCCGGCCGTTCGTTCCATCTTCTCCGGCGAGTACCCGAGCTATTCCCGTCGCCATTTACTCTTGCCGGCATTTCCTCCGTTGAGTCGAAGCCATCAGGGACATGAAAAAGAAGGAAAAGAGGATTAAATCCCAAAATCGTAGCAAAATCCATCAAAAGTCAGAGGATGCAATCCCTAAATTGAAGCTCGGCAAGAATGAAGCAAAAATTAAATCAAAACAGAGGCAAATCGGGGTAGAAATTAGGGATTCATGCTTAGAATTCAAGCATTTCTTGTACTATAAATAGGATTGTAAAATTCATGTATCAACATCAGGAGATTCATACGAAAAACACAAATCGCATACATACACAATAAGCATTCAAATTCCAGAGGTTGTAACAATTCAACAAGTGTATTCAAGCATTTCCAGTGAAATAAAGCAATTTTTTGGTAATTCTTTCTTCTTATGTTCAATTTCGTTATTAAATAAAGAAAAATAATTGTTTTTACCTATGTTTTTATTGAAAACTTCATTGTGATTTGATTCCGACACAGCTCTGGCGAAAAAATACAATTTGAGGGTCACCAGAATCTAGGAAATTAGGGTTTTTTCTGGAAATTTTGCCAGCGACCGGCACTGGTGGATGGCGGCCGGTACGACGGATGTTCATCGTGTTCTTCATTTCATGAAGAACATGAAGAACATATCAGAGGATTTAAAAGAGCGTGGTTTTGATCCGTTTTAATAAAAGGGGAGAAAATGATTTTTGTTTCTAATAATGGCTATATATACCAACCCGTTAGACCGAACCATACCCGGTTATAACCCGCACCTTACTTTCATGGATCTTGTACCGTGGCTCTCCAGTTTTCAATCCTCCCAATTTAGTCATTTTTTCTTCAAAATTAAACACCGGATTTCTAATTGCTCTTAAATCGGCCATCCAATTTCGTCAATTTATCAATTTAATCCTTGTTCCTTTTAATTGAGCACTTTTTTTGAAATTATTTTTAAAATAAACTTAAGATTTTGTTTTCCTCTCAATTAAACCCTTAACGAAATTTTTCTTTTTTAAAAAATAATAATCCTTTCTTTCTTTGTTTCTCTAGTCATTTAATTTAAGTAATTTTATTTAATGTTAGATTTTTATGTGAGTATTTGTTTGTTTTTATGTTTAATCCTTAGGAATAGGTTCTAAAGAAATAGATTAGAGCCATTTTGTAATGAAAAAATTTCTTCATATCTTAAAATAAAACACACTTAAATACATTTAAATTTTAATAGTTAAAACGAATGTAGATATTTCTTTAGTGTTTAATCACTCATTAGGTTTTAATAAAAACTTTAACACATTAATTTTATCTGTTGGTTTGTTAAAAAGTGAAAACTTAATTAATGCGGTGTCTTATCAAGTGGGAATGACAGGTTAGTGCCAGGAGTGTTGGCGGTGATTAAAGTTTATTTCCCGGGCAATAAGACCGTTAAAATAGATTTATATTCACTTAGTGGACAAATAAAGTGGAATCATGTGAACTTGCAAAATTCCAATTTTCAAAATACTATTTTGAAATCAATTAGGTACCAATTTTTGGGCGTTGTGGGGGTGCTAATCCTTCCCCACACGTAATCGACTCCCGAACCTATTTTCTCTTATTTTTCGTGGACAAAATTGTTGTTTTAATAAATAAAACGTTTTTACTAAAATAACCCTTGTCTTAGAAGTGATTCAATCACACTTTTTAAAAAAAGATTGGTCGCGACTCCGTGTTTTCTTAAGTTTTCCAAATAACGTCAAAACCTTTCCTAAAAAGGGTTGCGGCAGCTTGGCGACTCCGCTGGGAAGTTTTTGTTTTTACAAAAGAGGGTTAGGCGACAATTTGTTTTCAAAAATGTTTTTTTATAAAAGGAATTTGCAAGTTCACAAAGGTTTCAATCTATTTGTCCGCTTAATAAATGTGATTTTATTTTACGCATTTTAAAATTGTTGCAAAAAGCTCTACTCCCGAGCATCACCCAATTGTTAAGTGAGGGGAAAATGCTTTGCTCATGTAAGAATATTGATGCTCCGTATGAGCCTAACAAGTACCTTCGGGACTCACATGCCTCATGTCTTCGTAAGGATACTGATCCTTCGAGAAGACATAGAAAGTGAGTCCTCATGAGTTGAACTTGGTTCGCTTGAAGCCTATAATGGGTAAGAACCAGGGGCTTTGCTACCCTTAGTAGGGGACAACAAAGAAAGCTCGGGTACCTTTTAGAACCTAACCAACTTTGAGAATTTAGAGCCTACCCAATAGAGCCATGCGGGAAACCTAGGGTTTTGAGTCTGGTCAAAACTATTGCGAATAATATGTGGAGACATGTCTTGGGGTGTTGGAATGTGCTGCCCAGAATTGTTCGTGAAATTATTTTGATCTTTTTGTGTTAATCCTAATCCTTTTCCTTCTTGTTTTGCTGTTTTGTATATTCATTCATGCAACATCATTCTATATCAGAAGGGGTTGATTCTAAAAAATATTTGCTCAACTTTGAAAAGCTCTTGTCATGGATGGAAAGATCCTGAAAAGTGAAGATGAGAATGCAAAAGTGCGACATTGGTCTGAGGTTAACCAGCGAACATTTGGGGGTAGTCTAGCAGTTGATCATGAGGCAGAGACTTCAGAATATGCCCACATCAGTATCAAATAGAATAACATGCAAGAGCTGCGGGAAATTTGGGAGCATTGTGATTACGAGACTAAGCAGTTGTTCCATGAAGTCTACGGTGATATAGTATATGTCCTTTATGTGAAGGTAGACGAGTCGTTTCTCAAAGCCCTGGTTCAGTTATGGAATCTCAGGTATTGTTGCTTCACTTTCAATGGAGAGGATATGATGCCCATATTTGAAGAATACTTGGCTTTATTCAACTTGCGCAAGGTAAAGCAGAATTGGGTCTATGCAAAACCTCCTAAAAACAAGAACCCACACTCAAGGCTCCAAGCTCTCGCCAGTATGAGTGATGGTTGGGTCAAGGGGTTGATACGGAAGATAGGAGGCAGCTTCAATTTCCCTTGGTTAAGCATCAGAAATATAAATTCAATTCACCCTGACAGAGAGAAGAGAGTTGATCTCTTAGCCATTGCAATTTATGGTTTAGCCATTTTTCTAAAAGTTTTAGGGAACGTTGATGTGACATTACTTGATTTCCTTGAATAGCTAAAAAGATGAGTCAACCCAGTGCCAGCTGTACTTGCTGAAACCTTCATTTCCCTTAATGCTTGTTGAAAAGTTGAAGGTGTCCGTTTTGGAGGATGTGCTTTGCTTCTACAAGTCTGGGCTCTTAGTTACTTTTGGAAATGCCCAACATTGGCTTTATCAAATGTATTTTCTCCAAATTTCTCTCATCTCTATGAGTTCCTAGCAAAAGAATGGCCAATTGCTAAGAAAAGTAAATGGATTGAAATTTTCAAAGACCGCCGCAACGAAGACATCAGATGGAGGGTTACTTGGATGGGTCATACTAAGCTTTTGTACAAGTGTGAGGATTTCAACTACTTGACGCTGCTAGGTCTCTGGGGAGGAATTGGATGTGCTTCTTTGCTGGTATCTCGTCAGTTTGGGTCTCGGTAGTTTATCCCATTCACTACTGGTCTAGGCTCATCAGAATTCGAGTTCCAAGGAGAGTTCAGATAGAAGGTTCAGACGATCAGTGATGCATGGAATCATTGTTATCATATGGAGTTAGAGTCTGATAAACATTGCATGTACACCCCTGATTACAATATTTGGACGCGCGTAAGAGTGAATGACAGAGTCATAACACCCACACCCGGACATGCTAAGTCTTTAGAGGAACACTTGAAGGTAGTCCCTACAGAAGCTGACATCTTAAGAGAAGAGCTGAGAAGGGCCAAGTTGGAAATAGAAGTCCTGCGAGAGCAGAACCAATGAGACTGGTTTGACTCAAGCCTTGATGTAGAAAAGTATAAAGGGGAGACGAAGCGAGTGATAAAATTGTATGAAGACTTAGAAAGGAAGTTTAAAGTCCAAAGGGTTGATTTCCTCAAGTTTCAGACTACTGTTCAAAATGCTGATTTGAGAAAAACTCTGGAACAGTAGAAATAGGAAATCGAGCATGCTGTGGGAAAATAGAAAGAACGTGGAAAACGGGAAATTGAGAAGTACAGACGAGCCCTTGCTGAAGAAAAGAAAAAAAAGGGTAGGCTGGCAACTGAAAATGAAAATGGCAATCTTGAAAAAGAGAAAAAAAGTGTGGCTACATAGAAAAGGAAGGCCCACGACAACAAGGTTTGTTTATTTAAGCTACATACAGCATATGACAAGACTAGTGAGAAGCTGGAGCAAAGCCAAGCTTGTGTTGCTGAGTTGCAGGCCAAGGTAGAGGACTTGAACCATTCGCTGCATAAATTTCAGAACCGTCACACTTACATAGAGCTCCAGGCCAGCCTAAATGAGAATAACTCCTTAAGAGAGCAAGTGGAAGAAATGGATAATATCATTCAGGAGTATAGAACTAAGATCTTGGTCCTTGAAAATATAGCTGATGGAGGAAATGATTATTGGTTCACTCGTCTTAAAGATAATGCCAGAAGATTCCAAGAGCGGGATGAGTTTGACAGAACCGTCATGACTCAGGTTCAGGATGTGGCTCGACGTGTGACGATGTTAGCCATTGAAGCTGCAGCCCTTCGTCAGTATATCAAGCTAGTAGGGGAGGTTGGACCAAGACTTATGTGGCTTATCGAAGAAATTAAGGAATTAGGAGTTTGTGCAGAAAAATACTTGTAGAAAAAAATGAAATTTGATGTAATAAGGACATTTTCATATTCAATAAAGAGTTGTTTCTTGAGCAGATATTTCATAGAATTGATGGCCCTTCGATTGCATTCATGCATTCGCATTGCATTTCTTTTCTTTACTTTGCATTTGTGTGTTTACACCTACGCATGCATCCATGACATAATAAAATCTAACAAAAAATAAAAAACATGACATAAATTCAAAATAGCAAAAACAACTCACAAGTACGGTACCCGGTCCCAAGCCAGAACAATGCAAGATAGAGTGGTGGCCTTGGAAGCTAGTCACAAAAGTACCCAGGACAGGTTAGACAAGCTAGAAACATACCTGAAACAACAAATGGAATTAGTTCACCAAAAGACAATTAGCTCAATTGTGGCAATGCTGGGATTCAAGGACCCAGATGCAGCAAAAGATTGAGAGGAAACCAATGCTCTGCCCCGATTCCAGGGAATGACTTTCACTCATCCTGGAATACAAAAGGAAGCTTCAACACCAAAGGCTAAGCTGACTCCCCATTTTGCTGAGTCTTCCGTCCGGAGTGAGTTTAAGTCTAATACAGAAAGAACTCACAACTATGAAGTACCCAACCTGGATAAGATTGTCGATAAGGTTAAAACTGAGAAGAAATGGGAAGACCGTTATGAGAAGTTAGAAGGAATGATTAAGTCTTTCCAAGAAGGGAATATTCATGGTGGTGTGGATGCCAAAGATCTAAGTCTTGTGACAGACTTGATAGTACCTCTAAAATTCAAAATTCCAGATTTTGAGAAGTACACTGGAACTACATGCCCATTAGTACATTTAACTATGTATTGTAGAAAGATGACGTTGTATCTTGATAACGAGAAACTGTTCATTCATTGCTTCCAAGACAGTCTAGTAGGGTCAGCTGTACACTGGTACATGCAACTAAGCCAGGTTAACATCAGATCATGGAAGGATTTATCCAGAGCTTTTAATGAACAATACAAGCATCTCCCAGACATGGTTCCAACCTGACTAGTCCTACAAGGGATGGAACAAAAACATCATGAGAGTTTCTGCCAGTATGCACAAAGATGGAGGGATGTAGCTGCTCAAGTTCAGCCACCATTACTAGAGAATGAAGTTATCCCAATGTTTGTGGAGAAATTAAAGTGTTCATTCTATGACCGCGTACTCAATCATGCAACTAAGAGCTTTGCAGATATGTTAATGAATGGAGAGCTAATTCTAGCAGCTATGAAAAATGGAAAGCTGGATAACGGAGAAACAAAGAAACCCTATAAAAAGAGAGAAAGCGAAGTCAATGCCACAAATGTTTATAATCCCAATTATTCAAAGGGCGTGGTCTTTAATAAGCCCAATGTCTCGACTGCAGCTCCAACAATTACAAACCCACCGAAGGAAGAACGAAGATATCAAGGGAACTCAAAACCTTATTTCCTTCTAATTCCAATGACGTATGCCGAATTGTTTACTGAATTGGTTAAATCCTAAATGGTGCTGCTAAGACATGTTCCTCCTTTCTCACCACCATATCCAGCATGGTACGATGAGAAGGCACAATGCGAATATCATGTATGAGTTAGGGGCACACCATTGAGAATTACACAACATTCAAGAGAGTGGTAGATGATTTAAGAAAGTCTGGGATATTGTCATTTGATACGTCGAAATATAAGGGAAACCCTATGCCAAATCACCATAAAGCAAGAGTTAATGCAATCATGGATGAGGAAAACAAGAAGGTTAATAAACATGTTGCTGAGGTCAGAGCACCCATGAGGTGGGTATGGGCTCAAATGGTGACAACTGGGATGCTATAAGGAGAAACCCAGGATCTGGAAATTGAAGATGGATTGTTTTGTGAGCATCACAAAGAGAGAGAACACAAGATTGAATGTTGCTTTGAGTTCAAGCAGTTGGTCCAAAACAAGATGGATGAAAAAGAACTAGAGTTTCTTGAGAAAGAAAACAAGGAGTGTATGTTGGACATTTGCACATCAGAGGAGTCATCCTCTAGAAGAGATTATTTCATAATGAAGCCTTTAGTTATTAAGGCTAAAGCAAGAGTTAGTGAGCCCGCAAGGGGAGTAATCTCGCGACTTATAATTAAGGAACCAACCCCGTTTCCATACAAGGATAGCAAGCAGGTCCCATGGAATTTTGCTTGCACAGTGGTAGCCCTAGAAAGATCATCTGTTGAAGAGAAAACAAAAGAAGAACCAGTCAATGAAGTGAGCTATTTTATGATGAGTAGAAGGCTCTATTCCCAGCCAATAGCAGAAGATAGAGATGCATCACAAAGAAAAGCTGTTGTTGAAGAGTTAGAAAAAGAAGATGATAGAGATTTCTTCAAAGAAAAGCCAACAGTGTACCACGAGCCAGTGAAAGAGTTAGAGGCTCAAGAATTGTTGAAGATTCTAAAACACAGTGAGTACAGTGTGGTAGAGAAACTCCATAAGCTCCCAGTTTGAATCTCCATGTTATCTCTGCTGTTAAGTTCTGAGGGCCACCGTGAGGCCTTGTTGAAGATTTTGAACCGAACGTTCGTATAAAAGGAAATCACAACCGATAAGATGGATATGTTAGTCGGTAACATTGCTATCAACAACTTTATTTCGTTCAATGATGAAGAAATACCTGGAGAAGGAATGGGTCGTGCAAAGCTATACACATCACCACAAGATGTAAAAGATATATGCTACCAGGCGTCCTTATTGATAACGGGTCGGCCCTGAATGTTCTTCTATTAGCAATGCTAAAGAAGATGCCTATAGACAGCTCTCATATGAGAGCCTATCAAAATACAGTAAGAGCATTCGACGGAACTTAGAAAGATGTGTTGGGTAAAATTGAAGTGCCTTTGCAGATTGGACCATCAACCTTTGATGTTGAGTTTGTGGTCATGGACATTAGGCCCAGTTATAGCTGCTTGCTTGGACGCTCATGGATTCGTACGACAGGAGTGGTCCCTTTTATCTTACATCAAAAGTTGAAATTTGTGATGGACGACCAATTGATAACTGTAGGTGTAGAGAAAGAAATCATTGCATCAGTAACTATTGATGCACCCTTTATCGAGATTGATGAGGGTGCGCTCGAGTGTCATTTTAGGAAATTAGAGCTAGTCAATGCAACCTTTGTTACTGAAATTAATAAGGTGCCTAAACCATAATTATCCAGCTGCGTAAAGATGCAAGTTAAACAAACTCTAGGAAAAGGAGTTGAAGATGGAAAATGATTTGGGAAGAGACACCAAGAGAGGCTGTATCCCGTGGTAATCCCAGCAAAGAATGATCGATTTGGCTTGGGATTCAAGCCCAACAATTGGCAAAGGAGGGCGGAAATAAGGAAACACCAAGAAAGAAGATAGGCAAGGCTGAAAGGAAAGGGAATTAAGTGGGAACCAATGTTATTTCCACCCCTGAGCCATACTTTCATATTTGAGGGCCTGCTGGATCTAAGTGCCCCAGTTAATGGGAAGAGAAAAGAAAGAAGGATATGTGTGAAGCGTTTGAAAATCTAAGCATCAACGTTGTAACAGACAATGAGGAATAGAACAAATACATGTCATGATTAGCCCCTGCTCTAAACTTGACAACTAGATTGCTAAAGAAATTCTTGTAGTCTTTAAGACAGTTTCAGAGTAATTCTCAAAACCCACCATGTTGCCTTTATAGACCCGAAGGCAATTAGGGATCTTATGTAAAGGGTCTATGTCAAACTTTATAATTTGGATTTCAATAAAGATGCATTACTTTCTTCCAACAAATCTTGTGTGGCAAACTCTTCCCATAAATAAAACTTAAAGATAAAACTAAAACATTTATTATATTCATCCCTTTTTCTCTATATATATATCTCTATCCCTTTTCTTTGCAGGTCTTCAGATATCAATGACTTAAATGACTCAATCCGATGCTAAAATTGACTTTGAATTACCTTTATGCTTAGAAAAAGTTGATGATGATAATGAAGAAGAATATGACTTGCCCAGAGAATTGCTTAAGATGGTAGAAGGAGAGGAAAAACATATTCTTCCGTACAAGGAAGAGTTAGAAATACTGAATCTCGGTATTGAAGAAGAGAAATGAGAGATAAAGATTGGAACCACCATTACAACCTATACTCGACAAAGCCTGATTGAGCTCCTAAAAGAATTCAAGGATATCTTTACTTGGTCATATCAAGACATGCCAGGTCTTGACACTGACATCGTTGTACATTAGCTTCGAATAAAATTAGGATGCAAGCCTGTAAAGCAAAAGCTTAGGAGGATGAAAGAAGATATGCTCCTATAAATCAGGGATGAGGTAAAGAAGTAGTTTGACGCAGTATTTTTAGAGGTAGCTAAGTATCCAAAATGGGTGACCAACATTGTCCCAGTTCCCAAGAAAGATAGAAAAGTACGCATGTGCGTTGACTATAGGGATCTCAATAGGGCAAGCCCCAAAGACAATTTTCCGTTACCGCACATAGACACGTTGGTGGATAACACAGCTGGACATGCCATTTTCTCTTTCATGGATAGGTTTTCCAGGTATAACCAGATTAAAATGTGACCAAAAGATATGGAAAAGACCACCTTCATAATACTTTGGGGAACCTTTTGTTATAAAGAAATGCCCTTTGGTCTAAAGAATGCGGGGGAAACTTACCAAAGATCCATGGTCACTCTTTTCCATGATATGCTGCATCGGGAAATAGAAGTCTACGTAGATGATATGATCGCCAAATCCTAATTTGAAGGGGAGTATTTGGTGAATTTAAAGAAACTCTTTCATAGGCTGAGGAAGTTCCAGCTAAAGCTTAACCCAAACAAATGCACATTTGGGGTCACATCAGGAAAATTATTGGTCTTTGTGGTGAGCAGGAGAGGAATTGAGATTGATTCAAAAAAAATTAAGGCCAAACAAAAGCTTTCACCACCTCAAACACAAAAGAAGGTTCGAGGTTTCCTAGGGAGGTTAAAATACACCACCTGTATTATCTCCCAGTTAACTGATAAGTGTGATCCAATTTTCAGACTACTCAGAAAGAATAACCAGGGACATGGAAAGAAGAATGCCATGCGGCTTCAGAAAAGATCAAAGAGTAGTTAACCAACCCTCCCGTATTAGTACCACCTATTTCGGGGATGCCCTTAATCCTTTATTTAACGGTGCACAAAAATTTGATGGGCTACGTATTAGGGCAACATGACGATACTAGAAGAAAAGAAATAGCGATATATTACCTGAGCAAGAAGTTCACTGATTGTGAAAACCAGATATTCCTCAATTGAAAAACTATGATGTGCTTTGGTATGGGCAGCTAAAAGGCTCAGGCAATATATGTTATATCATACTACATGACTAATCTCAAAATTGGATCCTTTAAAGTTCATGATGGAAGCTCCAGCCTTATCGGGAAGATTAATGTGTTGGCATATGTTACTATAAGAGTTTGATATCCAATATATAAGCCAAAAAGTAATAAAAGAGAGTGCCATAGCCGATTTTTTGGCAAGTCATGACTGTGATGATTATGAAGCATTAAATTTTAATTTCCCTGATGAAGACTTGATGTGTATTTCAGAAGACGATAAGGCTGCAATAGAATCTTGGGTTATGAACTTTGATGGTACAGCAAATGCATTAGGACGAGGTATAGGGGCAGTTTTGGTTTCGCCAAAAGGAGACTATTACCCTTTTATCAGTCGATTAAGATTCTTCTGCACTAATAACATGGCAGTATACGAGGCTTGTATAATGGGTCTAAGAGAGGCTATACAAAGGAAAGTCTGTACTTTAAGGGTTTTTGGGAACTCTGCATTGGTCATTTATCAGATACGTGGCGAATGAGAGACAAAAGATGCAATGTTGGTAGAATACCACAAGTTGGTCCTTGAGTTGACCAAAGAATTTAATGAGATCACTTTCAAATATCTCCCTAGAGAAGATAACCAAATGGCTGATGCTTTAGCTACTTTAGGGCCATGTTTAAAGCAAGTGAAGATCCTAAGATGATACCCATCAGGCTACATATGCTAGACTCCCCAGCCCATTGTTATGATGTGGAAGAATAAGTAGATGGATTGCCATGGTACCATGACATCTTGCAATATGTAAAATCTTAACAGTACCCACCACAAGCTACAGAGAATGAAAAGAAAATGATTAGGAAGATGGCATCAGGGTATATTCTCGATGGAGAAATTTTATGCAAAAGAAGTTGTGATCAAGTGCTTCTAAGATATGTGGATGCAAAGGAAGCTCAATTAATTATGGAAGAAGTACATAAAGGAGTTTGTGGAACCCATCCCAGTGGCTTCACCATGGCTAGAAGAATCATGCATCTTGGATATTATTGGTCAACCATGGAAGGTGATTGCATCAAATACTCTTGCAAATGCCATAAATGCCAGATTTACGCTGGCAAGGTTCATACACCACATCAACCTCTTCATGTTATGACATCACCCTGCCTTTCTCCATGTGGGGCATTGATGTCATTGGTCAGATTCATCCCAAGGCGTCAAACGTGTATCGTTTTATCTTGGTAGCCATTGACTATTTCACAAAATGGGTAGAAGCAGCTTCTTATGCAAACGTCACCAGATCTACGGTTTGCAAGTTTTTGAAAAAGGAAATTATTTGTCAATATGGCTTGCCTGAAAGATCATCACCGACAACGCCTATAATTTGAATAACAAGATGATAAGTAGAGTTTGTGAGTAGTTCAATGTCAAACATCATAACTCAGTGGTGTATCGCCCGAAGATGAACGGAGCAGTGGAGGCTACAAATAAGAATATCAAGAAGATAGCTGTAAAAATGACTGATACCTATAAATATTGGCACGAGAAGCTACCGTTTGCCTTATACGCCTATCGAACCGCAGTACGAGTCTCTATTAGGGCAACACCATTTTCATTGGTGTACAAAATAGAAGCTGTACTATCGATTGAAATTGAAATACCATCGCTCCTTATCTTAATGGAAGCAAAGTTGGAAGAAGCAGAATGGGTTCAAGTAAGATATGACCAATTGAACTTAATTGATGAGAAAAGATTGAAAGCACTGTGTCATGGGCAAATGTGCCAAAGAAGAATGATAAGGGCTCACGAGAAGAAAATTCGCCCGAGAGAATTTAAAGAATGTGACTTAGTATTGAGGAAAAAGATACTAATTCAAAGTGATTTCCAGGGAAAATGGGCACCAAATTGGGAGGGACCTTACATTGTAACAAAGGTTTTCTCAGGTGGGGCGTTAATTTTGGTTGAAATAGATAGAGATGAACTTCAGAGTCTGATAAACTCAGATTCAATCAAAAAGTATTATGTCTGAAGAAGAAGGAAAAAGAGAAAAGAAGAAAAAAGAAGGAAAGAATAAATAAAAGAAGAAAAAAAAGTAGAAGAAAAAAGGAAAAAAGAAAAGGGGTTCAAAATGAAAACTCGCAAAAGGGCGTTTTGAAACCAAAAGAGGACCTAAGTTGAAAACCCACAAAGGGTGGCTTAGGTAGTTAATAACCAGTGAGATTCTCTTAGGAACGTAACACAGATGAGTTATGAACTTTCTCGCATTATCACCATTGTCGAAGTTTGCTCAGTATGGGTAACATTCAGGATATCTCACGACATTTTGACAATAGGAGTTTTGGTTATTGATGTTTGAATATTTGTAATTTCTTTTATGTTTGCCACAATATTGATAAAGTTTTGTTTCTTAGCCCTCATTTCTTTGCCCACACCACCTCCCTTTTTGTATAAGCATCTTGCATTGAAATGAGAAATAATAAATTTGACATCACTTAAAATATACAAAATTTTTTTGGGCATTACTTTGAATTTTTTTTAAAAGGATATTGGAACTATGAGGTATTCCGTGGTTAAATTTGGAGCTTAGGGCATAAAGAGCAGTGAACACATGAAGAGATTTAGGATGGAAATAGGTTTTGCTGCAAAGATTTCCATTCAAAGATCTCTGCGGAGGCAGGAATTAGAGAACTCTCAAGAGATGTTTTGACATTACGCTAAGGCAGCATGATTGCAAAACAAAGATGCTTGCACTAGGAAGTTCGTTTTCCACAACAATGACAACAATTTTACAAAAATTGGAGGAAATAGTTAAGGATATGAGACATTGGGAGAACAACAAGATTCTAGGAAGCTTGTCACTAAACATTGATGTATCAACTACAATGATAACTTGACAAAGACTAAAAGAGTGTTGAAGAATATGAGAATAACGTTAGTCTTTCCAACCAGGAGTACAAGATAACTGGATTAAGCAGGCAAATGTGCAAAAGATTAGAAATGTTCTAAGTGAAGCAAAGAAGTACTAAGAATGAGAATAGTAAAACAGGGACGATGGAGATGACTATCTATGATTATTTTGTCAACCATTGCAATTTTCAGATGATTTCCCACGCATTAATGATGGCAAGCATCCCTCATATATCCCCACAGAGTCTTGCTCTTAGGTATCCTAGCAGTGTTACACACTTCACAAAGAGCTTCCCCGGTTGAAAATCAAGGCACAAGTCACAGGAAAAGATGAATGTAGCTATGGCATTAACCTATGATACAACATGGTGTTGTTTTGGTGAACTCCAAATCGAAGGACGTGTCCTGCATCCCCGAGGTTAAAGAAGGCAATGGTGAAGATTGCTTTCCAAGGAATGGTTGATGGAATTTTAACAACAAGAAATTGGTGAAGCCAACTAGCATTGAAAGATGGGTTATTGCAATCTTTCTTGTGATCCTAATAACATTGTACAAAGCCTTTCAGCGTAGAGAAATGAAGGAAGTCATACTGTTTCTTCTGATGGGATAGACCAGAATAGAAACTTACCATCTGTTGCCAGAATTGAGAAATTGTTTGAGATGATATGATTCAAGAAAACTAATTCTGATAAAAGGATTATAAAAAGCAAAAGAGACATGCATTGATGTTTTAGACATCCTTAGGGGCATGATCATCATAACTGCATCATATGTCAGATTTTTTGCAGGTGTGAAAGTTTTTTCTGCAAAAGAACCTGCCTATCCGTTCTGGAGTCAGGAGAATAGAATCTGGTTATCTATTCGGGCATTAGGAGAATAGAACCTGCTTATCCATATGAGCATGAGAAGGATGGAACCCATTTTTCAATCTGCTTACCTATTCGAGCATAAGAAGAATAGAACCCGCTTATCCAAGCATAAAGAGGATGGAACCTTTTTCAACCTGCTTATCTATTCGAGCATGAGGAGAATAGAACCTGCCTATCTGTTCGGGCATTTGGAGAATGGAACATGCTTATCTATTCGAGCACAAGGTGAATAGAACCTGCCTATCCGTTCAGGCATTTGGAGAATGGAATCTGCTTATCTATTTGAGCACGAGGTGAATAGAACCTGCCTATCCGTTCGGGCATCAGGAGAATGGAACCTACTTATCTATTCAAGCATGAATAGAATCCGCTTATCTATTCGAGCGCAAGGAGAATAGAACCCGCCTGTCTTTTCAGGCATTGACGGTTTGGTAATTGGTGAAAATCAGTGTCCTTTTGTTCTTTTTTCTATTCTTGTTCCACTGGAATGACCAAAGATGGGCAGATGTTGTCACTAAATTTTCACCTAACATTTTGTTTCTTACTTTCATTTTAGTTATTGTATTTTAAACTATGTCATTTTCGGTTTAGTAGCATTGTAGTGGTATTAAACATATTTGTTAATATAATTTGTGATTAGCCTAATAGTTGATAAATATTATAAAACTCAAAAAAGAAATACTTGAGAACCCATTATGTTAAAGTCCTTTGAATTGTGAAATAAAGGCCTGTTCGGCTCGTTTACTAGTAAAGTTAGAACAAAAAAATAAATATTGTGTTATAGTTAGTATAATTGTTAAGTCAATATAAAACCCAAAAATATAAAACTACACAGCCTATTTATAAATATCCATTAAAAATGAATAAAGGTCCATTAGATTTAGAGTCCATAATACATTATACAAGGGCCCATTGGCTCGATTATAACTAAATAAAACCCTAATCCCTTTTGTTTCTTTGTTGCACAGCCAACAGAGGGCCGTTGGATCAAGAATCAATCCAACGGTGCAAATTACACCAGCTGGAGGGTGATGAAGCACCCGTTCCCACAACCGTTAGATCAAGGAGTGATCTAATGGTCCAGATGGCTCCAGAGCAAAGCACGCGGATCACCACTCGCGTTTGACAGGAAAACACGCGACGTTTCAACTCCGGCCGTTCATTCCATTTTCTCCGGTGAGCACCCGAGCTATTCCCCTCGCCATTTACTCTTGCCGGCGTCTCCTTCGTTGAGTCGAAGCCATCAGGGACATGAAAAAGAAGTAAAAAGAGGATTAAATCCCGAAACCGTAGCAAAACCCAACAAAAGTCAGAGGATGCAATCCCTAAATTGAAGCTTGCAAAGAATTAAGCGAAAATCAAATCAAAACATAGGCAAATCGGGGTAGAAATTTGGGATTCATGCTTAGAATTCAAGTATTTCTTGTACTATAAATAGGATTGTAAAATTCATGTATCAACATCAGGAGATTCATACGAAAAACACAAATCGCATACATACACAATAAGCATTCAGATTCCAGAGGTTGTAACAATTCAACAAGTGTATTCAAGCATTTCCAGTGAAATAAAGCAAATTTTTCTGGTAATTCTTTCTTCCTATGTTCAATTTTTTTATTAAATAAAGAAAAAGGATTGCTTTTACCTCTGTTTTTATTGAAAACTTCAATGCGATTTGATTTTGACATAGCTCCGGCGAAAAAATACAATTTGAGGGTCACTAGAATCTGGGAAATTAGGGGTTTTTTGGAAATTTCACTGCCGGCAACAGTGATCGGTGTCGGTGGATGGCGGCCGACATGGCGGATGTTCATCGTGTTCTTCATTTCATGAAGAACACGAAAAACATATCAGAGGATTTAAAAGAGGGTGGTTTTGATCCGTTTTAATAAAAAAGGAAAAATGATTTTTGTTTCTGATAATGGCTATATATACAAACCTGTTAGACCGACCTATACCCGATTATAACCCACGCCTTACTTTCATGGTTCTTGTACCGTGGCTCTCCATTTTTCAATCCTCCTAATTTAGTCTTTTTTTCTTCAAAATTAAACTCTGGATTTATAATTGCTCTTAAATCGGCCATCCAATTTCGTCAATTTATCAATTTAACTATTGCTCCTTCTAATTAAGCACCTTTTTTGAAATTATTTTTAAAATAACCTTCAGATTTTTTTTTCTCTCAATTACACCCTTAAGCAAAATTTTACTTTTTTAAAAAATAATAATCCCTTTCTTTGTTTATTTCTCTAATCATTTAATTTAAGCAATTTTATTTAATTTTAGATTTTTATGTGAGTATTTGTTTGTTTTTATGTTTAATCCTTAGGAATAGGTTTTGAAGAAATATATTAGAGCCATTTTGTAATGAAAATCTTCCTTCATATCTTAAAATAAAACACACTTAAATACATTTAAATCCTAATAGTTAAAATGAATGTAGATATTTCTTTAGGGTTTAATTACTGATTAGGTTTTAATAAAAACTTTAACACATTTAATTTTCTCTATTGGTTTGTTAAAAAGTGAAAACTTAATTAATGCAGTGTCTTATCAAGCGAGAATGATGAGTTAGCGCCATGAGTGTTGGCGGTGATTAAAGTTCATTTCCGGGCGATAAGGCCGTTAAAATAGATTTACATTCACTTAGCGGACAAATAAAGTGAAATCATGTGAACTTGCAAAATTCCAATTTTCAAAATACTATTTTTTGAAATCAATTAGGTACCAATTTTTGGGCGTTGTGGGGGTGCTAATCCTTCCCCACACGTAATCGACCCCCGAACCTGTTTTCTCTTGTTTTTCGTGGACTAAAATTGTTGTTTTAATAAATAAAACATTTTTATTAAAATAACCCTTGTCTTAAAAGTGATCTAATCTCACTTTTTAGAAAAGATTGGTGGCGACTCCGTGTTTTCTTAAGTTTTTCCAAATAACGTCAAAACCTTTGCTAAAAAGGGTTGCGACACCAATAAAAATGTGTACACTGATTTAGTTTAATAGATACCATAGAGCATGGGATAGTTTATTAAGTTTGTAGGCGTATAAAAGAATGTATGTGTATATGAGTATGTATTCTATAGGGATGTTGGTAAATAAATCAAATTGATGTTGATGATTTGTTATTTAATTTGAGGTACATACTATGATAAGGAAGTGAATAATGGTGTGAAGGCTACAAAGGAAAACCAATTAGGTGTATAAGGAAGTGCGGATTTAGGTATCCCGTAACTTCGTTAAAGGGGTGAGCGTAGTTGCACATTCCTCGGATGACACGATGCCATCTCGAATCTTGTTTCCACGTATTCAGTGTATGAAATGTTTATGTTATGAATGTGCATTTTCATGGTTGCATAAAGCTCACGTAGAGCTCTTAGAATGACCACATTCATAGCATGATACAATATTGTTATTATGTTTGCATTATTGATGCACCTTTTGCTTTGTTACTGTAATACCCAATTTCGTCCGGGTTTATTATCCGATTAAATTAAACCCAAAATATCATATATATATATATATATACATACACACACACCAGGCAATATTAATATAAATAAAAGCCCAAAGTTTATATATATATATTGTCCATTTACATTGTATAAAACCCAAAAATTTATTAAACAGTCTATATATATATATATAGTAATCCATTTGAAATTTTAAGAGCCCAACAAAAATATATATATTTGATACATATATCAGACTCCCTATAACCATAAGCCCAATTAAACCCTAAATCCACTAAGCCCACGACCAACTTTGGCTGAATGCCAACAACCACAAACTCTAGCCGCCGCCGCTCACTAATGCCCCTTTAGCTCCCACCAGCAACCCTCCAAATTATCGCCATGTCACTGGCCGAGGCCAACCACCCTCCACCACGTCAGCATTGTGCATCCCTCACCAGCTCCACGGGGGATTGGTCCCCTCCCTTTGTACGATGCCCTCACATGCACAAACAAACAAGGGGCAAAAATTTCAGAAATTAGATGTAATACAAATGACAACCAATCAAGTTTTTGTAATTTTGTTTCTCTTTTTCTTTTAAATCTGTAAAAATGGCTATAAAAGCCTGAACCAACATCAATGAAAAGTTGGGATCAATATAATACAAGAAAAATTTTCAACAGAATGTATTCTTTCAACGTTGTTCTTTCTACTCTATCCTTTTTAGGTCGAATATAAAAAAGAGAGGAGAAATAGTTAGCGTTTACCGTTCGAGAATCAGAGTGGTCGCCGCCCTTTCCCCGGTCGTTTCATCTTCCCCTGGTTCGACATCTAAACCCTTTTTTTGTTTGGCAAAAGAATGCTTTCAAGAGTTTTATAGCTTCAGTTTTCATAGCTTTGAGAGAAAGGGGGTTTTCTTTACAATTTGTAGTCAAATTTGAAATCAAGGTCGCAAAAGGAGGTTTTAAGCGGCGGCTTTTGATTCGCCGGCCGTCGGTGAGCAGCGACCGGCACGGCGGCAAACGGTGGCCACCAACCACACTGGTTTCTGGGAACGCAGGGGGTGAGAGAAAGAGCTATCTCTTGGTTTTTTAAACTCAGACGTAAATGTTTTATCTTTTGTTTTTTACTTTTATAATCAATTTTAAAAACAATTTATTTACTTTAATATGTCCCTCCGTGTTTTCGTTTTTGCCCCGCAAGCCCTTCCGCCTTTTTTTTATTCCTGACGGTCCTCGTTGTTTGTTAAAACGTTTAATTTCACCCCAATTTTGTTTTTTAATTTATATATTATTCTATTTGCATTCCTATATGTTATATTATATTATATAGTTTATACTATATTTATATATATTATACGTATAGTATAGTTTATGTATGTATATGTTTATATTTATATATTTTATATTAAACTATATAGTTTATATGTATATATTATGTATAGTACCATACATTTGTGTATATTATATTATATTATATTATATTATATTATATATATAGTTTATACTTTATGTTTTCATTATATTATTATATACGTGTTATACATCATAGTATTACTATTTTATATTATATATGGCTTATATATCTATGTCATAGTATTACCTTATTTTATATGTATATATACATATTTACTATTTATCTATTTATTTTGTTATCATTTTCTCGTTTTCTAATTCTTGTTCGGTCGGCCTTATGGTGACCCGCTACAGGGTATGATCCGTATTATTATGGCCCGTTTAGTGTAGCTAATTAACCCCTAACATCTAACTTCTAACATTTAATTTCCGCTTTTAATTTCTCGAACTTTAATTTCTCGCATTTATTTTACGCTCTTCTTTGTTCGCTTCGGTCCTTTTTTTCGGATTTTCTATTTATTTCTTTTTGCCATGTTTTTATTTAATTCTTTATTGTTGTGCCATACATTTTATTTATCATTCATTTAATCTTTTAATTTCATGTTTATCTTAATTAATTAATCTTAAATTATGAAAAGGAGGTATCCATTAATTCCGATATTTGTGTCGTAACAGTCCTGGCTCAATGGATGTTTACCGAATATTCGAATTAATTCTTATCTTCTGAAGGTAAATATCAATTAAAAATTGACAAATCATCACATCATATCTTAATTGTTTGCACAATGCATAAAGCTGACATACGGGATTCGAACCATAAATTAACACGACAGTCAAGCTTATATGATGTCGGTTTAATCTATGGCTCGATGTATCGCCATCCTTATTAATTAAATGTCCAATTAATGTGAACCCACCAATTTGATAAAGCACATTCGATTAAGGTCAATTTTCATTTAAGGACACCAAATTAAATTCAATTTAAATTTCAATATTTTCCATCTTTTTAAAAAGCAACAAATATTTTGGTACCGATTTTCGGGGGTGATGGGTGTGTTAATCCTTCCCCACACATAACCAACTCTCGAACCTTTTAAAATCGAATCTCTGGTCTCTTGGTGTCTGGCCTACCTTATCCAAGTGGCCGGTGGCGACTCCAAGTCTTATTTTCAAACAAAATCAATTTTCCAAGTTTTTATCATTTTCAAAAGAAAAAAGAACTTTAAAAAAGATACCCACCTAAACCAAAATTTCAAGAATGATTTGGGGATGCCCCCGTAGCACCGAACATTGTTCAAATCTTTATTTTCAAAAAAAAGGCCGCTACAGCATGGCGACTCTGCTAGGGACCAATTTTGTTCTACAAAACAAAAGAGAGTTAGGCCAAGAAAATATTTGTTGCTTTTAAATAATGGAAATTATTGAGAATTTAATTTGATTTTAACGAGGTCGATTCTTTCGTGAAAATGTGACTAAGATTGCACGGGCTTTGATAATCGGTGGTCTTTGAATTAACTTTTCATTTAATTTCTAAGGAATCACCGACATGTGTTGCACTATGTTCATCAAGCTCTATACCCGGCCCGTCCCTTAAGTGGGAGGGAAACGCCACATACCCACGTGAGTAACCCTCCACATATCGGTAATTCACTTTCGTAATCCACGCCTTTTGACACGTGAGTAGCCCTCCACGTCACTAGGTCGTGCTTTCCCTCGAACCAAAACCAATTCGCAAGCTTGTAATGGGCTAGAATTGGGGTTCTTGTTGCCTTAGTAGGTAATAAGATAGGTTCGGGTACCCTTAATTAGAACCAAACCCACATGTGTGAGAATCTAAGAAGCCCACCCCATTAGAGCCATGTGGATAACTATACCGAACTAGAATCCATGTTATTAGGTCTGCTTTAGCTTGATTATTTTATATTCGTCATTCATTATATCTGTTGCTAACCCATTTTTGTCTTGTCTTATTATGTTCATTTATTTTGCATATTCATGACATTTTTATAATGAAGTAATGATTCGAGAACAGTCCAAAGTTGAAATCTTTCGTAATGGAAGAAAGAGTCCATAAAAATGAGTTAAAGAATCCCAAGGTTCAAGTTTGATCAAGAAGATGAGAAAAGGCTAACTTAGATTTTTAGTTGCGCCCTACGAAGTAGGTTTCTCTTTTTCTTCATTGTAATGGGACTTAATTTCACTATGGAAAGTTGTTTAATGAGGATGTTCGTCTATCAACAGTTATTTGCATTCATCATTTCATGGTAGCATTATCAGTTTTTTGTTTCATGATTTTTTTACAATATTGTTCAAATCTTCAATAATGTTTTCTTGTTTATTCAATTGCATCAACATCTTTGTATTTAGACATTAATTTTGCATTTAGAGCATCTGTTATGCATTTACATGCATTCATTTTGAAGACGTCGAGACTAATTTTTGGGGATGCCCCGTGACAGAGAGAGTGATTCTGGATCAAGGAAAAGTTCAATCGATTCAGCACCCTACGGAACCCGACGCAAAACTAAGATGACGAACGAAGAAAGGTTAAACCGAATTGAGCAAACCCAAAAGGACATGCAAGTAGATTTGGTCCGAAAAATGGAAGAACAATTAACTAAGGCCCGACAAGACATGGTGGAACAATTCGAGAAATCTCAACAAGAGGCTTTAGGACAAATGGCCCAAATGTTTAGATTTAAGCTTCTCGAGCAAGTAGAAGTTTCTGTTGATAATCCTACGACAAGGTCTGAAATTCCTACATACCCGCCAGGTTTTACCCCTCTTCATGCCAGGGAACAACCAGATCCTCAAGTAATGCTTTCTCGAGGAAAATCACAACTCCATCAAGCCGGTGCCTCATATCCTATTAATTTACCCTCCGCATCAGAAGTCAAGCCCGATGGCAATGAAGCTGAAAACTTTGTCTCGGAGATGGACCAATTAATCAAGAGCGAGAAACCCAAGAATGAGACCTTGAAGGAGATCGATGATTGTTGCAAGCGACTTGAAGAGAAGATGAAAGCTGTAGAGGTAGTGGACACTTTCATGGGATTTGATGCTAACAAGCTTAGTTTGGTCCCAAATTTGGTGCTACCCCCTAAGTTTGAGGCCCCAAAGTTTGAAAAATATGATTGGATGAGCTGCCTCTGTGCTCATCTCACCATGTTTTGTCGGAAGATGACGAGATATAGTAGAGATAATAAGTTGTTGATCCACTGTTTTCAAGATAGTCTATTAGGATCTGCCACCAGATGATATAATCAGTTGATCTGACATCAGGTGAAGTCATGGAAGGACTTGGCCAAGGCTTTCTTATCCCAATAACATCACGTTAGTGATATGGCACCGAATCGTTAGACCCTGCAACACATAAAGCAAAAGCCTAATGAAAGCTTTAGGTAGTATGCACAATGTTGGATAGATGAGACGGCCCAAGTTCAACCCCTGCTTGGTGAGAAAGAGATGGTGGTCATATTCGTCCAAACTTTGGAGGGCCTAATTTTAAATCGCCTTATAGGCCATGCGACTATCAATTTCACCAATCTTGTGTTATCCGATGATCTCATTGAGAATGCTGTCAAGACGGGGAAAATTGACAGTGGAGGAAGTGAAAGTGCGTCTCATAAGAAGTCATATGGAAAGAAAGACCATAAAGTGAACTCTTCGGGGGTTTACAATACCAGTTTCTCGAATCCTGTCACCTTTGTGCAACCTAAGGCTACACCAAGCGCCCAAGGTCCTTCGAACCAAAACTCCAGCCAAAGAAAGAACACCGGGAAGATGGAGTTTACCTCGCTACCAATCTCGTAAGGTGAATTGTACAAGAAGTTGTTCGATTCACATGTAGTGGCACCCTTCTATCAAGCACTAGTGCAGCCTCCCTTTCCCAAAGTGGTATGATCCTAGTGTAAAATGCGAATACCATGGTGATCAAGTAGGGCACTCAATCGAGACTTGTTTCGGCTTCAAGAAGCCCATGGAAAAACTAATCAAGCTCGGGGTCATCAGTTTTGACAAATTCAGTGGGCCGGACACAACCACCAACCCCTACCAAATTATACCGATGGGGTGAATGCAATCTCTGAGGAGAGCAGCCGAATGACTAGGTCCAAGATGTTGGAAATCAAGTCCCCTCTCAGTTGGGTTTGGAAGAAGCTTTTTGATGCGGGTTGATTGGTTAAGGAATGATGATGCCCGAGGGGTATACCAGTCCGTATTGTGAGTTCCATACCAAATGGGGGCACACTATTCAAGACTACTGCCAGTTCAAGGATACTATTCAAGGCCTAATGGACAGTAAATAAGTGGAATTCTTTGAGGAATGAACTCGCTCTACCCCTTAGTCTAGACGTCAAGCCAAAACTTTAGTAGGTCCTCTTTTGCTTTTAACTTCCTTTAAGTAATACATGTGAATCAAATTCCACTTGCTTAAGCCTGAAGGCAGTGGTAATATTTTGTAAGGGCCTAAGATTACATCGTTTAATTTTCAATGAAATGATGCATTTCGTTCTTAAACTCTCTCTCTCTTCATTCTGTAAATATATCTGTCTATTGAGTCCCCGTATATCAATTGCATAAGGGACATTGACTTTGACCCAAAGGTTAAAACCAAGAAGCCTGTGTCTAATTAAAATCCTAAGTTGTGGAGACTATGAAGGCGTGACTCACATTTCACATCAAACAATAATAAATCGGTGCAATTTAATGTTTGAAGCCTAGTAATAGGCATTTTCAAAATAAAACACGGTAAATTGATTTAACTTTCAAAGTCTGGTAATAGGCCCTTTCAAAAAACTGGGCACTTCAAATCCTGGTAATATGCATTTTTCTTCAAAAGTTAATCAAAAAGTACTCCAATATTCGAAACCTGGTAATAGGCATGTTCAGATAAGAGTGTGGAACTTTTGGGGCACTCCTCTAAAGCCCATTCTAATCGAAACTCTTCGCTTCATGAGTGATGGTAATATTTTCAAAATTGTGACAATGCTGAGTAGCTCGAGAATTTGTCATTTGCTTCATCATTTGTTTCGAGCCAAAAGAATGTGATGAATTGAATTCCCCAAACAAAAATAAGACAGAAATAAATATGCCAAAGGCAATGTAGTTAAACACTGAAAGAGCTTAAAAATGCACTTCACATCTTCAAACATCAATTCAACTCTCAAGGTCTCCTAGACACATGATTTGCTTGGTGCAATCCCTGATAAGCCGTTTTTAGTGTTGCTCATGCACTTGATATTCGGGGTATTCAATCTATCTTGATACATCCACAATATGAAAAGAAAAACCTAATTTTTAAATAAGCATCTTATACTGAAATCAGAACATGTAACCCTAGATTTGAAACAAAAAGTTTTATCCGCATTACTCATAAAGAGCTCAGAAGTATAAGGACCTACAGCAAAAGGGCCCTCAGATCGCTACTTCCGCTAAAGAAAGCTTTCACAAGATAACCTTCGCCTACAAAGGTAATATCTCAAAAGAAGATAGTTAAACCCACAAGAGGTTAGGTTGGGGCATCGATGACAACAACACATTCAGTTTGTAAGATGAAATTGGGATAAAGACAAGACTGAGTCACCAATATGGCCAGAAAGTCACGGGACATCCCCTTTAAAGGCAACATCACCGTCATCATATTACATACCATTCCTATTAACATCGTGCATTCACATCAAACACATACACCATACATCAAGTTAGATACATCCATGTTAAGTGTATCTGCTTCATTCATACATGAAATAAACAGGTTCAGACCTTGATCATGAAATACAATAACAAATTGGCAAGCCCTCGACCACGAAAGGAAGCCAGACCAACAAGGAAGATTAAAGCCTCAAGGAGCGAAGATAACAACACCAAACATGAAGTGGCGAACCCTCGAAAAAAAGGAAGCCAAGCCTAAACTTGAAGCTCCAAGTGAACAAACACTAATTTTCGTCTATTTCTTTTTCAGGTCATAAAACCCATCTTCAGTTTCTGACTCATCGCTAGTGGTGAAGCGGATGAAAATCTCCCTTCAGATCATGCCTCTTCGTCAGAGTTGAAGCCTGATCCAATCCAATCTCCTAATCTTGTCTCGCCGTTGATGGCATAGCGGATCTCCAATCATGCCTCTTATTTAGAGTTACAGTTTGATCGCCATTCATCATCGGATCATGCCTCTTCGACAGAGTCGTAGCTTGATCCAATCTAATCTCCCGATCTTGTCTCGTCGTTGATGGCATAACGGATCTCCGATCATGCCTCTTCGTCAGAGTTGTAGTTTGATCGCCCTTCATCATCAGATCATGCCTCTTCGTCAGAGTCGTAGCTTGATCCAATCTAATCTCCCGATCTTGTCTCACCGTTGATGGAGTAACGGATCTCCAGTCATACCTCTTCGTCAGAGTCGTAGCTTGATCCAGTCCAACTTCCTGGTATTGTCTCACCGTTGATGGTGTAGCAGATCACCCATACTTAAACATCTCTCTGCCTTGTCTCTTTCAATTTCACAATTTTAAATGGATACTCAATCTAAAACAATTACCTTTTACTCTCGCAGGTTCTATCCTTCCAGAAAAAGAGATGAAATAGATGATTTGACCAGATCGTGAGTCGTCGTTGATGGTGTAGCAGATCAATAGAAGAGATCTATTCCTCCAGAATTTGGAAGATAGTTTAGTTAGAGTTGAAGGAAGAAACGTTCCAGGAAAGGTGTTCCAGTTCACCCGAACAAAAATGGCTATCTTTTAATCTTTGTTCTATTATTGTTCCACAATAATTAAACCAAAAACATCATATATATACACACACACACACCAGCCAATATTAATATAAATAAAAGCCCAAAGTTTATATATATATTGTCCATTTACATTGTATAAAACCCAAAAATTTATTAAATAATCCATATATATATATAGTAGTTCATTTGCAATTTTAAGAGCCCAACAAAAAATATATACATATAAAACATATATCAGACTCCCTATAACCCTAAGCCCAATTAAACCCTAAACCCACTAAGCTCACAACCAACTTTGGTTGAATGCCAACAACCACAAAGCCTAGCCGCCGCTCACTATGCCCCTTTAGCTCCCACCAGCAACCCTCCACATCATCGTCACGTCACCGGCCGAGACCAACCACCCTCCACCATGTTAGCGTTGTGCATCCCTCACCAGCTCCACGTGGGACTGGTCCCCTCTATTTGTACGACGCCCTCACATACACAAACAAAAAAGGGGAAAATTTTCAGAAATTAGATGTAATACAAATGACAACCAATCTAGTTTTTGTAATTTATTTTCTCTTTTTATTTTAAATCTATAAAAACGGCTATAAAAAGCCCGAACCAACATCAATGAAAAGGGGAGATCAATACAATACAAGAAAAATTTTCGACAAAAGGTATTCTTTTAATATTGTTCTTTCTACTCTACCCTTTTTAGTTCGAATATAAAAAAAGAGAGAAGAAATAGTTAGGGTTTACCATTCGAGAATCAGAGTGGCCGTCGCCCTTTCCCCGGTCGTTTCGTCTTCCCCTGGATCAAAATCTAAACCCTTTGTTTGTTTGGCAAAAGAAGGCTTTCAAGAGTTTTATAGCTTCGGTTTTCATAGCTTTGACAGAAAGTGGGTTTTCTTTAAAATTTGTAGTCAGATTTAAAATTAGAGTCACAAAAGGAGGTTTTAAGCGACGACTTTTGGTTCACCGGCCGCTGGTGAGCAGCGGCCGACGTGATTTCGAACGGAGGCCACCACACTGGTTTCTGGGAACACAGGGGGTGAGAGAGAGAGCTCTCTCTCGATTTTTTAAACTCAGATCTAAATGTTTTTTACTTTTATGATAAGTTTTAAAAATGGTTTATTTACTTTAATAAGTCCCTCCATGTTTTCGTTTTTGCCCCACAAGCCCTTTCGCCTTTTTTTATTCCCTTCACGGCCCTCGTTGTTTGTTAAAACGTTTAATTTCACCCCGATTTTGTTTTGTTTTTTATTATATATTATTCTATTTAGATTCCTATATGTTATATTATATTATATAGCTTATACTATAGTTATATATATTATACGTATAGTATAGTTTATGTATGTATATGTTTATATTTATATATTTTATATTACACTATATAGTTTACATGTATATATTATGTATAGTACCATACATTTGTGTATATTATATCTTATATATATTATGTTACTTATATTATATTATATTATATGTTTTCATTATATTATTATATACGTGTTATATATCATAGTATTACTATTTTATATTATATATGGCTTATATATCTATGTCATAGTATTACCTTATTTTATATATATATATATATATTTACTTTTTATCTATTTATTTTGTTATCGTTTTCTCGTTTCCTAATTCTTGTTCAATCTGCCTTACGGTGACCCGCAACGGGGTATGATTCGTATTATTATGGCCCGTTTAGTGTAGCTAATTAACCCCTAACATCTAACTTCTAACATTTAATTTCCGCTTTTATTTTCTCGAACTTTAATTTCTCGCATCTATTTTACGCGCTTCTTTGTTCAATCCGATCCTTTTTTCCGAATTTTCTATTTATTTCTTTTTGCCATGTTTTTATTTAATTCTTTATTTTTGTGACATACATTATATTTATCATTCATTTAACCTTTTGATTTCATGTTTATCTTAATTAATTAATCTTAAATTATGAAAAGGAGGTATCCATTAATTCTGATATTTGTGTCGTAATAGTCCTAGCTCAATAGATGTTGACTGAATATTCGAATTAATTCTTACCGTCTGACGGTAAATATCAATTAAAAATTGATAAATCATCACATCATATCTTAATTGTTTGCACCATGCATAAAGATGACGTACGGGATTTGAACCATAAATTAACAGGACAGTCAGGCTTATATGATGTCGGTTTAATCTATGGTCCGATGTATCGTCATCCTTATTAATTAAATGTTCAATTAATTTGAACCCACCAATTTGATAAAGCCCATTCGATTAAGGTCAATTTTCATTTAAGGACACCAAATTAAATTCAATTTAAATTTCAATATTTTCCATCCTTTTAAAAAGCAACAAATATCTTGGTACCGATTTTCGAGCGTGATGGGTGTGCTAATCCCTCCCCACACCTAATCAACTCTTGAACCCTTTAAAATTGAACCTCTGGTCTCCTGGTGTCTGGCCTACCTTATCCAAGTGGCCAGTGGTGACTCCAAGTCTTATTTTCAAACAAAATCAATTTTCCAAGTTTTTATGGTATTCAAAATAAAAATAAACTTTCAAAAAGAAATCCCCCTAAACCAAAATTTCAAGAATGATTTGGGGATACCCTCCAAAGCATCGAACATTGTTCAAATCTTTATTTTCAAAAAAAGGTCACTACAGTTACTATGTTTTCGTAATGGAGGTAAGCACTAACCTTTGTCAAGTCTTAGATATTATTAGCTGAAAAATGTCATAAGTTACCAAACTATGGAAGATTAATCTCTTTGGCTTTAAGCCTTTGAAACTTTTCTAATGAATCAAACCTTTAATGCTATAAATCTTTGAAGTCTTAAATCCTTCGGGGCTATTAAGCTCATATGTTCCATAAGACACTAAGGAAGAAATAAATAAGTTACTTATAACATAAGATACGTCTTAATCTTCAAAGCATAAAATATTTAAGTTGCCTATACAATTGAAGCCCTTGGACACTTTGGCATAGTACATGGTATAATTCGGGACTACGGTCCATGAGTTAGGGCTCAAGGTGACGACCCTATATAAGTAATATATTGGCGACAGTAGGAGGTAAAGGGGAAATTTAAGGAGATTGGTGGCAGTTGGTTGGATAGATAAGAAGTTAGGTTTGTTATGTTCAGACACTAGTGCTATGTGTAACACGGACCAATACGGTCAAACACGGACCAATGATACTCATGTCCAAATGTGATCCAAGGCAAACGTTCTAAAAGATATGAACTCAGATACTAAGCATCGAAAAGAAACTTTGATAAGAAATGTTATAAACTCAAATAAGCTCAGTTATGATCTCCGATAAGTCTGTTAAGAACTCCAAAAACTTTGATAAGTACTTGATAATATTTGATAAGTTTTCAATAAGATAAGATATGAAATTTGATAAGTTCGATAAGAAATTCGTTGGAGCTCAGTTAAAAACCCTAAAAGATATTCAGATAAGATTTGAAAGAGTATGAACCCTGATAAATTTTCCAATAAACAAAGCTCTCTTAAAGCTAAGACTAAGGCATAAAAATAAAATGCTAACTTACACTTGAATTCTTTGAATTTCCTTTTTATATCTTTGACACTATGCTTTGCTATTTCGATGTCATTACCTCACTTAGGCTATATAAGCCTAATGCATTCATTTCCATGTATGTTCAGGTCGAATAAAGCTTGTGTAATTCAATCGTGGCCAAGTGTTGCAAGTCATTGCCTAAAGTTCCAAGTAGAAGATTTCTATTTCCTTAGTTAAGACTCCTAGAATAGTGACATAATGCTTGAGTATGACGCAAGTAGATCATCTATTGATTTGTATGTAAACTTTATAATTTGTAAATAAATCATAAAGTCACACCAATAATTTTGGATATGACTTATATGGTTAAATACTATGTTTGCATTCTTAGTTTACATTTACATAACTAAGGGATGAATGGTTTCATGTAGTTGGTTGGAGAATCTTGAAATGTTTAGAATTGTTTCTAGGGGCTCACACATGCTTCCTTAGTGTTCGGATTATTGTTATGAATTAACAGATTTGGTCACGTTGCTTAAAAACTTAGCTATAATTAATCCTACTTGAATTTCAAGAAATAGGCTAAAATACTTATTTACCTTTCTTGTTCGAATCTTTTAAGAGTAATTGGATCAACTTGCTCTTCTATGTATGAATAAATTTAATTCTTTTGGTGATGAATTAGGTCTTATGAATGCAAGGGGGAGATGTTCGGTTATGTCAACTGAAATTACTAAAAGTATTCGAATAATCATTGAGTTTGATGGATCACATTCATGAGTTGGGATTTGGTAGTTTTACTAGGTTTATCTTGTGAATTACTTATAATAAATCAATGTTATGTTAGTTTTTAATAAACTCTTAATCCGCTTAAATGAGTATTCGATTATAAAAGGAATTAAACTAAGGTAGACTAGAGTATGTTCAGTTTTGTCTCATGGTTTGATAAAGATTTAATGACTTGATTGTTGGTTAATGGAACATAATCAAATGAAGTGCATATATATTAAGTGATGTCTGAGCTTAGTAATGAATTAACAATCTGTAAAAAGGCTTAAGCTCTAGTTACTTATAAAGTCATAAAGAATTTTTTCAGTCATGTTATGTCATTAGGTTCATAGACAATGGCTTACTTATGTGACCATATGCTTGTAAATTGATCGTTTGATTGCTTGTTTGTTAATAACGCTACCTAATTCGGATTATCTTCTAAATCGGGTTAGGGGTGTTACAATTTGGTATCAGAGCTTAAGTTTAGTTGATTCTTGAATTAAACAAAACTTATTGTGTGTCACCATAATGCATATGCCACCTAGGAGTTCAAATTTCTATTTCGTAATAGTGACTTGTAACTGACACGGCATGTTTACTCTGTCTTGACATTCAGAATATTTGAAAATATTCTGAGTTTGATCATTTGAATTTGTCGTCATTTAAGAAATTTGAAGACGAATTTCTTTTAAAGAGGGAGGAATTGTAATATCCCTAATGTGGGCTTAGAAGTTTGCTACATTTGACTTCTAGCTAATTTATTATGGAATTGTCATCTATTAGATTGTAATATTCTAAACCTTGGCCTAGGAATATGTTACTTTGGACCATAAATTAAAATTGCTAAAGGAACTAAAATCTATTAGACTTATTAAGTGAAATATTAAATGCTTCACTAAAATGCCCCTTTGATTAACATCTCATTACAATGAGACACTAATCAACTTAGAGCATTAAAGTTTCCATTTAATAATCTTAAGGACTAATTTGAAGAAAAGAAGAATTTGATGGTCTTTTTGTAAGGGACTAAACCGAAAGAAGAGATAAAGTGGTAATTTGCATGCTAAATTTAAAAATGTTAAAGGTTCAAACACATGTCAACCAAACAGGAGAACATGTGTGGAATCAAGGATGCTTGGCCTAGGAGGATCCATCTCATTATCATCTTCTTCATTCTTGGCCGAAACTCATGGGAAAAAAGGGAAGAGAAAGAAAGCTTTAAAGCTATGGTTGAATTTCATGGTGAGTTCAAGTAGAAGAGAAGATTTGAGTAGCTAATTTTAGAGAGGGTAAGTAATTTTCTTTTCCTCTTTAAAGTTCAAATCAACTCAAGATAACCTAGTATAATTCCATGAGAGCTTAGTGTTAGTAGATTGTGATACATATGAATTACTTGAGAATCTTGGTTAAGAGTTTTATCGAATCATTGGTTTAGTAAAGGGAGATTTAAAAATTGATTGATAATATGATTCTTGGGTTGTTATATGCTGTTGTATTCGATTGAAATTAACAATTGATTGTTGTGATTGAAAATCGAATTGTGTCTACTTAAATCGAAAGAAAGATTAAGAATCTGCTATGTTTTGAATTTATATATATAGAATCATCCATGGCTTGAATCTAGTTATATGGGGACACGTTAGGGACTGTTTTATGGTATGAAAATATGAATGCAAATGTAGGGGGACTAGTCTGGAGGCATAGGATCATAAACGGGAATGTTAGGTATGCCTAATTATACATACATGTATTATTGCCCTATTTTGGTGCATACATTAAAATATATAGACTCTTTTATTAATACAAGGGTTGTTAAGGCATTACGGGACTGTTATGAGTGTATACACTTATAATAAGGGCTGATTTTGGTGATCTAAAAACAGAATGGACTGTTTTGAACATGTAATTGTGAATACATGTAATGGAGACTGTTTTGCATATTAGAAAGCATTAATTGACTGTTTTGGTAATATATAAATGTACATGAGTGGAAGGGGCTGTTTTCATGAAAATAAACATATTTTGGGGATTGTTTTGATGTATAAAATCATAAAGATTGTTTTGATGTTTTCTGGACTATTTTGTAAACAATAGAATTAAAGACTGTTTTTATGAAAATAAGGGAAATATTTTTGGGTTGTTTGACTTAGAAAAATGGATTAAATTGGTGACTTTAAAATCAGGGGAGGGGGCTGCTTATCTAATTTAAGGACTGTTTTTGCAAATTGAGGCTGTTGTGGGCAAATAAATGAATATGTAGGTAAACCGAGCTGTTTTGTAAGCATATGTGTATACGCTGGACTGTTTTGAGCAATTAAACAAGAAAAATATTTTAAGAATGCAAGTTTAGGGACTGTTTTTCATGAGTAAAGATGTATAATAGACTATTTGATGAGATACATGTATACGAGCATAATAAGGACTGTTTTGCAAGCAATTAGAAACTGATTTGCCATTAATTAAACTAATGGGACGGTTTTGTACATGAATTTATATATACAAGAAATGGGAATTTTTCCTTGCTTGAATATGAGTCTTATTGGACTGTTTTAGAAGTCTAAAGAGAACAAATTTGTTAAAATAAAATGTGGATCGAATTGGTAAAACTATGGGCTGTTTTGGCATAATGGAAAAGCATGTGAACTATTTTGATCTGTTTAGGTATGCATACCAAAATTAAGGACTGATTTACATTGAGTATGAAACTTAGTGGGCTGTTTTGAGTATGTATGTGTATATATAAGAAAATCTAGACTGTGTTGTAATGGTTCAAACGATTGTACCTTAGAGTGTTGAAATGTAGTTAGATTAGAAATGCAGTATAGTTTAATATGTACTGCAGTTGTTATTTAATTACAGTAAAACAAATTGTAGGTTATCTGGTATAATAAATATATTTATGCAGAGTTGTGCAGCCTTCAATATGCTAAATGAATGCAGTTTGCGAACCAATAAAAATGTGTACTGTCACATCCCTAAAACCGACCTAGTCAGAATTTGGTTCCGATGACCGGAAATTTTGAATCCAATGTGCAAAATATTGTAATAGTTGACCTTTGTACCCTTCCTTTATAATGAAATCACATCTTGGTCCCATTTGAATAGTTTAAGTCTTCCTTGTATGAAATTCAAAGTCAAATTGCAAATTCTGAGCTAGGTGTACCGATACGGTCAAGCCAGTATCGATACGGTCTAACTGCCAATAACTAACTTACATATTTTAGCGAGGGCATATCTATACGGTCATGAGTGTATCGATACGGGTCCCTTGTTTCAAATCTTCTTAAAGCCTAAATTGAAGAAAAAAGGAATAGGTGGTGATTCACCTGCTTATTGCCACCCCTTCAAGTGGGATTCCTCAGATCAAGAGGGCAATTGATTACCCTATAGTCATAAGGGATAACATTCAAGAGATTGTCAATTGGGCTTAGCAAACCGTTAAGGGAAGGTAAGCTTCCTATTTGTTGCTAAGTAGGTGAGTTAATAATTAAGGTTGGCTCCCTTAAAATGAATGAGAAAAAGAAAGCTTTCATCTTTTGCCTTTGACCTCCCGAACTTCAAATCTCAATCTTGTCTTCTAACAAGCTAACACCACCATTTCCATCTTCAAGCTTGACCTAAGCTAGCACCTCGGTGCAACCTTCGACCTTCATTTGATTTCGACACTCTATTTGAAAGCCCACAACTCGGTGAGTAAAATCCCTATATCAATTTGTTGATTCCATCATTTGTTGAGGTTTAATTTCGAAATTAGGTTTTCTATGTTCAAAGGAAAGCCCATGAACTAGGAAGTTAATTTCGATATCTCGATGTTGCCTACAAGCTTTGGTAAGCTTGAAGTATGATTATGAATCCGCCGAATGAATTCTAATGTAACCTCTAATTTTGTGCAAGCTCAAATATTGGAGAAGGATCCCTTGTCACCTCCAAAGGAAGCTAGGCACAACGGAGTTATAATCCGAGAACCTCGTAATCAAGGTGAGTGTAGTAGTGTCAAGGGATAGGCAAGGAGCCATCCCGTTGCATTCGTTTATTTTATAATTGCGTTTTGTTTAAAGGCTCACATAGAGCAAACACGTGTGGATGCCAACGACTAGCATGGTAAGTCTTCGATGCGGTTGATATGGGTAAGTTCATGTACTATGTTTGAAATATGCTATATGTGAATCCGATATGAATATGCTATGAATATGCTATATGTGAATCCGGTATGAATATACTATGAATATGTTATGATATGATATGTATATGATATGATCCGTTATATGGAGCTAAGGCTCAATTCTGATTCCGATATGCTATGGCCTACGGGCATAAAGGTAATCTATATTATGAAATATGTGTAACCTTGGACATTTGTGAGTTTTGGATACAATTGGCATGCCATAAGGTTATTTGAGCTTGTATAAGTAAGGGATTGGACTACGGTCCGGGGCGACGGCCTATATGTGGGGGAGATAGGGATGGATTGTGTAATACCCTAAATCTTGGCCTAGGAGATTATGACATTCGAACCTTGTGCTAGATTGCTATGATTGTTATATCAATGAACCTATTGAAGTCATTAGGACCTAATTAGAATTAAATGAAGAAAGAGTGCTCCTTGGGTGAGTGACTAAATTGATTAGAATCCTAAATTTTATAATTGCATGCTAAAATGAAAATTGAGGAAGTTTTGTACATGTGTCACGATGGAGAAAGATTGTTTGGATGAGTTGGACGTTGGAAATTCATTTCCCCATTTGATCATCTTCTTCATTCTTCCCCCTTGAACCGAAAACCTTCCCACCTTTAGAGAGAAAAACAAAAGCTTACTTCGGTCATGAAATTGAAGCTAGGACACATAAATTCTCTAGCTCAAAATCTGGTGATTCATTCGAAAGCTATAGAAAGGAAGGTAATCACTTTGTGATTTCATTTATGAGCTTAAATTGTGAACTTAGTTAAGCAATTGTTAGAAATGTGATTGGTACTTTTGATTGTACTTGAGGTGATTTTAGCTAAACATAGTAACCTTGTGATGTTTTGGCTTGCGATTAGGTAGCTAGTAAAATCCTTGAAGAATCGAATTATTGTAGACATAAGCTTATTTGTATGTGTTCGATGGAAGGAAATTGGTGTCATTTGATGCTGATTGTTTTTTTTTTGTTGAGAATTAAGCAACTCTAAATAAATGCCTAGCATATATTTATGGACCTATGTACGATTGATTGGGTTGTTTTACATGAAGAATTGAGTAAATGGGAAATCTGCCCTCTTAAGTGTTTATATGTGTGCAAGTGGGACTGTTTCATGTGTATAAATGTATAGATAATCAAACTGCCCTGCTAAGTAAAAATATGTATAAAAGTAGATAGTTTTCAAGTTAGTAAATGTCTATATGCTTAAGCTGCCATGTTTCGTATGAAAATGCATTAAGTGGACTGTCTTTATGTATACAATTTGTAAATATTGGAACTAAGGACTGTTTTAATGGCATGAAAACAAGGGGAAAATGTTATATAACTTTATAAGTGGACTGTTTGGGATAAATAGGAAGAATGTGGACTGGTTTGAACACGTATTTATGTATATACATGAAATCAGGGCAGGATTGTTTTTAAAGGGATCTTAGAAGACTGTTTGAGCATGTGATTGTGCGTTTTTGTGTTCTGGACTGATTATACATCCTTGTAAATGTAGTAAGGATTGTTCCGAATCTCTACATGAGTATGAGGGACTGTTTTGAAACATTTAAGCATATAAACGCTCTAATATCAATTGTTTTATTTTGAATTGAAAGTTGGTGAATTGTCTTGTAAATTTTTATGTGTAATTCTGCCTACTTGGGACTGTTTTGTATTGAATGAACTTGAAGACTGTTTTATAAGCTTAATGTACTGATTTGTAACGTTTAAAAATAGATACTTTTAAAAGGGGCAATTTTGAATGCATATGTGTGATTATATGTATGTCAAGGATCGTTTTGTTTGGGTGTAAAGATTTGTGGACTGTTGTGATACTTATAAGCATGATTACAAAGTGTATAAGACTGTTTTGTACATGTATGTTTGTGTGTTTATGTCAATGGAATTGTTTTACAAATCTAGGAATCTTTGATGGATTGTTTTGGATACTTGAATTTTGAGTTGTTTATGGTTGGATGAATGTTAGAATTTATTTTCATACAAGGTTATGTTCTTTGTTATACTTAGAACAAGAAGGAGCTAGAAAGGAATTTTGATAAATAACAAGATAGGAGTGAGGATTCAGGTATTCCGTAACTTCGGGATAAGAGGTGAGTGTAGTTTAAAGTCTCGGGATAGGTCGAAACTATCCTGAGCATGTTTTCCGCTTTAACTTTCATTGCTTGTATTTTAATCTAAGCTATGCTTAAGATGAGCTCAAAGGAGAAACAAGGTAAGTACTTAATTGGTGAGGATTTTGTGTTGTGCTATGCTTGGATCTAATGATATGTTTAGATGAAAGTAATTCTTACTCGAATGTGATTGATAGAAACCTTTACTATGCCTTGATACTAATCGAATTAATGAGAAATGAATTGTGAAATTCATGTGAATTGAATATATGCCTAAAATGAGGAATAATAGCTTTGCTCATTCGATTGTAAGAACTCGTGTGTTTAATGCTATAAGTCCTAAGATTGGCCATGTGGCTATATAAATTATGATTATGTCTGTCATGATAAGAACACAAACTTATTGTAATCATGACATGTTCTTTTGGTCTTGAGATTTTGGAATTAAAGTAAATGTATGAATGTTTGACATGAGATGCTATGTAATGCGCGACATTTTGATATGCTCACCAGTTGATCCTCGTTATACCATCATTCGAACATATGAATGAATAATAATGAAATGAATGAATTGTGTTACTTGAATTTTGAAAATATGTTACAATGAGAGAAAATTAAATGGTTCATATGTGAATGAAACCTTGGCTATGATGCCATTCAATCAAGAGAAGCAAGATGATAAGAAATTCACATGTAGTGAATATATGTACCCAAATAAGGGGTAATGAGACATTGATATGTCATTATAAGTGGAGCAATGCTCACCGTATATGAAAAGAAGATGATAATTGTTAAAAGCCTTGGTCTCGAGTCAGTCGTAGGTATAGTTGACATGCCATAGAGTCTATAGAGCTCAGTGTCGGGGTGGACTACGGTCCAAGACAGTGGTCCCTATTTGGCGACAGTAGGAGGGAAGTATATGTATGGTCATTTGGCGACAGTAGGAGGGATTGACCGGTACTAGGAGTACCATTTTGTTCATGGGCGACAGTTGATTGGGGATTCGTGTACCTAGACTGTACATTCGATTCTCAAGGCTATGGAATTAAGAAAACAAGAATGTTTAAGCTTAAATGAGAAGAAGCAATGTTAACTTACTCATTAAGAAATATGATTAAAACGTAAATTGAATAATCCTTGATTGGAAAGACCTATTACTATTGGAGATTGTTTACCAATGGAATTATGGATTGTTAAACCTTGAATTGGTTAAGATTTACATATTCTTATCTGATAACATTTGAAGGGATGTATATAATTACATGTGTAAGTAACTTGTTCAATAAAGTAATATGTTAAAGTTAAACAATGAAAAGTCTTCAAATTGACTTAGTGAATAAAGTGGAATGTGTGAAATAAGCAAGATTCTTCTATGTATCATGAGTGTGATCCTTCGGGAAATTATATATAGAAGATCAGTGGGTTGTTTGAATGATTTCATGAATGTTGCAGATTGCTTTGATGTTGTGAAGTAATTATAAGATTTAAGGGTTTGTTCTGGGGTAATCTAAGTGGATTTGGACTGTTTAAATTTATATATATATACATATACGTAATAGACCATCTTCTCTAGGTTGTATATTGCTTTGAATGGGGAATAATATGATTACAGATGCTTGAGATTTATAAGTAAAACTTAATAGACGAGTAATGACAATATACTTGATAGTAATACAATATCAATAGAATCCGATTACTCATAATGGTTGGATGTATGTATACTTCGAATGGAAACTGTATGCTGGATTGATTTGATCATTTACTTAATTGATGCTTGATTATTCATTGTTTGCTGAATGACTGGTTCGAATGGATTGTTAAATAGGATGTTCTAATTGTGTAAAATAAATTCACGAGAATATTAGACAGTTTGGAATCAAGCATCGTTAATATGGAAAAAGAAGTATAAAACTGGTAATGTCTATGATAGATTTGAATCTCTATGAATCCTTGCATGTCAAGCAACCTAAGTTTAATTGATAATTGAGTATAATCGGATCAGAATTCAGGGAAACCTAATCTGGATTTAATTAGCCTTGATATCTTGTTTATATTGACCTAATTAAATGGCTCGAACCAAATTGACCTTTAAAAAAGAAGAAAATAATGTTGTTCGAACCCTATGATGTTGAGGGTTCTATTTGAACAAGTTTACCAAGTTTAAGGCGTATAATGAAGCTACATATTGGATAAGGAATAATTTTGATACCTTATGAATCTAAGATCGGTATTTACATAGATATATTCACTATTCGTATAGGTCAAGTAATATTTGATTAAGAATTATTAATCTAGGAGTGGTACCTTGTACGTAAGTAACTCATAAAATGGAACGATGATGCTTATTAGAACGTGTGGGACTTGTTTAACTATTTACAACTAGTAAAAGTCGTCAATAGTAGATTGAGAAAAAAGAGCAAAGAAGTTTATAAAAATAGATAATCACACCATGGTAACTACTTGCTTAACAAGTGAAATGTTCTATTGAATTATCGATCACCCTCTTGAGAATATAGTTATGCTCGGTAATGGGTCTTTGTATTTGTTAGGTTGCTCTCATCCTTATGAGACTATAATGTCTAAGATGGGGTATGTATGCCTGATCCGAACGTTAATAAGTAGATAGTCAGATTCATATTCAAGACTAAGTTTATGGCCTATGACCTATTTCATTTGATGCCTTGCGCATTAAGAAATAATGTGCAATGGAATATATATGTACATGTTAAACCTTGCGTCCATGATTGTGTGAATATCTAACGCTTATAGTTTTTGTTTGGTCAATGTCTAGTTGAATAAAAGAATAGAAGAAAACAAGTTGAGATACATCGTAATTATTTGATTCTTGTACTACCTCACTAAGCGTTAGCTTACCTCCCTTCATTTCTCTCTTACTGCATTTCAGGGTATTTACGCTTTTGGCCGTCTCCTGAGCTCGAATGTGACCTCAAGCATTCACGTTTGTCTGAGTATTCCCCTTAGAACTTCTAGTTGGCGGCACATAGTTTAAGTATGCATGAGCATTTGATTTCCATGTTGAGCTTAAGATGTATTTAAGCTTTATGTTTATTCAAGTTTTGTAAATGGCCTCTTAATTATTTCATAATTATGTGGCTTGTGTGTGTGTTTTTGCTAGCATGGTTGCATAAACTAATGGAATGTTTAAGTGATCCTTAAGGTGTTAGGTAACCCGATTCTGATTAGCGATGTCATGATAATTGGCATGTGAATAAGTGGTATCCTAGTTACCTAACTAGCTATGTTTTGTAAGTTTGGAGGTTGTCAAGTAGAGAATTTTCTTTACCTTGTATGATTATAATCCTAGATTGTCAAGACTTAGAAGTTGTTAAAGGCATACAATTAAACGGATCCAAGATTTTATAAGATGATTAGTTAATAAGAAGTCTTGCTTGATAAAATGATATAGTGATAGTATAGTGACTTGAGTAGTACATGGACTTGTAAGGATGTCATGGATAGGCTTCATTTTGTTCGAATGTTACCAATTAGGTTATTCATGTATACACGTATCTGATTGATTAATAAAATCAAGATGGTATTTATACAAATTGTAGGATAGTTATATTAAGCTGCATATATTGTTCATGTATCAAGTTAAAGTCCCAGAGCAGTTGAATTCAACGCTTAGATGGTATATTGTTAAATGCTAAGTAAAGCTAAATTAGATAATTCTGAACATGTTTAAGATCTAGAATCGAATGATTTGATTTATGTTGGTGACTTGTTGCTTAAGCATGGAATTTATAAGTGCATGAATTGAGTATGTATTCTTGATTTTTCATATTGTGAGTTTGAAGTTGACACATGTTAATTCAAAGAAAAAGATTTTTGAATTATACTACTTTTTTGGAATCTTATAAGATTTCGTGGTTCAAATTGCTAGTAAAAAAAATCAGTAAAGAATTATGATCGTGTTACTTGTATGTTTGGTTTTAACACCGCCTAGTTCGATTTATCTTTCAAACCGAGTTAGGGGGTGTTACAGATTGTGTAAGGGATACTATTCAGAGCTACGGCTGAAGGCTATGGCCTATTTTCTGTTATATGTGGCTACGGCCTATTTTCTGATATATGTGTGGTGTAAAGGGGAATCCGCGTATCCATTTGTTACATTGTCCAAGGGAATTAATATGTGTTAAGTTTTGCTATGATTATGTGAAAGTATGATAAATGACTTAAGCATGAGACTTATGTGATTAATAGTGTAATTATGATATTTGAGTATGATGTTATGTTATTCGTGACCATAGTATGCCATTCATGTCACTTAATTGTTTTACAATTGTTATGACTACCTCACTAGGCTATGTAAGCCTAACATATGTGTGTCTCATGCATTTCAGGATCCTAAAGCTTTCTGGACATCGATCGTGTATTTTACGATTGCAAGTCACTCACTCCGCAAGCATACGTATGTTTATGTTGTTTTTCGAACTCCTAGTAAGGTGGCATAAGACTAGATAAGTTACAATGACATATTCTGGTACGTTTGTTGTATAAGCCTGGTAGTGTCTAGGTGATGTATGTGCATTTTTGTGTGTTTTGGACATAGCAATCTAGGACTTATTACGGGTGCTAAGCACTTCAGAGTAATTTCATAAAAACTCAATGAGGGATATATTGTATACTTCGGTAAGTATAAGAAGCACTTCGGTGCTAAGCATTCCCGGTAGAGTGCAAATAATATACATGCTCAATAAAGGTTGGGTATGAAGGGATACTTGTGTACATAGAATCTCTTAATTCAATACCTTGGGCTAAGTAAACTGAACTGAAATATAAAAAATAGAATGATAAGCTTGAAAGCTTGCAGACAGAGTTGGAAAAAGGTATTGATAAGCATTGAAAGCTTACGGATGGAAATGGCACTAATATTGGTAAGATCTAATCTTATCACTTTGATATACATATATGCTATTACATATTTAATTATGTTAATGAGCATGTAATGGTAAGGTGATCATATGTATTATTAATAATTAATAATTAATATTGAGATTGATATTATGACAATTGCACTTAAATTTGAATTATTGCCTCACTAAGTAAAAACTTAGCGTGTAACTGTTTTACACGTAGGAAAGAAGAAATGGTTGGAGTAAGGAGCATATACGGACATCATCAATCAATAATAGGTACATCAGTATTAGTAATATATCTTTTGATACTGTTTGATATTTACTAGTTGGCATGTATATTAAAAGGGTATGCCTGCTCTGATAGAATTTGTATTTTATTTGGTATCTGGATGAATTTTAAATTAGACAGTTTTATTAATTATATCAAGACAAATTAAATTGATAAGTTGCTGCCTAAAAATAAATTCGATTTGAAGATGAAAATATATTTTTTAAATTTTACGCGAATAACTAGATTTGTAAATAAAAATTAAATACATTGCAACTTTTTTAAAGAAATAAAATTTTACCGAGTTACAAATGTAGAGGGTTTTACAAATATTTTGTGATATCTCTAACTCGTATTCAGCTATGAATACGGGAAAGTGGTATTACATTTACTCTTTAAGCCTTGCATATGAGTTGTTATGCATGGGAAAGCTTAAATTGAGTGTTAGCAAATGGGATTTTGTTGTTGATCCGTGATATATATTGCATATGGTTTAATATGCATGTTTTGGAAATATTAAGTGCATAGTTTGAAAGGTGTGATGTTTTAAAACGAGGTTTTAAAATGTTGAACTCATGTGAGCTGAAAACCAGTTTTAATCGAATTGATGGTGTTGTGTTTTGAGCACTCCTCACTAAGCATTGTGTTCTTACGCTTTTTTTGTCCATCAATGTAGAGAATTAAAGGTTGGAGGCAGCGAGCAAGTGAAGGAAAATCCAAGGACTTGAATAATTCAAAAGTATGGTTTTTGAACTAGACTTGTAGTAATAAAGGTAATGGGATTCATTATTGTTTGGGAGGGTTATTTGCTAAACTCCTTATTTGTGCAAGTTTATAGTGTTGTTCTGGTGCTGTATGAGGCTTTAAATGGTTGGTTTTAATGTGGATTTATGTTTTGAATTTTGTATGGTTTGGGTTTAGGATATATGCCTCTAAACTTGAGATTGAAGTATGTTGTCATGTTTTAAGCATGATTCCTTGAAAATATGGTTTGATTTGATCCTTAGATAAGTGGTCTACATGTTTATGGTTGGTTGAAGCAAGTTTAAATCCATGATTGTATGAAAAACAAGCAAAATGGGACATTTTAGGTCAGGGCGTACCGATATGCAGGGAATCGTATCGGTATGGGTAAGCTAGAAAAATGGCCTGGGATCGGTACACTGAAGGTTGTATCAATATGGATTTTAGCTACTAGAAATAGACTTTTTGCAACTGAGCCCGCGTATCGATACACCTTGCCCTTGTACCGGTACAATCTTGTGTAATAAAGCCCCTTATCCGTACAGGTGCCCCATGTACTGTTACGGGCTGCCGTTAATTCAATTTGTGTGATTCCTGAAGTTTTTGATTCTTTCATTTTTGTCCCTGATATATGTGAATGCAATTGTATGAGTTTGGGCTGAATTTTGGCAAGCAAGCATGTAACCTGACTAATTGTGGATTGGTAACCTAAATTCTTAATAAGTCCTCTTAATTTTTTATATTTTCAATTTAGTCCCTAAATTGCAAATGCATGCAATTAGATGTTTAATCGACGCTCGATTTAGTTGAGGTTTCATCTGCTGCCAGCTTGCACACTGTAGGTTATAATGTTGCATCTAGAAAAGATAAAAAGGAAAAATAATGGACCTAAGTTTAGTTAATCGTTTCGTGTTTTGTTTCGACAAAAATCTAATATAGCTTACTCAGTTCGGTTTGGCGTCTAGGCCGGGTCAAGGGGGTTACATTTGGTGGTATTAGAGCCAGGTTTGTGATAAGTAGGATGAGTTTATGATTGTTGGAACGCCGTTATTGATTGATTATGATTGTTTTCTATGCACGATGAATGTTTATTTGTCCGTTAGTTGACATATGCCATGTTGGGGGATATTTGTGGGACACATTGCATTATTACTACAGTCTGTAATATTTTAATTTTGAAATGGAAGTCTTGGATCCTTGCTTAAAGCTAGCTTGATTGTTTTTGTTTTGGTGAAATTATCATGCCTTAGATATTTTAACACGTTGGGACCGAGGAGAGAATTGAGGTCTGGCACGATTGCTGCTGCTGTAGGGAAGGCAAATCAGGAGAATGTTATATCTCCTATAGGGTTGCGACCCCCTCAGCCTAATCCACTTGTAGGAGTGGAGCAAGTACCACATGTGCCAGCTGGGCCAGTGTTGGGTGATATAGCGCCTTCGATACTGGCGATCACCTGAGCTTTTCAAGCTGCTATTGCTGGAGTGCATGTGCCTACACTAGTTGCTGGGCAAACGGGATTGCCGTTAGAACATTTGCGTAGTCTGGGAGGAGTTGAGTTTCGAGGGTTGGCACCGAAGGCATCTGAGGAGTGGATGGCCAGTGCTGACCAGATTTTGGTACAAATGGAGTGCAACGATGCCCGAAAAGCTGGGATGTGTTGTATCTCTACTACAAGGAGACGTGTATAGTTTGTATACTACCGTGACTATGGGCATGGAATCCGGTGATGTGACATGGGAGTTCTTTAAAATTGTTTTTAAGGAGAAGTATCTGGGAGTTAGATACTTGGATGAAAAGAAACGTGAGTTCATAGCGTTGGTTTAGGGCAGTATGTCTGTAGCAGAGTATGAGGTTCAGTTTGTTCGGTTGAGTCAGTATGCTTCTGAACTGGTACCAGATGAGAGGCATTGTTGTGACCGGTTCCGTTAGGGATTAGTACAAGATGTTAAGACATATATGCTGGCTTTAGACTACACTGATTTCGACCTGTTGGTTATACGGGCGAAGGATATTGAGAAAAACTTGGGTTTATCGGTTCATATGGGAGGTTTTGGCTCTCGCAAGAGAGTTGTGGACTCTGGTTCTGATGGTGGTCAGTTTAAGAAGCATTGTGATAAAAGGTATCGCTTGGAGCTGAGGTGAGGTGGAGGTAGTACCGGACGAGGATCGTAGGGTCAGGGTACCCAGGCTATATCAGTACATAATACTTGTTGGATTTGTGGATCACGTGATCACATGAGGCGGGACTGTCCACGTTTGGCTCGTGAGGGACAAGTGCAATACCCCAAAGTCTGGCTTAGTAGAATATTATCCCTTTCAATACATTCTAAATGCCATGTTTTGTTTTGTAAACATAGATTAAAATAAGAGCTTGTAATACCTCAAATATTGGCCTTGAGGTATGTAAAAATTTGGTCACCAACCAAGGTGTAGTATAATTGACATCTATTATATAATAACAAATAGATTTCTACTTTGCCCCGATTTGTTTGATTAAGTGTTGGACCAAAATGAAACAAAGGAAAGGTGAATGGCCGGTTTGCTAAGGATTAAAAAGAATAACAATACAAATTGAGAGAATGCATGCTAAGAAAAAGAAAGAACATGGACTTGTACACTTGTTACCCTTAAGCTAAGGCAAGTGTGGGAGGGGGAATGCATACTCGACATGTTGAAGATGTGAAATGAATTGGTATTCATCTTCTTCCTCCTTTTGCCTAAAGACCGAAACTTCATGAGTGAGAGAGAGAGAAAGAAGTTCGTTCATGGATTATTAAGGGGAAATAAGCTAGTTAACTCAACTACTTGAGATCTTGTTAGAAAAGCTTAAGGAGAAAGGTAAATTCTTTCTCCCTTTTTCCTTAAGTTAGAACATTAGCTTAGGGATTTTATATAGAATTCTTATGAATGTTATGGGTTGTTATAGAAACAAATATATGACATAAAATTTCCTTTGATGATTCGATTGTTACCTTTGTTGATAGTGTAGTCATAATAGAACTTGAATTTGGCTTCTGGCAATTGGTGTAGCTCGAATTGAAACTTACAAATGTTGCATGAAAGATGTGCTCTGTTTTGAATAGCCCTAGTCAGCCTTGAAGTGAATTTTTCGTGTCAATGAAAGTGGTGAATCGAGTTAAGATTATATTGCTTGCTAGATGATCGAATTTAAAGACATAAGATTAAACAAGAGTAACATTGAGACTCATGGACTGATTTCGAATCTTAAGAGATCTTTGCTAGATGAATTATTTGCTAGATGAACATAGGATTTAAAGATCTAGGACGGTTTTGTTTAAAAACAGAATCTTAAGGGATCTTTTGTAAAGTTGGGGGACTGATTTCGAATTAATAAAAACTGTTTTGGGCTGTTTTGTAAATCTAAAAACATGGGACTACTTTGGTAATAGATAAGGGTTGATTTACAAATAAAACAGGGCTGAATTGGTAATTTAAAACAGAGGATTTTTCTTTGAAATAATTTGTACAAGGACTGTTTTGCAAAACACAGATTTTAGGGACTGATTTGGTAACTAAATGGACTGTTTATTAAACTCAATTAAAGGATTTTTTGGGAAAAATTATAAGGTCTGCTTTGGTATTTTAAACAAGGATTTCTTTATAAATTATAGGAGACTATTTTTTAGCAAGCTTGGACTGTTTTGTACCTTAAATAAGGGTTGTGTTATAGTTAAAATGGATAGCTTGGTAGATCAAAAAATTTGGATAGTTTTCATAAGTCAAGAGTGGATTGTTTTTATGAATTAAAGTAACTTGTTTAGTTAAGAATTTAACTACTTTAATGGGTATGATGAACTATAACAAAAGTATGTGCATTTAAGAATTCAAAATGTGTTCATGATTATGTGATATATGAATGAGTTGTATCTTTGAAGATAAGTTCAAGGAAAATGATATATCACTATTGTCTTCCTTTAGAGCAAGACCAAGTGGAGGGCAATAGAGCTAGGAAGGATAAAGCTATGGATAATCAGCTTGGCATTGTGATAAAGGATCGAAGCTAGTCTACCAACCTATAAGTGTAGTTTAAAGTCTCGGGATAGGATCAAAACCATCCCAAGCTTCTTTAATTGCTTTATTTTACATTAATTATACATTAACTTAAGCTGTGCCGTGTGCTTAGTTTGGATGCCAGGTGAGTACTTATTTACAAGTACACTACGATATGAAAAAAGTTGGTTAATTGCATGCTATGTTGGAAGTTACCCATATGTTTAAGTATGTGATTGATATGATGAATTATCAGCCTATCTATATGATTCCATGAAACTGAAGCTATGCTCATCCCTGATTTTGATTTGCAATATTTGAATTGGTTCTATGCTCAGTTGAGATCTATATACGTTGATATATGCTTGATGAGTAAATCCTAGCCACATTATCATTCAAATAAGATGAGTAAACTAAAGGAGAATCACATTTAATTTATGTACATGCTTGATATGAAAAGAAATAAGCTATGATTCATACGATAAATGATAAACTTTGCTCGTATGACAATAAGGAAGTAGAACAATGCTTATTCTTGAAACGAATAAGACATGTTACTTGATTATGTGATTAAGGAGCTATGCTCAAATCTGATTCTGATTTGATAAGTTTTAATAAAAAAAGCCTTGATTGTGTGATTAAGGAGCTATGCCATAGAGTCCATAGAGCTCGTGTTTGGGGTGGACTACGGTCTTGGACTATGATCCTTATTTGGCGACAATAGGATGGAAGCATTGTCGTCACTTGACGACAGTACGAGGGATTGACCGGTATTGCGAGTACCATTTTGTTTAGCGACAGTTGGTTGGGGATTCATGTACCTAGGCTGTTACTTGATTCTCAAGGCTATGTTAAAGACAAATAATGAAATTTGCAACTAAGTTAATCAATAATTCTAATACCTTTTGTGACAAGAAAACCATGCATATAAAATGTTATGTTTGCTATTTTATACGACAAGAAATCCTTTATCATGACAAGCTATGTTTGATAACTTGTTTGAGTAGTAATAGACAAGTAATTTACGTATTGATAGGCTTTATTAAAGAGAAACTTTAAAAGTTATAAGTTAAATCAATGAATTATCGTAATGATTTGAATAACAAGTAAAATAAGTCTATAGATTAATGAATGTCTTTTGGGTGATTAAATATGCTTTATTGGAATGCTTACATATCTAAGTTTACTATGAATGTTTGTATGCTTATATCTTGCTCAAACATCAACTGTATATATGTATATGTTTTATCGAGTACCATGTATATATGTAAATAGTCTATACGAATACCCTTGTACATAAATGAAATTCTTTGTTCGAAAGATTATGGGATGTTTTGTACTTATATAAATATATATTGGACTGTTTTTTAGCATGTATATGTATACATATGTATTTTGAAACTGTTTTGAGTATGAAAATGTATACATAAGTATTTTGGACTATTTTGTACTTGTATAAATATATAGTGGACTGTTTTTAGTATGTATATGTATACATATGTATTTTGAAACTGTTTTGAGTATGAAAATGTATACATAAGTATTTTGGACTGTTTTGTACTTGTATAAATATATATGGGACTGTTTTTAGTATGTATATGTATACATGTGTATTTTGAAACTATTTTGAGTATGAAAATGTATACATAAGTATTATGGACTGTTTTGTACTTGTATAAATATATATGGGGCTGTTTTTAGTACGTATAGGTATACATATGTAGTTTGGAACTGTTTTGAGTATAAAAGTATATACATGAATGTTAGGCTATTTTGCATACATTGGAATAAATGCTAGACGGTTTTGATCATATATATAGTATATACATGAAAGTTAGGCTATTTTGGGTACATTTAAATACATGTTAGATAGTTTTCATCACATATTTTTATGTTATGTCCATGATATGTCTGATGTCTTAGGAGACAAGTAGTTCGGGACTAGGATAACTTATGTGATAAGTAGCCATGTTAAGAGACACCTTGTTTTAGATGGTCAATGAACCCATAAGTTAATCTGATGAATCAACATGAAAATTTGTGTAATAAGTAACTAACATTTAAAAGATATTTGTGCGCAATTGGGTTAAGAAATTGTGCTTTATTCGAACTCTTATGACTAAGATGACTTGAAATCGATCAATCATGATACTTACCTAGATCCATAAGACTTGAAGAGAGAATAGAGTTATAACATATGTCTTTTGATTCTTGTTTTTGGCTATTTAAGCTACCTCACTAAGCTTATGCTTACTCTATCATTTCAATGCTTTTCAGGGTCGAACTTGCTTCGATTATCCATTGGGCTTGAACAAGATCACAGGTGTCAAGAAGTATGCTTCTAATCTCTTATTGTACTCCTAGATGGTGGCACATAGTTGTTAAATATGCATTGTGCATTTAGATTTCCCTTGTGGCTTATTATGTATATAAGCCTTATAAGTATTCAAGTTATATAATGGGTGTAATATCCCAAAATGTAGTTTGGGAGTAAGAAACTAATTTAATTATGACTTAGGTGCATTCAAGATATCTTTAGAATTTAAATTTAATAGGTTAAGGACCAAAGTATGAAGTTTATTTAATTTTGTGGCTGCTTTAGAAAGACCAAATTAAAAAGCTTTGTTTGTTGGTGACTTGCATGTAAGTCTCTATTAAGCTAAGGGACCTGTACAAGTGTCATGTTGGATGAACATGTGGAAGGGGGGAGAATATGTGTCTCGGTTTGGGAGATGAGAAAGAAAAAGGGAATGGTTATCATCTTCCCCTTCCTTTTTCAATTAACCGAATGCATGAAGTAGAGAAGGAGAGCGAGAGTTTGCCATGAAAGCTTGAGAATCAAGCTCGGTTTGCTGCCACCCCTTTTGAATCTTGATCGAGAGTCCTAGAGAAGAAGTAAGTGTCCATCTCTACTTTTTAATCTAGAGTTCTCTAAGAACTAAATTGCAAATTACCATGAATCTTGTTGTTACTAGATATGTAGAAGAACTACGTTCATGCTATAAATTTCTTGTTTTATTCGAATGGTTACACATGATTCGATTCCCATATTTTGTAACTATGCAACATAAACAAAATACTAAAATTGCTTGAGTATGAAATTAGTCTTAACCGAATTGGTTAAAATGAGTGATAGAATTCTTTATGGTTCTTTAAGATAGAGTAAACTTCAAATGGACTTTTGATACTAGTATTGTTGAGGCTGGAATTGAAATGTGCTCACCATGTTTGATATAAAGGAATATATGGGCTGTTTCGAGTGATTAAAAAATAAGGGAAAAACTTTAAGAATGTGTATAGAGGCTATTTTATATGTTTAGGGACTGATTAGATGTATAAAAGCATGTATGTACATGTATGAAAATCTAGACTTTTTTGATTGAATATTAAGTAGGTGGACTGTTTTGCATATATAAGACATTAGAGGACTGTTTTGATATTTTTTATGGTCTGTTTTGGGTAATTAAAAACAGGGCAAGGACTAAATGTATACTAGTGGACTGTTTTGCTTAATAAGAAAATATCTGGACTGTTTGGAATGTAAATTAAAGCTTAAGAACTGTTTTGATTGATATCAAGCATGAAGATTGTTTTGGAAAAGATATAATTATTAAATAAACTGTCTTATATGCATATATGTATATACAAGCAATGTAGGCTGTTTCGTTTATACATGAATAGGTAAGGGGCTGTTTTTTATAAAGAAAAAGTTGGGACTGTTTTAAAACAACTTTAAGGCCTATTTTTACAAGAAATACGGATTGTTTTGAAGTTAAATAATCTTTTTTGGGTGATTAAGGACTTATTTGAGTAAGAAATAGTGTAGAAAAAATTTGTGATTAATAATGAATGAAATTTTCTAAATCCTAAAACTGTTTAATAAATGTGGAATGCATAAAATAGTCTAATATGCAGTCTTGAAGGGTTAATAAAGTGCAGTTTAGTGAACTGCAGAAATACAATTCATTAGACTACAGAAATGTAAAATTTATAAAATGTAGAATTACAGTTTTAACATATAGGAATACAGAAATATAGTTAAAATTGAATACAACATGCAGTTTTGATGTAAAAAAGTGCTGTTTTGTTGATTGCTAATATAGAACAGTTTGTGATGTTAAAATATAATTAAGGAATGTATGTTTGTATAAAGTTTGATGCTTGAGCTTAGAGTAGGAATCACTGCTTGATAGTATTGTAGACTGTTTTAGTATACATATATGTATACAAATAAAATTGGGATTTGTTTTGTGTTTTTATATAGATATATACAAGTTTAGGAGCATTTTGTAAGTTATTTTGAATTGGATTGATTATAATGACTTACTAGTTATTTTGTATGAGGTACGTAACATGATAAGGAAGAATACAAAAAGGAGTTAGTTGGAAGCTAGGAATAATTGTGGATTCAGGTATCCCGTAACTTCGGGATAAAAGGTGAGTGTAGTTGCATTGTTTCGGATGACGCGATGTCATTCCGATTTTTAAAATTATGTTTTGATATGTGAACAATGTATGTATGAATGCATATGAGCATATTTGCACAAGGCTCAAGTAGAGCAATTTGGGGAAGGGCATTCTAGTATGGCATTCTGACAAGTCCTTTTTTTTATGTTTCATTACATATGCATCATGTGCCTTGGTACGATTGATATAATTTTAGTAAGTGGTATTTTACTTTATATGAAAGCTTAGGACTCAAACTATAAACTCTTTTTCCATAAGACATTAATGAAGTAAATCAAAACTTTAATTGATAAGAGCTAAGAATCTTTAAGACTTCGAAGCTATTAGCTCACCTTTTCCATAAGATACTAATTAAGGAATTAATTAAGTTTACTTATGTCATAAGGTACCTTCCTACTTTCAAAGCATAAAATATCTAAGTTGCTTATACAATAGAAGCCCTTGGACACTTTAGAATAGTACATGGTATATTTCGGGACTACGGTCCATGAGCTATGGCTCGAGTGACGACCCATTATATGTGATATATTGGCGACAATAGGAGGTAACGAGGGAGATGATAAGGAGATTGGCGACAGTTTGGTTGAATAGTTGAGAAGTTAGGATTGTTATGTTTTCGACACTAGCCATTGCTATGTGTTTTGAGCTATGTGTAACACGGACCAATACGGTCAAACACGGACCAATGCTACCAATGTCCAAATGTGATCCAAGGCAAATGTTCTAAAAGATGTGAACTTATATATTAAGCTTCAATAAGAAACTCTGATAAGCAATGTTAAGAACTCAGATAAGACCTTTTATAGACTTTGAAAGTTTGATAAGAACTCCAAAAACTCTAATAAGTACGTCGATAAACTCCGATAGGACTTCAATAAAACAAGTTATGAATTTTGATAAGTCGATAAGAAATTCGAAGAAATTCAGTTAAAAACTCTAAAAGAATTTCGATTAAGACTTGAAAGAATGAATATCAGGTGGTAGGGTAGCGACAAATCCGCTGCGCTGCTCGGAATAGAATAAGGGTAGATGCAGAGAAGGAGCTAGCTTAGGAATTCTCTCTTAAATAAGAAGACTAGCTTTCCTTTCTGAACTGACAAAAGCATACTATTTGACTACGTTTTCTTTTTACTACTCTTTATAACAGAAGAGAAAAGAAAGGAACTGACATAGAATAGTACAAGAAAGGACACCAATAGTTTAGGACAACTAATATTAATATAAGAAAAATATGGAAAACTAATTAGGCTTTTTTAAGATTTAAGAGAAGACACACTTTTCACTTTCTTACTTTCTACTTTTCTTCATTCCTCCTAACTTGCTAGGAGTCACTTCGTACCTTGCTTCTTTTCTGCTTTCTCGTTTCCTATGTAAGATAAGCATATAGACTGGGGCTCTTGTTGAGCTTGCCTACGTACCTTCATTATTATTAGTAAGATGGGCCCATTCTATGCTCCTTTCCTGAGCGTTTCACACTAAGCTCTTCGATCCTGCCTTTCGCCTCTCTAGGCTTCGCTATCACTCATGACTGGTATATGGATCTCTTTATGTAGTGGTCGGCCTTCTAGAAGCTTCGCCAGAAGCGACTAGTCGCTTCCCGAATTCCTCTTTTCTTTAGTATGGTCTAGTCTTTCCAATGCCTCATTCCTTGCCGCCAACGTACGCTACTAGAAGAGTAAGCAAGCTACTTTGCTTGCATTTTTTTCTATAAGTGGAGCGATTTGTCGAGTCTACGAAGCTTCGTAGTTGCCCCCCCTTTGCCTCGCCATGCCACTAGATTCATAATGACCGGCGAGTCAGAACATGTACGAATATAACTACGCGGAGGGCCGGATTAGCAGGAGGAAGGGCGGCCCACCCTTCTCTATTAATTTTTAGGGATCCCTCATATTTAGGATTCCAGGCTTCCCGGACTGTAATAGACGGCTAAGAAAAAAAAGAGGGTCAGTAGTCTCTGCCGTTGCAGGTCCTTCTCCTTCCGTGCCCTCTTTTTTATTTTTTACCGCGACACGAAAGAATGAAGAAGCTGGAATAACTTAGAAAGAGAGTGACGCCTAGCCGTTGAGAGCGTCTGTTGTCTTTGTAGAGGAACAGTACAATCTTGGACTGGCCCCCTTCGCATGACCTAGAAAGAAAAAGAAGTCCGTGCTACTATAAGGCCTCTAAACTCCTCCTCAGACACTGCGTTGCCCATGGGGACAGGGTAGCCCCGACTTCCATAGGTCCTTGGTTCGACCTCCTAATGAGAATTGAGGTCCTTGCGCGGGCTTCTCATCCATCCCTAAGACTTGCTTGCTCTGTATGGAGTGCCTCGTGGTTCCTCGAGTGCCAGCCGCAGAGAGGAATGCCATCAACTAGGGCGCTATTGGCCACTAACCACTTGCTCGCCAGCCGCTCGGGCTCCGCGTTTCAAGTTCGTTATCCTAACCGTCTCCTCTGCTCCACCGGGAGCCCGGACCCTCCTTCTATCTTATCTACTGCCTTGCTCCTTGGCTCCCTACAGCTCCAGCCGCTCGCTGTAATAGCTTGCTTCTCGGGTGGGTCGCACCCCGGGTGGTGCGGCTAAGCCAGAGTGGGCTCAGCAGTCGGCCTATGTTTTCGGGCGCACGCGTAAAGGCATGATTCGTTCCACAAATCTCACTGCACTGACCATAGTAAACTCCTTCTCGTTGTACCGAAATAGAGATCTGATTTAAACGACCAATTTAAGCTCCTAATAAACAAAGCCATGATTAGGATAAGATTAAGAGATAAACACCTAGTATTATTATATGCTTGTATTTCCTTTGGTTTTCAATTTGATAACATTGTTATTACGTTTGGTCGTTTTAAGGTCACTACATCATTAGGCTATATAAGCCTAATGCATTCATTTCTATGCATATGCAGGTTACATGATTATTTTTGAGTTGGTCGGGTTGGAAGGTTGCAAGTCACCCCTTAAAGACCTCGTAGCTTGTTTAAGTTTTGCTCAAAACTCCTAGAATGGTGGTATACTGCATTTGTATAAGCATAATTATGATTTAAGCAGTTGATGTTTGCTTTATAGACTTTGGCTTGTAAATGGCTTACATATTTCTCGTTAATGTTAAAGTAGACATAGTTGAACATATGAATTTACTAAATAGTTAGAATGGGATCAATATGCATGTGTAAGCGATAATGTGATCTTGTGGTAATTCTTGTATGTTTATGTAAATATAAGAATCCTTGTTTGTTTCATTATAACTCCTTTTGATGTTATAATTTTGTGACTTCGTTGCTTTTAAAGACATAAAGTTTTGATTATAAGATACAAAGATGTAATAGGTGGATTAGACAAACTAGGCAAGATTTTTAAACAAGAGTAATTTGTTCAACTGTTTGTAATTATATGATAATTTATAAGGTAACTTTGGATCGTGCTAAAGATTAGAATAAGCTAAAATAGCTATGCCTGAAACATGTGAGTTAAGAAAAAGCTTTATCCTTTTGTTGAGGTTTCGAATAGTGCCTTAATTTTTAAATCCATTTTTTTTAAAAAATGAATTAGCTTGAAGTTAAGTCACCTTTGATGCATTATGATTCGAATGGCTTATGACTAGATTAATTTAGTACTAACCATTTAAATAAATTATGCATATGCCCTAAGTTAAGCTTAGGTAACGTTTGAATTTTATTGATCATTTAAATAGTGTTTCATGAATACCCTATGTATCGTGTGAATCCTTGAAATAAGCTTTTCTTGCTTAGACGTGTAAGTGATTTTTTTGTTTATATAAACACATTAACTCAGTTCTTAACAAGAAAAGGCGTGCTTAGATGTTATTGTAATTGTTGTAAAGAACCTGGTGTCTATGATTAATAGATCAAGTGGAGTTTATGTATGAATGAATGACTTAAGCTATCGTTAATACTAATGAAAAATGTACAGGGTTTGTAACTAGTAAAGATCGATCCCTTGAAACTTTAAATGTTAGCAATTTAGTTCTTAAAGAGTATCTTGATTAATTGATGTTTGAATTGAACTTTGTTTCTTTAAAAAAAGAAATCCTTAAGAATTTCTGTAAACTACCAATAGGTCCCTAAACTTACTAAATTTTATAATTTAGTCTATGTTGGCTAAAGACAGAAATGCTTGTTTTAAGATCTCTTATATGTGATTCGTTTGAATTTAGTTTGAACGTTTAATTCTCTGAAATGTTTTCCGGTGACATCTCTGACCCAGGTTTTTTTCTGGACCAGATAAGGAGTGTTACAATTTGGTATCAGAGCTAGAGTTTAGTCGATTCTCGGACTGAACCGAAGCTTATTGTATGTTTGCATCCTGCATATGCCACTTAAGAGTTTAAATTTCTGTTTAGTGTTGGTGAATTGTAACCAAAACAATATGTTTACTCTGTCTTGACAATTCAGAATATGTGAAAATATTGTTACGAATTCATTGTCAGTACTAGTAATAGTTATGTGATAGAATAATGAACTCAACTTTTCAGTTAATGGGATATTCGAGGGTGAATTTTTTTTAGGGGAGGAGAATTGTAATATCCCAAAATGTAGCTTGGGAGTAAGACACTAATTTAATTATGACTTAGGTGCATTCGAGATATCTTTAGAATTTAAATGTAATAGGTTAAGGACCAAAGTATGAAGTTTATTTAATTTTTTGGCTGCTTTAGAAAGACCAAATTAAAAAGCTTTGTTTGTTGGTAACTTGCATGTAAGTCTCTATTAAGCTAAAGTCTGTATTAAGCTAAGGGACTGGTACAAGTGTCATGTTGGATGAACATGTGGAGGGAGGGAGAATATGTGTCTCGGTTTGGGGAGATGAGAAAGAAAAAGGGAATGGTTATCACCTTCCCCTTCCTTTTTCAACTAACCGAATGCATGAAGTAGAGAAGGAGAGAGAGAGTTTGCCATGAAAACTTGAGAATCAAGCTCGGTTTGCTGCCACCCCTTTTGAATCTTGATCGAGAGTCCTAGAGAAGAAGTAAGTGTCCATCTCTACTTTTTAATCTAGAGTTCTCTAAGAACTAAACTGCAAATTTCCATGAATCTTGTTGTTACTAGATATGTAGAAGAACTACGTTCATGCTATAAATTTCTTGTTTTATTCGAATGGTTGCACTTGATTCAATTCCCATATTTTGTAACTATGCAACATAAACAAAATACTAAAATTACTTGAGTATGAAATTAGTCTTAATCGAATTGGTTAAAATGAGTGATAAAATTCTTTATGGTTGTTTAAGATAGAGTAAACTTCGAATGGACTTTTGATACTAGTATTGTTGAGGCTGGAATTGAAATGTGCTCGCCATGTTTGATATAAAGGAATATATGGGCTGTTTCGAGTGATTAAAAAACAAGGAAAAAACTTTAAGAATGTGTATAGAGTCTATTTTATAAGTTTAGGGACCGATTAGATGTATAAAAGCATGTATGTACATGTATGAAAATCTAGACTATTTTGATTGAATATTAAGTAGGTGGATTGTTTTGCATATATAAGACATTAGATGACTATTTTGGTAATTTTTATGGATTCTTTTGGGTAATTAAAAATAGTGCAAGGACTAAAATGTATACTAGTGGACTGTTTTTGTAACACCCCTTCCCGGCCTGGTAGAGAACCGGGTCAGAAAGTGCTACTGGAAAACATATCGGAGGTTCAAAGTCAAATTCAGAGTTTGGAGACTTATTCGGGAAGTTTATTAAACTCTTTTAAAGCATAGCAGGTCTGTTTATTGACTACTTATTCGATTTAGGGTCAATTTTAAACTTTTTTGAGCTTAGGGACTAAAATGTAAATTGTACAAATTAAGGGTCCTTATCAGAATTTCTTTTTACCTATCTTACAATTAAGCTTACCAATTATTAGCCTAAGAAATTTTGTTACTAACGGAGGTATACCTATCCAATTAGGCTGTACAAGTTTTAGTGATCATTTTATAAACTCCTTACAATTGTGTTTTAAGCCTTTTAACATAAATTCCAAATCTTGTATTGATACGCCATCACTCATATCGATACGGGTTGACCATTTTGACTTGGTTTGACGGTCGTCCCGTTTCGATACAGCTAGGTTTGTATCGATACGCGTTGACCAAGGTTGACCGTTTTGATACACCTTAAAGGCCGTATCGATCCAATTAACTTCCCAGACCTTACTGCCAAAATCCGTATCAATACACCCCCTTTGCGTATCGATGCGCCCTGTTTCATCATGACCAAATATGCAAGGCCGTATCGATACAGCTTGACCTGTATCGACACACCTGTACTGTAATAACAAATTTTAGCTGGTTTTTAAGCAAATTAACCTACTATTTGTTGTCCAAACTTTACCAAATTTTACCAGTAAGTCTATTATCCAATTTTTTAATAGAATGTTAAATTTTTTAGCGTTTCGAATCCATTTACCCAGTTTTCACCTTTTAATGCTTTTAAGCTCATTTTAACTAGTTTAGCCATTCCACAAACATACCAAAAACTATATTTAACCTTTATTCATTATTAGACCATTACACATATATCAAAATGCACAAACATGACATGTCTAGACCATATGCCACTTTATTAGGAGTTCAAACAAAACATAGGCATACATGGGATTGATGAGAGTGACTTGCAACCACAACTACACGATCAAGGCTCGAATTACTTCAAGGTCCTGAAATGCATTGACACACAAATGTTAGGCTTACATAGCCTAATGAGGTAGTTATAACAAATGAACGAGTTTCAATAATATGAATGACATGAAGGTATGCTTAAATGGCAACTATATGTCATTAAATATATACAACTCACTCAAAGCCAATAATCATGTTTTCATATAACAAATGCAAATCGTATAAGCATATCATTTTATGGAAATAGTAACCAATAGATATGCGGATTCCCCTATACCCCACACATATCAGAAATAGGTCGTAGCCTTGAGCCGTAGCTCCGGAAATCCCTTACAGAAATCCAACCTTTTCTCACCACATCTGGCCATAGCCCGGACCATAGTCCAATCTCTTACTTAGTGAGCTCAATAACCCTATGGCATGCCAGTTGTATCCAATGTCCACAAGTGTCCAAGGTCACATATTTCATCATAATTCTTACCTTTCGGATGACATCATATCGAATAGAAAACCAAGCCTTAGCTCCACATAATATAACATGTCCATATCATTTCCACATTTAACATATTTCGGATATCACATATATGATTATAGACATATCAAAGCAACGTGAGGACTTACCACACTTACCATTAGAATCCACACATGTTTACTCTACTTGAGCCCTTAAACAAGGTGCAATCATAACCTCAAAACAAATGCAACGGGATGGCACCTAGCCTATCCCTGGACACAACTACACTCACCTCGATAATCCGAAGCTCCCAAGGCTCTCAGATGGTAATCCCTTTATTCTTAGCTTGATTTGGAGATGACGGTTTAGCTCATTCCAATTCTTGAACTAGGAGAAATCAATAAGGTTTTGTTATAATCAAGATGACAACATCGATAACCATTTCAAAGATTAGGCTTAACAATTCGACTTGAAATTAAACTCCAAGTATCTATGGAATTCAACAATTGATTGAGGGATTTTACTTACCCAATCGATAGCTTTGTTATGGGATTATTGGATCGAAGAAATCTTAAGCTTAGAGAGGTCAATAAGGGAGGTGTGTGCTTGAGCTTAAGATTTTAGACAACAATGATGGTGCTAGCTTGGTCTCTTTGGTCAAGAGTTGAGTTTTGTTTTTTGGGGGATTCTAAACAAAGAATAGAGCTTTTCCTATTGATTTTAAGGAATTAAATCTCCTAATGATTGCTCCACCTCCAAAGGAGCCAATAGGAAGGTTTCCTCTAAGTAAAGGTTTGCTTAACCTACTAAGAAGTCATTTTCCCCAATTGACAATTTTGATGACTAAAAGTCATCATTTCTGATCACTTTCACGTGAGGGGTGGCAAGCAAGAAGGTGAGTCAGCCTCGAAGTTTCAATTTCTTTCAATTTAGTCACTAAAACAGACTTTTGTAGAGGCCTGTATCGATACACCCTATGGCCATATCGATACGGTTATGCTAAAACAGGTAAGTTAGTTAAAACTGTTGGGTTGTATCGATATAGGTCTTGCTGTATCGATACGCCAAGCCCAAAATCAACATTTTCAGCTTCAATTTTTTTGCAAGAAGGCTCAATTACTCAAATTAAAGCCCACGTAACTTCATTACTTCAAAAGGGTTACAAAGATCAAATGATTACACTATCCGAGCATGTCCAATACAAAATTTTGATCACCGGAACCTAATTCCTACTAGACCGGTTTTCGGGGTGTAACAACTCTTCCCCTTAAGAAAATTCATCCTCGAATTTTCACTCTGGTTGAACATATGAGGGTACTGCTTTTGCATTGTCTCTTCTGGTTCCCATGTTGCTTCCTCAACTGAACGACTTCTCCACAGGACTTTTACTAAGGGCACAAACTTATTACAAAGTCTTTTAACTTCTTGTGCGATGATCTATACAGGTTTTTCCTCGTACGTCAGATTAGACTAAATCTCTACAGACGCTGGCTCGATCACATGGGAAGGATCTGACCGATGCTTTCGTAGCATAGACACATAGAAGACATTATAGATTTGGCTTATCTCTTCGGGGAGAGCTAATCGGTAGGCAACAAGTCCAGCTCTCTCCATTACCTCGAATAGACCGATGAAACAAGGATTAGCTTCCCCTTCTTGACAAATCGAATGATCTTCTTCCACAGAGACACCTTAAGGAAGTCTTTTTCACCAACGTTATACTGAATGTCTCTTCTTTTTGGATCAGCATAAGCTTTTTGACGATCGAACACAGCTTTGAGCTGATCACGAATAATGGTCACCCTTTCTTCGGTTTCCCGAAGTAAGTTAGGGCCTAACACCTTGCCTTCACCAAGCTCGGTCCAAAAGAGAGGGGTTCTACATCTTTTTCCATAAAGAGCTTCGTAAGGGGCTATTTGGATCGAGGCTTGGTAACTGTTATTGCATGCAAACTCCACTAACGATAGGGATTTCTCCCACATATTCCTAAAATCAATAGCACAAGCTCGTAACATATCCTCTAGAATCTGAATAACCCTTTTAGATTGGCCATCAATTTAAGGATGGAAAGTGGTTCTTAGGTGCACTCGGGTTCCCAAAGCCTTATGTAGGGTCCTCCAAAACCGAGCTGTAAAACGTGGATCACGGATCAGAGATAATGGACATAGGGATTCTATAACACCCTTAAACCGGGCCTAGATTTGATATTACTGTTTAGAGTTCTAACTAATTAAATCATGCTTTAATCAAAATGTAACCTAGGAGTAAATCATGAGAAATAAAAGAACGACACTCGAATTGTGATGACCAATTCAAATTGTCTTTAAACCGAATGATCAAATTAAAAAGGGACCAAAATGTTATAGCCAACAAGTTAGAGTGTTTAAAAGGACCATAATAGAATCAAATTTCAATATAAGGAATGCATGGAAAATTTAATTTTTATAGTGGATTATCCACATGTTGCCTAAGTAAGGACCATTCAGCCACTATAGGGGGAAGACTCTTTCCTCATTTGGGCATGCCGATTGTGTTAGGGAGAAAGAGAAAATAGAGAACTTAGTGTGAGAAAGCTTGAAAAACAAGGGCCAAGCTTTGGTTAGGCAACAAATTGAGTTAGAATTCACGTTAAGAAAGATAACAACATGTTGATTCATTCAATTTTATACTTGAAATGCTAATTATGTGGTGGTCTTGTTGTTTAATTCGAAATTGTACAAGTATGAATCTATTGCTTTGAATTTTTATGATGGTTGTTGTTGTTGAAATCATGGGTTAGTTTGAATAGGGCTTGATGATTATAATAATTATGTATACATGATTATGTGTGATTGAATCTGGAAAATGAATACATATAGTTGGATTGGTTAAAGCTAGGTAATGGACTGCTCAAATGGTGAATTAGAGGAATGTTGTTGATCAAATGGATCAATTCGAACATAGTGCTAAAATGCCCTATTTTAATCACATTGATAGGTGAACTGGACTGACCTAGACATGTAGGAATATGAATATAAGTTGAATTATAATGTTAGAATCTTGTTTAAATGAATTATGAAGCTAGAAACTTAACCTAGTGTAATCTGCCCAGAAAACTCTATTCTGGGCAGTAACTTTGAAAAATCACCATAAATAGTAGTGGTGGAATTTAAGGCTGAAATTTATATGGATGAAACCTTAACATGTCTAGTTTCATTAGGAACAAATAGAACTAAATTATAGATTGTAAAATGGATTGTAGAGAAGAAACTATAGGGACAATGTAAACAGTCCAATGTTGTAAATTGCCCTGTCTTTAAGCTAAAAACTATATTAATTGACAAAGAATTAAAAATGCAAGGCCTATACGGTTAGAAAGATGGTTAAGTTAGATTTTTAACAGTATAAATGGTTCTAAATTCTGACGTACGGAATGAAAGATATGGGCAATTGAGTAAGCAGTGCACCTGTTGCCTGGCAGCAGCAGTCTAGGTATCGTGGCGGTTTTGTAAACTATTTTATAAACAGTTAGGACAGTTTGTTTACTGCCCTGTTTCTACCTAAATTGGAATGTATATATGTAAGCATGCTATTGATCATTAAACATGTGTATTTGGACAGTTCCAATGTATAGAAACTGTTAGAATGTAGACTATCCAGTTCATGCATAAATTAGTATGTACATGGTTGTTATGTTGTGTACTAACAATGTTGCCATGATTGAATGATTGTGAAAACCTGTTTTGACATGTATTTGCTTGTGTAATGTATTAGAACAAGGACTAAACCTTGTGGAGGAAGAAGGAGGAGCTGGTCAAAAGAGTGGCAAGCAAAAGAGAGTTTGAATCCAAGACTAAGCTAGCTTGGGAGTTTTGTGAGTGTAGCTAAAATAGGGTTAGGACTTAGGTCCTAACCAAAATCAGCATGTCTAAATTCTTGTATTGCTAAGTATGCATGATCTGATTTAATAAGGGAAGTATGAATTAAGCTAAATGCATGAAACATGAACCTTTTTGAATTTTGGTGTATGATTCGAATGCTAGCATGTGTATGTGATAAACTGTTGCTTGAAATGTAACATGATGAATGGCTAAATGCTTGTAAGTCGAATACTTGAAATGCTAGACTAAATAATGAAATAAAAACATGAAATGGTGAGCTAAGGCTCGAATGGCCTAAGGGCTTAACACTTGTATGAACTTACCAGGTAATACCCAAATGGGTCCTTCAAAAAGATAATGCTTGACTTGAACTTATAAGGCTTGAACATGTAATGTATAAACTAGAAATGCTTGAATGGAAGCTAAGAAAATTGGACAACCTTTGTTGCTAGTTGGATTAGGCAGAATGGTATACCATAGAGTCTAGAGCTCGTGTGAATAGGTGGACTACAGTCCAGGGATAAGGCCCTTATTAGCGACAGACGGAGGGTACGTATGTGTGGTCTTTGGTGACAGTAGGAGGGTTGACCAGTACTACAATATATCTTGTGGCGACATTTGGCTGTAGACTCGATTACTTGGACATACTAAGCACCAAGGGTTGTGTTAATAGGATAATAAATAAATTAATAACCATGAAAATTGCTTGTTACTTGACATGTAAGCTTGAGAGGCATGTTACTTGATTTAGAAAGCTTGAATGTTGTTACTTGGTTTACAAACTCAAAATACTTGGTATAGGTCTACTACTCGAATGGATTGATGAACATGCTATGGATGATTACTTGATATGCTTGCTATGCTATTTAGTTTACTTGACAAAATGGTACTTGACACTTACTTGCCATGCTTGAATGATATTCGAATAACTTGATAATTGGCTGCTTAACATTGCTTGTCTTGATACTCAAATGCTATGTGTGTAATGATACTTGATTTCATGTCTATTTAATGATTCGAATTGCTTGCAAACACTAGCTAGGGTTAAACTTGAGTAAAGGCTAAGTGGCATAATAAATGGCTAGATTTTAGATGCTACCTCACTAAGCACATTCCTGTGCTTATCACTCTTGTTTTCATCCTTCCCAAATACAGGATAAAGGATTTGATCGATTTCTTGATCCTGAAGTTTGATTCCTTGAACTCGAAGTAAGACACAAGCGTAACTAAAGTATGGTTCATACTTGTTTTGTACTCCCCTAGTTGGTGGCACTTGGATTGTATATAATGAACTTGTGCATGCATTTTGAATACTTGAAACTTGCAATTATATGTTCTTGAATGGGATTTCCATGTAGTGAATTTGGTTGATAGTGTGAAACATGTAATGAACTCAAATTCTATGTAATGGAAAGGTAGTTTGATGCACATATGGGTATATATTGAATGTTCAAGTATTTGATCTAGCCTACTGTGTAATTCGAATTCTTTGTGAGATTATGTAGTCACGTACGAACATACCATGTTGTAAGTGTCCATATATGTTTGTATGGTAAATGCTGAATGGTAAGGCTAGGCATATTGCTTGCTTATATAGACAAGGTACGTGAAATTGTATGTACAAATGACCATGTTTAGAAAATTATGTATGAAATGTTACATGTACTAATCTAAAGGAATAATGAAATGAAAGCATGTTTTCTCACTTAGGTTTTTCGAATGCTAGTTTGTATGATGATGTTAAATGAAATGTTACAGTGGTAACCTATAATGTCTTATAACAAATTATAAGCTTGCTTACATGTTAAGTTATGAATGCTTCGTTGCTTTCTAGTCAAGTAACTCTCTAATAGGGATGAGTTAACCTATTCTTGCCTCGTTCTTGTTTGTAATGTTTCCGTTAATGCTCCCGAGCCGGCTCACTACTAAGCCAGGACGGGGGGTGTTACAGATTCTGTGTAAACAGATAACTTCACGAATGTACAACTTCGTGAGTTTAGGCAAGATGAAATCCATTCTCACCGGAATGAAATGAGCAGATTTAGTGAATCGATCTACAATGACCCAAATGGCATCATTTCTCTTCGGTGCCATTGGTAAACTACTTACGAAATCCATCGTAATACGCTCCTATTTCCACTGTGGAAGCTCGATAGATTTCAAGAGACCAATAGGCACCTTGTGCTCGGCTTTAAGCCGTTGACAGGTCAAACACCTCGCCACAAAGTTCGCGATTTCACCTTTCATACCGGACTACCAATACAACTTCTTTAGATCCTTATACATCTTGATTGCTCCAGGATAAACAGAGAAATGACTTGAATAAGCTTCACTTAGAATTTGATTCTGAAGATCATCATCATCGGGAACACAAATACGGTTTTGAAAACACAAGAAACCATCAGAATTCATAGCAAAGTCAGGATCTGATTTGTCCTTGATCTTAGCAACAAGAGTTCGTAACTCCTCATTAGATTCTTAGAGTGCTTTGATTCGGGATACGATGGTTGATTGAACTCTCAATTCAGCCAATAGCTTCCCATGTTTTTTGAGCAAAAAATAAGCATTCAAATGTCTCAGAGAAGAAGTAGGTTTCTGACTAAGAGCATCAGCTATGACATTGGCTTTACCGGGGTGGTAATCAATAACCAAGTCGTAGTCATTCAAAAGCTCCATCCACCGTCGTTGACAGAGATTCAACTCTTTTTGAGTCAAAAGATATTTTAGGCTCTTATGATCAGTGTACAAGTAACACTTCTCACCATAAAGATAGTGCCGCCAGATCTTCAAGGCAAACACAACAGCGGCTAATTCTAGATCATGCGTCGGATAGTTTAGCTCATGAGGTTTAAGCTGACGTGAAGCATAGGCTATGATTTTTCCTTCTTGCATCAATACACAGCTTAATCCTAGCTGGAATGCATCACTGTATACGGTGAAGTCCTTACTCGACTTAGGTTGCACCAAAACATGAGCATGGGTCAGAACTTGCTTAAGCTGATCAAAACTCCTTTGTTGTTCCACGGTCAATACAAAGGGAGTTTCTTTACGGAGAAACTTCATTAAAGATGTAATAATCATCGAGAATCCCTTAACAAATCTACGATAGTAGCCTGCAAGGCCCAAAAAGCTACAAACTTCTCCAACATTCATTGGAGGAATGTAATCAAGGATTGCTTGAATCTTTTTTGGGTTGACTTGAATTCCCATAGAAGAGATCACATGTCCCAGAAATGATACTTCAGATAGCCAGAACTTACATTTGCTAAACTTAGAGTATAGTTGTTTCTTTTAGAGAGTTTGAAGTACAATTTGAAGATGTTCTTCATGAGTGGCAGAATCCTTGGAATAAATCATAATGTCATCTATGAATACTACCACGAGCTTGTCTAGATAGGGCCGGAACACACGATTCATCAAATCCATGAAAGCTTCGGGTGCATTTGTAAGCCCAAAAAGCATTACTAGGAATTCATAGTGGCCATATCTAGTTCAGAAGGTAGTTTTTGGGACATCAGATTCCTTCACTAGCATTTGGTAATACCCGGATCGAAGGTCTATCTTAGAGAAGATAGAAGCACCTTTCAACTGATTAAAGAGTTCATCAATCCTCGGTAACAAATACTTGTTCTTGATGGTCACTCTATTCAACTGACAATAGTCAATGCACAAATGCATCGACCCATCATTCTTCTTGACAAACAAAACCGGTGCTCCCCAACATGATGAACTCAGTCAAATAAATCCCTTGTCCAAAAGATCTTGGATTTGAGCCTTCAACTCCTTTAATTCAACTAGAGCCATCAGTATGGAGTAATGGAGACTGAAGTAGTTCCAGGTTGCACTTCTATCCCAATTTCTACTTCTCGAGTAGGAGGAAGTCCCGGAAGTTCCTCGGGAAACACATCAAGAAATTCCTTAACCACCGGTACATTCTTAAGCTTTAAATCTTCCTTAGACTCTATGGCACACATGAGAGCCTTAGCTGGTTTCATTTTGGTTTTCATCAAAGTTATGCTCTCCTTACGAGCCCGCGAAAGTATAACTTCTTTTTTGAACAATCCACACAAGCTTGATGTTTAGCTAGCCAATCAAGGCCTAGGATGAGATCAAACTCACAGAAGGACAAGGCCATCAAATTAGCTGAAAATGGGATCCCTTGGATCCTCAGTGGACAAGTTTTACAGATCAATCGTATAACCACACTATCCCCTAGTGGATTAGAGACAACTATCTCGAAAGTAACATGCTCAGATTTTAGAGCATACTTTTCAATCAACGGTTCACTAATGAAGAAATGCGTAGAGTCCGAATCTACCAAAGCATAAACAAGATCAGAACATAATTCCACCATACATGTTATCACATCATGAACATCTTCTTGCTCTCGGCGTTGAACGTGGTACATCTATGCTGAGGTTTGAGGATCACGTCCAATCGAAGGAGTGTTGGTGTTACGAGGTCTCCCTACCGATACAGACTGCACTTGCTTTGCTCATCTTCCCTTAGCAGGATTATTTTGAGAAGCCACAGAGGTAGGAGCGTTTAGATTCTGCGAACACTGCTGATGAAATGACCCGATTCACCATAAAGATAACAGGATCCAGACTATCTATAGCACTGCCCGGGGTGCCTCTTTTGACATAAGTTACATAAGGGAATCTGATAACCTCTCGCGAAACCACCCGTACTATCAACTGAGGTTGTACGAGCAATGAACGTTCCTAGAGATTGAAATTGTGGCACATACCCTGATCTTGGTAGTTGTTGGAAGGTGACAAAGTTCTGGTCCCATTGTCTACCCTTCTTCTGAGGCATAGAAGGCTTGGATTCATCTCAGAACCTTTTATCGAATCCGGCTTGGTTCCCCTTTCTTCTTTCATATGCTCGACTGACTAGGGTATGAAAATCCTCTATCTCCAAGGTAATGAAGAGAGGACGTAGTTCATTATAGAGACCATCAATGAACATTCTACATTTCTCCTTCTCCGTGCCTATGACCTCAACACCATACCTTGTATACTTGCAGAAATCGTGGATATACTGCTCCACAGGTCTTCCTCCTTGTCTCAGGTGGAGGAACTTCTTACGTCCTTCAGCAATGAAGTGGTCACTAACATACTTCTTATAGAACTCCTGAAGGAAGAAGTCCTACGTAACTCTGTGCTCAAGTACGGTGAGTGTCACAGTATCCCACCAACTCTGAGCTTTTTCAGAAATCAAAGCTAGAGCGTATTCCAGTTTGTGCTCCTTGGGGTATTATATCTACTTGTTCAAGACTTTAAGAGCGTTTTATAGCCAGTACTCTGTTACCTCGGGGTTGTCTAGGTCCTAGCCAGTGAAGGTGTAAATTGGATACTGACAGAGCTTGTCAACAGGGGCTTTGGAAGCAGATGGAGGAGCTTCAGCAGGTTGCGGTGGCGGCTCTTGCCTAAGAGAACCGACCACCTGCTTGATAATTTCAGCCTTTGACACTAAATACTCCTACTGAGTATGATTAGAGGAGGGTGAGGTGGGTCGTTCTGCCCCACTTGTTCAGGCTTAACATCATCTCTCAGATTGTCCTCCTGTGTCAAGGAGGAACCAGGGTGTGGTTCATTTACGGCACGTCTATCAGTAGGTGCAGACATTTTCAGATATAATCATTCAAGAAGAATTAAATCTTGTAAGTTACAAGTCACGGATAACGTATACAAATAACTCCTGAGTGGCATATGTAGATGCAGACTCATAACAAACTTCAGTTTAGTCATAAAATCAACTAAACCTAGGTTCTAATACCACAAATTTAACACCCCCTTCCCGGCTTGGTAAGAACCGGGTCAGAAAGTGCTACCAGAAAACATATTAGAGGTTCGGAGTTGAATTTAGAATTCGGAGATTTATTCAGGAAGTTTATTAAACTCTTTTAAATCATAACAGATATGTTTATTGACTACTTATTCGATTTAGGGTCAATTTAAACTTTTTCGAGCTTAGGGATTAAAATGTAAATTGTACAAATTAAGGGTCCTTATTAGAATTTCTTTTTACCTATCCTACAGTTAAGCTTACAAATTATTAACTTAAGAATTTTTTTTACTAACAAAGGTCATTTAACTATCCAATTAGGATGCACGAGATTTAATGACCATTTTATAAACTCCTTAAAACTGTGTTTTAAGCCTTTTAATAGAATTAACTAACTCTGTATCGATACACCTTGAGACTATATCGATACGGGTACACCTAATACATACTTCCATTTGAATCTACCAAATCTTGTATGGGTACGCCATCATCCGTATCGATACTGGTTGACCATTTTTGACAAGGTTTGATGGCCCCGTTTTGATACATCTAGGTCTGTATCAATATGCGTTGACCAAGGTTGACCATTTCGATACACCTTAAAGCCCGTATCAATCTAATTAACTTCCCAAACCTTACTACCAAAATCCATATCGATACACCCCCTTTGCATATCGATACGCCATGTTTCATCATGACCAAATATGCAAAGCCGTATCGATACAGCTTGACTTGTATCGATACACCTATACTATAATGACAGATTTTAGCTGGTTCTTATTCAAATCAACCTACCATTTTTTGTCCAAACATTAGCAAATTTTACCAGCAAGTCTAATATCCACATTTTTAGTAGCATGTCAAATTTTTGAGCGTTTCGAATCCATTTACCTAGTTTTTACCTTTTAATGCTTTTAAGCTCATTTTAACTAGTTTAGTCATTCCATAAACATACCAAAAACCATATTTAACCCTTAGTCATTATTAGACCATTACACATATATCAAAAGGCACAAACATGACATGTCTAGACCATATGCCACCTTACTAGGAGTTCAAACAAAACATAGGCATACATGAGATTGATTGGAGTGACTTGCAACCGCAACTACACGATCAAGGCTCAAATTACTTCAAGGTCCTGAAATGCATGAGACACACAAATGTTAGGCTTACATAGCCTAGTGAGGTAGTTATAACAAATGAATAATAAGTTTCAATAATATGAATGACATGAAGGTATGCTTAAATGGAAACTATATGTCATTAAACATATACAACTCATTCAAAGCCAATAATCATGTTTTCATATAAAAAATTCAAATTGTATAAGCATATCATTTCCTCGGACATAGTAACCAGTGGATACGCATATTCTCCTATACACCATACATATCGAAAATAGGTCGTAGCCTTGAGCCATAGCTCTGAAAATCCCTTACACAAATTCAACCTTTTCTCACCACATATGGTCATAGCTCGTACCGTAGTCCAATCCCTTACTTAGTGGGCTCAATAACCCTATGGCATGCCAATTGTATCCAATATCCTCAAGTGTCCAATGTCACATATTTCATCATAATTCTTACCTTTCGGATCACATCATATCGGATAGCAAATCGAGCCTTAGCTCCACATAATATAACATATCCATATCATTTCCACATTTAACATATTTCGGATATCACATATATGCTTATAGACATATCAAAGCAACATGATGACTTACCACACTTACCATTAGAATCCACATATGTTTGCTCTACTTGAGCCCTTAAACAAGGTGCAATCGTAATCACAAAACAAATGCAATGGGATGGCACCTAGCCTATCCCTTGACACAACTACACTCACCTCGATAATCCAAAGCTCCTAAGGCTCTCGGATGGTAATCCCTTTATTTCTAGCTTGATTTGAAGACGACAATTTAGCTCATTCCAATTCTCGAACTAGGAGAAATCAATAAGGATTTGTTATAATCAATATGACAACATCAATAACCATTTCAAAGATTAGGCTTAACAATTCAACTTGAAATTAAACTCCAAGTATCTATGTAATTCGATAATTGATTGAGGGCTTTTACTTACCCAGTCGATAGCTTTGTTATAGGATTATTGGATTGAAGAAAGCTTAAGCTTAGAGAGGTCAATAAGGGAGGTGTGTGCTTGAGCTCAAGATTGAACACAACAATGGTGGTGCTAGCTTGGTCTCTTTGGTCATGTTGCAACCCATTTTTTAGGAGGTTTCGACGTTATTTGGAGAACTTAAGAAAACACGGAGTCGCCACTAATCGTTTGAAGAAAGTGTGATTCGATCACTTTTAAAACAAGGGTTATTTTAATAAAACGTTTTATTTATTAAAACAACAATTTTGGTCTACGAAAAAAAGAGAAAACAAGTTCGGGGGTCGTTTACGTGTGGGGAAGAGTTAGAACCCCCACAACGCCCAAAAATTGGTACCTAATTGATTTTAAAAAAAGTGTTCTGAAAATTGGAATTTGCAAGTTCACAAGATTTCAAATTATTTGTCCGCTTAGTGAATATAAATCTATTTCAATTAAGTTTTTGCTTTCAAAACAAATCAACAAAGATTAAGTGTGTTTGATTTTTTTAAAATTAAAATAAAATTAGTGATTAAACCCTAAAGAAAAGTCTACATTCATTTTAACTATTAAAGTTATAACATTTTAAAATGTGTTTTATTTTATTTATGAAGAAAGTTTTTCAACAAACAAGGTTATAATCTAGTTTTCAATGACCCTAATCCTAAGGTTTCAAGCATACACATTTATATATAGAGAAAACAATAAAATAACAAAAAAAAACTCAAAATAAAGAAAGGGATAACTTATTTTAAAAGTTTTTTAGAATTTAAACTTCTAGTTAGGGACTAGATTTAAAGAAAAATGAAATACAAGGGTTAATTCAGAAGCAATTGAAAATTATGTGCTTAATTTTAAAAAACAAGGACAAAATTGAAAAGATTAAAAACTAGAGTGCCACGGTTCAAAACCCATGAGAGTAGGGTGCGGGTTGATGGTCAGATTTGGGTCGAGTCAACAGGTTACTATAAAAGTTAAAGTTTAAACAAAATTTTCATTTGTTTATAACCGATCAAATGCTCCTTCCCTTTGCTCCCAAAATGCTCTATGTATTTTCTCTTCTACGCCGCCTAACTCTCGGTGGCCATAGTTCATTCTCGCCATGTCGGCCGTCATTGATTGGCGCCGGCCACCATTGTCGGCTGTAAAAGAAACCCAAAAAAATCTCTTTTTCCTTTTAAATCATTTTTGTTTTGAAAAAACACTTTCTCCTTTAAAAAACTAACTTTTTGAATCAAAATAACCTCTTTTCTTCTTTGGTTTTGCAGATTCCGACGAGCCCTAAGTCATCTATTGGTCATCAGAACTTCGTCAAGACCAACATGCATGGCTATGTTCTCCAAATCAGAAGGTGAAAACAAAATCCATTTCTTTATTTAAAAATGAAACTGAACATAGAAAGAAAGAGTTACCAGAAAAATCTACTTTCATTCCCCTGGAATTGTTGAATACACTTGTTGAATTGCTACAACTTCTGGGTTTCCAAATGCTATTTGTAAGTATGTGATTGTGTATTTCCTCTTAGAAAAATGTTCTGTGGTTACATTAATTACAAAGGGGTTTATATAGTTACAGAATTGCTTGATTTTCAAGCTTGAATCCCTAATTTTTCCCTTGAAATGTGTCCTCCTTGATTCGGATTATGCTTGATTATCGCCATGGCTTCAATTTAGGGATTGATTATTCCCTTTTTGCTTCTACTTTGATCTCATTTTCCAGCTAATACTTTGATTTAGGAATTAACCGCTCTTGTTTCTTTGTTTGCATATTTCTAATGACTCGAATGACGCTGGCGAGGAGCAATCGAAGCGGAATCGGCTTGGGCACTCATCGGAGGAAATAAAACATTTGCTAGAAGTTGAAAGGGCATGCGCGTGCCTACCACGCGTGAGTAGCGATCCGTGTGATACTCCCCGAAGCGATCTGGGCCATTGGATTGCTTCTGGATCCAACGGCGGGAGAAATGCAGCGCTACACCCTTGAGGCTAGGGTTTCCTGCGTGTGATCTACACCATTGGATCAACCTTTTATCCAATGGTTATCTGTTAGCTGCGCAAAAACAAAAAAAGTTAAGGCTTTGTACATTTGTATTAAAGTTAGGCCAGACAGGGCTTTATGTAATGAATTCTTTGTATTATTTTTAATATGGACTCTATGTGCTATTCTTTAATATGGACTCTATGTATGTATTATTTACTAGACCTTTTTATTTATTTTCTTTTTAATGATCCTTCGAAACCTATCTAATAATACACTTATACTTCAATTTGCTATTGATCAGGCTTAACAAGCCATCCAATTCCCTTTACTCACCCTGTTTGATCCAACCATTCATTTAAGACTCTCAATTTAAATGGACTCTTTAACTAACAAAGGATGGAAAGAGCTTGTATGGACCTTTAAATGGAATGTTTTATATATTTTTTTGGGTTTTAAAAGACTATGCAAACTATATAACTAATACGAAAGCCTATACTAATAATGTAATAACAATAATGTAATAACAATACTACAAAACCTAACAAAGATGGTACAAAAATAAAAGTTTGGTGAAAATTCAGAGACAACAGCTACCCCTCTTTGGTCATTTTGGTGAAACAAGAATGGACCAAAGAACAAAAGGACACTGAATTTCACCAATTACCAAACCGTCAACAAGCGAATTCCATTCTCCAAATGCCTGAATGGATATGCGGGTTCTATTCTCCTCATGCTCGAATAGATAAGCAGGTTCTATTCTCCAAATGCTCGAATGGATAGACAGGTTTTAATCTCCTTGTGCTTGAATAGATAAGCAAGTTCTATTCTCCAAATGCTCGAACGGATAGGCGGGTTATATTCTCCTCATGCTCGAATAGATAAGCATGTTATATTCTCCAAATGCCCAAATGGATAGGCAGGTTCTATTCTTCTCATGCTCGAATAGATAAGTAGGTTCCATTCTTTAAATGCTTGAATGGATAGGCGGGTTCCATTCTCCTGATACCTGAACGAATAAGCAGGTTCTATTCTCCTCGTGCTCGAATAGATAAGCAGGTTCCATTCTCCAAATGCCCGAACAGATAGGCAGGTTCTATTCTGCTCATACTCAAATAGATAAGCAGGTTCTATACCTATCAAAATTCAAATAAATGTTATGACCAAGATGAACATGTCCCTAGGGATGCCTAGTCATGAATGTATGTCACTTTTTCTTTTTAAGGTTTTTTCATTATTTTCTGTCAAGTAATGGGCACAAACAGAACTTTGAAGTTCAAGGAAATTTGGACTGTATCATATTAAACATTTTCTCAACTTTGGCAACAGGTGATAAGCGTCTATTTTGGCCCATCCCCTCTAAAGAAGCAATATGACTTCTTTTTATTTCTCTGCACTAAAAGGTTTTGCACCGTGTTATTAGGATAACAACGAGCAAGAAAATTTGTGACAACCCATCTTTCAATACTAGTTGGCTTCACCAATTTCTTGTTGTTAAAATTCCATTGACCAATCATTGGAAAGAAATATTCACTATTGCCTACTCTTAACCTACGGGACTATAGGACACGTCCTTCAATTTGGGTGGAATTGGAGTTCATCAAAACTCTACCATATTGTACCATGGGTTTAATGCCATAACTACAGAAATGTAAGAGATTAGATAATACATTTATCTTTTCCTGTGACTTCTGCCTTGGTTTTCAACTAGGGAAACTCTTCTCAAGGTGTTTAAAGCTTTCGCATAGCGTTGCTAGGATACCAAAGAGCAAGATTCGATGGGGGATATATGTGGGATTCTTTGGCTTGCCAACATTAATGCGTGGGAAATCATCTGAATATTGCAACTGTATGCTACGATGGTTGACAAAATAATCATAGATAGTCATCTCCATCATCTCTGCTTCACCATTTTAGTACTTCTTTTCTTCATAGAGAACATATGATCTTTTGCACATTTGCTCGTTCAATCCGGTTATCTTCTATCCTTTGGTTGGAAGGACTAACTTTATCCTCATATTCTTCAACACTTTTTTAGCCTTTATCAAACTATCATTGTAGTTGATACATCAATGTTCAGTGACAAACCTCCTTGAATCCTGTTGTTCTCCCGATGTCTATAAAATTATTCTTATTATCATGGATTATGATGTCATCAATATTCAGTGACAGGCCTTCTTGAGTGGTCTTGAATGAAGCACCCCATATCCTTAGTTATTTCCTCCAATGTCTGCAAAATTGTTCTCATTGTTGTAGAAGACAAACTATCTCATGTAAGCATCTCTATTTTGCAACATGTTGCCTTAGGGTAATGCCAAAACATCTCTTGAGGGTTCTCTAATTCCTACCTTCACAGAGATCTTCAAATTTCTTACATGGAAATCTTTGCAGCAAAACCTATTCCACCTTGAACCTCTTCATATGTTTGCTGCTCTTTATACCCTAAGCTCCGAACTTAACCACGGAATACCTCATAGTTCCAATACCCTTTTAAACAAATTTCAAAGTAATGCCCAAAAATCTTTTGTATGTTTTAAGTGATGTCAAATTTATTAATTCTCATTTCAATGCAAGATGCTTATACGAAAAAGGGAGGTGGTGTAAGAAAAGAAAGGAAGGCTAAGAAACAAAACTTTATCAATATTGTGATAAACAGAAAGGAGATTACAAGTGTTCAAATATCAATGACCAGAGTCAAAACACCGTGAGATGTCCTGAATGTTACCTATGCTGAGCAGACTTCGATAATGGTGACAATGCGAGAAAGTATATAACTCATATGTGTTATGTTTCCGAGAGAATTTCCCTGGTTATCAACTACCTAAGCCGCCCTTTGTGGGTTTCCAACTCTGGTCCTCCTTTGGTTTCAAAACACCCTATGCGGGTTTCATTTTGAATCATTTTTTTCTTTTTTCTTCTTTTATTCTCTTTTTTTCTTTTTCTTCAGACATAATACTTTTTGACTAAATTTGAGTTTATCAGACTCTAAAGTTCATCTCCATCCATATTCAGCCAAAATTAATGCCCCACCTAAAAAACTTTTGTCACAATGTAAGGCCCCTCCCAATTAGGAGCCTATTTTTCCCGGGAATCACTTTGAATTGGTAGCTTTTTCATCAACACCACTACCTTCTTTAAATTCTCTCGAGCAAATTTTCTTCTCGTGAGCCCTTATCATCCTTCTTTGATACATCTGCCCATGACACAGTGCTTTCAATCTTTTCTCTTCAATTAAATTCACCTGGTCATATCTTGCTTGAACCCATTCTACCTCTTCCAACTTCGCTTCCATTAAGACACAGAGCGATGGTATTTCAACCTCAATTGGTAGTACTGCTTCCATTCAATATACCAATGAGAAGGGTGTTGCCCCAATAGAAGTTCTTAATGCGGTTCGATAGGCATATAATTCAAAAGGTAGCTTCTCATGTCAGTCCTTATAAGTATTAACCATTTTTGCAACTATCTTCTTAATGTTCTTATTTGCAGCCTCCACTGCCCTGTTCATTTTCGGGCGATATACCACTGAATTATGGTGCTTGACATTAAACTATTCACAGACTTCGGTTATCATATTGTTATTCAGATTGGAAGCATTATCGGTAATGATGCTTTCGTAGGCCATACCGGCAAATGATTTCCTTCTTTAAGAATTTGCAAACCATAGACCTGGTGACGTTTGCATACGAGGTTGCTTCCACCTATTTCGTGAAATAGTCAATGGCTACCAAGATAAATCGATGCCTGTTTGACGCCTTAGGATGAATCTGACCCATGGCATCGATGCCCAACATGGAGAACGGCCAAGGAGCTGACATAACATGAAGAGATTGAGGTGGCGTATAAACCTTGTTAGCATAAATTTGGCATTTATGGCATTTGCGAGAGTAATCGATGCAATATCCTTCCATATTTGACCAATATTATCCAAAGCGCATGACCCTTCTAGCCATGGTGAAGCCACTAGGGTGGGTTCCACAAACTCCCTCGTGAACCTCTTCCATAATTAATTGAGCTTCTTTTGCACTCACACATCTTAGAAGAACTTGATGTCAACTTCTTTTGTATAAAATTTCTCTATCAAGGACATACCTTGATTCCATTTTCTTGATCATTTTCTTCTCATTCTCTGTAGCTTGTGGTGGGTACTGCTGAAATTTTACATATTCCAAGACATCACGGTACCATGGCAAACCATCTATTTCTTCCTCCATATTATAACAATGGGTTGGAGAGTCTAGCATATGTAACCTGATGGGCATCATCTCAGATCCTTCACTTGCCTTAAACATGGTTGCTAAAGTCGCTAAAGCATCAACCATTTGGTTATCTTCTCTGGGAGATACTTGAAAGTGATCTCATCAAATTCTTTGGTCAACTCAAGGACCAACTTGTGGTATTCTATAAACTTTGCATCTTTTGTCTCCCATTCACCACGTATCTGATAAATGACCAATACAGAGTCCCCAAAAACTCTTAAAGTATGGATTTTCCTTTTTATAGCCTCTCTTAGACCCATTATACAAGCCTCGTATTTCGCCATGTTATTAGTGCAGAAGAATCTTAATCGACTGGTAAAAGGGTAATAATCTCTTTCTAGCGAAACCAAAACTGCCCCTATACCTCGTCCTAATGCATTTGCTGCACCATCGAAGTTCATAACCCAAGATTTTGTTGGAGCCTCATCATCTTTTGAGATACACATCAAGTCTTCATCTGGGAAATTAAAATTCAACGCTTCATAATCATTACAGGCACGACTTGCCAAAAAGTCAGCTATGGCACTCCCTTTTATTACTTTTTGGCTCACATACTAGATATCAAATTTTGATAGTAACATCTGCCAACATGCTAATCTTCTCGATAAGGCTGGAGCTTCCATCATGAACTTTAAAGGATCTAATTTTGAGATTAGCCATGTAGTGTGATATAACATATATTGCTTGAGCCTTTTAGCTGCCCATACCAAAGCACAACATAGCTTTTCAATTGAGGAATATCTGGTTTCACAATCAGTGAACTTCTTGCTCAGGTAATATATCTCCCTTTCTTTTCTTCTAGTATGGTCATGTTGCCCTAATACGCAACCCATAGAATTTTCATGCATCGTTAAATAAAGGATTAAGGGCCTCCCCGAAACAAGTGGTACTAATACAATAGGGTTGGTTAACTGTTCTTTGATCTTTTCTAAAGCTGTCTGGCATTCTTCATTCCATGTCCCTGGGCTATTCTTTCTGAGTAGTCTGAAAATTGGATCACACTTATCAGTTAACTGGGAGATAAAACGGACGATGTAGTTTAACCTCTCCAGGAAACCCCAAACCTATTTTGGTGTTTATGGTGGTGGGAGTTCCTGTATAGCCTTTATCTTATCAAGGTCAATCTCAATTCTTCTCATGCTTACCACAAAGCCTAATAGCTTTCCGGATGTAACTCCAAATGTACACTTGTTTGGGTTAAGCTTTAGCTGGAAATTCCTCAGCCTTTGAAAGAGTTTCTTTACGTTCACCAAATGTTCCTCCTCAGATCGGGATTTGGCGATCATATCATCTACGTAGACTTCTATTTCCCAATGTATCATGTCATGGAAAAGAGTGACCATGGATCTTTGGTAAGTTGCCCCCACATTGTTTAGATCAAAGGGCATTACTTTATAACAAAATGTTCCCCAAAGTGTTATGAAGGTGGTCTTTTCCATATCTTCTAGGCACATTTTAATCTGGTTATACCCGGAAAACCCATCCATGAAAGAGAAAAGGGAATGTCCACCTGTGTTATCCACTAACGTGTCTATGTGCAGTAACGAGAAATTGTCTTTGGGGCTTGCTCTATTGAGATCCCTATAGTCAACGCACATGCGTACTTTTCCATCCTTCTTGGGAGCTGGGACGATGTTGGCCACCCATTATAGATACTTAGCTACCTCTAAAAATCCTGCATCAAACTGTTTCTTTACCTCATCCCTGATTTTTAGGAGCATTTCTACTTTCATCCTCCTAAGCTTCTACTTTACAGGCTCACATCCTAATTTTATAGGAAGCTGATGTACAACGATGTCAGTACAACGATGTCAGTGTCGAGACCTGGCATGTCTTGATATGACCAAGCGATGATATCCTTGAATTCTTTTAGGAGCTCAATCAGGCTTTGTCGAGTATGGGCTGTAATGGTGGTGTCAATATTCACCTATCGTTTCTCTTTTTTAGTACCGAGATTCAGTATTTCTAGCTCCTCTTTGTACGAGAGAATCTATTTTTCCTTTCCTTCTACCATCCTGAGCAGTTTTCTAGGCAAGTCATATTCTTCTTCATTATCAACATCATCGACTTCTTCTAAGCATAAAGGTGATTCAAAGTCAACTTCAGCGTCAGACTGAGAGTTATTTAAGTCATTGATATCAGGAGACCTGCAAAGAAAAGGGATAGAGATATATACAGAGAAAAAGATATAAATGGAATGAATGTTTTTAGTTTTAACTTTAAGTTTTATTTAGGGGAAGAGTTTGCCGCACAAGATTTTTTTGGAAAAAGAGAATGCATCTTTATTGAAATTTAAATTATAAAGCTTGACATTGACCCTTTACATAAGATCCCTAATTGCCTTCGGGTCTAAAGGAAAAAGGGTGGGTTTTGAGAATTACTCTGAAACTGTCTTAAAGACTACAAGAATTTCTTCAGCAGTCCAGTTGTCAAGTTCAGAGCAGAGCCAAATCTTGGACAAGTATTTGTTCTCTTCTTCCTCGTCTATCACAGCGTTGATGCTCAGCTTCTCAAACGCTTCACACAAATCATTCTTTCCTTTCACTTCCTTATTAACTGGGGCACTTAGATCTAGCAGGCCCCCGAATCTGAAGTTATGGCTCAGGGGTGGAAATGTCATCGGTTCCCATTCAATTTTCTCTCCTTTTAGCCTTGTTTGTCTTCTTTCCTGGCGTTTCCTTATTTTTTCCCTCCTTTGCAAATTGTTGGGTTTGAACCCCAAGCCAAACCGATCCTTCTTTGCCAGGATTACCACGGGATACAGCCTTCCTTGGTGTCTCTTCCCAAATCTTTTTCTAACTTCAGCTCCTTTTCCTAGAGTTTGTTTAACTTGCATCTTTGCGCAACTGGATAATTCTGGTTCAGGCACCTTACTCCCTTTAGTGACAAAGGTCACATTGACTAGCTCTAATGTCCTAAAGTGACACTTGAGCGCACCTCTATCAATCTCGATAAAGGGTGCATTAGTAGTTACTGATGCAATGATTTCTTCCTCTGCACCTACATTTATCAATTGGCCGTCAATCACAAATTTCAACTTCTGATGTAAGGTAGAAGGGACCGCTCCTGCTGTATGAATCTATGGGCGCCCAAGCAAGCATCTATAACTAGGCCTAATGTCCATGACCACAAACTCAACATCAAAGGTTGATGGTCCGATCTACAAAGGCACTTCAATTTTCCCCAACACATCTTTTTGAGTTCTGTCGAACGCTCTTACTGTATTTTGTAGGCTCTCATATGAGAGCTGTCTATAGGAACCTTCTTTGGCATTGCTAATGGCATAACATTCAGGGCCAACCCGTTATCAATAAGGACGCCTGGTAGTATATATTCTTTGCATCTTGTGGTGATGTGTAGAGCTTTGTACGATCCCCTTCCTTCTCCAGGTATTTCTTCATCATTAAACGAAATAAAGTTGTTGACAACAATGTTGCCAACTAACATGTCTATCTTTTCGGTTGTGATTTCCTTGGGTATGAACGTTCAGTTTAGAATCTTCAACAAGGCCTCACGGTGACCTTCAAAACTTTGCAGCAGAGATAACATGGAGATTCGAGCTAGGAGCTTGTAGAGTTGCTCCACCATGCTATATTCACTATGTTTAAGAATTTTCAAGAATTCTTGAGCCTCTGATTCCTTCACTGGCTCATGGTACATTGGCAGTTTTTCTTTGAAGAAATCTCTATCATCTTCTTTCTCAGGCTCTTTAGTAGCGACCTTTCTTTGAGCTGCATCTCTATCCTCAGCTATCTGCTGGGAATAGAGCCTTCCACTCCTTGTAAAATAGCTCACTTCATTGACTGGTTCATATTTTGCTCTTTCTTCAATAGGTGGTCCTTCTGGGGCCGCCACTGTTTAAGCATAATTCTATGGGACCCGTCTGCTGTCCTTGTATGGAAACGGGGTCGGTGCCTTAATTATAAGTTGAGGGGTTACACCCCTTGCATGCTCACTAACTCTTACTTTAGCCTTAATAACTAATGGCTTCATTCCAGAATAATCTCTTTTAGAGGATGACTCCTTTGATGTGCAAATGTCCAACATGCACTCCTTGTTTTCTTTCTCAAGAAACTCTAGTTCTTTTACATCCATCTTGTCTTGGACCAGTTGCTTGAACTCTAAGAAACATTCAATCACATGTCCTTTTACTTTGTGGTATTTGCAATATATCCCATCTTCGATCTTTGGCTCTTGGGCTTCTCCTTCTAGCATCCCAGCTACCACCATTTGAACCCATACCCACCTCATGGGTGCTCTAACCTCAGCCACATGTTTCTTAGTCCTCTTGTTTTCCTCCTCCATGATTGCATTCACTCCTGCTTTCTGGTGGTTTGGTAGAGGATTTCCCTTATTTTCTGACATATCAAACGACAACATTCTGGACTTTCTTAAATCATCTACCACTCTCTTGAATGCGGTGCAATTCTCAATGGTGTTCCCCCTAACTCCTACATGATATTCGCATTGTTCCTTCTCATCGTACCATGGTGGATATGGTGGTGAGAAAGAAGGAACATGTCTTTGGCAGCACCATTTGAGATTTAACCAATTCAGCAAACAATTCTACATACGTCATTGGAATAGGAAGGAAGTATGCTTTTGAATTCCCTTGATATCTTTGTTCTTCTTTTGGGGAATTTGTCGCGGCTGGTGGCATTAACTTCGCTTTCCCTCTTCTTATAGGGTTTTTTTGTTTCTCCATTATCCAACTTTCCACTTTTCATAGATGCCAGAATCAACTCTCCATTCATTAACATATCTGCAAAGCTCTTAGTCGCATGATTGACCATGCGGTCATAAAATGAGCCTTTTAATGTCTCCACGAACATTGGGTTGATTTCATTCTCTAGTAATGGTGGCTGAACTTGAGCAGCTACATCCCTCCACCTCTGAGCATATTGGCATAAACTCTCATGATGTTTTTGGTCTATCCTTTGCAGGACTAGTCGAGTTGGAACCATGTTTGAGACATGCTTGTATTGCTCACTAAAAGCTCTGGATAAATCTTTCCATGATCTTATGTTAACCCGGCTTAGCTGATTGTACCAGCGTGCAGCTGACCCTACTAGACTGTCTTGGAAGCAATGAATGAGCAGCTTCTCATTATCAAGATACATCAACATCTTTTTGCAATACATGGTTAGATGTGCTGACGGGCATGTAGTTCCATTGTACTTCTCAAAGTCTGGAACTTTGAATTTCAGAGGTACTACCAAGTCTGTTATTAGGCTCAAGTCTTTGGCATCCACACCGCCATGAATACTTCCTTCTTGGAAAGACTTAATCATTCCTTCTAATTTCTCATAACGATCTTCCCATTTCTTCTTATTTTTAGCCTTATCGACAATCTCATCCAGGTTGGGTACTTCATAGTTATGAGCTCCATCTGTATTAGCCTTAAACTCATTCTAGATGAAGGACTCAGCAAAATGGGGAGTCAGAGTAGCCTTTGGTGTTGAACTTCCTTTTGCATTCCAGGATGAATGAAAGTCATTCCTTAGAATCGGGGCAGAGCATTGGTTTCCTCTCCAACTTCTATTGCATTTGGGTCCTTAAATCCCAGCATTGCCGCAATCAAGCTAATTGTCTTCTGGTGAACTAATTCCATTTGTTGCTTCAAGTTCGTTTCCAGCTTGTCTAACCTGTCCTGGGTACTTTTGTAACTAGTTTCCAAGGCTACCACTCTATCTTCCATCGCTCTGGCTTGGGACCGGGTATCGTACTTGAGAGTTGTTTTTGCAATTTTGAATTTCTGTCATGTTTTTATTTGAATTAGATTCTTATTATGTTATGAATGCATGTACGAATGTAAACACAAAAATGCAAAGTAAAGCAGCAAACCAAAAAAACAATGTAAGTGCATGAATGCAAGCGAAGGACCATTAATTATAAGAAATATCTGCTCAAGAAACAACTCTTTATTGAATATAAAAGGTCCTTATTACATCAAATTTCATATTTTCCACAAATATTTTTCTGTACGAATTCATAATTCCTTGACTTCTTCAATGAGCCATATAAGTCTTGGTCCAACTTCCTCTACTAGTTTGATGTACTGTCGAAGAGATGAAGCTTCAGTGGCTAATATCGTCACATGTTGGGCCATATCCTGAACCTGGGTAATGACGGTCCTATCGAACTCATCCCGCTCCTAGAATCTTCTGGCATTGTCTTTGAGGCGAGTGAACTAGTAGTCAATACCTCCTTTTATTATATCTTCAAGGACCAAGATCTTCGTCCTATATTCCTAGATGATGTTGTCCATTCCTTCAACCTATTTCTTCAAGGTATCTTTCTTACTTAAACAGGCCTGAAGTTCAATGTAGGTGTGATGGTTCTGAAATTCATGCAATGAACGGTTCAAGTCATCTACCTTGGCTTGCAACTCAACAACACAAGTCTGGCTTTGCTTAAGCTTCTCACTAGTCTTGTCATATACCATTTGCAGCTCAAATAAACGGATCTTGTTATCACGGGCCTTATTTTTCCATGCAGCCACACCTTCTTTCTCTTTTCCAAGAACCCATTTGCCATTTCCATTTTCAGTTGCCATCTTACCTTTCTTCTTTTCTTCAGCAAGAGCCCGTCTCTATTTCTCAATTTCCCACTTTCCACGCTCCTTCTCCTTTCTCATAGCATGCACAATTTCCTGTTTCCACTATTCTGGGGTTCTTCTTATATCAACATTTCGAACAATAGTATGAAACTTGAGGAAATCAACCTTTTGGATTTCAAATTTAGTTTCTAAGTCTTCATACAGTTTTATCACTCACTTCGTCTCTCCTTTATACTTTTCCACGTCAAGGCTTGAGTCAAACCGATCATGTTGGTTCTACTCTCGTAGGGCTTCTATTTCCAACTTGACTCTTCTCAATTCTTCTCTTAGGATGTCAGCTTCTGTAGGGGTTACCTTCAAATGTTCTTCCAAAGACTTGGCCTGTCTAGGTATGGGTGCTATGACTCTGTCATTCACTCTTGTATGCCTCCAAATATCATAATTAGGGGTGTACATGTAATGGCTATCAGATTCTAACTCCATATGATAATAGTGATTCCATGCATCACTAATTGTTTGTACTTTTTTTCTGAACTCTCCTTGGAACTTGAATTCTGATGAGTCAAGACCAATAGTGAACGGGATGAACTGACGACATACTAGCAAAGAAGCACATCCAATTCCTCCCCATAGACCTAGTAGCATCAAGGAGTTGAAATCCCATACTTATACAGGAGTTTGGTATAACCCATCCAAGAAACCCTCCATCTGATGTCTTCGTCACGACGGTCCTTGAAATTTTCAATCCGCTTACTTTTCTTAACAACGGGCTATTCCTTCGCCAAGAACTCTCGAAGAGGAGAAAAGTTCGGAGAAAACACGTTTGATAGAGCCAATGTTGGGCACTTCCTGAAGTGACTAAGAGCTCAAACCTGGAGTAAAGGAGCACATCCACCAAAGCGCACACCTTCCACTTTTTGGCATGCATTAAGGGAAATGAAAGTTTCAGCAAGTACAACTAACACTGGGTTGACTCCTCTTTTCAACTGCTCAAAGAAATCTAACAACGCTACATTGATATTTCCTAAGACCTTTGGAAAGATAACTAAGCCGTAAATTGCAATTGCCAAGAGATCCACTCTCTTTTCTTTATCTGGATGAAGTAGAATTATGTTTCGGATACTTGACCAAGGAAAGTTAAAGCTACTTCCTCTCTTCCGTATCAGCCCTTTGATCTATTTGTCACTCATACCAGCAAAAGCTTGAAGTCTTAAGTGTGGGTTTTTGTTTATAGGAGGCTTGGCATAGACCTAACTCTTCTTGACCCTGCGTAGATTAAAAAGAGCCAAGTATTCCTTAAATGTAGGCATCATATCTTCTCCATTAAAAGTGAAATAGCAGTACCCGGGATTCCAAAATTGTACCAAGGCTTTCAAAAATGGCTCGTCCATCTTCACGTACAGAAGATATGCTATATCACCGTAGACTTCATGGAACAACTGCTTAGTTTCAAAATCAAAATGATCCTATATTTCTTGCAGCTCCTGCATATTATTCTATTAGACACTGATGTGGGTATATTCTGAAGTCTCTATTTCATGAACAGCTGCTAAATTGTCCCCAAATGTTCACTGGTTAACCTCAGACCAATGTCGCACTTTTGCATTCTCATCTTCACTTTTCAGGATCATTCCATCCATGACGAGAGCTTTTCAAAGTTGAGCCAATATTTTTGAGAATCAACCCCTTCTGATGTGGAATGATGTTGCATGAATGAATATGCAAAACAACAAAACAAGGGGAAGAATGATCAGAATTAAGAAAACACAGAGGGGTCAAAATAATTTCATACATGAATAAGTCTGGGCAGCACATTCCAACACTCCAGGACATGTCTCCACGGATTATCCTTATGAAATAATTTTAACTAAAAACCCTAGGTTTTCCGCATGGCTCAATTGGGGTAGGCTCTAGATTCTCAAACTTGGTTAGGCTCTAAAAGGTACCCAAGCTGTCTTTGTTGTCCCCTACTAAGGGTAGCAAAGCCCCTAGTTCTCACCCATTATAGGCTTTGAACGAACCAAGTTCAACTTAGGAGGACTCACTTCTTATTTCTTCTCAAAGAATCAATATCCTTACGAAGACATGAGGCATATGATTCCCAGAGGTACTTGCTAGGCTCATACGGAGAATCAATATTCCAACATGGGCAAAGCATTTTCCCCCCACTTAATTAAATATGACGAAGCTCGGGTATAGAGCATTTTGCAACAATTTTAAAATGCGTAAAATAGAATTACATTCATTAAGCGGACGAATAGATTGAAACCTTTGTGAACTTGCAAATTCCCTTTTAAAAAACATTTTTTAAAAATAATTTGTGGCCTGACCTTCTTTTGTAAAAACAAAAATGTCCCCAGGGAGTCGTCAAGCTGTCGCAACCCATTTTTTAGAAGGTTTCGACGTTATCTAGAAAACTTAAGAAAACACGGAGTTGCCACCAATCTTTTGAAGAAAGAGTGATTGGATCACTTTTAAAACAAGGGTTATTTTAATAAAATGTTTTATTTATTAAAACAAAAATTTTGGTCCACAAAAACAAGAGAAAATAGGTACGGGGGTCGGTTACGTGTGGGGAAAGGTTAGCACCCCACAACACCCAAAAAATTGGTACCTAATTGATTTTCAAAAAAGTGTTCTAAAAATTGGAATTTGTAAGTTCATAAGATTTCGATTTATTCATCCTCTTAGTGAATATAAATCTATTTTAACGGCCTTATCGGCCGGGAAGTGAACTTTAATCACCGCCAACACTTCTGGTGCTAATCCATCATTCTCGTTTGATAAGACACCGCCCTAATTAAGTTTTCGCTTTCAAAACAAATCAACAAAGATTAAGTGTGTTTGATTTTTTTAAAATTAAAACAAAATTAGTGATTAAACCCTAAAGAAAAGTCTACATTCATTTTAATTGTTAAAGTTATAATGTTTTAAAGTGTGCTTTATTTTATTTATGAAGAAAGTTTTTCAACAAACAAGGTTCTAATCTAGTTCTCAAAGACCCTAATCCTAAGGTTTCAAGCATACACATTTATATAAAGAGAAAACAATAAAATAAATTGCTTAAATTAAATAACCAAAAAACTCAAAATAATGAAAGGGATAACTTATTTTAAAAGTTTTTTAGAATTTAAACTTCTGGTTATGGACAAGATTTAAAGAAAAATGAAATACAAGGGTTAACTCATAAGCAATTCAAAATAATGTGCTTAATTTAAAAAAACAAGGACAAAATTGAAAAGATTAAAAACTGGAGTGCCACGGTTCAAGACCCATAAAAGTAGGGCGCGAGTTGAGGGTCGAATTTGGGTCGGGTCAACGGGTTACTATAAAAGTTAAAATTTAAACAAAATTTTCATTTGTTTATAACTGGTCAAATGCTCCTTCCCTTTGCTCCCAAAATGCTCTATGTGTTTTCTCTTCTGCGCCGCCTCCCTTTCGATGGTCGTAGTTCATACTTGCCATACCGGCCGCCATTGTCGGCGGCAAAAAAAACCCCAAAAAACATCTTTTTTCCTTTTAAATCATTTTCATTTTGAAGATTCCGGCGAGACCTAAGTCATCTATTGGTCGTCAGAACTTCGCTGGAACCAACTTGCATGGCTATGTTCTCCAAATCAGAATTTTAAAAAGAGAAAGAAAAGGTTAGCCTCCGTTTCGCTAGATCTTTTGAGATTAAAGATGATCGGTCATGTTACATATTTTTCTAGCTCTTCTTAGAGAGTTTAACAAGATCTATAATGAACGTCATGTTTCTGTCAAAGTGTTACGGAGAAATCATAAGTCTAAAGAAGCTATTTGGGAACCTAAGGCATCTATGAAGGGTCAGTATCGTCACCTTTTTTCACAAGAAAATTCGAGGACGAATTTTTCTTTTAGAGGAGGAGAATTATAACACCCTAAAGTCTGGCTTAGTAGAATATTATCCCTTTCAATACATTCTAAATGCCATGTTTTGTTTTGTAAACATATATTAAAATAAGAGCTTGTAATACCTCAAATATTGGCCTTGAGGTATGTAAAATTTTGGTCACCAACCAAGTTGTAGTATAATTGACATCTATTATTTAATACCAAATAGATTTCTACTTTTCCCCGATTTGTTTGATTAAGTGTTGGACCAAAATGAAACAAAGGAAAAGGTGAATGGTCGGTTTGCTAAGGATTAAAAAGAATAACAATACAAATTGAGAGAATGCATGCTAAGAAAAAGTAAGAAAATGGACTTGTACACTTGTCACCTTTAAGCTAAGGCAAGTGTGGGAGGGGGAAGGCATACTCGGCATGTTGAAGATGTGAGATGAATTGGTATACATCTTCTTCCTCCTTTTTCCTAAAGACCGAAACTTCATGAGTGAGAGAGAGAAAAGCTCGTTCATGGATTATTAAGGGGAAATAAGCTAGTTAACTCAACTATTTGAGATCTTGTTAGAAAAGCTTAAGGAGAAAGGTAAATTCTTTCTCCCCTTTTCCTTAATTTATAACATTAACTTAGGGATTTTATATAGAATTCTTATGAATGTTATGGGTTTTTATAGAAACAAATATATGACATAAAATTTCCTTTGATCATTCGATTGTTACCATTGTTGATAGTGTAGTCATATTAGAACTTGAATTTGGCTTATGGCAATTGGTGTAGCTCGAATTGAAACTTACAAATGTTGCATGAAAGATGTGCTATGTTTTGAATAGCCTTAGTCAGCCTTAAAGTGAATTATTTGTGTCAATGAAAGTGGTGAATGGATTTAACATTATATTGCTTGCTAGATGATCGAATTTAAAGACATAGGATTAAACAAGAGTAACATTGAAACTCATGGACAGTTTTGTTTAAAAATAGAATCTTAAGGGCTGTTTTGCAAAGTTGGGAGACTGATTTTGAATTAATAAAATTTGTTTTGGGGATGTTTTGTAAATCTAAAAACAGGGGACTACTTTGGTAATAGATAATGGCTGATTTACAAATAAAACAAGGGCTGAATTGGTAATTTAAAACATAGGATTTTCCTTTGAAATAATTTGTACATGGACTGTTTTGCAAAATGCAGATTTTAGGGACTGATTTGGTAACTAAATGAACTGTTTATTAAACTTAATTAAAGGATTGTTTTGGCAAAATTATAAGGCATGCTTTGGTATTTTAAACAGGGATTTCTTTATAAATTATAGGAGACTGTTTTGTAGCAAGCTTAGACTGTTTTGTACCTTAAATAAGGTTGTGTTATAGTTAAAATGGATAGCTTGGTAGATCAAAAATTTGGATAGTTTTCATAAGTCAAGAGTGGATTGTTTTTGTGAATTAAAGTAACTAGTTTAGTTAAGAAATTAACTACTTTAATGGGTATGATGAACTATAACAAAAGTAGGTGCATTTAAGAATTCAAAATGTGTGCATGATTATGTGATACATGAACGAGTTCTATCTTTAAAGATAAGTTCAAGAAAAATGATATATCACTATTGCCTTCTTTTATAGCAATACCAAGTGGAGGACAATAGAGCTAGAAAGGATAAAGCTATGGATAATCAGCTTGGCATCGTGATAAAGGATCAAAACTAGTCTACCAACTTGTGAGTGTAGTTTAAAGTCTCGGGATAGGATCGAAATCATCCTGAGCTTCTTTAATTGCTTTATATTACATTAATTATATGTTAACTTAAGTTGTGTCGTGTGCTTAGTTTGGATGCCAGGTGAGTACTTATTTACAAGTACACTGCGATATGAAAAAGGTTGGTTAATTGCATGCTATGTTGGAAGTTACCCATATGTTTAAGTAAGCGATTGATATGATGAATTATCGGCCTATTTATATGATTCCAAGAAATTGGAGGTATGCTCATCCCTGATTTTGATCTGCAATATTTGAATTGATTCTATGCTCAGCTGAGATCTATATACGTTGATATATGCTTGATAAGTAAATCCTAGCCACATTATCATTCGAATAAGATGAGTAAACTAAAGGAGAATCACATTTAATTTATGTACATGCTTGATATGAAAAGAAATAAGCTATGATTCATACGATAAATGATAAACTTTGCTCGTGTGACAATAAGAAAGTAGAACAATGCTTATTCTTGAAACGGATAAGACATGTTACTTGATTATGTGATTAAGAAGCTATGCTCAACTCTGATTATGATTTGATAATTTTTAATTGAAAAAGCCTTGGTTTCAAGTCAGTCATAGGTATAGTTGGCATGACATAGAGTCCATAGAGCTCGTGTTTGGGGTGGACTACGGTCCTTATTTGGCGACAATAGGAGGGAAGTGTTGTGGTCACTTAGCGACACTAGGAAGGATTGACTGGTACTGCGAGTACCATTTTGTTTGGCGACAGTTGGTTGGGGATTAGTGTACCTAGGTTGTTACTTGATTCTCAAGGCTATGTTAAAGACAAATAATGAAATTTGCAACTAAGTTAATGAATAATTCTAATACCTTTTGTGACAAGAAATTCATGCCTATAAAATGTTATGTTTGCTATCTTATACGACAAGGAATCCTTGATCATGACAAGCTATGTTTGATAACTTGTTTGAGTAGTAATAGACAAGTAATTTACGTATTGATAGGCTTTATTAAAGAGAAACTTTAAAAGTTATAAGTTAAATCAATAAATTATCGTAATGACTTGAATAACATGTAAAATAAGTCTATAGATTAATGAATATCTTTTGGGTGATTAAATATGCTTTATTGGAATGCTTACATATCTAAGTTTACTATGAATGTTTGTATGCTTATATCTTGCTCGAACATCATATGTATATATGTATATGTTTTATCGAGTACCATGTATATATGTAAATACTCTATACGAATACCATTGCACATAAATGAAATGCTTTGTTCGAAAGATTATGGGCTGTTTTGTACTTATATAAATATATATTAGACTGTTTTTAGTATGTATATGTATACAGATGTATTTTGAAACTGTTTTGAGTATAAAAATGTATATATAAGTATTTTGGACTATTTTGTACTTGTATAAATATATATTGGACTATTTTTAGTATGTATATGTATACATATGTATTTTGAAACTGTTTTGAGTATGAAAATGTATACATAAGTATTTTGGACTGTTTTGTACTTGTATAAATACATTTGGGACTATTTTTAGTATGTATATGTATACATATGTATTTTGAAACTATTTTGAGTATGAAAATGTATACAAAAGTATTTTTGGACTGTTTTATACTTGTATAAATATATATGGGACTGTTTTTAGTATGTATAGGTATACATGTGTATTTTGGAAATGTTTTGAGTATAAAAGTATATACATGAATTTTAGGTTATTTTGGATACATTCAAATAAATGCTAGATTGTTTTGATCATATATATAGTATATACATGAAAGTTGGTCTATTTTGAGTACATTTAAATACATGTTAGATTGTTTTGATCACATATTTATATGTTATGCCCATGATATGTCTGATGTCTTAGGAGACAAGTAGTTTGGGACTAGGATAACTTATATGATAAGTAGCCATGTTAAGAGATACCTTGTTTTAGATGGTCAACGAATCCATAAGTTAATCTGATGAATCAACATGAAAACTTGCGTAATAAGTAACTAATGTTTAGAAGATATTTGTACGCAATTGGGTTAAGAAATAGTGCCTTATTCGAACTCTTATGGCTAAGATAACTTGAAATCGATCAATCTTGATACTTACCTAGATCTATAAGACTTGAAGAGAGAATAGAGCTATATCATATGTCTTTTGATTCTTGTTTTTGGCTATTTAAGCTACCTCACTAAGCTTAGGCTTACTCTATCCTTTCAATGCTTTTCAGGGTCGAACTTGCTTCGATTATCTGTTGGGCTTGAACAAGATCACAAGTGTCAAGAGGTATGTTTGTAATCTCTTATTGTACTCCTAGATGGTGACACATATTTGTTAAATATGCATTGTGCATTTAGATTTCCCTTGTAGCTTATTATGTATATAAGCCTTACAAGTATTCAATTTATATAATTGGCCTTTATTTGCTTGCTATTTAAGTTATATGGTTATGATGATGTTGGTAGATTAGATATTTCTTTGCATGAGCTTAAGTAGTTCGATTTATCTTGTTGATATGTGTGTTTAAAGGCTTAAATGCATCTATTATCATGTGCTAAACCCTAAGAAGGTAGTGTGGTATGTATGAATTGGTTGATGATTAAAATGAGCAATTGGTTATATGTCTATGAATACGTAAATGGTATTGCTATGCAATTGATAGGTATCTGGATATGTTTAGGGTTAAGATTTAAAATAACCTCGATCTTAGTTTTCAATCTAAAAGGGAATAATAGTTTTCTAAACTTGCTTAATGGATTGAAGTTATAATATAATAAATTCCTATGACCCTCTAGATTTTGTTAATATGACCAAATCACAAAATCCTTGTTGTTTGGTTAGTACGACTGAATAATAATTAGAATGTTTGCTAATATGTTTTAAGTTTATGTTGTAATATGACTTGAGATTAACAAATTTGATCTGCCTTGCTACGAATCTAATCTAAAGCTACCCTTATGATCAAATGAAGTTACATTTTAGTTCCTAAAAATGTTAAAAATGGTTTTTATCTTTGCTAGTATGCCTTGGATGCTCATATTCGTTGATTCTATGTTGTTTGTGTTTGTTTTGAAGCACTTCTTAATTCGGTTTACTCATAAGCTGGGTTAGGGTGTTACAACAAGCCCTTGCGGCTATTGTTGTTAACTCTTGTTGGAGTTATGGATTGAGTGATCATTTGAGACGTGATTGTCCATTGTTGGTGGGCTGTGGACAAGCTAAGGGACCTACGGTTGCACCACAGTGAGGTCGTGGTCGTGGTCGAGGACAATTTCAACGAAGGAACGAGGGTCCGAGGATAGTGGCTCATACTCCTATGAGGGTGTACGCACATCACGAGGGACATAACGACATTGACGTGATTGTAGGTACATTTACATTGCAATCTTTGTTGTTGTTTTCTTTGGTTGATTATGGTTCTACGCATTCATATATCTTGCATGAGCATGCACATTTGGTTAATATACCTGTAGAAGTGTTGGATGTGGGTATGCATGTAACTAGTTCTTTCAGGGAAACGATTATTACGAGATGTTTATTTAGGATATGTCTTTTAATGGTTAAAATTCATGTGTTTGCGGTTAACTTGATAGTGTTTTCGTTTCACGATTTTGATGTAATTTTGGTCATGGATTGGTTGTCTGAGCATAGAGCTGTGGTTGATTTTGAAACCAAGTAAATTTCCTTGAAACTTGCTAATGAGTGGATGTTGTGGGTGAAAATACTAAGTTCTTGCCTAATATTATTTCGACTCTTGAAGCAAGTCGTGTGATGGATTTTGGATGTCAGACATTCTTGGCCTATGTTATGAATCTAGGATCAAAGGAGATGCGTGTTCAGGAAATTCGCACGATATATGAGTTTTTGGGTGTTTCCTGGAGGAGTTGGCGGGTTTGCCACCAGATAGAGAGGTTGAGTTTGGCATTGAATTGTATGCAAATACAGATCCAACATCTAGTTCTCCCTATTGCATGGCACCGAATGAGTTTAAGGAGTTAAAGACGCAACTTCAAGAGTTGCTTGATCGAGGGTTTATTAGGCCTAGTGTTTCACCGTGGGGTGCGCTAGTGTTGTTTGTGAAAAATAAAGATGACATTATACGGATGTGCATTGATTATTGGCAATTGAACAAGTTGATGATTAAGAATAAGTATCCTTTGCCGCAGATTGATGATTTGTTCGATCAGTTTAGAGGTGCTTCAGTGTTTTCTAAGATTGATTTGAGGTCTAGGTATTACCAGTTGAAGGTAAAGGATGTGGATGTGCCTAAGACTACTTTTTTATGAGGTACGGGCATTACGAGTTCTTGGTGACATCGGTTGGTTTGACTAATGCCCCTGTTGCATTCATGGACATGATGAATCGGGTGTTCCATGAGTTTTTAGACCAATTTGTGGTTGTGTTTATTGACGATATTCTTGTGTACTCTCGTACTGAGGAGGATCGTGATAAACACTTGCGGATTGTGCTTCAGGCGTTGTTGGATAATCAGTTGTATGCCAAGCTAAGCAAGTGTGAGTTTTGGCTTAGGGAGGTTGTTTTTCTTGGGCACGTTGTGTCAGCCAAAGGAATTCGGGTTGATCCACACAAGATAGAGGCAGCAATAGGTTGGAAGTCACCTAAGTTTGTGTCGGAGGTTCGTAGTTTTCTTGGGTTGGTTATTACCATCGATTTGTGGATAATTTTTCGAAGATTGTTGCTCTTTTGACCAATTTGTTGTAGAAGATTGTCCGCTTTTGAGTGGACGGGGGATAGACATAGGGCTTTTGAAAAGTTGAAAGAGGCTTTGACGCAAACTCCAATCTTGATTCAACCTAAATCGGGTAGGGAGTTTGTTGTTTATAGTGATGCATCATATGCAGGTTTGGGCTGTGTGTTGATGCAAGAAAGGAAAGTTGTAGCTTATGCATCTAGATAGTTGAAGGCGCACGAGCGCAATTATCCTGTGCATGATCTTGAGCTCGACGCGATTGTGTTTGAGTTGAAGATTTGGAGACATTATCTCTACGGTGAGAAGTGTGTTGTGTACATGGATCACAAGAGTTTGAAATATTTGATGTCTCAAAAGGATTTGAATCTTAGGCAACGTAGATGGTTGGATTTGCTTAAGGATTATGATTTGACAATTGAGTATCATCTGGGGAAGGCTAATGTTGTAGTCAGTGCTCAAAGTAGGAAAGTTGTGGTGGAGTTAAGGATGATGTTTGCGCGGTTAAGTGTGACGTGGGATAGAGGCCTGTTGGTCGAGTTACAAGTAAAGCCATCTTTGTTACAATTGATTAAGGAAAAGCAACCTTATGATGATGAGTTGGTACCGCATGTTAAGGATATCATGGATGGAAATGTGACGAATTTTCACTTTAATGATGATGGGGTGTTGTGTTTTAAAGATCTAATAGTGGTGATGAGTTGAGTCGTATCATCTTGGCCAAGGCGCATATCAGTCATTTTTCTATGCATCTCGGTAGTACTAAGATGTATTGAGTGTTGAAGGAAGAGTACTATTGGGCTGGTTTAAAGAAAGATGTGGCTGATTTTTTTTCTTGATGCATGGTATGTCAGCGTGTCAAGGCTGAGCATCAGTTTCCCTCCAGATTGGTGCAACCATTGAGGATACAGGAATGGAAGTGGGAGAGAATCACCATGGATTTTGTGTCTGGGTTGCTATGGATGCCCACTAAAAAGGATTCCACTTGGATGATTGTGGATAGTTTACGAAGTGTGCACGTTTTGTACCAGTACATGCAACATATACCTTGGATAAGTTGGCAGAGTTATATATTACTGAGATTGTGCATTTGCACAGGGTGCCTAAGTCCATAGTTTTGGATAGAGATCTGCGGTTTACAGTGAGGTTTTGTGAGTGTTTTCATTGAGCTTTGGGTACACGGCTAAATTTCAGTACTTCGTATCATCCTCAGACGGATGATCAGTCTGAACATGTGATCCAAGTCTTGGAGGATATGTTGAGGTGTTGTATCATTGAGTTCCAAGGGACTAGGGAGAAGCAATTGCCTTTGGTAGAGTTTGCCTATAACAATAGCTATCAGGCTAGTATACAGATGGCACCGTATGAGGCCTTGTATGGTAGGAGGTGTCGTACACCATTGTGTTGGGTCGAGGCTAGGGAAAAACATGTTTCTATGCTGGATGTGTTGAAAGACACGAATGAGAAAGTAAAGCTTGTTTGTGATCGCTTGAAAGCGACATCAAATCGTCAGAAATCTTATACGGATTTGAAGCATAGAGAGATTGAGTACGCTGTTGGGGATCGTGTGTTCTTGAAGGTGTCACCTTGGAAGAAGGTGATGCAGCTCGAACGTAAGGGAAAGCTTAGTCCGAGGTTTATTGGATCGTATGAGGTTGTGGAGTGTGTAGGTCCTGTGGCTTATCGGTTGATGTTGCCTCCTGAGTTGGAGAAGATTCATGATGTGTTTCATGTGTCGATGTTGTTGAGGTATCGGTTGGATCCATCGTATGTTATGCCGGTAGAGGAAATTGAGTCTCAACCGGATTTATCTTATGACGAAGAACCTATTGAGATCCTTGATTCTAGTAGTAAGGTTTTTCTTGGCAAAATGATCGAGCTTGTAAAGGTGTTGTGGCGACATCGTGAAGTTGAGGAGGCCAAGTGGGAGAGTAAGGCGGACATGATGAAACAGTTTCTGCATTTGTTTCCTTCAAGTAAAATTTTGAGGACGAAATTTCCTAAGTGGGAGAGAGTTGTAAGACCCCGGTTTTGGGCCTAGGAGTTTCTAGGTTGATTAGATGGTTTGGTGGACCGAGATTAGAGATTCGAGTCTGATTCAAGATTTAAATCAGAGTAAATATTTTTTGTGTGAGAAAAATATGGGAAAATATCTAAAAATCATTATTTAATAAATGGATATTTTTGGTAAAATCAATTTTATAAAATGGAATTTGGAAATTTAACATTTTGGCTAGTGACCAAAATGTAAAGAATGAAAATTGTTTTTAGTGACTATTTTGAAAAAGGGTCAAATCATAAAATCCTTAAGGAGCTATTTTACCTAATGTTTTTAATCTATTTTTCCTCTTAATTGGGATTATTTTAATGAGTTTTAATTAAGGAAATTAAAAGGGAATTAATTAAAGAAGGCAGTTATTTCCTAAAACATTTTTGACGTAACTTCTTTTCTCAAACTTTTCTCTCAACTTTTCTTCAGCCAGACACTTTCTTTTGCATCAAAGATTTGAGGTAATGATCTTGATTTCTTAAAATTTTGATTTCTAATGGATTCTTCAATCTTTTTTTACAAAATCTCATTGTCTTTCTTTGTTTTTCAAGAGTAAACATCCAATTGAGAAGAAATTCACTCATTATAGGTAACGTTCGTTCTTCTCCTCTTATGAATGGTTCTTTATTGTAATTCCCAAGCATTTGATCATTGTTTAATGTTTTCTAATGAGTCCTAATGATTTAGTTGTGGAAATTGGGTAAATCAAGGTTTAATTGATGAGATTAACTGATTTTTGTTTCGGATCTATTTTAATGAGTTATTGATTAGTTATAATCATGATTTTGATTTTCTATAATGTTAAGAAGTTGGTTTTAAAATTAGAATCCCGAAACTAAGTGAATCTCTAATTTCTTAGGTTGCTAATGTTCTGTTTTGGTGAGTTAAGGGTGTTTACTGAATGCTGAAAGTATAAGGTTGATGTTAGGTTGTTTTGGATGTTAATTGAATTTAATTGATGGTTAAACCTTTAGGTTTTGGCTGGGCTAAGTTTGGAAGGTGTTTGATGTTGTTTTTAGTTGTTGTGGAGGGGTTTCAGTTAGAGTTTGGGTTGGATTGTTGTGAATTATTGTTGTTGGGTTTGTGAATGCATTTGGAAGTATAAGGTTGATGTTAGGTTGTTTTTGGATGTTAATTGAAGTTAATTGATGGCTAAACCTTTAGGTTTTGGCTGTGTTAAGTTTGGAAGGAGTTTGATGTTGTTTTCAGTTGTTGTGGAGGGGTTTCAGTTAGAGTTTAGGGAGGATTGTTGTGAATTGTTGTTGCTGGGTTTGTGAATACATTGAATCCTATATTTTTGTGTGGTGAAATCAAAGGAAGTTGATCCTCAAGCTCGTGGCACCGTTTCTGAAGCTTTGGAGGAGTAATTCGCATCGGCGAACGAGGTTTTGCGAAGTCGGTGAGTGAGAACGTGGATTTCAGCTTTGAAATGGTTTAAAGGTTTTTTGAGAGTTTAAATTAAGCTTGAAATGTTGGTTTAAACTTGAAAGTAAGTATGATGAGATTTCTCCCTCAGTCGTGCTTTGGCGAAATTATTTTTATGCACTTGTTTTTTATTATATGGTACCTATAGTTTAAGCATGTTTTATACTGTTTTGATCATATATTAATGATGGATGCATTGGGAAAATGATTCATGTAAGTATATGGAATCCTTGTTAATGCATGGTTTAATGCATTGGAGATGGTTTTGATTGTTACTTATAAAACAATGAGGAACATGGTTAATAATGAATTATATTGGCCAGTGATGTGGTTTAAAATGTTATTGGATATAGTTGGTCGGCCATAGGATTGATAGTGCACTACAAAAAAGTCATATCGGGTGTTGAGGGGTTTATGTGTACCGAATAATCCACCACGAGTACGCTAACAGTTGAGGGATTATATGTTTTCGAAAACTCTCGTTAGTGGATTATACATCTAACCAATGATTGAGTTGTGATTGTACCTTGAATTCCGGTTGAGATTGCATGAAGTGTTGAGAGGACACTTGTTGAATCCGTGTATCCGATGTAATATTTTGTAAAGGGAAACTTGGTTTATGACCACTTGAAAGCCAATATAATTGATAATGTATCATGTTGAAGGATTATGTTCTATAATGTTGATTTATACATGTTTACTCTTTAAGCCTTGCATATGGGTTGTTATGCATGGAAAAGCTTAAATTGAAGGTTAGCAAATGGGATTTTGTTGTTGATCCATGATACATATTGCATATGGTTTAATATGCATGTTTTGGAAATGTTAAGTGCATAGCTTGAAAGGCATGATGTTTTGAAAAGAGGTTTTAAAATATTGAACTCATGTGAGTTGAAAACCAGTTTTAATCGCATTGATGGTGTTGTGTTTTGAGCACTCCTCACTAAGCTTTGGGTGCTTACTCTCTCTTTGTCCATCAATGCAGAGAATTTAAGGTTGGAGGCAGCGAGCAAGAGAGGGGAAAATCCAAGGACTTGAATAATTCAAAAGTATAGTTTTTGAACTAGACTAATAGTAATAAAGGCAATCAGGTTCATTGTTGTTTAGGAGACTTATTTGCTAAACTCCCTATTTGTACAAGTTTTTAATGTTGTTGTGGTGCTGCATGAGGCTTTAAATGGTTGGTTTTGATGTGGATTTATGCTTTGGGTTTTGGATGGTTTGGTTTTTAGGATGCATGCCTCTAGACTTGAGATTGAAGTATGTTGTTATGTTTTAAGCATGATTCCTTCAAAATCTGGTTTGGTTTGATCCTTATATAAGTGGTCTACATGTTTATGGTTGGTTGAAGAAAGTTTGAATCCATGATTGTATGGGTACGGGTAAGCTGGAAAAATGGTCTGGGATCGGTACACCAAAGGCCGTATCGGTACGGGTTTTAGGTACGCGAAATCAACTTTTTTCAACTGAGCCGGCGTATCGATACACCTTACCCTTGTACCGGTATAACCCGATGTAATGAAGCCTCGTATCGGTACAGGTGCCCAGTGTACCGATATGAGCTGTCGTTAATTCAGTTTGTGTGATTCCTGAAGTTTTTGATTCTTTCATTTTGGTCCCCGATATATGTGAATGCAATTATATGAGTTTGGGTTATCATTTTTGGCTGAATTTTTGCAAGCATGCATGTAACCTGAATAACTGTGGATTGGTAACTTGAATTCTGAATAAGTCCTCTTAATTTTCTATATTTTTAATTTAGCCCCTAAATTGCAAATGCAGGCAATTAGATGTCTAATCGACACCCGATTTAGTTGAGGTTTCACTCGCTGTCAGCTTGTACACCTAAGGTTATAATGTTGCATCTAGACAAGATAAAAAGAAAAATAATGGACCTAAGTTTAGTTAATCGTTTTGGGTTTTGTTTCGGCAAAACCCAATGTAGCTCGCTCGGTTTGATTTGGCGTCGAGGGGGTTACAAAATCGATCCATCTGGTGTGTTCCATGTACACATGAGTATTTCTTTGGCTTGAAATCAAGATTGTCCATCTATTTAAAAACATGACTCATATTCGTCTAGAAATATACTTACATGTTTGATCTAAAAGCATGATATATGTGTTCTGATATACTAGAAACATATTTTTGATTTTGTATTTACACCATTACTACTGTCTGCACTAAACTAATTTTCTTGGGTACTATCTGGGATATTGTAAGAAGTCTCTACCTGTTCAGCGCTGGTAATTCCTGACGGATCCAAGGTCACCCCTTGGTTAGGTTCCGATGCTTCGGCTCGAGTAATTCCTTATGGACCTAAGGTAACCCTTTAGGTTGGCACCTATGTCCAATGGACCTAGGGTAAGACCTTAAGGACCTAAGGTAACCCCTTAGGTTGACACATACGTCCAATGGACCTAAGGTAAGACCTTATAGACCTAAGGCATCCCCATAGGTTGGCTCCTACGCCCTATAGGCCTAAGGTAAGCCCTTATGGATGCAATTTTGGGAACTGCATATCGGTTTATGGTTGGAGGGTAGTTAGGTGCTTCAAATAAAACCTTCTCTTTTAAATATACCATATTGAATAAAATAACGATGTTTGAAACTCTTTGTATGGTTCCTATCTACAATCAATAGAACCCACTAAAATTCCTAGCTTAACTTTTGTAATCTATATCTTTTCCGATTATTCAGACTATAGGCATTTTTTCTGGTACTCAAGTGATCAGATAAAGAACAACTCTGTTATCTTTAGCTGTATTATCACTACAAATATCAATTCATATTTGAAACTTGTTGTTTCCTAGATCATCGTGTCAGTATTATTGCTTTGTCATATACCAGCTTGTGCCTACTGCATCTTTTGGTAGTTCTGTAGTACTAGGATTTTCTAAGCTCATTTTGTTCCTTACCATTGCAAGTTATAAAGGATTAAATATGGTGTAGTTATCGACATCAGTGTGTGAGTTCTTTTAGTAATGCTTGCGGAGTACGGTACCTATGTAATTAGAGGGCATATATGTCACATCTTGTTTACATTTGCGTCTGAAACTCATTTTATAACGTGTATTTATGAACATTGTTATGTTAAATGAATAATTTCTAACCTTGTATTTTTTATTCTGAAATTGTTTTATGGTTTTAAATGGTTTGACATTTTGTTTTATCTGAAATTGTAATATGGGTCGCTCCAGTGGCCCGAATGTGACACCTCATATTGGATCGGGAAACCCGTATCAATTTGGGTGTTACACCTCTCTTCTTCTAATTTCTTTTTTAATAATATTGATTAATTAACTCTAAGTGAATCCATGCTTAAGACACATGGATTCCGCCCAACTAATTGAATCCATGCTTAAGGCACATGGATTCCACTATTGCCAATGTGAATATTTAATCATGCAAATATGAGTTTTCGCCTCTAATTTAATTTGGTCCTTTCTTTTAATTTAATTCTTTGTAATTTGATCAATAGTCACCAATTCTTAATTCAATCCACTTCAATTACTATCTAATTGATCCAAAAATTCTAACTACTTCTATAAGAATCCCAATAAAGTATTTCTGAATTATCCACATTACTAATAAATTCTAATCCGATTTTTAAGGTGTTACAAATCTCCCCCTAAAGAAAATTCTTCCTCGAATTTTCTTTCGAACTGTGAAGTAATGTTCTATTACAGAAAATTTAAAATTACGGACAACGAATTTACAATATCTAATTTCAAAATATTATTACATATTCTAACCATTGAAACAGAGTAAACAAATCGTGTTAGTTACAAGTCACAAATACTGAATAGAAATTTAAACTCCTAGATGGCATATGCAGAATGCAAACATGTAACAAGATATGATTTAGTCCAAAGTCAAATATACTCTAGCTTTGATACCAAAATGTAACACCCTAGACACGGTCTGGTAGACAAACCAGTTCAGGGACATCACCAATAGTGTATTCGATCAATAATAGATAACAAACCTATTAGACAATTCCATAAACCAATATTGTTATGTAACCTTAACAATCATTTAGAAAAACAATGGGTTACTACTATCAATATAGATTCAAGAAACTATGGAACCATGTAGCTACAACTAGGTTAACCACTTCTTTAGAATTTGGGAATGATCAATAATCCAATTCTATGTCTACTTGAATCAGAGAATTCAATACTAGTTTAAAACTTTACCTTTTCTTTTAAGGCTTTATATAATATGAAAGACATTACCTTTTTGGTTCATTTCTTTCTTCGATCTTATTGACCCTTTACACATAAATAGGGCATAAATTCATTTAGTTCTAAAGACTTAATTCATCATTTACACTTATAAGGACAAGCATACATTAATTTGCAATCTTATCGCAAGAATCAAAGACTTTGCTTACAACAATGTATAGTAATTCTAATGATATACTATGTCATATATATTTTTATAATATGAATTTGTAACATCAATCATGTAAATGAAAGGGTCTATAACAACAAAATTCATATCCTATCAATCTAAACATCAAATATATTCCACAAACAATACATCTCATGAATTAAGTCATAACTAAGCCATGAAATCACATATCAAACATTAACTCAAAAGAATTAATTAGAATAGTTACTTAAATGCCTTTACAGAACAAGAGTCATACAACAAAACTATTAACTATTTATTTTACAAATATGCTTATATAATGCCATATGCCACCATTGTAGGAGTTATAGGAAAAACAATAGCATTACTCGGAAGCTTTGAGAAGTGACTTGCAAACCTTCTACCATGATCTGTCCTAGGGTAATTTAATTAACCTGCAAATGCATGACAGTGAATGCATTATGCTTATTTAGCCTATTGAGGTAGTGACCATACAATAACATAACATAATGTGTGACATGTAACAAAGTAAAGAATCATATGATAGCATTAGTATTGTTATGATATAGATAGCATAATTCCAATTTATTAAACCGAGTCATATCTTAAATTTGGCTTTTGTCTTATGGAGGCTTTATTCAGAATCTTATTCAAGCATAAAATTCTTGTCTTGCTCATAATGAGCCTTATCAGAGCTTTACTGATATTATTTCATAGTTCGTATCAAAGTTTATATCCGAGTTCATGTATTTTAACAATATTTGCCTTGGATCACATTGGTCATAGGTAGCATTGGTCTGTGTTTGACTGTATTGGTCTGTGTTACACATAGCACAAAGCAATAGCTATTGTTAAAGCATATCAATCAAACTTCTCTTATCTTCTATCACCCCCCTTTACCTCCTAGTGTCGCCAAAATATCACAATACAAGGTCGTCGCCCCTAAGTCATAGCCCGTAGATCGTAGTCCCAATATACCATGTACCATGCCAAAGTGTCCAAGGGCTTCCATTGTTTAGGCAACTTATACATTTTAAGCTTTATCATTAGGAAAATGATTCTTATAGAAATAGTGAGCTTTAAGCTCCAATGTATCAATGTTCACAATGTTTTATGGCAAGTGAGCATATAACTCCAATTTGGAGTTCATTGTATCTTATGACATTATGGGCCAATATATGTTTCACAGCTTAATTCAAGGTTTCCAATCCATCCTTTCAATTTAACAAAAGTTATCATAGCATAGCAATGTAAAATATGCATATGTAATGCTAGCATAGTAAAGAGACTTACAAAGGATGGTATGCCTTGAATGCCCTTTCCCAATGTGCTCTATTTGAGCCTTATGCAAATAAAAGCAGCGTGATGCATTGTTGAAGGTTTTGAACGAGACCTTCGTTACAAAAGACATCTCTGTTGGGAGATTGGATCAGATTATCAGTCATATCACTGACATCAATCACATTACTTTCAGTAATGACGAGATTCTATGAGAAGGCACGGGGTCCGTCAAGACCTTGAACATCGCTACCCACTGTAAGGGCTATGTATTTCCAGGCGTTTTAATCGATAATGGCTCTACATTGAATTTCATGCCATTAGCCACGCTACAACGACTACCAATAGACAGCTCACATATGAAGCCATGTCATAATAGGGTACGAGCCTTCGATAAGACTCAAAGAGATATGGTCAGGAAAATATAAGTACCCATGCTCTTTGGTCCCACTGAATATGTGGTCTATTTCGTGGTCATGGATATCCAACCATCTTACAATTGCCTATTAGGAAGGCCTTGGATACACTCGGCCAGCGTCGTTCCGTCCTCACTCCATCAAAAGTTGAAGTTTGTCACCGAAGGGAAGTTAGTAACAATAAATGTAGAAGAGGACGTCATCGCTTTAGTAACTCCCGATACACCATACATACCTACTGATAGAGAAGCGATGGAGTGCGCCTTCAGAGCCTTGCAACTTATCAATGCTACTTTTGTTGTCGAAGGAAGCAAAGTTCCACACCCCAAACTGCCAAACTGCACTAAAATGATGGTGTTCAAAACCTTGGGAAGAGGAGAAAGAAAGAATAAAGGTTTAGGGAGGAATCTACAAGGGCGTCTTCATCTCGTTAGTGTGATGCATAAGGTGGAAAACTTTGGACTTGGCTATAAGCCTAATTTTCTGCAAAATAGGAAAAAGTGGGAAAATAGACAAGAACAGAGGAAAGCCAGGTTGAGAGGGGAAGACATTTCATGGGCTCTCATAACCTATTCAAACTTCAGAGGGATCTTCATATCTAGGGGAATTCGAAATCTGGAGGAGGACATCCAAAGGGAAAACTAAGAGGGTGAAAGGCACCTTTGAGAAGAGCTAATCAGTGAAGCTTTAAAAGAAATGAATGTAAACATGATCGGTGTCGGGAGCAAGCCTAACCTGTTTTTGGCCAGAATTTGCCCGTGCCTCCCAGGGGAAAAGCTCAACAACTGGACCTTCAGGGTCGTGCCAGCATTTAATAGGAACAAATCAAAGTAATGCCTAGTACCACTCTGTTACTTTGGCCCGAAAGTAACGGACATCTCTTGTAAAAAGGGCAACTATGTCATGTTCATCTACAATGAAATATATCTACCTTTTCTTTCTCTCAAATGGCGAACATGAAATTCATCCTATTCATTCCATTTCATTCACTATTTATTCATTTACCTATTTATTTATTTATTAGTTAATAATTTATTTACGTCATAAACTACACCATTCTTTTCCCAATACGCACATTCAAAATTGTGTAGGTCCCTTAATATAAACTATATGAACAATGTGGAACCTAATCCTAAGGAAGATTTTGAACGACCCATGTACTTGGCGGAGGTAGAGGAAGAAAATGATGAGATTCCCAAAGAGCTGTTAAGAATGATGGCCGATGAGGAATACAAATTCTTTCGCACCAAGAGAAGCTAGAGATTTGGGGAATGATGAAGAAAGGAAAGAAGTAAAGATCGGGGGCACCCTATCACCAGAAGTCAGACAAGGGTTGGTCAAATAGCTTATAGAATTTAGAGACGTATTCGCATGGTTATACCAAGATATGTCGGGACTAAACACGAACATTGTAATGCACAAGCTCCCCATTAGGCCAGAATGCAAGCCTATTCAGCAAAAGCTTCAAAGAATGAGAACAGACATGTTACTAAAAATTAGGGAAAAGGTAAAGAAACAGTTTGAGGCTGGGTTTCTAGAAGTCTCTAAGTACCCAGAATGGGTAGCCAATATCGTGTCGGTACCAAAGAAAGATGGAAAGGTGCGTATGTGTGCGGATTATAGAGACCGTAATAAGGCGAGCTCCAAGGACAATTTTCCTTTGCCTCATATTGATACTTTAGTGGACAATACTGCGGGGCATGCTTGGTTCTCGTTCATGGATGGCTTTTCAGGGTACAACCAGATCAAAATACACCCCGAAGACATGGAGAAAACCACTTTTGTGACCCATGTGGGGCACGTTTTGTTACAAAGTGATGCCCTTCAGATTAAAAACCATCGGGGCAACTTACCAAAGAGCCATGGTAATCTTGTTTCATGACATGATGCATAAGGAAATCGAGGTGTACATGGATGACATGATAGCCAAATCTAAAACTGAGGAGGAGCACATCCAGAACTTGCAGAAACTCTTTCGAAGGCTTAGAAAATATTAGTTAAAGCTCAACCCGTCCAAGTGCACCTTCGCAATCACATCAGGGAAGCTTTTAGGCTTTGCGGTAAGTTAGAGGGGCATCGAGATCGACCCTGACAAGGTAAAAGCAATTCAAGATCTTCCACCACCGCGAACACAAAAGGAGGTCCGAGGATTTTTAGGAAGGCTAAACTACATTTCCCGGTTTATATCTCAATTGACTAATAAGTGTGACCCTGTCTTTAGACTGCTCCGAAAGAATAACCTGAGGGTCTGGGATGAAGATTGTCAAGAGGCACTAGAAATAATCAAGAAGTATCTGACTGATCCCCCAATTCTAGTAGCACTAGTGCCGGATAGACCATTAATCTTGTATCTGACAGTCTTTGAAAACTCTATAGGATGTGTACTTGGACAACACGATGACTCAGGCAAAAAGGAAATGGCAATCTACTATTTGAGCGAGAAATTCACGGATTATGAAACGAGGTACCCACCAATTCAGAAGTTATGTTGCGCCTTGGTATGGGCCACTAAGCGGTTACGGAAATACATGTTGTATCATACCACCTGTTTAATTTCCTGGATGGATCCGCTAAAATTTTTTATGGTAGCGCCAGCATTTACTGGGAAGATGGCCCGTTGGCAAATGCTCTTGTCAGAGTTTGACATGTTTACGTAAACCAAAAAACGGTAAAATGAAGTGTTGTGGCAGATCTTCTGGCAAGTCGCACATCGGATGACTATGAACTGTTAGATTTATATTTTCCAGTCGAAGATTTGATCTGTGGTTTAACTGAAGGGAGATCTATTACTGAGAAAGAGGGATTGAGGCTCTATTTCGATGGGGCGTCGAATGTCCTAGGCCATGGAATAGGGGCAGTATTAATTTCCCCTGAAGAGGACCACTACCATTTCACCAGTAGGCTGGAATTCTTCTGCACCAACAATGTAGCCGAGTATGAAGCTTGTGTCATGGGACTTCGAGCAGCCATTGAGAAGAAGATCAAGGTGCTCCAGGTTTTTGGAGATTCATCTTTAGTAGTCTACCAACTTCAAAAAGAGTGGGAGACCAGAGATCCGAAGCTAATCAAGTATTAGGATTTGATCCAAGATTTGGTTAGACATTTTGAAGAAGCTAGTTTCACCTACCTGTCGAGGAAGGATAATCAAATGGCTGACGCTCTAGCCACCTTGGCCGCCGTGTTCAAAGTAAATGGGACAGCCAAAATGAAGCCCGTCGAGATGCAAACTTTTGAGGTGCCGGCCCACTACTATAGTTTGGAGGAGGAAAAGGATGGCAATCCATGGTATTATGAAATCCTCCAATATATCAAGCACTAAACTTATCCAAAAGACGTCAACGATAACGAAAAAAGAATTATCAGAAGGTTGGCATCAGGGTACATCCTTAATGGGGAGGTTTTGTATAAAAGAAGCAAAGATCAGATACTGTTGAGGTGTGTCAATGCCCGAGAGGATGAAACTATTCTAGCAGAGGTCCATGGAGGTTTATGTGGAACCCACGCTAGCGGCTTCTCGATAGCTAGGAAAATCATGAGATACGGCTACTTCTGGTCAACAATGGAGGGAGATTGCATCAGTTATGCAAAGAAATGCCAAATCTACGCCGATAAGATACATTCCCCGCCAGTACCACTTTACGTCATGAACTCACCTTGGCCTTTTGCTTCTTGGGGAATAGACGTTATTGGTCAGATACACTCAAAAGCTTCTAATGGGCATCGCTTCATTTTAGTATCCATCGATTACTTTACCAAATGGGTAGAAGCGGCTTCATAAGCCAACATCATAAGAGCGACAGTTTGAAAGTTCCTCAAGAAAGAAATTATATGTCGCTATGGTCTGCCCGAAAGGATCATCACCGACAATGCCTCCAACTTGAATAACAAAATGATGACTGAGGTGTGTGAACAGTTCAAAATTGTATATCACAATTCTACTATTTATCGCTCCAAGATGAACGGAGCAGTGGAGGCGGTAAATAAGAATATAAAGAAGATCATAGCAAAAATCACGGAAAATTACAAGGATTGGCATGAAAAGCTACATTTTGCCTTGTTTGCTTATCGGACCTCTGTGAGGAACTCTACCGGGGCAACGCCATACTCTTTGGTATATGGCACGGAGGCGGTATTACCCATCGAGGTAGAGATTCCGTCGCTCCAAATTTTGAACGAAGTAAAGTTAGATGAAGCCGAATGGATGCAAGCTAGAATTGATCAATTGAACCTCATTGAAGAGAAAAGGTTGAAGGTTATCTGTCATGGCCAAATGTATCAGAAAAGGATGATGCGAGCCTATAACAAAAAAGTTCACCCTAGAGAGTTTCAAGAGGGGGATCTGGTGCTCAAAAAGATCTTACTTAACCAAAAGAACTTTCGAGGGAAGTGGATACCTAATTGGGAAGGGCCTTATGTTGTAAAGAAGGCCTTCTCCGGAGGAGCATTAATCCTAGCCGAGATGGATGAGAAAAAGTTGAGCAACCCAGTAAACTCAAACTCTGTTAAAAAGTATTATACCTAAAATAAGAAAGAAGAAAAAATAAAAAAAGAAAAAAAGGAAAAAAAAAGAAAAAAAGAAAAAAGAAAAGAAAGAAGAATGAGGGTTTAGGGCGAAAACCCAAAATGGGCGTCTTAAAACCAAATGGGTGATCTGAATTGAAAATCCGAACAGGACGGTTCAGATGTGCGTGAATTCTGGCCTACAACTGATAGACTTCATCGAAGAACAAGGCTTCAATCCTTAGGGCATCAAAGGTTGTAACCCAAGATGGCGAGTAAAATGTCTACTATGGTCGATGGGTTCTCATTGTTCATACAGTCAACATTATTCGCGTCTTTTCTTTCTCATGTTTGCCATGACTTTCAAAATTTTCTTAATGTTCCTCTAAGTATTAATAAAATATTATTCTCATTTCTATTGTCCGTCTCATAATCATCTCGCAGATGAATTGGCATAGATCAGGAAAAGCAAAATATTTCTTAGAATTACTATGATTTAACCTATTGAGTGCAGGTTGTTCTAAGATAGAGGGCGAAAATTGACGAGATTTGCCAAAGAAAGACAGTGAGTACCTCACATATTATTGAAATAAAAAAAAAGTTAAGGGTGAAAACCCAGAAGGGCGCCCGAAGAAATAAGAAAGAAAAAAGAAAAAAGGAAAAAAGAAGAAAGAAAAAAGGAAAGAAAGAAAGAAATAAAAAAGAGAGAAAGAAGGCTGAAGTGAAAACCCAGCGGCGGCCGACACGGCCAAGGGATGGCCGGTTTTAGGAAAACGTGGCGGAGCGGGCTGCCGGAATCTGGGTTCATGATGAACCCAGATGAACATGATGAACATGTTCAGAGCATTTTGGGGGAGGGGAATTGTTATAACAAAAAAAAAGGCCGAAAAAATCTGATTTTCGGATAAATGGTGGTATATATAATGTTATAAATTTTAAAATGATATAATCCTGTTTTTAGTCCATCCGCCCTAAAATAATTACGCCGAAAGGGCTTCTGCATGGTCCAATTGCACTATTGGTCCCTCCGTGTGGGATAATTACCATGGGAAACCATTCTGCTTTTTAAATTATCCCCTGGGTCCTTCGTAGTTTTTCAAGATTTTCAATTGCATCCCTGTTATTTCTTGTAATTTTGTCTTTGTATTTTATTTTCTCACAATTGGGTATTTTTCCAATTTTAAATTAAGTTATTTTATTTATTCGTTTTCATGTTTTTTTAGTTTAAATTTTTCACATTTATGTTTAACATTTGCAATTTAATTTTTATGTTATTTTACTCGGTTGTGATTGTAATTTTAGGGATAAAATTAGTTTGAATAAAACGTATATTAGGAATTTAATGTGTACATGGGTTTAGTATAAAATGGAAACGTAACGTATAATTTTATGTTTAACATGTATTTGTTGGTAAATTAGAAATTGATAAAATATTGTGAATATTTTTCAACTTATGATATATTTTAGAATAAAATAGGAATTTATAAAAAATAAAAATAAAAAAAATAGAAATAGAAATAGAAATAAAAATAAAAATGTTTTAGTAATATATATTTTTAGTATGCAATTGTTTTGTTTTTATATAATAGATACTTTCAATAAAATGGCTTTAAAGAATAAGATATAATTTTATAAAATATGATATATATTAGGACCCATAACACATGGTTTTCAAAGTACATAATATGATCTTATAAAATAATACATACATGTTTTGGAAATAATGTATAGTTTTCAAGGTATATAGTATAATTTTATATATAATATATAATTTTTGGTGCGTAAAATATATAATTTTTGAAATGTATGACAATGTAATGTGAAAGTGAAACAATATGTGGTTTACGATACGGTTTAAAGTATATAGAAGATTTTGGCAAAAATGAATAATGTATATTTTTAAATAATAGGTTTATATATATATATATATTATAACTTTAATACATAATTTATTTTAATGTATATTTTTAAATAATAGGTTTTTTATATACATTACATAACTTTAATACATAATGTACTCCAATGTATATTTTTAAATAATAAGTTTTTTATGTTATATTATTTAAATATATGATGGTATCTTAAATCTTTTGGGCCTTTATTACATAATAATAATTTGGGCCTTAGGCCTTATTTTGCTCCTTGGGCTTTTGTTTAAATTAAATAAATTAACTCAATTAATCCAGATCGTGTGCTCGTCTTATAGGGGCACGGTCATAGAAGTAGATTAGCCTTAGTTTCTTTTAACCTTAGTTAGATTAGAGTTCGGATTAATTTAGTGAATTTAAATTTATCATCGGCTTATTGGGGTAAATGTTAAATTTATTAAGTTAATTGAACAATTCTTAATTACTTTAGAAGAAAAATCAATTTTAAGTTTAATTTAGCATTAAATTACAATTTAGCCTCCATAAATTGAGCTTCTTAATCTTTTAGGGTTAAATATATAATTGGGCTATATATCAAATTGGGCCTTTCTTTTTAAATGTTTATATTCATGCCCTTGATTGCCATACTTTAATTGACATCCATACAATCTTTAATCTCAATTGCATATCTAATCAATCTAAATCACAAATGGGGAGGTATTTATTAATTCAAACATTTGTGTTGCAACAGTCCGAGCTTAACGGATGTTGACCAAATATTCGAATTAATTTTTACCATCCTAGGGTAAATGGGTTAAAAATTAACAAAATCATCACCTCATACTTAAATGTTTGCATCATGCATAAAGGTAACGTACGGGGGCCGAACCATAAATTAACATGGCAGTCAGGTTTATTCGATGTCGGTTTAATCTATGGTTCGACATATCGTCAACCTTATTAATTAAATGTCTAATTAATTTGAGTCCACTAATTCAATAAAGCTCGTACAATCAAGGTTAATTTTCATCTAAGAACTCCAAATTAAATTCAACTTAAATTTCAAATAACTTTCATCCTTTCAAGAGCAACAAATTTTCTGGTACCGATCTCCAGGTGTGATGGGGGTGCTAATCCTTCCCCACACGTAACCAACTCTCGGACCCTTTCGCAAAGAATCTATGATTTTATGGTGTCCGGCCTACCTTACCCAAGTGGCCGGTGGCGACTCCAAGTTTTCATCGTTTTGGAACATTTAAAGTTTTCAAAAGAAATTCCCAATCTTCCAAAGGATTTTCATTAACAATTTAGGGGATAATTAGTAGCCGACTTCTTTTCTAAACAAACACCCTTAACGAGGCAAATTTCTTCTTTTTTCAAAAAGGAAAAGAAAAAGGTCGCTACACTAATAAATTCTAATCCAATTTTTGGGGGTGTTACAATTGTGATGATAATAGTTACAATGAAGGTCCTAGATACAACTTTAATACCAATCGTGACAATAATCAAAATAATAGAGGCAGGGGAAGATCTTTCGACCCCTAGTGTTAACTTTATGGCTGTATGGGTCATTTGGAAGAAAAATGTTATTTCAGGTTTGACACTAATTTTATAAATGAGGCCTCTAGGAATAATCAGAACTTCTCTGACATAAGTTACACCCCTACTCAGGGAAATAATGTTATGGTTACAACACATGTCTCATACCCTTCAGTCTTCTACTCTCTCAGTTCTGTTCTAACAGCTTCAAAAGCTTTCTCACAGCCTGCTCAATATGATTCTCAAGCCTTTCCTCAACAATCCACTTATGTGGTCAGTGTCAATAGACCTTCCTCACAGTTTGTGTACTCTTCTTTTGGGGCCCCACAATTCTTTTTAGTGTATCCTTCTATCTTAGCTCAAGCACATATTGCTACATCTGAGGTGCTTGATGACAATGCATGGTACCCTGATTTTGGGGCTACACACCATGTCAGAAATAATATACAGTAAGCCCTACTACTAGAAATGTTTAGGTTGGCAATGGTAATGTTCTGCCTATAAAGTATATTGGACATTCATCTTTTCTTAGTCTTAATAAAGAATTAAAGCTTAACAATTTGTTGCTCGTGCCTCACATAACTAAAAATTTATTGTAACACCCTCGGCTCAGATGTCACAATTCGGGCCTCAAGCCCAAACCTAGAGTAAGGCCTGGTGTCACACAGCCTTAGGAACGTACATTCAACATCTCTAACTAAGGTGTTGCGACACTCTTTCTTTGGGTATCTGAATCCCATCAATCATCAACTCAACCAATCAAATGCCTATCTAGCATACAAACAATGTAATCCCAAGGATCCCCTATTATTGCTAATCGTCAACACATCATTTATTTTACATTACCGAGTTATTAATACATTAAAGAGAAGTATATAATTAATCTCATTTATTGCCTCTATTAATCCTCATTATCTCATTTATCAAGGCATAATTCAATTATTAATATACATATCAATTTCAACCTTTAATTTACATTTTTTATTATTTAACGTATCAGGTACCAGTACTCGAATACGAATATCGATACAGATATTGCTTACTATAAATCCTTAATTTCTATGTACGGGTCTACCCGTACCGATACGGTCCCCAATCGCGTACCGATACAACTGAAGCTCATATCGATACCATATACACTAGTTCACACCATTTCCTTGAATTACGATTTTTACAACACTTTATTCGATCCCTCAAGCTTATGAAAGTTGTTATGGTTTGTTTACTAACGCATTCATTCACTTATTATTAATTACTAGCTTCATAATCATTTAATCGAGTATTTACCGGTGTTATCCCTTAAGCATGATTTCCATCAATTCATGTCAATTTATTCGAACAAGCATACAAAGCATCATAATTTATCAACCAATCAATCAATCATCAAATAATCATACAGGCATCTCAAATGAACCTAAACGGTCTCTAAAACCTCCTTGAGTCTTATCATATTCGCAATAACATCATGCATCTCATAGATATCAAGTCTCATACTATCGGTCTCCAAACATGCATATTCGTCGTCTACCTATTTTGCATATACTAACATGCAAATCAATTACATTTATGATGTTCATAAAGCAATAAGAGTTCAAGGTGTACTAACCTTAGCGATTATCGAATAAATCCTTACTCGAGCTACTTAAACGCTCATCTTGATCCGGTATTCGAGCCCAAACAAACCTCATAAATATACAAATACCACAATTATTACTTAACCTCATTCACTAACTAATCCACAAGGTCAAACACGTAAAAACAACTTATCTAGTTTGAATTTGTCAAAATGGACTACGCCAACAGACTCAGAACATCGAGAATCCCTAGGTAGGGTCCCCCAAAAAAAGTTAACTCAGGTCAAAAGTCAACGGTCAACAGATCAGCTCAGCTCGGCTCAACTCGGTTCGGTTCAACCTAGGTAGGCGGTGCGTGCGGCGTCCTTCAATGGCGGACGACGACCAAACTTTACAGTCCGATAGATCTCGAGCCGAGGATGCTGGTGGTGGCAATGGCTTCTGACGATGACCGGTGCAAGGTGTCGATCTAGCTTCGTCATTTCTTCCACAACTCCACTCTAGTGAACGGCGACTCCAACTAGGGGTGTTCACTATCGGGTACCTGAAGTCCTGGGTACTAGATTCTTCGGGCCGTGTCCCGACCCACTTTAACAGGGTACCCGTATTTTTGCTTTTTTAAATTATTTAATTTTATTTTAAAAAACTCATAACTAATAAAAGTTTGAATTATATAATCCAAAGTATTTGGCAAAAGCTGCTAGGAGCCGAAATGGGGAGCTCTTTGCAAGGCTTTGTTGGTGAAGTGCTTTAGAGATAAAAGCTCGAGTCAAGACGGTTCTCGACTCGTTTCAGGCGCAACATTAGCTATCAGCTACTTGGCACAAGCCATTGAGTTTAGGTTTCATAATAAGTTTATAGTTTTAGACATGTAAAGTTTTGATATGAATGATAGAGTCTATAGTTTTAGACATGTAAAGTTTGATGGACACATTTTCCCCTACCAGCAATCCTTGAGTCAATTAAAGTCAAATCACTCAACTGCTTCTAATGTCCAAAATTATGGTATTCAAAAGAATCATTCAGCTTCTGTACCTTTTAGAGTGTTCTCTGAGTCTTCAAAAATGGGTCCAGTGAGTAAAGAGTCTTCAAAAGTGCATGTTCCATGTGTTCCTCCTTCTCTCATCATCTCATCTCTTGAGTCACCTATGTTGTCATCTATAATAGCTCTATATTCATCATCTGATTAGGTTCTTGCTTTACCATTGCATCAATCCATGTCATCAACCTCATCACATGCTCATGCAAACTCACATCCATCTCTATCTACATCTATTTTACCATCAACATCTCATGTACATTCAGATCCATCTCCATCTCTACCTACATCCATATTTTCATCTTCACCATTTATTCCATCTCCATCTCTACCTACATACACTCTGCCATTACCATCATCTGATCATCGTGCTCTTGTACATAATGATCATCCCATGATCACTCGAGGAAAATTTAGAATATTCAAGCCAAATGTGTATAACACTAAATTTGACGACATGGTGCTTAATAATGTCTTTGAGGCTTTGAATCATCCTGGTTGGAGAAAAGCAGTGCTTAGTGAATATAAAGCTCTCATGAAAAATAATACATGGGAGTTACATCTGTTATCTTTAAATAGAAAAGTTGTTGGGTGTAAATGGCTCTTTAGAGCCAAGAAAAAATCTGATAGAACTATAGATAGACTTAAAGTTAGGTTGGTTGCAAAAGGTTACTCTCAAAAGGCTGGTAGTGATTTCAGGGAAACTTCCAGTCCTATTGTCAAAGCTGCAACAATTAGAATTATACTTGTTGTAGTTGTGTCAAAAAAATTAGCTTGCTCGACAGGTTGACATTAACAATGCTTTCCTAAATAGGTAGCTATTTGAAGAAATATATATGACCCAGCCACCTGGTTTTGAGCTACATGGTGAATGGTGCGAAGTTAGTGTGCAAGCTCAACAAGGCACACTATGGGCTTCGACAAGCACCTAGAGCCTGGTTTGACACCTTGAAAGTATACCTTACTAAAAGTTAGGGTTTATTTCTTTAAAGGCAGATACATTCCTTTACATTAGGAACAATACCTCATGTAAACTGTTATTAATGGTGTATGTGGATGACATCATTATCACTGGCAACTATAATGATGAAGTCAATGACTAAATTCAATATATACATAAGGTTTTCTCCCTCAAGGACCTAGGAAAACCTGGTCTGTTTCTTGGGATGGAGGTAGTTCAGTCTTATACTAGATTGAAACTTAGCCAGAAGAAGTACATTACTGATATGTTGGTCAAGGCAAATATGTTAGGGTCAACTCCCATACCAACACCAATGGTGGTTGTGACCAATCTAAATTAGGAGATGATGATGAGTTTGTAAATGGTAACTTCTATGGTAGTATTGTAGGGGGATTGCAATATGCATGTTTTACTAGACCTGATGTAGTGTATGTAGTGAACAAAGTCAGCCAACATATGAATAACCCTCAGGTTATCCACTAGAGAGCAGTCAAAAAGATCTTGAAATACTTGTTTGTGGCACTCTTGATTATGGATTACATTTTCAGTCTTCTTCAGATGCTCTCAGCTTGGTGTGCTATGCACATGTTGATTGGGCATCATCTGTTGAGGATCGAAGGTCCACCACTGAGTATTGCATTTTTCTCAGTTCAAATCCTATTACTTAAAGCTCTAAAAAGCAAACTGTGGTCTCTCGCTCTTCCTCTGAAGCAGAGTATAGTAGTGTTGCCAATTTAATTTTTGAATTAGTTTGGGTTCTTCATCTACTTACAGAAATAGGTGTACAATTAACAAGCACACATGTTGTCTGGTGCGACAATACACCAACCATCTCTATGTGAGCTAATGCAACTCATCATCCTCATATTAAGCATGTTGAGCTTGACTTGCATTTTGTCTGGGAAAAGGTGCTTAGTGGTCAGCTGCTTGTAAACTCTATTCCCTTTTCTGAACAAGTGGTTGGAATTCTTACCAAGCCTATTCCTCCCTCAGTTTTTGCCTCTATGCGCAATCGTCTTGCCGTGCATTGTTTAAAAGAAGTTTCAAAGAAAGAAGGAACCAGAAGTATGTCAGAGTAATAATACTCAAGTCAAGTGTTATTTTTTTTAACTAATTTAGTTCCAGTTGGTTAGGCCGTTAGCAGGCCATATCAATCTAGTTAGTTGGGTCTGTTATGATTGGGCTACTATAAAAGCCCACCAGGAGTCTGTATTGGAAAATCCAACTCAATTAGTCTTGACTCTTGATATCTCAAAAGTCGATGTAATTTCAGATATACAAAATCCTCTTCTTTACTTTTTCTGTTTCTGTTGCAAATCTATAATCATCATTTATCTCTGTCATTTCATTTGAGATTCAGTTCAGTTCATAGAATCTATCAATTACAACATGCTATCAAGATTAAACATTACAAATTTATATTTTTTTTTAATGATTTAGCGAAAAAAAAACTTTTTTGAAGACACTAAAGCTAAAATATTAATTTCAAAATAAGACATTTTGATGATTATCCATCTATATTTTTTAAAAAAATAATTTACTTCCAGAAATTAGACTTTAGATACATTTTGAAGATTAGCGCCCTGCATTTTCTATATAAATAAATTATTTACTTTCCGATAGCTTAATTCTTTATACATTTTCTATTTGAACTCTAATTCTTAAAATTTAAAATTTTAGACCTTAAAATCTAAAACTCAAAAATTAAACTGTAATCCATAACAATCAAAAGTCTAAATAAGATTTCTAAATCCTAAAAGAGATAAAGTTGCATAAACTAAAGTTTACGCAACCTATATACCAAGTAATTTTCTTTTGAAATGCGAAGAAATTTAAAAAAACTTTTAATTTACGGAAAAAGTTATTTTGGACAATCTTGTTCTTCCAATTCTATGCTTTATACCCAGCCAGTTCTCAAGGCGCTAGAAAGAGCATTTTGGAAAGGGATTCCTAAAGGGGCGGCCTGGGCAGTCTAGCCAGGCCTTGCATTTTCAATTTTTCACCCTTTTATGATTTTTTTTTGGTAATTATTGTTTTTTTATTTCCGGTTCGTGCATGTAAACCATATAGATAGTAATAATAATAAATGGGATATTCAACAATAAGATTCGTAATTGTTGGTCGTCATTGAATGGGATCACTAATAGCCGAGTCCATGCCACAAGGAGGCATTATATCCTTGCTGCCTAACCCTTGAACCGACCTTCTCTGATTAGCAGCATTGGGACTCTCTCCACCTACAGCATTAACAGCCTCGGGCACATTCAATGTCTCTCCAGCAGTAGGCAACTCCACACTCATCCGATGCGATGCACCTTCACTATCCAATCTTCTACATCCGGCTCCTTGACTACCTCATTGACCACCACATTGATGTCTTCTCATTTCCAAGATCCACATGAGAAGGTTCTAATCGATCGACAGACAACTGGATATCAGAATCAGATGAATCTCTGTCTTCACTCCGATCAGATTCTGATCGAGCGACAATGCTAGGCACATCATCAGCAGTGTAAGACCATAATGAGAAATTAAATTCTCTCATCGTGACTAGATAGGAAACATCTTCACATGATAAGAACGATTTTTCCTTAATAAGTCCCATGTGGTTTGTAAGAATCTTAGCCCTTTTAATCGAGAAATTGTTCTGCCGATAAGTGTCCATCTTCAATAAATATGATCTCTCCCCACTGGTTCAATATGTTGTTGAACGTAAAATTGTTCCACGCAAACAACAGGACACCCTGAATAGCCACCCATGAAACTCTGTTCCTTGAAGTATATTCCTTATACCATTTGTTTAAATCTGTAAAAATCACCCACAACCAACCACATTCCCTCCGAAGACACTGCAATATCATTTTCTCAGGATCAAACTCCAGAAGAAATTGGTTCCCTACAATCTGACAAACAGCAAATTCCTCTATCCTCTTTGTTGCCATTAACTTTGTAAGTTCGTCTACACCAAGGGTTTTAATCGTAGTTTCGATGACGCATGATCCCAGGCTTTCAACCACTACCTTATCAACAATGCCTTCGACCATGTTCAGCTCTTAACTTGCAATCAACTCGCTCGATAAGGACTCTAGCTGCAGCGCAAGATGATATACTTCGTCATAGTTTGGCAGAGTTAGATGCAGCAGAAATGGAGGCCTTAGATTCACCATGATTGGGAGGAGTTATTTTGAGCTGATGCTCATACAAAAAGTAGGGGGTGCTGGAGAGACTTGCAACTTAAAAATGTTTTAAATGCAAAGGCAAAGAGAGGGAAACAAATAATCCAACCTTGTAAAGTACTTCATTCCTGATCAAACTTGTCAGTAATATAAACAGACAAGCTTTGTACTGCTTGAAGTTGAAGTGGAAAGAACAGCACCCAAAGTCTTTTTATATTATTTAAACTATATAAATAAGGTTCGATACATGATTAAAACAGCTCCATGGAACCCACTACAGTGCACCCAAACTGAAATTTAATTACGAGAAAATAAAAACTAACAGGCTGTTCCAAAGCCCCATCAGCTGAATCCACTGCAACCAAGAAAAAGTGGCATCAGTTTACAAGTCCTTTACTTGCTTCACTACTTAAGTTACATGGAACAAAATTTTGCATGGCTTAGTAACCCTACAAACAAATATACTTGGTCGTTCTTAGAAATAACCATATCATTACCTCAAGTAGTAGTAGGCTTAATCTTACACTCATCGATCTCAACCCTGTCCTCACCATTTCTCCCTCGAATTTTACTCCAAACACTAGCTTGGAAGGTTTCCATCTTTCCAGTATTAGCATCCTCAACCTTGAAAGTAAGGTAGAACAAGACACCACTTACAACTCGAGCGTTTCCCTTGACAAGCTCTACAAACTTGAAATTTGTATGCTGCAGTCCAAACCAACACATTAGAACCAAAAACAGAAAGAGAAACAAAACATGCAGATGTGAATCTAAGATGCAACCGAGAAAGCGAGTACATTCTGTCCATTGTAGTAGTCTGCGGCCATCTCTGCATATGAGGGTAATTCCTGGAGATAGCTAACATCTATAGGAATTATCAACCCGTACGAAAGACTATTGTATTCCCCAACATCATAGCCCTGGAACATTAAAATCAAGCACAATAAAAACAAAATATTGTAGTTAATTGATACAGAAAACAAATGTTCATACCCCAGAGGCTGACACTTCTCCCTCATATTTCAGCAACTCCTCCGTGCTCATGTCATCATCATCGGAGTCATACTGAAACTTGTCCCTGTCCATCGTATAAAAAGAAAACAAACCTAACAAAACATTGAAAACTCAAGTTAATGAAAACCCTCGGGAAGTAGAAGCAACTAAAATAAACCAATCAATTTAAGTAGAAAAAAGCCGTAGATCTTGATGATCAATTCAAAAACCGCATACAACAATCACAAAATTTTAAACAAATTACAATCAAACATTCATCAAATTCAACGCAGATTATCATAATAACATATCCAAAACGTTGATCAAAAATCCAGATCATGCCCAAAGTCAAAGATTCATACCCATCGAAACATATTACCAATAACAAATTCAAATCCAAATTTTAAGAATCTTTTCATCAGATAAATATCGAGGCATGGGTTCCTAATCGAATGCCAAAGTATTACAATATAAAAACGTGAGAAAAAATTATACTTGCCTTGAGCAGAGTAACAAAACCCTAATCGTTGCAGAGGCAGAGCCCTCTCTAATCTAATCTATAAAGAGATGATAGGATCCGTTTACATGTACCAAGTTCATTGATTCCTGATTTAGGGCCTTTACAATAGGTCTTTTGATATTCATGAATTAAAATTATCAGTAGAATATGGAACGTTGTTTTCTTTTTACCTTTCATATTTTTTTATAATTTAGATTTGAAATATGATATGGTCTTTTAAATTTAAAATTAGATTTTTTATTAAAAATGTAATATGTTTACACCTAACATTTATGTGTCATAGTTTACAAGAAGAAACGCATGATTTTATGACGGTATGTTATTTTTTATATTTAATAAAATTATATAAATATTAAAATAATCAAAATAATATGAATTTAAATTATCAATAAAAAATGTATAAAAAAAACTAAATTATATAAAAAAATTAAAATTTCAAGAGTGGAACCATTCCTAATATTCCTGGATCCATCCCTATTGCTTTCACAATTTATGAATTTTGTGTTTACATTCAACAGTTGCAATACAGAGAAGCAGAGGGTTCATCTTTTCGTGATACTTCCTATGGTGACATGAAGACACCGCAAAGATAAAAAAATTCAAAAGTGTCCAACTTCCTATGGTGACATGAAGACACCGCAAAGATAAAAAAATTCAAAAGTGTCCAACTCCTTTTCTCATTTAATTTTGTAGATGTGTGATTAATTCAAATTGTTGAAATATTGATATTTTGAGGGGTCTCTCAATTTAGCAGCGATTGCAACAGTACGGTGCTGCATTTAAATTTTGGGTTAATTGACTTCATTTAATTTGTTAGTATAGTTTTTAATGAGCTAAATGAGATTTTTAAAGAATTGATATAAAATTTTTCATAAGAAATATTAAAATTGACTTTACGTTACGGTATAAAATCAACAATACTTATTATAGTGGTATGAGAATCTTCGTACCTCATATTCTATTTTAACCCGACTATATAAAAATTTTAAATCTGCCACTGAATTGCAACATACTATACATTAGGATCATACATTTGTCCACGACTTATGATTAAACGGTCTAAATAAATATTGTTTTCAATTCTTTAAATATATAATATACTTTCTTTATTATTAAATCCATTAGATATTGTGTTTAAATTTAGACTGCGTTTAGAACTCAATAAACGGTCCTAGTAGAGCGGATGATGTTTATTTAAGATATTCGAGTTTAATTGTTTTGTCTGCAAAGTGTGTGTGCATTGCCAAAGAGTAAAAATATCTATGAACAAATACTATATTATAATCGCTTTTAGATTATTCAAAAAATATATATAGACTGCATTTGAAAAATCTAACTTAACTACTAATTAGATTTTATCGGTCAAATATGTCTAGTAAATTAATTTTTTTTTGTCGTAAAATTATTAGTTTGATAATCATATTTTTATGTAATTATATTGTCGTGTCAAAGCGTACTCTTAAAAAAATATTTAAAAAAAAAGATTATAGATTTTATGAAAGATCCAAATTTAATATGTAAATCAGTGTAAAAATCTTAGTCCGTTTTTCATCTCTAAATCGTCCGAGTAGTATTTGAAAATTTTGAATTAAATATTATTATATGTCAAATATTTAAATATGTAAAGCATTTGTATTCTATATTTTAAATCATGTACTGAATATTTGAATTTGTACAAATTTAAATCCGAATTTGCTAAAAAATTGGATGAGTAAAGTTCAAATTCCTTAGAAATAAATATTTTCTTTATTTTGTAATCGAGTCGATTCACATCCACATATAATTCAAATGATAAATATTTAGGGTTGTTTATTTGCATGCACTTTAAATATACAACAAATAATAATGGGTAGGATCCAATTCAATATTTAAACACGTTTTTTTGGATCGTTGGATAAGTGAAATTGATGGTTGAGATTAACAGTGGGTTATGTCAAGATTATCACTTGAGAGAAAAAAGTAAGGAGTTAATCTCAGCTATCCATTCTACTTATCAAACGATTCAAAAAAGTATAAAAATTAAAAGCTCTTACATTGTATTAGTGGATCTTACCCAATAATAATTTTAATATATGTGTTTAAATATTATACAAATTTACAATATCTACATTTATAAAAAATGACTAAATATCCGTAAATATTTCAGTATATAATACGAAATTAGCATATGATATGGCCTCAAATGGATTGTTAACTTTCGTTAGATTACTAACATGAAACGTTAATTAAAAGAGTTAATTTTTTATTCGACTCTAGACTTTGAAAAGTTTATTTTCCACCATATACTTTTTTTTTTTGTAACCTGAACCTTTTCTTATCCTTCTCTTTTTTTTTCTTTAGAGGATTAATTTGAAGATTTTAAAACTCGTGTTTTTTATCACCAGGTTTACTGTTGCAATACTCAAATACCTCGAAACCCATGGTCGGGTCGTCGCATTTGGTGGAACAACGAGTTTCAATAGACGAAAAAAATGTTGTTTCAGGGTTGAGGGAGAAGGAACCGCGAGGAATAAATCGAAAAACAGAGAAGCTCCTCATAGATTACATAATAGAGTTTTCGCCATTATTATTATAAGCAGGGACGTATTTAGGCTTGGACAGGAAGGACACTCGTCAAGGGTCCATGCTTTTTACAAATACTATATATATAAATGTTAGGGCTATACTTTTTATAAACACCACTCTATATAAACACGGGCCCCATAATTTTTCAACTGCCTCTCTATATAAAAACTTAAGCCCATAATTATATAAAACAACTTTAATTTTTACCGTTTCTTAGAAAGCATTTAATGAATCTATTATTACTATTCTAGCAGCTTCATTTTTTAAGAGCACAACTTTAATTTTTAATCATTTAATTATCTAGCTTTAATTAATAAATAATAACAATAATAAATTTTTTAAATAGCTAAAAAGAACTCCTCTTTTGTGGATGGCATGCATTTAATTTGAGCCATTTAATGATGTTTTATATTTAACGATGTTTCTTACGAATATGCGGAAATAATAAAGCTTTAATTTTTACTCATTTAATGATGTTGAATTTGATGTATTTATTTTTTTAGCGTAATAAAAAAGTATAATTTACTAGTAAATTAATTCATCTTTGTTTACTCTCAAATAGATTTTTTTTACACTTATTACTAAGGGTTTAATTTTTAGGTTCGTCTTAGAGCCACCAAAATCTTAAAAACGGGCTTGATTATAGGTGAGTAAAATTCAACTCGACTCGAAAAAATTAATTTGATTCGAATCATAGTTTCATAAGCTTAACTCAACAGATATATGTATCTTGCATATGTAAAAATATGAAGATATATATATAAACACGTTTAAAGTTTGAGTTATAAATAAGACTCATAAACTTGACTAATTTAATTTTTTACTCAACTTGATCGAATGTTCAACCTATTTACTAGGGTTGCATAAAATAACAGAGTGAGAGGGGCCAATATCACTAATTTGTTGATAAAAGATAAATCCTATCGTATAAAACCATAAAACAAAGTGCCTAAACCCAAAATGTTATGGCGGATTTGGATTTTCCGATTAGCAGGTCAGCCCGACCCTGATCAACATATATGGAGCAACCCGGTATATATTTCTAAATTGGTTGAGAGTGTCGTGACCATTTTTTAACCGGGTGTAAAATTAGCCTGACAATTGGAGTTTGAAAATAGGGGTTTTGTCTTTTATTAATTTGATCTTGAAAAATTAGGTTTTTCATGTTAAATCAGATTTTTTCTGTATTTTATTTTAAAAAATAATTTGGAGTCGTCACCGGTCACTTTGGTAGACCGGACACCATAAAAATAACCAAAGATTCTTTTCTTTAAATTTTGGGTTCGGGAGTCGGTTACGTGTGGGGAAGGATTAGCTCCCCCACAAACGCCCGTTATCGATACCTTTTAATTTTACGTGGCATTTTGACATTTCAAACAACAATTTGAATTTAATTTAACCATAATTATCATCTGGATTTGAATTCCAAACGGAGTTATCTTTTTATAAGAAAATACATTTTTAAACCGAATATGAGATTAAAAGTGCCCTGTTAAGAAGCATCCCCCTTTCATATTCATAAAAATGTATTTTCAACCTAAAATGTTTTAATGCATAATTTATTATTTTCTTGTTCATTTTAAGTGCTAACTTAATTAGGTTCTATTTAATTAAACTATGAATATTATTAATTTAAAGGTCATTATGAGACAATACCAATTGCTTGAATAACGTCCATCTCAAAACCCCTAAATTTCTTATAATATTCCCTAATTAAATTGGTCATTCTAATTAATTAAAGGATAACCTAATTAAGGCTCTATTTAAATTAACTAGGTGAATTTATTTAATTCTAAGTTGTAATGTATATTAAATGTACCTCTTCAAGGACAATTTTTTGATAACATCCCATTGCAAGCAAGTGGAACACCATCTAAGTTTGAACCTCAAAGTTTCCATTTAGTATACACTAATTTGCTACAATGATCTCATCTAATTAATTATTTAATTTCTAATAAGAACCTAAAGCTAAAGGCTCTAAGCAATTAATTAACTAAGTGTTTAAAATTACCTACACAATTATACTACATGCCAATTTTAAAATATGCAACATACATTAAAGCAATATTAAATTAAACAATTTAATTTAGGGCTAAATTGAAAGAATTGCAAGCTAAAGGGTTTAATTTTATTGAATTAATGACCAAATTGCAAAGATCACAAAAAAATGGCCAAAATCCTTAAAGATCCTTAAAAATCCTCAAATGACCGATTCAAGGCGCCTTTTCAGGTTTTCACCTTAGTTTTTCCTTTTCTTTTTCTCTTTTTCCTTTTTTTTATTTTTTGTTTTTGGTTTCGGGTGCTCTCTCGAGTTCTCATCTCTCTTTTCTTTTTGATCCTTTGAACTCTGCATTCATTTTCTTGTATTCTTTTCCAATTTGTTTAGGTATAACTTGATTCAGGCATCTCATTTCCTTGTTTCTGCTGGCACAATATTCTGCTCTGTCTTTTCTTTATACACTCCTCTTCAATAACATGGAGTGTTAAAGCTCATCTACAATCCTTCAAAACATAGTAATGCCAAGAAATCATCTGTTTTTCAATAAATTATGCTAGCTTACTTGCATGATGCTTTAGAAAAATAAAGAAAGCTCGGAAGATAATTCATGAATTTTATTAAGGCTTATAAGCAAAAATACAATACAATTTGAAAAAGTCATGGCAAGCTGAAACAACAAAATCAAGAAACAAAGTCAAATCCTCGAGCATCCATATCATGAAGGATTCAGCAACCCCATCGACCAAATATAGTTCTGAGCCTGGGCCTTTGTCCAACAGACTTCAACGTTGTCAATATTTTACAGATGTGAAATCCCTCCCAAAACACCAGGTGTCCAAGAGGTTTTAATTTTCGAATGCCTAATTTCAACACATCTGAGCCGCCCTTTACAGGTTTTCAACCCCGATCCACCTTTGGTTTCAAGACGCTATTTGCGAGTTTTCATCTGGAACCCCTCTTTCTTTTTTCTTTTCTTTTCTTTCTTTTTTTCTTCTTCTTTTTTTTTGATTATACCTATGGCACCCTTTTGAGTTTTCACCACATATATTTTCATTTTGCGAAGCGCCCTTTTCGGGTTTTCACTCTGTTTTTTTTTCAATCTCTTTTTATATTCTTCAGACATAATATTTCTTAACTGAATCAGAGTTCACTGGTTTATGCAACTCTTTATCATCCATCTCAGTCAGAATCAACGCTCTTCCGGAGAAAGCCTTTTTAACAACATAAGGCCCCTCCTAGTTAGGTATCCATTTTCCACGGGCATCTCAGTGTATTTGCAAGATCTTTTTTAGCACAAGATCTCCCCGTCGAAACTCTCTGGGTTGAACTTTTTTATTGTAAGCCCACATCATTTTCTTCTGGTACATTTGACTGTGACATATAACCTTCAACCTTTTTTCCTCAATGAGATTCAACTGATCAAACCGGGACTGTACCCACTCTGCTTCATCCAGTTTTACTTCAGATAAAACTCAGAGAGATGGAATTTCAAGCTCAAATGAAAGTACTACTTCTGTTCCATAAACCAAAGAGTAAGGTGTTGCCCCAGTTGAGGTTCGTACTAAAGCTCGATATGCGAAAAGAGCGAAGGGTAGCTTCTCATGCTAATCTTTGTAAGTCTCTGTCATCTTTGATATAATTTTCTTGATGTTTTTGTTTGCTATCTCCACTGCCCTATTCATCTTACGGCGGTAAGTCACCGAATTGTTGTGTATAATTTTAAACTGCTCACACACTTCTACTATTACCTTGTTGTTGAAATTGGTGGCATTATCAGTAATAATTCTTTCTGGCAATCCATATCGACAAATAATCTCTTTCTTCAAAAACTTACAGACTATTGATCTTGTGATATTGGCATATGAAGCTGCTTCCACCCATTTGGTGAAGTAATCGATGACCACAAGGATGAAGCGATATCCATTGGAAGCTTTGGGGTGAATCTGCCCAATAACATCCATGCCCTAAACAGCAAAAGGACGAGGTGAATTCATTGTGTGAAGAGGTACTGGAGGGGAGTTGATCTTGTTAGCTTATATTTGGAATTTGTGACATCTCTTGGCGTACTCAATGCAGTCTCATTCCATGGTTGACCAATAATATCCATATCTCATAATCTTCCTAGCCATTGTAAAGCCATTTGCATGTGTTCCACATATTCCATCATGCACCTCTGCCATAACTTATTTAGCTTCTCGGGAATAGACACATCTTAACAAGATCTGATCCTTGCCCCTTTTGTACAAGATTTCACCATCAAGTACGTATCTTGAAGCCATCATTCTAATAGTTCTCTTGTCATTATGATTTGCCTCCCCGGGATAAGTCTAAAACTTAATGTATTGCAAGATATCAAAATACCATAGATTTCTATCTGCCTCTTCCTCTATGTTGTAATAGTGAGCATAGGTCTCGTAACTTTTCATTTGGATCGGTATCATGGCCTCTGGTTTATTTGCTAGAAATACCGAAGCTAGTGTAGCTAAGGTATCAACCGTTTGATTATCTTCCCTAGGGATGTATGTAAAAGTGACTTTTTCAAATTCTTTTATTAACTCAATGATCAACTTTCGGTACTCAATCAACTTTCCATCCTTTGTCTCCCATTCTCCACGGAGTTGGTAGATGACTAGTGCTGAATCCCCGTACACTTTCAAGACTTCTATATTTTTTCAATGGCCACTCGTAAGCCCATGACACATGCTTCATATTCTGCGATGTTATTGGTACAAAGAAATTCTAACTTGCTTGTGAAAGGATAATGTAAGTTACTTGGGGAGATCAATATTGCTCCAATTCCACATCCTAGGGCGTTGACTGCCCCATCAAAATACAATTTCCAGGCTTCATTCTTTGGAGTTCTAGTTTTTTGTGGAGATATTCATCACATCCTTATCTGGGAAATCAAAGTTCAATGGCTCATCATCTTCTGAAGCACAGCTAGCCAGGAAATCTGCTATGGCACTTCATTTTATTTCTTTTTGACTTACATATACAATGTCAAACTCTGACAGCAACATTTGCGAATGAGCCAATCTCCCAGTCAGCGCCGGAGCTTCCATCATAAACTTCAATGGATCAAGGCAAGATATTAACCAAGTAGTGTGGTATAGCATGTATTGTCTGAGTCCACGAGTTACCCAGACCAAAGCACAACGTAATTTTTGAATTAGTGGGTACCGTACTTCACACTCTGTAAACTTTTTGCTCAAATAGTAAATGGCTCTTTCTTTCTTTCCTGTATCATCATGTTGCCCCAGCACACACCCTATTGAATTTTCATAGACCGTAAAGTAAAGGATGAGTGATCTATTCGAAATTGGTGCCACTAGAATGGGAGCATTTGACAAATATTTCTTGATCTTGTCGAGCGCCTCTTGGCATTCTTCATCCCGTTTTCCTGGACTATTCTTTCGAAGCAATCTGAAGACTGGATCACATTTTTCAGTCAACTGGGAAATGAATCGAGAAATGTAATTCAATCTCCCAAGGAATCCTCATACTTCTTTTTGTGAACGAGGTGGTGGAAGATTCTGGATTGCCTTCACCTTGTTGGATCAATCTCAATCCCTCTTTTACTAACCACGAAGCCCAAAAATTTCCCAAACGTAACCCTAAAAGTGCACTTGTTCAGGTTGAGTTTCAACTAATACTTTCTCAACCTCTGGAATAGTTTCTGCAAATTTTGAATATGTTCTTCCTTAGTCTGAGACTTGGCAATTATATCATCGACGTATACCTCAATCTTCTTGTCATCATGTCGTAGAAAAGAGTCACCATGGCTCGCCGGTACGTTGTCCCCACATTCTTTAATCCAAAAGGCATTACTCTATAGCAATATGTGCCCCACAAAGTTATGAATGTTGTCTTTTCCATATCCTTTAGATTCATCTTTATTTGATTATATCCTGAGTAACCATCCAAGAAGAAGAACCATGAATGCCTCGGCGTATTGTCAACCAGAATATCAATATGGGGCAAAGGGAAATTATCTTTTGGACTTGCTCTATTCATGTATCTATAGTCCACACACATGCGTACTTTTCCTTCTTTCTTTGGAACTAGGACTATATTGGCTACCCACTTTGGGTGTCGTGCCACTTTGAGGAAACATGCATCAATATACTTTTGTACCTCTTCTTTGAACTTTAGTACCATCTCTGGCCTCAACCTTCTAAGCTTTTGTTGAACTGGTTTGCATTCCGGCCTTATAGGTAACTTATGTAGCATTATATTCGTATCCAATCCTGGCATATCTTGATAAGACTAGGCGAACATATCTTTGAACTCTTGCAACAAATCAACTAATTATTGTCTGCTTTTTGGCGAGAAAGCAATACTAATTTTTACCTCTCTTCTAACTTCATATGTTCCGAGGTTTAGAATTTCTATCTCTTCTTTGTAAGGTAAGATATAATTGTCTTCCTTTTCTACCAACCTCAATAATTCGTCAGGGATTTCACATTCCATTTCATCTTCAAACTCATTGACTTCCATTAGACACATTGGCCGCTCAGAATCTAATTCGGGATTGGGTTTAGAATCATTCATACAATTAATAGTTGAAGTCCTGCAAAGAAAATAATAATATATTTGGAATGGATGCAAAAATAATCAAGAAACATGTTTGCCATTTGAGAATCACAATAATTCGTCAGGGATTTCACATTCCATTTCATCTTCAAACTCATTGACTTCCATTAGACACATTGGCCGCTCAGAATCTAATTCGGGATTGGGTTTATAATCATTCATACAATTAATAGTTGAAGTCCTGCAAAGAAAATAATAATATATTTGGAATGGATGCAAAAATAATCAAGAAACATGTTTGCCATTTGAGAATCACAATGAAAGCATCCTTATTGAAGTAAACTTGCATAATAGCCCTTTACAGATAATCCCTTATACTTGCGGGCACAAGTACAAGGTGGCTTTTGGGATTACTCTATTTTATTCTTAAAAACTAGGGGAAGATCTTCTTCTATCCAATTACTGAGTGCTTCACCAGGAAAGCATGAACTTATTCCCTTTAGAAACTTACCAGGCTGGGATCCCACAAATATACCGTTGACATGCATCCCCTCCATGATCTTGCCAAAGATCTCTTCTTCCTGAAGTTTCACAATTTCTTGATTGTCTTTCTCAACCTGTTTCTCCACATTTTCGAATCCACAGAACTTGAAGATAGTGGTCAAGTCAGAGAATGTCATGGGCTCAAAAGAAGTCTCAACTCCCAGAAATCGAGCTTTCCTTTGTTTTTCTCTCTTCTTCAGATGCTTCTGTCTCTGCTGAATGTTGGGTTTAAACCCAAGTCCAAAATGATCTTTCTTCATGATGACAGGCTTCGGTCGCAGATATTCCTGAAGATGCTTTCCAAGTCCTTTTCCCTTTCTCGCGCCTCTTCCAAGAATTTCGCGGACGATCATCTTGGTACACTTTGATAACCTCAGACAAGGTATTAGATTTCCTTTAACAATGAAAGTTGCATTTATAAACTCCAGGGCTCTAAACGAATATTTAAGAGCATTTTCATCTGCTTCAATGTACGGGGCATCAGTAGTCACAGAGGCAATGATATCTTCTTCAGCTCCAATACTGACCAACTTTCTTTCTATCACAAATTTCAGTTTCTGATACAAAGAAGACAGTACTGTGCCAGTAGAATAAATCCAAGGTCTTCCGAGTAAGCAATTATACGTTGGTTTTATATCCATAACCACAAAGTCAACATTATAAATTGCAAGCTCAATCAACAGTGGCACTTCGATTTTTCCAAGCACATTTTGAGTAGTACCATCAAAAGCTCTCACAATATTCTTGTATGTCTTTATATGTGAATCATCAATTGGAAGCATTTGCAAGGTAACCATCGGTAGGACATTCAGTGCCGAGCCATTGTCTATCAAAACTCTAGGAAGAACGTGACCTTTATAGTGAGTTGTGATGTTCAAAGCCTTAACAGATCACATTCCTCCTTTTAGGATCTCATCATCAATGAAAGTAATATAGTTGTCTGTAGTAATATGGTTCACGATTCTGTCCAATTTGTGTACTGATATATCACTTGGCACAAACGTTTGATTGAGCACCTTAATCAAAGCATTGTAGTGCCCTTCCAAACTCAACAGTAGTTTGAAGACAGAAATCCTAGCATGTTGTCTCTTCAACTGCTCAACTATACTTTATTCACTATGCTTCAAAAACTCTTGAGCATGTTCCTCTGTGACTAATTCATTTATCTTGGGAGCGGGCTCCTCCCCAAAGATCATCTCTGGTACTACAACAGTCTTCCCTTTTATTTTCTCACCCTCTTTGAATGTCTTGGGTGAATAACATCTGCTACTCCTGGTGAAATGCCCCACTTTATTTACCGGTTCCGCATCAGGCTTTTCATCTTTCTTTTATTCTGGAACCACTTTTTTTTCATCCAATATTTTTACCTCTCTCGGAACTTTGAGTACTCTGGTAAAGTCACATTAGCAGCATAATTCTAAGGAACCTTGCGGGAATCCTTAAAAGAAAACGGTGCTGGTGGAGAAATCACAATCTTATGGGTCATTATCGGCTTTACACTAACTAAAGGGCCTCCCACCTTTGGCCTTGTAGAGATGACCAATGGTCTACTCACCCCATATTTAACCCCCGAAGATTCAGAGGTACATACCTCAACTTTATTTCTTCCACCAGTCTTTTCAAAAACTCAATTTCTTTATTGTTCATCATTCCCTGAATCAAGCACCTGAACTTAGAGTAGTGTTGAATTTCATGGCTATCTTCCTGATGATATTCGCAGTATGTTCCTGACTTCACTTCTTTCTCGACTTTTATTCCTACATGTATCATTCTAGTATTGTAAAATTGCTTAAACACCCATTTCAAAGGATATCCGATCTTAGATACATTATTCTTTAGCCGCTTAGTCTCATCGTCTTCCTCTATTGCATTCACCCTTTGCCCCTCATGGTTTGGCAATGGATTGGCTACAATATTGGGTTCATCAAATTTCAACACCCCAATATTGACCAAATTCTGAACTACTTTCTTGAATGTGGTACAATTTTCAATTGTATGCCTAAGGATCCCAGCATGATATTCGCAATGGGCCTTTAGATCATACCATAGAGGGTATAGAGGCTGAATAGGTGTAAGATAGTAGGGTCTTACCAAATCTGCATCAAACAACTGTAGATATAACTCAGAATATGACACTAGAAGAGGTGTGAAACTCATCCTATCATTTCTCTGGCCCCGAGAATCCTTCATGTTTGAATTTTGTGAATTTCCTGATGCAGCCCTAGGTGGTGTGATAGTGACATTTTCCGGAGCCTCTTAAGCACTCGTATTATTTACCTCATTGTCTTTCCTCTTAAAGTTCTTGCGGGAACTTTCTCCACTTTCTATCCTTCCACTCTTGATTGCTGGTTCGATCAACTCACCAGTCATCACCATGTTAGAAAATTGTGGGTGGCGTTACCAATCAAACTTTCAAAGAGTGGCCCCCTCAGAGTGTTTACAAACATGTGAGTGATTTCATTCTCCATTAACGCTGGTTGTACTTGCGTTGCCACCTCTCTCCACCTCTGTGCATATTATCGTAAACTTTCAGTAGATTTCTGTTCCATAGCCTGCAGCATGACCCGACTAGGAACCATTTCAGTCACATTCTTGTATTGTTCCTCAAAATCTCTAGAAAGGTCATTCCATGACCTAATGTTTACCCGACTTAGATGAGTGTACCATCGTGCTGTCGAACCTGTCAAGCTATCTTAGAAACAATGAATCAGCAATTTCTCAGCCTTTAGATAAGCGGCTATCTTACGAAAATACATGGTGAGACGTGTTTTTGGGCAAGTCAACCCATCATACTTCTCAAAGTCCGGTACTTTGAATTTAGGTGGAAGGACCAAATCAACAACCAAACTCAAATCAGCAGCACTAGACCCTTGCTTATTCTCCTTTTGCATCTCTAGCAAGCTATTTTCCAGAGCCTTGCAGCGCTCTTCATATTTTCTCTCAATTTGAACATAGATTTTCTCAATTTTATTGACGTTATTCAATTTTGGGACTTTATCACCACATCCAAAGTTTGCTCCAATATTGACCGGATGACTGGCAGTAGCCTCGACTAAATTGATATGGACCTTCTACACAAGAGGTGGTCCCTCAGGTTGTTCCCTCATGTGAGATGTGTATCACCTTGATCATTTATTTCGTTCGACCCATCATGTGCCTTGCCTTTTCTAGATTCCTTTGGTCCTAGTAAAACTGTTAGCTGATTGATTATCTCCCTCTATGCTTGGGCAAATTGGTCCTTCATAGCCTGCTCAATCTTGTCAAATCTGCCATGCATCTTAAAACTTTTTGAGGCATTTTTTGCCCAAAAACACCACGAACTGTTGCGGCACTAGTTTCAGCAACACTTCTCGTGGTGCTTTTCTAAGCGCCGAGAATGTTTTTTCCCAGCACTAAAAAATGCCGCTATAGGACTAAAAAACGCCACTAAAGACCTATTTTGCTGTAGTGTCGATTGGTGCTCGTATAGAGATCTTCACGAAGCTAATCTCTGATTATGGTTCTGTCGGTGGTCTTAAAAAGATGGATCCCCACTCAGTTGATGGTTGGTTGCCGATGTAATCAGACTTGGGTAGCGGAGCAATCTGCATAATAGCTTGGTTCACTCAGCACTTCTTTTTCACTCCGTAAAGCGTCTCGTTTGGATAGAGAGAAGGAGATTTAGGAAGGTTTCTAAATTTTAGTATGCTAATCTCGATGGAAGTGTCTGTTTTTCTTTGCATCATTATAAGAGATTTTTAGTAGACTTGTCCTTTTTTTCTCTTTTTGATGCATTGTATTATATTATCTTTCATTGAGATTAATAAAATTCAGATGCTATTGTTAAAAAAACTCATAATATGGTACATGTCCTTTAATAAAATATCCAATATGGTATAAGTACTTTGATAGGATGTCCAATAAGACACATGTATTTTTTAAAATCTCAGATCATGCTATTTGATGTCATTCTTTTGACTAAGGGTGACAATTGTTATACTTACATTTTTCCTACTAGAAGAAGACTTCCTTTTTCCTACTAAAAAGTTATCCAAACTAGAAGAAGACTTCCTTTTTCCTACTAGTTCTTCTTTTTTCTGATTTTATTTTTGATCTAGTTCATTTAGACGTATGGGGTCCCTTTTTTATTAAAAGTGTTTATGGTCATTCTTATTTCTTGACTATTGTGGATGATAAGAGTAGATTTCTATGGATTTATCCTATGAAACTAAAATCAGAAGTTAGGGGCTTAATAACTAGTTTCTGTCAGATGGTAGAAACTCATTTTGATAAGAAGATTAAATATGTACGAATTGATAATGCAAAGGAATTTGGCATGGATTTTTTTTAAGTTGTAATCACTCACTTTTATCTAACCTCTAAGTATCATATTAACATATTAGTGCATAATTACATATAGGTGTACGCGTGTATATGTTAGTATATTACATAATGATATAAGTGTGAAGGTATGCATGTATTGATATGGTGTATTACGTACCTATTAATATACGTATGATATGGTTATATTTATGTTAGGAGTATCGTACAAATGTATGTTAGTATATGAGTAGGTTTATATGTGTTTGCATGTGTATATTATTAGTGTCCTTGTTATTATTGAATATATACGAATAAGTGTTGCATGTATTATTATTAAGTATATATACGTGAACGTATGTCATCACAATTGTATGTATGTATACGTAAGTACGTATGTATCTGTATTTACTATTATATTAATATATTATTATGTATGGACAAAACTGGAAAAATAATAGAAAGCCCACTTAAATTAAAATGTCCATATTATTACAAAAAAATATAATACAAGGCCCGGTTGGCCCAAGACCCCATTTAACTCTAATTATTTTTGTGCAGATAACCATGAGCCGTTGGATCAAAATGTGGATCCAACGGCCACGATCAAGGAAGGGTAAATATCTAGCCAGCCGCGTGAACTACACGTCTGGACGGTTCGAATGCCACGCGCGCGTGTGGTCCACGCGCAGACTCTTTGATATCCCACGCGTGCGTGAGTCCCACGCGCTATAACCCCTCGACTGTTGAGCCCCACGTGTCACGATCTGGACCCGTTTCACCGATTGAGGTTTCATCTGGGCCGTTCATCTTTCAAGCCATCCCGACCGTTAGATCGGATCTGATCCAACGGCCGAGAACGCCTCTGGCCGAAGACAACTCCCCCACACCGCCACCATGCTTCCACCATGCCGGTCTCCAACCACCGCGTTCAGACATATCAGAACAACACAAAAAAGAGAGATTATGTCAGTACCAGTTCAGATCTAAAAAATAGATTATATTACTTGTTACCAAATAAAAGAGACAGTGATATATGTATGAAACAAGTAATTGTAAGGCAGTCAAGTTGTAATCGGAAAAGAAAAAATAACAAAAAAAGGGCAACAAGTTTTCAGTGGTAACGCTCTTCTATTTTCTTATTTTCTTTGCATGCATAAAGGAAAAGATAAGTACTGATAACAAAAAAAAGGGAGTTTAGAGTTATTACCCTCGTCGGCTGTGGATCTCCCCTCACCAGTAACAAGCCTCTTCGGCTTTCCGAGGCTGAACATGGTGAACTGAAGAGAGAGGGAGGTCCCTTTTGGTTTCACTTTGGGTCAAAAGTAAACGATTTTTTTTTTCGTTTTGTATTTACTCAGATCTAGGCCAAAGGGTGAGTCTTAGCGTAGATCTAAGGGCATATTTGGGTTCGGTTTAGCAAAAGGTTGGTTTTGGGTGTTTCTTTTAGTTCACCGGTGCCGGTTAGCGGCGGCCGGCGGCGGAAGGGACGGTGGAAAGTCGTCGGTTTCTGGGTTCGTCACAGGTTCAAGGGGAAGGATTGAGAGGAAATGAGAGGCTTGGTTTATTATAAAAATATAGAATTGAATAAAAATGGGGAAAAGTTTGAGTCCGGGCAAAAAAAAGGGTTTTATAAGTGTTGTTATTTCGTGAAATGGTGAAATTCTGTGATAAATCCCCCCGCGTTTTCAATATTTTCATTTTTGTCTCGCCGCAGGGGATATTTACAACTCTGGTCCCCCTCTTATTACAAAATCTTGCAATCCAGTCCCTAAATTAAATCGAATCAGTTTTTAAATGGAAAAATTACCTCACTAGTCCCACCGCGTTCTTGAATTTTTCACTTCGGGTCTGCCCCTTGGTCTAATTACAGTTTCAGTCCTTTCAAGTTCGGTTCTGCTTGTATTTTCGTCCCTAAATCGCATATTTTTTTCCTTTAATTTCTGCTCCTGATGTTTATTTCTTTTCATTTCTGTCCTGATTCAATGTAAATATTCATGTTCGTTTATTATAATCGTGGATGTTGATGTAGCCTTTTGCTTTATCATATATCCCTCGTATATGCTTTGTATTTTTATATTTACATGTATATGTGTGTTAAGTTTATGATGATTATGTATCTTTATGTATATGTTCGGTTATTCATATCACGCATATTATACTGATATTTGAGTTGGCTCGAACACAATATGCTTTATATTTCAATATGTATTGCATGTTTTCTTTGCTTTTAGGCTGTGTGTCGGTATAGTTTCTTGGTCATGTATAACGCTATATTTTACGTATGTTATAATGTGTTTTATTGTAATATGTACATCTTTGTAATATGTATTTGCGTTCCATGCATTGTAATTGTGACATGTTAGGTTTATTTTTAGTCATGAGTAGGGATAATTTATATGTATGTATGTTTTAGAATAGTATTTTATTTATGCTAGATATGTTTTTATTTATGAATTAGATTAATATGTATATATGTATGTTTTAGTTATGTATTTTATTTATGTTAGATTAGTATTCTATTATGTTAATATTTATTTGTATTGTATTTAAATTATTTGCCATGTTTTATATTTTGCTCACTAAGGTTGCATAATGATATATAAATTGTAAATGCGGTGCCCTTTTATCCGAGCGTAAACGGGGCCAGTATCAGGCGTAGTGATAGTGGTTGGGCGTTTACTCTCGGATAATGGAGCTTTTAAAATTTATTCGCAATTATAACCGAATTTTAAACTAATCGTCACTTTAATCCGGAAAGTTTAATACTAATAAAGCCGTAATTATTAAAGTACCAATTTTGGGTGGTGTAGGGGTGCTAATCCTTCCCCATCCGTAACCGACTCCCGAACTCAAAGTTTTTTGAATCTCTGGTTTTATGGTGTCCGGCCTACCTAAGTGGCCGGTGGCGACTCCAATTTTTAAATAAAATACGGTTTTTTAAAAAAAAAACCCCACAGAATAAACATTTTATATCCGAAAAATCATAAACACTTCGAAACCACGTTTTTTAGCGAAAAAGGCATCGCTACAGATGGCGACTCCACTGGGGACTATTTTTTTTTAACAAAATAAAGAGAGTCAAGCTTTTTCAAATAATTTCCGCTTTAATAATATTAGAAGTTCCGGATTAAAGTGACTATTAAATTAATATTCGGTTGTAATTGCGCGTTTATTTTAATGCATTTAAAATTTGGCATATAAACCCGTTTTTTAAGTGGGGGAAAACGCTAATGCTTTCGTGGAGATATCGTTCTCCCGTTTAGGCCTAGCAAGTACCTTCGGGGCTCGAGTACCTTATGCTTTCGTAAGGATATCGTTCCTTCGTGCAGGCATAAGCGAATGGGTCCCCCTGAATTGAACCCGGTTGAAAGGAGCCTATAATGGGTGATGATCGGGGGCCTTGCTACTCTTAGTAGAGGACAGCAAGGACAATTCAGGTACCTCTTAGAACCAACACTGCATGTAGAGAACATATAGAAACCCACCCCTTTAGAGCCATGCGGATAACCTTAGGTGTTTTAGACGGGATAAATAGGGTTTTTTGTTTTTGTTTGTTTACCTTATTTAATTTGTCCTTTTATTTGTGTATTTATTAATTATATCTGGTACTGACTTGTTTCCTTTTTTGCTATTTTTTTTCATGCATTATTACATTCGCATTACATAAAGTACTGGATCAAGTGGTTTACCCGATCAGAAAGTCTTTCACCATGGAAAAAAGGTGTCTTAGAAAAGAGGAACTCAACTTGTCTGATAGACATTGGTCAGAAGTCAACCAGAAGGCCTAAGGGGACAGTTTACCAAGTGAACGCGTAATAGCCGGGTACACCTATGTGAGTCTTTAACAGAACAATTTAGGGGATCTTCAAAGTATCTGGGAAGAATGGGACTAGAGATTACAAGAAAGGTTCCGTGATAGTTATGGTGACATTGCACAATTGATGTACATCCGGGTCAACCAGCCCCTACTCCGAGCCATTTTTCAGTTCTGGAATCCTACCTTTTGCTTCTTCACCTTCAATGGACAAGACATGATGCCCACAGTAGAAGAATACACCGCTCTTCTTAATCATAAAAATGTTCAGGAAGATTGGATCTACGCAAAACCTCTGAGGAATCAGAATTACACTTCCAAGCTCAAAACCTTTACCGGAATAAGCGACGATTGGGTCAATGGCTTGATCCGACTTCGAGGAGATAGTACAGTATTCGCATGGGAAAACATTTGAGACATCCTACCTGCACATCCGGATGAGGAGAAAAAGTTAGACATGCTTGCCTTGGGAATATATGGATTGGTGATCTTTCCAAGAATTCTGGGAAACATTGATGTGGCCATTCTAGATTTGTTTGAGCGGATAAAACGGCGAGCAAACCCAGTACCAGCTATTTTGGCCGAGACCTTTATTTCTTTAAATGCCAGTCGGAAGCACGAAGAAGGGCGTTTTCGAGGATGCGCACAACTGTTACAGGTATGGATTCAGAGCCACATGTGGAAGACGCCGACGAGGGTCCTACCGGGGATATCCTTCCAAGGTTTTTCACCTTTACGAGAATACTTAACAAAAGAGTGGCGAGAAGACTTGAAAACAAGAAAATGGTCTAGTTTCTTCTGAAACATCCAAGGCGAAGACATAGTATGGAGGGTCCCGTGGCTCGGTAGAGTTAATTACTTTTTATATAGTTGTGGTGATTTCAATTGGCTGATGATGTTGGGACTGCATGGAGGGATTGCTTGTGTCCCGCTTCTGGTGTCCCGACAATTCGGATCACGACAGTTCATTCCCAACACCGCCGGGTTAAGCCGAACTGAATTTCTTTTCAAAGGGGAGTTCAAATAGAAAGTTCAGACTATCATGAGGGCTTGGGACCATTGTTACCAGATTAGGGTGGAAGGAGACACCGAGTACATGACCACCCCAGACTATGATCTTTGAAGACGTTTGAGGGTAAACGATATGATTCCCGAATCTGATCAAGGACCAGCAGTGTCACTCGAAGAGCTTACAAGGGTGGTATCATCTGAAGCTGTCATCTTAAGGAATGAACTCGAAGAAAATAAAAAGAAAATGGACATCCAACAGACTCAACATGCGAGCGAGCTCTATAAGGCAAGCTTAGAGGTTGACGAGCGGGACGGGATCATTAGGCAGTTGAAGAAATTAAATGCAGATTTGAGCGACAAGAACACTCTTTATCAAAAAGATGCCCTTCTACTACAAGCAAAAATACAGAAAGCCGGCCGAAGGCAATTCATAGCTATGGAAAAAGAAATAATGAATGGTATTCGTTTGGTGGAAGAAGAACGAGAAATCAGCAAGAGAGCGATCGAGAAAGAGATAGAAAGCTGCCGGTCGGCTATGGAGGAAGAAAAACGGTCCTCCAAGAAGGGTATTGACCAAGAAAAGGAAAGACTCAGGCAAGAAATCAGCAAGGGAAAACAAGCTGTCAATCATGAGAGGGAAAACGTCGCCGTATGGAAGAGAAAGTCCATGAGTAGCCGGAATAGACTATTAGAAATGCAAAAGTTGTACGATGATACTATTCAAAGTCTGGATCAAAGCCGAAGTCAAAATAACGAATTGACGAAAAAGGTGATAGAAGTAAAACACTCCTTTCGAACATACTGCCAGAGAAATGGCTTTACTGAGCTACAAGAAAGAGAGCACGTAGTAGGCATGTTAAGAGCCCGAATTAAGTCCCTTGAAGCAACTATTGAAGATTATAAGGAAAGAATTATTGTATTTGAGGAGGCTACAGCCGGAAGGGACACTTATTGGCAAAGGAGACTGCGTGACGCTGCCCGGATGGTACAGGATAGAGACCAATATTACGCAAACTTGATGGTGGACATACAGCGAGTCGCCAGGCATGTGAATGATTTGGCTGTCGAGGCCGAAACACTCCGACCTTTCATAGTCCCAGAAATGGAAGAAGCTCGCAGGTTCATCAAGTTGCTCAGGGCAATTGGAAAATTAGGAGATAGAGCTAGGGCTTATCTACAAGGCTTTGTGTTGTATTTAGCTCTTTTGTATTAGGAATCTTCATTTTGTAATACGAACTCTGTTGTAATTTAGACCCTTTAATTCTCGTGGAAGTAGTTCAAAAGGGTGATTACCAGCGGAATCAGTACCTTATCTGCATACATTCTTGCATTGCATCATGACATTCGCATCATTATAAATGCATTTATCTTTCTTGCAACCATATTAATGTTGTGAATATTGTTTTAGAGTGTGTGTGTGAAAATAGAAGCTAACCCGTAATCATTCATCATCCATACCTTACCCGATTACAAAGCAAGCTCATGGAAGACAAGATAATCAGTTTAGAAAAGGGACAAAGAAAGCTCGAGGCTAGGCTTGAAGAGGCTCAAAGAAGCCTCAGTGACCAGATTGCGCAGTCGCAAGCATCGATAGTATCCGACATAACCGTATTGTTGGCTAAGAGTCTTGGAAAAAGAGTGGAAGGAGAAACCGTTCAAGAACCAGAGGGTACCCCAGTTCACTACAAGGTTCAATCAACTGCACCAAACCCTGCTAGAAAGGTGTATATCGACCCTGCAGGAATGTCATCTAGTTTTCAAATAGGGGTACCTGAAACTCAACCCCTCGACGCTGAAGTACTCTATGAAGAGGAGGTGCCAGACCTGAATGTGGTCGAAAGGATCAGGACAGAGGTAGAAAAAAAGTGAGAGGAGAGGTTTCGCCTCATGGAGGAAAAATTTAAAACGTTACAATCTATGGAAGAATCAAAAAATGACGCTAGCGACTTAAGTCTGGTGTCCGATCTTGTCCTACCGCCAAAATTTAAAACACCAGAATTCGACAAATACGAGGGAACCACGTGTCCTTCCGCACACATAACAATGTACTGTCGAAAGATGGCGGCCTACCTTAAGGACGAAAAGCTACTGATCCATTGTTTCCAGGACAGCCTAACTGGAGCGGCGTTACGGTGGTACACCCAGTTGAGTAAGGCAAATGTTAAGACATGGAAAGATCTATCAAGAGCATTTACTGAGCAATATAAGCATGTAACGGATATGACCCCCAGTAGAATTATGTTGGAAAATATGGGGCAAAAGTCCAACGAAAGTCTACGACAATACGCGCAAAAGTGGCAGGAAGTGGCCGCCCAAATTCAGCCACCCCTCCCGGAACATGAAATTACGCCGTTATTTGTTAATACCTTGAAAGGGGCACTCTTTGATCGCCTCATTAATAACACGACACAGTGTTTTGCTGACTTAATTAGGACTATGGAGTCCCTTGAATTGGCAATTAAGAGTGGTAGAATTGATAGCGGGGAAGGGTCTCGGAAATATAGCAAGAGGAATGAAGTAAACGCCATCAGCACTTACACCACCCCGAAGAACTTTACAGTCTCACAGCCACAAGCACCTGTGGGAAAACACAAAACTCGAATCAAAGAGAGGAGAGAACCTCTAGAAAAGAGAAAGAGAGAAAAACTTTCACTCCCCTACCTGTTTCGTACTCGGAGCTTTATTCCCAGTTGTATGAAGCAGACCTGGTCCGTCCATACATCGTTACTCCTTTCAAGCCGCCCTTCCCTTCTTGGTATAATCCGAACGCGCATTGCGACTATCACGGCGGTGCCCCTGAACATCCCACTGAGAACTGCCTTGCCTTCAAAAAACTTGTGCAGAATTTAATCGATTCTGGGATATTGAAGTTTGAAGAACCAAGTGTAGCTACTAACCCGCTGCCTAATCATGAGAGCAGAGGAGTAAATGTTATTGAAGAATACTTTACCAGGAGGATTAAGGATGATGTGTCAGAAATCAAATCTCCTTTACGATGGGTATTTCAACAGTTATGCATGGCCCGTGTGATCGTCAAAGGCATGATAATAAAACAGAAGGGATGTGGAGTGTATTGCGAATTCCACCAGAATGAAGGGCATGATATCCAAGAGTGCGATGAGTTCAAGAGATTGGTACAACAATTGATGAATGAAAAGCAAATAGAGTTCTTCGAGGAGCCCGTGGGAAAGAAGGGGTCAGACTTACATATGACAGATAGCCCCAAATTTAAATACGGGAAGGATAAACATTTTATCATCTCTCCCAGGCCAGGGAATGCAGGAGCCTCTCAAGGAGAAACTAACAAGATAAGTCCCAGGATCATCATTTCAGCACCATCCCCGTTCCCATTCAAGGATATGCGGCAAACCCCTGGAATTATGCTATAAATGTGACCACGCCAGAAAAACTAGAACATGGTCAGGTAAAAGAGCCTATGCTAAAGGACCAACAAAGCCAAAGCGATGTAAATGTTGGTGAGGCGGGCCATTTCACAAGGAGCGGCAGATGTTATTCTTCTGAGGCTTTAAAAGCAGCTGAAACAGATAAGGGAAAGAATATAGCAGTTAGCCCCACGCAGATATTTGGAGAAGAACCTCCCCCAAAGATGAATGAGCCGGTAACTGAGGCCCAGGCCAAAGAATTTCTAAAGTTCTTGAGACATAGCGAGTACAACGTAGTGGAACAATTACGAAAGCAACCGGCTAGGATCACAGTACTAGAATTACTCTTGAGTTCAGAAAAGCACCGGGAGACGCTATTAAAAGTACTAAATCAAACTTTTGTGCCCCGGGATATTTCTGTGACAAACCTGGACAGGATAGTGGGGCATATCACTGCCTATAATCATATAACATTCAGTGATGATGAGATCCCCGAGGGAGGAATGAGATCCACCAAAGCCCTTAACATCACAACTCACTGCAAAGGGTATGTAGTACCTGGTGTACTGATTGACAACGGGTCAGCATTGAACGTCCTGCCCATGGTGACCCTGCAAAAACTACCAATAGATGGTTCTCACCTAAAGCCCTACCACAATTCAGTAAGAGCCTTTGACGTACGCAAAGAGGAACAATGGGGAAAATTGAGGTGTCTCTATTAATCAGACCGACTGAGTATGTGATCGATTTTGTGGTAATGGACATAAAACCATCTTACAGCTGCTTATTGGGAAGGCCATGGATACACTCCGCAGGAGTTGTCCCCTCATCATCGCATCAAAAATTAAAATTTGTAGTCGAAGGCAAATTGGTCACAGTAGAGGCCGAGCAGGAAATTGTAGCTTCAGTGACATCGGATGCCCCCTATATTCAAAATGACGAGGATGCTGCAGAATGCTCATTCCGAGCATTAGAACTAGTGAACGCCACGTTTGTTTCGGAGGGAAGTCAGATCCCCTATCCCCGGTTATCTAATTGTACCAAGATGACCGTCTCAGAAACTTTGGGCCGAGGAGCCAAAGTAGGAAGGGGGTTGGGGAATAAATTACAAGGGAACCTAAGAGCCAAAAGTATAATAACCAAGAAGGACCGTTTTGGGCTGGGTTACAAACCAAGTGCCCAACAGAGAAAAGAAGAATACAAGAGAAAAGAAGAGCAAAGAAAAGCCAGATTTAAAGGAAAAGACATTCCGTAGAGATCAATGTCTTTTCCTAGTTTGAAAACCACTTTTGTCTCCGGAGGATTCTACCGGCCAGGTCAGGAAGTTGAAGAGGCAATCAAGGAAAATGACGTACTCAACCAGGAGGAGATATTCAATGAATCATTTGAAGGGATGTACATCAACATGATAGCTGGAAAGGACCGAGGCAGCAGAATGTTGACCAACATCCGCCCCTGCCGTTCCGGGGAAACACTCGATAACTGGAGCTGCATTGATCTACCCGTGATTTTTAGGAATAAACCAGAGTAATGCTCCGAATCAACCTTTTGTTTTTGCCCGTAAACAATGGGGATCTCTTGTATAGGGCACCTATGTTAACTTTTTGATTGAAATGAAAATATCCCCACTTTCCTGAATGACCAAAGTTTCTTTTATTTCATTCATGCATTCTTCATGTTCATTCCCTTCATATAAAGCCGTCTTCTTCCCAATACAATTCATTCTCATTTAATGCAGGTCGCTCATGATTGACTATATGAATGATACCGGATCCAATCCTAGAGTAAATTTTGAATGCCCTGAGGTCTCGAAGGGAATTAATGAAGAAGATGATGAGATAGAAGATGAGGTCCCGGAAGAGTTGAAGAGAATGGTGGCCAACGAAGAAAGGCAGATCATGCCCCACCAAGAAGAAACAAAAGTTGTAAACTTGGGGACAGAAGAAGAGAGAAAAGAAGTAAAAGTAGGAACGACTATTTCCTCAAAAACCAAGCACGAACTGATAACCCTACTTCAGGAATTCAATGATGTTTTTGCCTGGACTTATCAAGATATGCCAGGATTGAATACCGACATAGTGGTGCACAAGTTGCCAACAAAGGCGGAGTGCAAACCAATACAACAAAAACTTCGGAGAATGAGACCGGATATGCTATTAAAAATTAGAGAATAAGTAAAAAAATAGTTTGATGCTGGTTTTTTAGAGGTAGCCAAATACCCCGAATGGGTTGCAAACATTGTGCCAGTACCAAAGAAGGACGGGAAAGTTCGTATGTGTGTAGATTATAGGGATCTAAACCGAGCCAGCCCTAAAGACAACTTCCCTTTACCACATATTGACACGCTGGTTGACAACACTGCAGGACATTCATGGTTTTCATTCATGGACGGCTTCTCAGGGTACAACCAGATAAAGATGGACTCTAACGACATGGAGAAAACTACGTTCATAACTATGTGGGGCACTTTTTGTTATCGGGTGATGCCGTTTGGGCTAAAGAACGCTGGGGCAACATACCAAAGAGCAATGGTGACTCTTTTCCATGACATGATGCACAAAGAAATAGAAGTATACGTGGACGACATGATTGCCAAATCCCGAACAGAGGAGGAGCACCTACAGAACTTGAGAAAACTATTCCAAAGACTACGGAAGTACCAGTTGAGGCTCAATCCTGCCAAGTGTACCTTCGCCATTACTTCTGGTAAACTCCTAGGGTTCGTGGTAAGCAGAAGAGGGATTGAGATCGATCCAGATAAAGTGAAAGCCATCCAGGATCTCTCACCACCCCACACTCAGAAGGAAGTTCGCGGTTTCCTAGGGAGGTTGAATTATATCTCTCGTTTCATTTCCCAATTCACCGACCGATGTGACCCGGTCTTCAGACTTCTTAGAAAGAATAATCCTGGTGTGTGGGATGAGGAATGTCAAAGAGCCCTAGAAAAGATCAAAAAGTACCTGACAAATGCTCCGATTTTAGTCACACCAGTACCAGATCGACCATTAATTCTCTACCTGACAGTCTTTGAGAATTTAATGGGATGCGTATTGGGGCAACACGATGAGTCAAGAAAAATGGAGCAAGCCATCTATTACCTAAGTAGGAAATTCAATGACTGCGAAACGCGGTACCCGCCAGTGCAGAAACTGTGTTGTGCTCTAGTTTGGGCTACCAAGCGGCTTAGGCAGTATATGCTGTACCATACTACTTGGTTGATATCCAAGCTAGACCTATTGAAGTTCTTAATGGAAGCGCCAGCACTAACAGGAAGGATGGCCCGATGGTAGATGCTCTTATCCGAATTCGATATTGTATACGTAAGCCAGAAAGCCGTAAAGGGGAGTGCTGTAGCAGATTTCCTAGCTAGTCGCGCTTCGGATGACTATGAGGCATTGAACTTTAATTTTCCAGACGAGGACTTGATGTGCATTACAACCGAGGAAGAGGTTTTAGATGATAAATCGTGGAAGCTTTACTTCGATGGAGCCTCTAACGCCCTCGGACATGGGATAGGAGCCGTGCTAATTTCTCCTGAGGATGTCTATTATCCCTTCACCATCAGATAGAATTCTTCTGCACCAACAATATAGCTGAATACGAAGCTTGCATTATGGGACTAAACTCAGCTATTGAGAGAAAGGTTAAAGAACTTCGAGTATTCGGAGATTCATCCTTAGTAATTTACCAATTACGTGGGGAATGGGAAACCAGAGACCCGAAGTTGGTCAAATATTATGAATTGATTCAAGAGCTCATCAAGGAGTTCGAAAGGGTCAGTTACAATTACCTTCCCCGAGAAGAAAATCAGATGGCAGAAGCCTTGGCAACCCTGGCGTCCATGTTCAAAACAAACACTGGGGCAGAAATGAAGCCCATTAAGATGTAGACGTTTGAAAGGCCTGCTCATTGTTGCAATGTACAGGAAGAGATTGATGGAAACCCATGGTACTATGACATCTTGCAATATGTCAAGCTTCGAAAGTATCCAGAAGGGGCAAATGACAATGACAGAAAAACACTCAGAAAAATGGCAACAAGATATGTCATAGATGGGGAGATCCTATACAAGAGAAGTCACGATCAGACATTGCTGAGATGTGTGGATGCCCGGGAGGTGAATGAGATTTTAGCCGAGGTACATGATGGGCTCTGTGGAACGCACGCCAACGGGCTGTCTATAGCCCGGAAAATTATGAGATATGGCTATTTCTGGTTGACCATGGAGGGAGATTGTATTGATTACGCCAGGAAATGCCACAAATGCCAAATTTGCGCTGACAAGATTCACGCGCCCCCATCGCCTTTACACACCATGAATTCTCCATGGCCTTTTGCGGCGTGGGGCATGGACGTCATCGGGCAGATTCATCCGAAAGCTTCCAATGGACACCGTTTCATCTTGGTCGCCATAGACTATTTCACTAAATGGGTAGAGGCAGCGTCTTACGCCAACATCACAATGACTACAATATGTAAGTTCTTAACAAAGGAGATTATTTGTCGATACGGATTACCAGAAAGGGTCATCACTGATAACGCTTCCAATCTGAATAACAAAATGATGACGGACGTGTGCACTCAATTCAAGATAACACACCATAATTCCACAGTCTATCGTCCTAAAATGAATGGAGCAGTGGAAGCAGCAAACAAGAACATAAAGAAGATCATAGCAAAGATGACGGATACCTACAGGGATAGGCATGAGAAGTTGCCATTTGCCCTTTTCGCCTATAGGACGTCCGTTCGCACATCAACGAGGGTAACACCTTACTCCTTGGTGTATGGTACCGAAGCAGTACTCCCCATCGAGGTAGAGATTCTGTCTCTCCGGGTCTTAAATGAAGTAAAATTGGAAGAAGCTGAATGGGTGCAGGCTAGACTCGACCAGCTAAATCTCATTGATGAGAAGAGACTAAAGGCCATTTGTCATGGTCAGATGTACCAAAAGCGGATGATGCAGGCATACAATAAAAAGGTGCGCCCAAGAGAATTCAGAGAGGGGGATCTGGTGCTCAAGAAAATCCTCCCGATCCAGAAAGATTCTCGAGGAAAGTGGATGCCCAACTGGGAAGGGCCGTACGTGGTAAAAAGGGCCTTCTCAAGAGGAGCCCTAATCTTAACAGAAATGGATAGAGACGAGCTGAAAAACCCTATAAATTCTGATGCTGTTAAGAAATACTATGTTTGAAAAAAAAGAAATAAAAAAAGAAAAAAAAAGAAGAAGAAGAAGAAGAAGAAGAAGAAAAGAAAAAGAAAAAAAAGAGAAAGAACAAAAAAAGGAGAGCTCAGGGCGAAAACCCGAAATAAGACGTCTTGAAGCAAATGGAGGACCCGAGTTGAAAACCCGTAAATGGCGGCTCGGATAAATTGAAAGGTTGGATATCCGAAGAGAAGGGTTATCCCCATGAACACCGTGAAGAGGGAGCTTCAGGCAAAAGATTCTACACCGGTTGACAGGATCATGTATCATTCATATCGAAGATAATGAGGGATCTTGTATTTCATACTTAACTTTCCTTCTTTCTCATGTGTGTCATACCTCTTTTAAGATATCCCAAGCCCTTAATCGTAATAAAATAATGTTTTTGAACATCCATGCCTTGCCTTCTTGTTAATTTCAGGCAAATAAGCTAACATAGGCTTATGGTAAAACAAGAGATTTCTGAGCATTACTGTGATCTAACCTTAAAAATGCAAGTGATTAGAAAACGATGTTAACTTCACCCTCTAGCTCCCTACATAACGGCTGTTGATAGAGAAGGCGGAAAACTTCAAACAACCAGATATGATGACCAATGGTGTATGCCCTGCTTATTCAAAAGAAGCATGCGAGATAACAAGAGAGATCTCCCGGGTGAAAACCCAGAAGGGCACCCCTTGAAAAAAAAACTCTAAAGCAAAAACTCGAGAGGGCACTTTAGAATCCCAAGTCGTAAATTGTGAAAAAGAATGGTTGGAATAGTTGAACCCGACAGTGAAGAGGGGTATCGCCGCCCGTGAAAAAGGAGAAAGTGAACAACGAGATCGAATAAGGATTAAAGCAAGCCCACCAAGATATTGACACTCATGCATCATGAATAGTCAGACATCACTAGGATTAGGAGCATGTCAATTCATTTGTCATAGCATTTTGTTTTATCTTAGACAGATATCTATGGATTCAAAGAGACATCGATGGCCATCGTGGTGTGAATCCTAAATGTGAAGACGAAGGTTCTACATACAAAAGGCTTATGTTTCCAAGCGCCTGCAGAGAGGTTCTATATAGGAAGAATCCGCCGCTTCGAGGCTTTAGAAGCTGAAAGTTTTATATAGGAAAGGCTTTCGGCTCCAGGGTGAAGACTAGCAGTTCTATATAGGAAGAACTCCCAGCCGAAGGAATTCACCCATGACACAAGGTTATACAGGAAAACCTGTTATGTCCGAAAGCAAAGAGTCTTATAAAGGAAGGGCTCTGAGCTTCATTGTCTTAGAGTAAAAGATTTTATATAGGAAGAATCCGTAGCTCCAAGACTTCAGAAGCTGAAAGTTTTATATAGGAAAAGCTTCCTGCTCTAGGGTGAAGACTAGCAGTTCTATATAGGAAGAACTCCCAGCCGAAGGAATTCACCCATGACACAAGGTTATACAGGAAAACCTGTTGTGTCCGAAAGCAAAGAGTCTTATATAGGAAGGGCTCCGAGCTTTACTGTCTTAGAGTAAAAGTTTCTATACAAGAAGAATCCGTAGCTCCAAGATTTCAGAAGCTGAAAGTTTTATATAGGAAGGACTTACAGCTCTAGGGTTTGAAGACTAGCAGTTCGATACAGGGGGAACTCCCAGTCGGAAGAATCCATCAGCGACGCAGAAGGCTTGATATAGGAGAAACCAGCGTTGAAGGCGAAGAGTTCTATATAGGGAGGACTCCAAGCTTCACCGTCTCAGGATGAAAGGTTCTATATAGGAGGGACTCATAACTCGAGGCTTCAGAGTAAAGGGTTCTATGAAGAAAGAGTCTATAACTCCAAGATCGGAATGTGACGAAGCTCTATACAGGAAGAACTTACGAGCCTAAAGATTCAGCTAAGGAAAAATGGAGAGTTCCAGAAGAGCACGTGTTTCCGAAGCTACAAATAGGGAAGTCAAATAAAAATGAGTGCTTATGAATCTTTGCTTTGTTCCCATTCCATGAGAACAAGCAAAGAGGGGCAACTGTAATCACTCATTTTTATCTAACCTCCAAGTATCATATTGACATATTAGTGCATAATTACATATAGGTGTACGCGTGTATATGTTAGTATATTACATAATGATATAAGTGTGAGGGTATGCATGTATTGATATGGTGTATTACGTACCTATTAATATACGTATGATATGGTTATATTTATGTTAGGAGTATCGTACAAATGTATGTTAGTATATGAGTAGGTTTATATGTGTTTGCATGTGTATATTATTAGTGTCCTTGTTATTATTGAATATATACGAATAAGTGTTGCATGTATTATTATTAAGTATATGTACGTGAACGTATGTCATCACAATTGTATGTATGTATATGTAAGCACGTATGTATCTGTATTTACTATTATATTAATATATTAATATGTATGGACAAAACTGGAAAAATAATAGAAAGCCCACTTAAATTAAAATGTCCATATTATTACAAAAAAATATAATACAAGGCCCGGTTGGCCCAAGCCCAAGACCCCATTTAACTCTAATTATTTTTGTGCAGATAACCATGAGCCGTTGGATCAAAATATGGATCCAACGGCCACGATCAAGGAAGGGAAAATATCTAGCCAGCCGCGTGAACTACACGTCTGGACGGTTTGAATGCCACGCGCGCGTGTGGTCCACGCGCTGACTCTTCGATATCCCACGCGTGCGTGAGTCCCACGCGCTATAACCCCTCGACTGCTGAGCCCCACGTGTCACGATCTGGAGCCGTTTCACCGATCGAGGTTTCATCTGGGCCGTTCATCCTTCAAGCCATCCCGACTGTTAGATCGGATCTGATCCAACGGTCGAGAACGCCTCTGGCCGAAGACAACTCCCCCACACCGCCATCATGCTTCCACCATGCCGGTCTCCAACCACCGCGTTCAGACATATCAGAACAAAAAAAAAAGAGAGATTATGTCAGTACCAGTTCAGATCTAAAAAATAGATTATATTACTTGTTACCAAATAAAAGAGACAGTGATATATGTATGAAACAAGTAATTGTAAGGCAGTCAAGTTGTAATCGGAAAAGAAAAAATAACAATAAAAGGGCAACAAGTTTTCAGTGGTAACGCTCTTCTCTTTTCTTATTTTCTTTGCATGCATAAAGGAAAAGATAAGTAGTGATAACAAAAAAAATGGAGTTTAGAGTTATTACCCTCGTCGTCTGTGGATCTCCCCTCACCAGTAACAAGCCTCTTCGGCTTTTCGAGGCCGAACATGGTGAACTGAAGAGAGAGAGAGGTCCCTTTTGGTTTCACTTTGGGTCAAAAGTAAACGAATTTTTTTTTTGTTTTGTATTTACTCAGATCTAGGCCAAAGGGTGAGTCTTAGCGTAGATCTAAGGGCATATTTGGGTTCGGTTTAGCAAAAGGTTGTTTTTGGGTGTTTCTTTTAGTTTACCGGCGCCGGTTAGCGGCGGCCAGCGGCAGAAAGTCGCCAGTTTCTGGGTTCGTCACAGGTTCAGGGGGAAGGATCGAGAGGAAATGAGAGGCTTGGTTTATTATAAAAACATGGAATTGAATAAAAATGAGGAAAAGTTTGAGTCCGGGCAAAAAAAAGGGGTTTTATAAGCGTTGTTATTTCGTGAAATGGTGAAATTCTGTAATAAATCCCCCCGTGTTTTCAATATTTTCGTTTTTGTCTCGCCGTAGAGGATATTTACAACTCTGGTCCCCCTCTTATTACAAAATCTTGCAATCCAGTCCCTAAATTAAATCGAATCAGTTTTTAAATGGCAAAATTACCTCACTAGTCCCACCGCGTTTTTGAATTTTTCACTTCGGGTCTGCCCCTTGGTCTAATTACAGTTTCAGTCCTTTCAAGTTCGGTTCTGCTTGTATTTTCGTCCCTAAATCGCATATTTTTTCCTTTAATTTCTGCTCCTGATGTTTATTTCTTTTCATTTCTGTCCTGATTCAATGTAAATATTCATGTTCGTTTATTATAATCGTGTATGTTGATGTAGCCTTTTGCTTTATCATATATCCCTCGAATATGCTTTGTATTTTTATGTTTACATGTATATGTGTGTTAAGTTTATGATGATTATGTATCTTTATGTATTTGTTCGGTTATTCATATCACGCATATTATACTGATATTTGAGTTGGCTCGAACACAATATGTTTTATATTTCAATATGTATTGCATGTTTTCTTTGCTTTTAGGCTGTGTGTTGGTATAGTTTCTTGGTCATGTATAACGCTATATTTTACGTATGTTATAATGTGTTTTATTGTAATATGTATTTGCGTTCCATGCATTGTAATTGTGACATGTTAGGTTTATTTTTAGTCATGAGTAGGGATAATTTATATGTATGCATGTTTTAGAATAGTATTTTATTTATGCTAGATATATTTTTATTTATGAATTAGATTAATATGTATATATGTACGTTTTAGTTATGTATTTTATTTATGTTAGATTAGTATTCTATTATGTTAATATTTATTTGTATTGTATTTAAATTATTTGCCATGTTTTATATTTTGCTCACTAAGGTTGCATAATGATATATAAATTGTCAATGCGGTGCCCTTTTATCCGAGCGTAAATGGGGCCAGTATCAGGCGTAGTGATAGTGGTTGGGCGTTTACTCTCGGATAACGGGGCTTTTAAAATTTATTCGCAATTATAACCGAATTTTAAACTAATCGTCACTTTAATCCGGAAAGTTTAATACTAATAAAGCGGTAATTATTAAAGTACCAATTTTGGGCGGTGTGGGGTGCTAATCCTTCCCCATCCGTAACCGACTCCCGAACTCAAAGTTTTTTGAATCTCTGGTTTTATGGTGTCCGGCCTACCTAAGTGGCCGGTGCCGACTCAAATTTTTAAATAAAATACGGTTTTTAAAAAAAAACCCCACGGAATAAACATTTTATATCCGAAAAATCATAAACACTTCGAAACCACGTTTTTTAGCGAAAAAGACATCGCTACATAAGTCTAAAGGCATTTTACATCAAAATTCTTGTGTATATACTCCACAACATAACAGTATTGTAGAAAGAAAACATCAGCATTTGCTCACTGTTGCTAGAACTTTAAGACTTCAAGCTAGTCTTGCTTTGCCTTCTTGGATAAATTGTGTATTGCATGTTGTTTCCTTAATCAATATTACTCATACTACCATTTTAAACAATAAAACTCCTTTTGAAATTTTAAACAATAAAACTCCAAAGATTAATCATTTAAAAGTTTTTGGCTGCCTTGCTTATGCCTCTCTTTTACCCAAACCAAAAACTAAATTACGTTCTAAAGCCTCTAGATGTGTTTTTATTGGTTATCCTAAAAATATGAAAGGCTATCGACTGTTTGATCTCAGTACACATGATATTTTTGTGTCTAGAGATGTTATTTCTGAAACTATTTTTCCTTTTAAACAAACTAATTTTTCTAATTCTAATCAGATTGTTCTTCCTTCTTATGATAATAATATTTTAATGGATGAATTCATAAAAGGTAAAACTGCCACCACTAATAACATGCTAGATAATTCTGTTAACCATAATATGTTAAGAAATTCATTAGATTTTGCTGATCATACAAATCTGGAAGATGCTTTTTTAAATTTCAATGTCAGTTCTTCTAATCTAATATCTTCTCCAAGTGTTCTAGCTGACTCATGTTCAGCCCCTATAGAAAAACTTACTTCAATAGATCCTACTTTTGATCTTCAACAATCTGCCCAGAAGATCATTCCTCAAGCATCATCCTCTGATCAGCTACCAGTTGCTTTGCCTTCTATTTCATCTCTACCTACTAGACATAAACAGATCCCTCACCGTTTCAAGGATTACCACCTCACATTGCCAGGATCAAAAGCTACTCCTCACACCATTAATCAGGTTTTATCTTACAAGAACTTATCTCCTCAATATTTGTCTTATATAGGAAATGTAGATATTTTGTCTAAACCAAAAACATATAATCAGGCTATATTACATGAATTTTGGAAAAATGCAATGCATGAGGAAATTATGGCTTTAGAAAAAAATAACACTTGGACTTTAGTTTCTTTTCCTCCTGGAAAGCAAACAGGGTATAAGTCTATATTACATAAATGGGTTTATAAAACTAAGTTGAAATCTGATGGAACTCTAGAAAGATATAAGGCTAGATTAGTGGCAAAAGGGTATACACAACAACCAGGAATTGATTACCTTCATACCTTTAGTCTTGTTACTAAAATTACTTCTATAAGAACTTTATTAGTTGTTGCAGCAGCAAAGAATTGACATTTACAGCAACTTGATGTAAATAATGCTTTTCTTCATGGCTATTTGCAGGAAGAGGAATATATGAACTTACCTCCTAGTTTCACTCCGCACAGTCTTGGTTTGGTATGTAAGCTCAATAAAAGCTTGTATGGATTACAGCAGGCCAGTAGACAATGGAATGAAAGGCTGACCTCTGCTTTAATTCAACAAGATTTTAAGCAAGCCAGTTCTGATATTTCGCTTTTTACTAAGAGAGAATGAGCTGACTTTGTTGCTTTAGTTGTCTATGTAGATGGTGTGGTTCTTGCTAGTCCTAGTATGTATGAGATATCTGTTTTAAAGAAATATTTACATGATATATTTAAAATTAAAGGTCTAGGAAATTTAAAGTTTTTTTAGGTCTTGAGGTTGCTAGATCCTCCAAAGGCATTCATCTTTGCCAAAGGAAGTATACATTAGAATTACTTGAAGAATCTGGTTTTTTGGGATCAAAACCAGCTTCTACTCCTATTTTTCCTACTAAAAAGTTATCCAAACTAGAAGAAGAACCTCTCTCTGACATAACTTCTTATAGGAGATTAGTTGGAAAATTGTTATATTTGACCAATACTAGGCCTGACATATCTTTTGTTGTTCAACAATTGTCTCAATTTATTTCTACCCGTATTAATATTCATATGCTAGCTGCTCAGGGTTCTTAGATACTTAAAAGGTACCCCTCGACAAGGTCTATTTTTCCTACGGATAATGATCTTAAAATCAATGTATTTTCTGACTCAGATTAGGCCTCCTGCCCAGATTCCAAACGTTCAACAACTAGTTTCTGTGTTTTTCTTGGTTTAGCCCTAGTTCTATGGAAGTCAAAAAAAGCAACACACTATTTCTCGTTTTTCAAGTGTGGCAGAATACAGAGCCTTAGCTTCAGTAACGTGTGAAATACAATGGCTTAACTACTTACTCTCTGATCTTTATATTGATTTTTCTGTTGCTAATCTCTATTGTGATAATCTCTCTGCTATAAAACTTGCAGAGAATCTTATACATCATGAACGGACAAAACACATCGTGATTGATTGTCATCTAACACGAGAGAAGGTTCAAAAGGGACTCGTTACATTGCTGCCTGTGTCCAGTCAAAACCAGCTAGCAAATTACTTCACCAAAGCTTTTTCTATTTCTATTTTCTTAGGATCCATTTCCAAGTCGGGCATTCAAAATGTATATGCTCCAATTTGAGGGGGCTAATAGATTATAGTTATAAGTTAATTAGGTTAATTGTAAAGTTGGTTATGAGCTGTTAAAATAGTTAAGTAAGATTAGTTATAAGTTTTAGGATTAGTTCTTTATCTTTTTTAATTAAATCTTTGTTTTTCCTTATGTATAAAAAGCACCTTTATTATTGGATTAACATAGTTAATTTTACCGTTTCATTTCCCTTTAGTTCTCTCACGTTTTCCCCCAAACTTTCCCAATTCTCTATAGTGATTTCAAAACCCTAATAGCCCCCTTTCCCTAGGGGTAATAATGAGCCTAGTCGAATTGCAAGTTACTCGGTCAAAGCTCGAATCGAGCTCGAGCTCGTGCTCGGCTTGAGACCTTAACAAGCCGAGCTTGGTCAGCTCGGCTCGAAAAGCTTGTGAACATGCTCGAAATAATTATATGTATACTCCATATACATTTGTATGTTTCACTGTTGTTACTTGCAAACTTCAAAAATAAATATTATTTTCTTCTAAATAGGTTTTTACATATTTTTTAAAACTTCAAAAAAATGTTTAAAAGCAATTTGAGGAAAGCAACAAGCCAAGCTTGACCCGAGCCTAAGCCCGAGTCTCGAGCCGAGCCGAGCTCAAACTGTCCAATTCGAATTCGATCCTAAAATTTCGAGCTCGATGAATTTCGAACTCAAACTCGGCTCGTTATCACCCCTACCTTCCCCTTCTTCTCTAGGTAGGATTAGGATTAGAATTAGGATTTGTAAAAAAATGATGAAACCAAACCATATTTTATACATTAAAAAAACGATGAATATTAATGCTACCGCCCCTTTCGTTTTTCAACTTCAATTTCAACACTCTGGAGCCAGTAAACAATCATAAATGGTAATGGTTAGCTGAGTTTCATAATGCTCTATAAGAACGTTAGGTGAGTTTTTGTATATATATCCTGATTTGAGTCACAGTTTAAGGGTTGGTAATTCGAGTTATTATGCCATTAACCTATTGACTTTCTTTTTCTTTTTTACTTTTAATTGGTAATGAAATATTTTGATTAAACTTGAGCACAAATATTCAAAAATTTTATTTTAAATTAACTTGAATTTCAAAAAAATTTTGAACAATTTCTACCTAGAAAAGGGGAAAGGGAAATTTCGCTCCTAATGGGTCTTAAACCTACAACCTAGAGAAGGGGAAGATGTCAACTAAGAGCTCTAGCCACATACTCTAGAGATTATTGACAGTTTTTAACTAAATTTTGAAAACTAAAACCTTTTGGTAATTAAAAGTTATGTTAGTTGAGACTTTACACTTTCAAATGGCTTTATTTCTTTTTTCTGTTATTTTCTTCAAAATATCATATTTTTTTAAAGGCATAATGACAAAAAATGTCTCTAACATTTGAAGGAATAGTCATTTAGGCTCATATTTTTGCCTGCTATAATTTTACCCCTAACATTTTATTTTGGGTTAAAATCTCGCCGTAGATGAAAATCGCTAATTGACTAACGTTCAATATGGGATGATGATGTGACATGTTGACTTGGATTGGGACGCTAACATGGCAAAATATCATTTTGATCCAAAATAAAACGTTAAAGATTAAATTGCTTTGAAAAATAATATGGGCCAAAGTGACTATCTAATCAAACTTACGGGTTTTTTTGACATTGTGCCAAAAACAATTTGGTTTAAGGGCTATTTTTGCCTTGTAGTCTCAAATTATCAATTTTGCTCCTAAGTTTTAATTGTACCAATTTGACTATTATACTTGTTGAATTGCATTATTTTTTACCCTTTTACCGGCGAAAGCTAACATTAATCGTTATGGTGCTGACATGGTGGTCCACATGTGAAGATGACATGGTAGAAGAGAAAATTAAGTTTTTGGTTGAGTTTGAGGGCGAAAATGATTTTTAGACAAAAATAAGAATTTAAGAAAATATTTAAATATTAAAATAACATAAAATATAAAAAAATTAATAAAAACATTTAAAAATTAATATTAAATATTCCTAAAAAATTAAAAAAAAAAACAATTAGAATTAGGCTATTCATTTGGGTCGTGCATTCCTTACTTCTCATTCAAACTTTGTTGCATCTCACTTAACTGAATGTTTGGTCTTACAACATTGAAACTATATTTTTCAAAGTTTCTCGTATTTCATTTCAATCAGCCTAACTACCGCCTTTAACTATATATATATATATATATATATATATATATATAGTAAAAGAGAAATTAATATGCGGTTATATACATGATTTAACTAATCATACTTGTGTCCACGTGTTGTTATATACATCTTGTTTCAAAAAATAAATCTTTATTTAGATCTTAGGAGAGATACTTTTAATTAACATAAACAATATTAAATTCTAAAATATATCTCGCAGACCATACCAATAATAATAATAAACATTTGAAGAGTAAACTTTATTTTTAATATAATTTTCCAACAACACGCACTAGTTTTTAACAAAAAAAATGATGAAGGTTTTAAAATTTTTTGAACATAAGATCATTGGCATTCAAGAAACAAGAAACAAGAAACAAGAAACACATACAATATAAAAGAAAGCAAGCAAAAGAAAAATAAGGGATGAAGAGAACAACAAAGAAAAAGGAACAAGAAAAAAATAAAAAAACAAAAAATCGACAATAACAAAACAGAAAATTACACCAATACAAAATAAAAATTGAAATAAAAAATCAAACGAGGCCGCCACACAACAGACGGAGCTAAGAGGAAAGAATCGGCAAAAATGACCCTAGCTGCCAAGAAAATTCATTCTCAACGAGACCAACCAAGCAAAAACAAAAAAAAAATCACAAAGAAAATAGAAAAGATCAACAACTAAAAAATGAAGAGAAAAAATAGGAAGGAAGGCCATCTAGCAAGGAGTGGTTGCTGGCCGCCGAGATAAGATAAATGGTAAGCGAGGGAGAAAAGTTTTTAGGGTTTGAATAGATATTTTTAAATTTTAAATTTTGAATAATTTATAATTTATTATTTTATAGTTTATGATATTTTTAATTTTATAATTTATACTTCGTTTTTTTAGATATTTTTAATAGTGCTTTTATTTTTAGTAATATTTTAACATTAATTTTAATTATTTTTATATTTTTATGTTTTTAAACATTTAAAATTTTCTTAAATTCATATTTTACTTTTGCTTAAAAATTAATTTTACCCTTGTACTTAATCATAAAATTAATTTTCCCCGTCTGACATGTCATCTTCACACGTAAACAGCCACATCAGCACAGTTGACTGTCATGTTAGCATCGGGGACTATCATGTCCGCACCGTTTACCACCACATTAGTATTGTAACGATCAACGTTGGCTTCCGTCGTCAAGGATAAAAACAGTGCAATTCAACAATTACGAGGGTTAAATTGATGCAATTAAAACTTATGAGCAAAATTGATAATTTTAGACTATTATTGGGACAAAATTAACCCTTAAGCCAAAAATATTTTTATCCAATGTTCAAATATTATACAAATCTCTCCTATAAGTCAAATATGATAACATAATATGCTTAAACATATTCAAATCCATGTTCTATTAAGTATAACAATAATCACGCTAACCAAACTAAGGCTCAATCAATAAATTTATAGATAATTAAAACTTAAAACACAATAAACAAATTAAACCAAAAATGAAGAAAACATAGAAAAAAAAACATGCAAGCATAACATAATAAAATGTATGGATGTTTTGAAATTGATAAGCATATTGCTAACGTTAATCATATGAGATCGAGTAATATGAATGTAATCACTATATTTAGTCTAGGCCTTAAGCCCAAAATTTAAAAGCCCAATTAATTTAAGCAGTCCATTAATGTCCAATACAACCCATTACCCTTTAAACTACCTAATATATTTGGGAGGGGATAAAAGTGTAAACTTTAGTTTACAAAGTTTACACGTTCATATTAGTTTGAAGGGTTATGGTTTTAGTTTAGGATTTAAACTGCCCATTACCCTTTAGTTTAAGCGGTCCATTAATGTCCAATACAACCCATTACCCTTTAAACTACCCAATATATTTGGGAAAGGAAAAAAGTGTAAACTTTAGTTTACACGTGCCCTTAATTTTAAGGGTTATAATTTTAGTTTAGATTTTAAAGATTAGGAGTTTAGGTTGTAGAGTTTAGAATTCAAGGTTAGTGTTTAGAATTTAGTGTATAAGGTTTAAGGTTTAGGGTTTAATTGTTTAGGGTTAGGAATTTAGGATTTGAGTTTTTATAGTACAAATGCACATGCTTGTGTAAAATTAGTTTTACATAACTTATGTATCAAAGTTTTACCCTTTGAGAAAACGGTGGTTGAGGTTGAATGTTTTTGAGATAAGTGTTTTTTCAGAGGTTTCGGGAACACCTATTGGGTTTATGTTTGGAAGAACGGTGGTTGGGTTGAGTTGGGTTGACAATTTTCTTTGAACCCGACGGGTTTCGACCCGTCCCGTCTCTGATAAAATTGAGATTGTGTCAGGTTTAGTGTGAAAAATTTTGAGGTCGAATTTAGAACAAAAAAATTTCGACCCGGATAATTTTAATAAATATATATTTATATATTTTTAACTTATTTACAAAAATATCAACCTATGTATATACTGTATAGAGTTTCTTTCTCATTTTATTTCATTCCTCAGCTGCTAAATTCATTTCCCTCTAAATTTTCATCCTTTCATCTTCACAATGTTAGAAGTAACTTTAGTTTTTTTCGTCACTAACAGGCTCTCCTATTTTACATATTTTTTCGCTCTTTTTTCTTTTGTTTTAAGAAAAGAAATGAATTTTTAAATATATTCTTTATTTTATTCAAAGATTTGGATTATATTTTTGTTTATTAATTATTTTATATTTTTTTTCTTTTTTAGATCTAAACTTCTTTGAAATACATGTTTTTGTTTATGAAAAAAATTAAATTTTGTTATTTTTTATTTACCTTGATGTTCTTCATTTTCGATTTGATTTTCTTTAGTTTATGTTGTACCATAAAAAGTTTCAGGTAATAATTTTCTATATTTATTTATGTACAGAATTCATTTCATAGTTACGATTATTATTATTTGTTTAGATTTTGATTCAGCAATAACTATGGTTATATTTGGAGATGCATTTTTTTACAATTTTTTAATATTTTCTTTCATATATGTCTGGTCGAATCAGGTAAGGGTCGGATATATCATTTATTTCAAAAGTCGATGCGAGTGAAATAATATTAAATATAGGGTCAAGGTTATGGTTTCACTATATCAGGTCGGGTCGGAACAGACAAAAATCTGACTCACTATGGGATTTAGGACACTGCCGACGACAGATAGTGGTCGGTGCAACCGAGGTCCCTTATGTTACCCGAAATAAAGAGGGAGAGTTGAGAGTTTTGTAGCATTTGTAACTTTTTTTCAAGAAGGGTAAACTAGGTCACTCAGTTGTGAGTAAAATTACGTTTAGTTATTCAATTAATATTATAAATATATTTAGGTCATTCAATTAATATTATAATTACATTTGATTCACTTAACCTTTAAATGTTTTTGTTTAATTAGGTATTAAGACAATTTTAGTCCTTGAAACTTTTATATTCTATCAATTTAGTTTAAATTTAAAATAATTTAATAAATCTAATCCTTTATATTTAAAAAATATATCACTTTAGTTGATTTATAAAATATTTAAATTGGATACTTTTCTATTTACCAAATCATTATACAGTTAATTAGAATCTTCTTGGGTATGAGTTGATTAACTAAGGATGGAGTTTATCTAATACATTAAAGTTATTAATAAATTAAATTATCGTAGACTATTTATCAATATGAAAAGTAACCATTTGGTTGTTGAAAAACTAAAAAGAGATTAAGCTATTAGAACATTTCGTGTAGCTATATCCAACTTATTAAAAAGTAGAGTTTTTTTTTTCTTTCTAAATCAATTATCAATTCATATATCAAATATTGTGAATTCTCTTGACTAAATATTTAACAACTCTTGGTTTCTCTTAATTTATTGTTTCTTTTTATTTTGGTTTGAGTTATAAACAAACCTCCCTCAATTTTTTTCTTGTTTATTTTTTAATGATTAATCTAATCTCACTCCATTAAAAAAACTTGTTAAGTTCAGGAATGAATAATGTTTTATTCAGATTAAAAGTTCATTTTAAATTTCTTTTAATGACTCATATTTTGATTTTTAATTAACTATGTAAAATCTATGTTACGTTATTTATAATATAATTATCGATATTCAATTTATCGTTTTAAAATATAAAATTTATTTTTAAAAGATAGAAATTGATCTCGTAAGACCCAATTGTTTTGCAGTTTTATTTGATTGAATTTATCGGTTAGATATAGGTCCTATTTGGCACTTAGCAGATAGCGGATTACATTAGCTGATAGCGAGTAGCTGATAGCATTAGTTGATTTTACTAGCGGATTACATTAGCTGATTGTATAAAAGTGTTTGGTAAAATTAACTGATAGTTGATAGTTGTTTGATTATTTGAACAACAAAATGACATATAAGGACATGATTATATTTGATACTTGTTTGAATAATTTATTAGTTATTAATATTTTGTATCAATTAATATTAATTAAATTATGAAAAATAATTTTTTAATATCATTATTGAGCATATATGAGGATGTATATATTAATTTTTAGGGAAAACTACCCAAATAGTACCCCAGCTATTGCTGAAATATCGTTTTAGTACCCCAACTATTTTTTGGCAAAATGGTACCTAACGTTACGTTTCATTTTCATTTTGATATCCCGTCGTTAAAAAACTAACTGTGTACTGACTAGGAGAGAGAAAAGAGAAAAGCACATATGGCAGCCTGCCACGTCATTTTCTCTCTCATAGTCTGCATGCCACGTCGACTAAAATCATAAAAAAACACACGTGGCATGCTGACTAGGAGAGAGAAATGACATGGCAAGCTGCCACGTGTGATTTTTCTCTCTCCTAGTTAGCATGCTGTTAAATTTTAACGGCAGGGTACTATTTTGAAAACGAAACATAACGTTAGGTAGCATTTTGCCAAAAAAATAGCTAAGGTACTAAAACGATATTTCGGCAATAGCTGAGGTACTACTTTGGTAGTTTTCCCTAATTTTTATTTGTGAAATTATCTTTTAAATATAATTTTAATAATTATTAAATTTAGATGTATATATTAATTTCTTATCTATGAAATTATATTTTGAATATAATTTTATTAATTATTAAATTTATATGTATTTATTAATTTATATATTAATTTCTTATTTATGAAATTATTTTTGTTGGGATGCTCGTTCGATCAACCGAATGTCAAGAGGAGGTGAATTAGATTAGAGTGATAGTGGTAGAGGTGATAGGAAATTAAAAATTGGATGCAAGGATTTATAGTGGTTCGACTTTCTAACCAAAGTCTACATCTACTACCTTAGTACACCACTAAGGATTTTCGTAAATTCAGTATTGAATTTCTTTCCTTTTTCACGGGCTCAAGGAGATAACCCTTACAAACTCAAAGCTTATGCCCCAAAGCTTGAGAAACTCTCTTACAAAGAAAAAATAATATAGCAAACTAGGAAAACCTCTTAAGGCTGATATGTTTGCAATTCTAAGCACTCGCCCAAAACCTAACACTTGAGCATATGTAACAATTAAGCTCACAAGTGTGTTCTACAAAGAAATATGACAAGATTAAGCACTAAAACACTTTCTCTTTTATTGAATGTTGGTAGTTGGTTCTTGATGCTTCGTGGCTGCTTGAATGTCCCTTTTAAGTCCTCTAACGAGTTCTTGACTGTTACTAGCCATTGGGGTTGATTAGAGCTGTTGGGATGTCATAAAGTCGTGCTTTAAATTCCCACTTGCACAGAGGTTTCGAAACCTTTATAGGGGTTTCAAAACCTTTGGAGATTTTCAAAAAATAAACTAGTCGTTACAGGACATGATTTCGAAAACATGCTTGGGGATTTCGAAACCTTACGAAAGGTTTCGAAACCTTTTATGGGGTTTTGAAACTTTGAGCCCAATTTTAGATTCCAGACCTGACTGCCTGAGAGGTTTTGAAACCACTTAAAGGGGTATCGAAACCTTCATTAAAATACTGAAAAATTGGCTAGATTTTGACTTTTGTTGAGATATATTCGATATTGGCTTTAAGTCAAAATATTTTTAAACATATTTTTCAAGTTTTGTGGACTTTAGATTATTTTTGAAATATGTTTAAGTCCAAAAGCATTTTTCACTTTGTTATATCAAAATAAATATCTCAACAATTTTTTTAATTTTATTAATTAATCAAATTTAGAGAATTTTTTATAATTATCAAAGACAAAATAGTCTTTACAAGTCATTTATCCAAACCTCTAACTCAAAAAGCTCATTTTCAAAATAAGAAGTTTCACCTCAATCCCCTATTACAATCCTCTATTTATCAAACATCCAAATTAACAAATTTGACTGGTCAAACCTCTAATTTTAGCTCAAAAAACTGTTTACCAGACAAAGCCATAGTTGATTTGAGTGATCCAAGGATACTTTTAAAAGGAAATCGGTTTAGGCAAAATCAATTGTTTCCTTATTTTGGCTATGGACATATGATTTGTCTGAATTTTCAGTTGGTTTGACTAAGTTACTATGATTTAGCCTGTTTGTTTTTCAATTAAAAATTGGCTAAAAGATCACTATTGCCCCTATAGTAGACCTACTTTATCAATCTAGCCACTATAATATTTTCGTATCAATTTAGCTCTCAAAGTTGTTTAATAGCATCATCTTATATCATCGACCATTAGTCTTCTACATCTGTGGCCGCCAGCTATGTCCATGTCAGCCAATTTTACTAACGTGGCTTGAAGATGATGTGGCAATAAAAAATAAAATATTTACTAAAAGAAAGGGTTAGGAAAAAACTCCAACATTTTTAATCTAATCTCTATAAATTGACAACCTAAAACTAATTCCCTTAAAATTCTCTTCTCTTCCTTCATCGTCATCCCTAAGTAGGTACTGTATGTTCTCTTTCTTTTATATTATTTTCGAAATTGAAAACCCCTTCATATTTGTCTTGATTCCTTCACCCATCATCATTTTTAAGGGCATTGTTGGTCTGCTTGAAATCTTTAATTGCAAATCATAAACCCTAAATTTCATATTTTTTTCAAAAATTTTTAAAGGACATTGTTAGTCTGTTGAAGAGATTTTGAAAGTTCATTGGTTTCAATATGGCATCATCATCTTGCTCGTTGTCTAAAGGTCATTAGAGCAAGGTGTGATTGACAACAAATTAGGGGTACGATCGTGTAGCTATTTTATGTGACTATGGTGTGAAATGTTCGATATGAACTGCATGGAAGAATAATAAGAATTTAGGAAGAAGGTTTTTGGGTTGTCCAAATTTTAGGACAAATGATTGTGAGTTTTTTCGATGGTGTGATGAACCACTCACAAAATGAGATAAGTTTGTCATTTAAGAGCTAAAATAAGATAATGATGCATTGAAGACTAAGTTGAATAGAAAAAAGGAAGATGATTTTGTTGAAGCAAGTTTAACCGAGAGAGAAAAATATAGAAACAAATCGATATGGCAAATGAGAAAGTGTATTGTTATAGCAAGAAAAAAGATATGTACTTCAAAGGGATGATAATATGTCAGATAATATGTGTGTTGTTGGTAACTTATATCATCTTTTACTGAAATTTAATGATAGTAAAACGTTCTACCTGTTTATTGTTTCTTTATATAATTTTGTTTACAAATTAGTACATCGAATTTGAACAAATAAAACATAATATATGCAACAATAATATAAAGTTTAAACAACATTACAGTCAAACATAAAATAGTATCATTCATTGAATAAAATGCCAACTTTGAACAAAATAATTTCATTATATTGACCAATGATCAGTACATTGTTTCAATTGGAAATTATACATCTAATATTAAAGTTTACCAGTAACAAAATGATCAGACTCAAATCCTAATAACAAATTATCAAGTTTGGCCAATCAGTTCAGAACAAAGGCTCAATTGGGAATTATACATTCAATATTAAATTTTACAAGTAACAAAATGATCAGATTCATCCTAATAACAAAATATCAAGTTTGGCTAAGAAATTCAAAACAAAATATCAGATACAACCCAAATGGAGTTTTTTGTTTCCATTTGCTTTTGTTTCTTTTGCCTAAGTTCGTCATACTGTTGTTGTTTCAGTTGTCTTGTAGTCATTGCTTGCTCCCCTTTTTCATTTTAGGCTAGGTCCTTTCCAAGCATGTTGGTATTCAAAAGTTGATGCTCAATCCTTTTTTATGAACCTTTAAGTACTCTTTTATTTGGCAAAGTAGGTTGTAAAAAGAAATGTTAAAAATTATATGTAGTTCAATATCTGTAAATGTGAAACATAATGGATAAAGCCAGATTCACATTCAAAATTTCCTCTCCAGTTGTTAAGTTTGCATATAGGCCCATGCCAACCACTTTTGCTTCTTTAGCTGGATGTAACAATGTTTTTATCTTTCTCTATCAAATTTTTGTTCATGCTTCTAGTTGTTAGATCATTACGGGAAGAGGCTGTGAAAGTGCAACTGGTCTCATTCTAGTCCTAGTGGTAGTTAATCCATCATTGATAATGGTATCCTAAAATTTAAAAAAATATATGATGATAATTATTGTAAGTAATTAAAATCTACTTTTTACTCTACAGTTTGCTAGAAGAGGCTATGAAAGGTGACATGGTCTCATCACAATCCCAGTTGAAGTTGATCCCTTATTAATAGTGGTATCTTAAATGTGAAAAATAATATGTTAGAGGTTAATATTTATTATAAATAAATATTTTTAATCCAGTAAAAGAGGTTGTTATATTGTTTACCTGCCCAACATTTTGTTTAAGGACCTTTTTAGGACAATTGACCTTCTTGTGGCACATTTGCATACAAAGACTACATGTCATTTTTAACCCAACTCTACTCTACTTGTCAAATTTGTTCTTAACAAGATCATCCTTACTTTTTGTCCTTTCTTTGGTCTTCTTGGCATAGGTTTCAACTTAGGGGGTTGAATTGGATCATCTAATCTTTTTACCAATAATTTTTCCCCTAACTAGCTGTAGGACTGGACTATAGTTTGTTATATATATTTCCTTGTTGTACCATTCATAAATGTAAGTGTGAAGGTCCTTTGAGCCATGGTACATTACAAGATAGCATGGCAGCATGGAATTTTAGTTAGCTCCCATTCCCTGCAGGTATATGTCTGGTTTCTCAAATTCATTGTGTGTTGGTCTTCACCATGAATCACCTCGAAGCCTCCATCACCATTCCAAACCATACTACACTCGCTGGGTTTGTTCATATTCCTCTAAAAATTCTGTGTAGTACTGGTGATATAATTGTTGTCCACTTATCTTTCCAAATCCTCTTAACATGCATTCTTTGTATAACCATTTTTCTGATTTCTTCAAGCATGATGATAATAGGGTAACATCTTGTCTCTACAATCCATCCATTGAAGGCTTCTGTCATGTTATTGTTGACTGCATCACATTTTTACATGCCTAAGAAATATGCACGACTCTAATGCTGTGGAGGAATAGCCAAAATATCATTGGTAGACTTCTTACCCATATCTTTAAGCTTTTTCAATTGGTCATCAAAATCTTTAACATAAGTCGATCTTACACAGTTCCAAAACTGGATCTTCATATTAATACCTTTCTATTTTTTGTGCCAATTATCATAAATGTATTTGGCACACATTCTATGATTCGAATAAGGAAAATATTGATTAAATATTGGTACCAAACCCTATGAAAAAACAATATAATAAATGTATGTTATATTATTAAACAGTAAAAATACTAAGAAAAATACTGATTCAATAAGTTGAATGTTTATACCTTTTGTTGGTCTGACATTAATGCCAATCCTTCACCATTTGGATGATTTAAGTCTTCCATGAGCTTAGTGAGGAACCACTTTCATGATTCTTTGCCTTCACCTTCGACAACTGCCCATGCTACTGGATGCATTTAATTATTGACATCCCTGCCAATTGCAACAAGAAGTTCACCTTAAGTCATTGTTTTCAGAAAACATCCATCAACTCCAATGAAGGGACTGCACCCTTCTCTCCAACCTAAAAAAACCAAAATATTAATTATTATATCTTTAAAAAAATAAAACCAAATGCAATGTACCATTGTAAATCTCAACATACTTTTCTTCAAAGCAGCAAAACATATATACATCCTATGAAAAATTGATTTGTTTTCATTATCTCTATGAACTTGAATAGAGATTGTGCTTCCAGGATATCAACAAAGCAACTAAGCTGCATACCTCATAGATTGACATATTCATCAATGTAAGAACCCGTTTTCTTTTGAATCACTCTTTTTCTAGCTCTTTAACACTGGTTATAGCTAGCATATGCACTTAACTCATGTTTGCACATCTCCTTCAAAATATTGTTTTTGGGTCAACTAAAATCCTATCCCTAAATTTCCTCTCAATAAGCTTAGAACTAACCATTTTGTTTTTATTTGTCTTAAAACACTTATGGGTAAGGTAGTATGTTTTCACAAGAAGGCAGTCAAACCTACGGTCAAAGCTTTCAATAATAATCAAGGACAACCATCCTTCGATATTACTAGCATCCAACACTTTAACCATAAGCATCTCCTTCTCGAACCAAACTCGGAAAAACACAAGGGTACTTCACAATCGGTTAAATGAGTCATCCACCCTAGGAGACAAGTAACAGTCGTTCACTGCCACTTAATAAGCTATCCACGGTTTAAGCACCACCTCAACGAACCAACTTCTACTAGGGAACAAGCTCGGTTCTCTCTTGGGAGAAACACTCAAACAAAAGAAACCTCGTTCAAGTTGCACATTCGCAACTAAATCTCTGACTCTCTCAACTGGGTTGGTATCCTCTGAAAAGGGCGATGGGCACCGACGTCCAACTCGGCCTTACCTCAATATCTACTCACGTTCTTGATAGAGAAAAAGTCTTGACGACTCCACTAAGAAGCATAAACAAACACTCTAACAGTGTGAAAGCTCTTAAATGTTGGATTGCAAACATTAGGATCTATCGAACGGTCAAGCATGTCTTATAACCCCGTTGTGTTATTCTCAAAATGATCGCTACAAAAATCACAGTAGTAGGGCAACGGTTCAAACATTCTCATTACCAAAAGTTAGGTTTCCTCGAGGTCTCAGAGCCTTGAGCCCACTCTCAACATTATTGGCCAGCATCGCGCTTGTTTAACCAAAGCATTTTTTAAGGTGCAACAACTCTTCAGAAGATAGCTCTATCAAACCTATAGAACGTCTAACTTCAGCCACACTTTAACGAACTAGTGGGTCCTAAATCTGTTATCTCTGAGAAATGCCTTTGGAAAGGGCGATAATACTTACCAAGTATCAACGAGACTTTTTTTAACCGAACAAAGGGTCCTCCAAATAACTTGAATCCACCGATCGATTTCGAGAGCGGGTTATCCATACCTACAATACAAACGTTATTCACGCATAACGATGAAGATTCTTCATTACAAACTCACATAATATATCCGAAGGCTTTGGAGCGACCATAACACTCAGCAAAGACACCATTCAGGTAGAGGGAGGAGGACACATTCTCGACTCTGACATTATTCTAATAACTCGTATCTCAATAATCTAGGGCGACCTCACCTCTAAAATCGCTCCCATGAGCGGCTCAAAACTTAACTCGACCCGTCTCGGCCGCGATCGTAACCACCTTAGCGTCGCAATGTTGGATGCACTATCAGGATTCCAGTCTTAAAGAGTATAAACTTAATTTAAAGGCTTGTATTCATTAGACACGTTACTAAAACACCTATACCAGCTCGAGGTTTCCTACTATTGACTAAAGCTAAGCTATGATATCATTGTTGTAACACCTTCGACATGGATGTTACACTTGGGCCTCAAGCCCAATCCAAAACCATAAAATTTTGCAATTAGATTTAGCCCAAACAATGTATTTCCAAAACATTTAGATCTAATAGATGAAAACATAGATAAACAATTTAAATCGTCACAAAGGAGCTTCACTTTAATTTAAAATATTTAAACATTTGCTTGGTTAATGCAATTTCAAAAGTAAGAATTACAGACTCAGCCACGTAAAGTCTTATCAATACATAGCCCTCTAAACACATGTATCGTACTCTGAAACACCCCACATGATAGAATCTTGTATTGATGATGCTCTTCGATCACATGATCCGACGATCAACCTACGCACGAAAAAAACGATTCCGAGCGCTGAGCTTACAAAGTTCAGTGGTACACATGTACTCTACTATACTTCATGCTAATCATAAACATAAGCATGCAAGCTAGTACAAGCAATAAAGAGAGATAAATAAACACATGGCACTATCGCTAGTAGCCTAAACACATACTTTCATCATAGCAATCATAATACATGGCACACAAGGTTCAATCATACTTGAGATCTCACCAGATCATCTAAGAAAAGGCACACAAGTTATAACCACAAAACTAGAGTGATACTCGGGGTCACACAGCCTCAGGAACGTACACTCTCTCTAGGTGACGCTCGGTGTCACACAACATTAGGAACGTACACCTACACTCGACATCTCTCCTAGAGTGTCTTCAAATAAGGATCGGTGTCACACAACGTCGGGAACATACATTCGGCATCTCTAACCATGGTGTTGCAACACACTCTCTCATGATATCTAGATCCTATCAATTAAAGGTGACTCAACCAACCAAGTGTTTAAACCGCACACGATTACCATACAACACACAACACTAGCATGATTACCATAACTCTATGGTCTCTATCAATTATCAAGTCACCCAATTAAGTTTACCAACTTATTAATACATTAAGGAAATGTACATTAATATCCTCATTAATTATTTCATTAATCTGTATTAGCCCATTAACATCCTACGTCAATTTTCATCTTTTAATAACATTATAGAGTTTTCCATTCAGTGGGCACTGGTACTCGAACATGATTATCGATACGGTACCCCTAGGTACCAATGCTCACGATCGTACCGATACTAATATAGCATACTAAAAATCCTTAATTTCTACAAATACCAGTAAGGATCGACCCGCGTTGATATGACCTCCAATCGCGTACCAATATGAACAAAGCTCGTATCAATACTCTATTCTCAGGTTTGCACAATTTCCTCGAATTATGATTTTAAAATACTTTACTCGATCCCTAACACTTATGAAAGTCATTAGGATTTGTTTGCTAGTGCATTTAATCAATTAATATTAATTATTGGCTTTATAATCATTTATTCTAACATTACCATTATTTATCTATTAGACACAATTTCCATCGAATCACGTCAATCTATTTCAACAAGCATACAAAGCATTACAATTTATCAACCAATCAATCAATCATGAAATAATCATATGAGCATCTTAAACGAACCTAAACGGTCTTTAAATCCTCCATGAGTCTCATCATATTCGCAACATCATCATGCATCTCATAGATATCAAGTCTCATACTATAGGTCTCCAAATATGCATATGCATTGTCTACCTATTTTGCATATACTAACACGCAAAACAATCACATTTATGATGCTCATGAAGCAATAGGAGTTCGATGTACTAACCATAAGCCAAAGGGATAAATCCCCTTCCAAGCTCCTCCAATCATTACTTTAATTCCAATATTCGAGTCTATCAATTCCTCAGATAAAACAAATTTCACACTATTAGACTACTTTAGGAAATAAAACGCGTAAAAATAGCTTACTGGGTTTGAATCTAGCAAAATAGACTGTGTCAACGGAATTAGAACGTGGAGAAACTCTCGTGTAAGGTCCCCCAGAAAAAAGTCATCAACTCAGTCAACGCGGCTCGGCAAGACGGCTCTGCTCAGGGTCACAATGCGACTCGGCTTAAATGGCTCTAACCATCCAGAACGAAGCCGACTCGCGACCGGCAGCTCGTGTGTGCATGTGGCGGCCTCCAGCAGAGGGCGACGACCAAACTTCACTTACTAACTGTTCTCGAGTTGATAAACGTGATGGTGTCCTCCGTTTCTCGATTCGAGCACTCGAACTTCCTCAATTCAACAACCCAAATTTTGTTTTCTCTCACCCCCTCCAAAGGTGGCTCTGATGGCAATGCCGCTGGTATCGGTGAACTTGTCTCGATGAGATAAACACAATAACGGTATAGGTGTCAACAACAGACGAACAGATCTCGGTAGATCAGAGATAGAAGTTTTAAGAGGAAGAAAGAAAATGAGAGGAAAAGAAAGATGGAAAAGTACGAGAGAGAAACGGGTATAAAAATCTGATTTTTCCTCCATCCCTTTCTCACCACTTTAATTCAAATATCCTCTTTAAAACATCACGGTAAAATTTCATCTTAAGCTCCCAATCTCTCGTCCTTTCAAAAAATGATCATCACTCCTCTTTAAATTAAATCTTTAAATTTAAAATACCAAACCCGTATTTTAGATTCGAACCCAACTCAATTTCCAGGTTGTTACAAAAATTCTTGCACTTGGTTTTAGAATTTTTTTGCAGACAAAGACTCTATGTATTCAATCGAGATTTTGTGTTGAAGTTTGATTTTGGGGTTTGAGTGTTTTTAATGAGATTAAGGGATTATATTCAAATTTTGGGGTTTTTTTCTAACCGTTGCTTTTAGTAAATATTTTAAGGGTAAACTACCTAGGTGACCACCCATCTATTGGGTCTGACCTATTTTGATCACCGAATTACAAAAATTTAAAATTTGACCACCCAACTATTTAATTGGACCTATTTTGACCACCAGTCGTTAAAATCTAACGAAGGGGTGACGTGGTTGTTAATGAAAATTTGTATAACTACACATTTGGTCCCTGTTAGTTACCTATTCTATCAATGTGATCCTAATTTTAATTTAATTAAATAAATTGATCATTCAATTAGGTGCCGACACGTGTCATTACCTTATTGGAGAAATTTAATTATTTATTTTTATTTAATAATTTCATTTTCCCTGATTGGAGGAGGAAAATAAAATAAAGATATCTTTTAGTTTGGGTGGGAATCAAACCAAGGTCTTTCTGGAGTAAATGGTGCAAGTTTACCACTGAATCAAATGATCACTTATGATCTAAAATACACAATAAAATATAAGTATAATGTTTAAAATAGCCCCCCAACGTTTGACATTTTGGTCACTTTAACACCTATTCTTTTTTGGTGCAAACAGATCTTTAACGTTTCATTTTCATTCAAAATTCACCCTCGTTGGATGGAAACCGTCCGTCAACTAACGGTCAATGCCATTTACTGACGTGTCATGTCTGTATGGCATGACTTGCTGACGTGGCGATGCCACGTGTATAGAGATGCTGACGTGGCACATTGCTGATGTGGCATTGCAAATTTTTTCAAAAAAAATAATTGTTTTTTATTTTAATTTTTAACCTATCAAATGATGCCACATGGTACCATCTGATTGGTTTAAAGAAAAAAAAGATAAAACAAACAATTGTTGAAGCTTGGAATCAAACTCGGGCTTGCTAAATTAAAGAAATAATGCCTAGCCAGCAGGCTAAGCCACTTATTTGTTGACTTTTAACAAAATATTGTATTTATCACATAACCGCAAAGCTTTGTTCACTTGCTTAATTATCCTTTTTCCCACTTTTAATGCCGCCTCCATGTCGTTGTTTCAGAGGAGCAAGGGTGGCTTAATTCTACCCCATTCCCCCCTTGTTTGCCACATCGGTAAGTCCAGCATCGGCATACCGAAGCATTGCATCAACAACATTGTTTCGATCAATTCTACCTCATCCCCCACTTGTTTGCCACATCCCATTCACAACTTTACTTATTTCCAACGAATCATTCACATTCTTAACTATGCTCCTTCTGTTATCTTCAGTAATGACACACCGAACTTGGTTTGGGTTCAACTTTCTTAATGGATTATACCCAGTTTTTGCTTCCCATTTAACTGAACTTTATAAGGTTTATACCCTATGGTGCATCTGGCCCACTAAAATCGTCATAAATCTCGACAAACAACCACCCTTGCTACTCCCAAACAACGACATAGAGGCGGCATTGAAAGTGGGAAAAAGGGCAATTAAGCCGGTGAACGAAGCTTTAAGGTTATGTGATAAATAGAGTAATTGGTTAAAAGTTAATAAGTAAGTGATTTAGCCTGGTGGTCAGGCATTTTGCTTTCAAACCACAAGTCTGGGTTCGATTCCCAGCTTCAACAATAATAATGATTTTCTTTTTGAAAAAAAATTGCGATGCTATGACGCAAAGGGTATTGACTGTTTGTTGACTGACAATTTTTATCTAATTAGGGTAAATTTTGAACGAAAATAAAACGTTAGGATTTGTTTGCACAAAAAAATATTAAAATAACTAAAAAATCAAACATTGAAGGCTATTTTTAACTTTATTCTTAAAATATATGTTTTAGTTTGTTGTTAATGCAAGTTCAGTAACTAGACCACTCGCATCACGGGTGATACCATCCCAAGAACAGCAGTCGATCTTCGACCTGATAGCAATCTCTCCAGTGAAAGACGACCTGGAGAAGCGGTCAGGGTGTAAGCCATTGGAGATGCATCACCCTTACTTTCAGAAATATCAGAATGTGCAGATTCTCCAAAATTAATTCTAGGACTTTCTCGGGGAACCCAATCACGAATATGAGAACTTATAATCCATTCAATCATTTAGGCAATTGTTGGAACATCTTGATCAGTTAAGTCCAACTCCTCAACCATTTCACTAGCAACAGCAAATGTTGTATCAGCTTCAATATCAAATGGGAAGCGGATGTTGAGGATATGACCTAGGATCATGTCGGATTTTCAATAAGAAAAACAATTACGAAAGGAGAAAACCTTGAAGAGAAAAACAAACAAAGGAGGGAGAGACCTGTTGAATCTGCTATCCTTAGTTTCAGAAATATCGTGTTTAAGGTCTTTCGTATGACCTTGCGAATGGTATAACCTGTGATACGTGGCCGAGTTATTGAACTTGCATTAACAACAAACTAAAAGATATATTACATTATATAATTTTTATCACAAAAGATCACTTGGTTCTGTAGCGATGTCTCTTTTTCTTCTTATCGCTAAAATAAAAATGAGGCGGTTTTTCGAAGGGTGTTTTGAAAGGGTGTTTTTTGAGAGGTGTTTGTGATTCTTTTGGATATAAAATATTTATTCCGTGGGGGTTTTAAAGAAACCGCATTTTTGAAAATTGGAGTCGCCACCGGCCACTTAGGTAGGTCGGACACCATAAAACCAGAGATTCAAAAAGACAGGGTTCGGGAGTCGGTTACGGATGGGGAAGGATTAGCACCCCCACACCGCCCAAAAATTGGTACTTTAATAATTACCGCTTTATTAATATTGGATTTTCCGGATTAAAGTGACGATTATTTTAAAATTCGGTCATAATTGCGAATATATTTTAAGGGTCCCGTTACCCGAGAATAAACGCCCAACCACTATCACTACGCTTGATACTGGCCCCGTTTACGCTCGGATAAAAGGACACCGCATTAACAAGTTATAAATCATATGCAATCTTAATGGCAAAAATATAAAATATGGCAAAATGTTTAAATGTAATAAATATTGACATAACAGAATATTAATCTAACATAAATGATATTCTAGACTAAAACATGCATATATACATATTATTCTAAATAATAGATAATAACAACTTTAACAAAACAGAATAACAAGGTAGGAATAATTAAGTATATAGACGAACAAATATTAAAAAGACATACATGCTATTAATAAAACACATTTCAACATATATGAACAATATATCATACGTAAAAGAAGACACACTAACACGTAACCTAAAAGCCAAGAAAACATACAATACATACAAAAATACAATAACATGCTGTTTTACGAGTCAAAAAGAACATAACATACTTTAATACGAATAACTAGATAAAAAACATGACTAACATAAGCTTAACACATATATATCTATAAATATAAAATACGAGTCATATGTGAGGGACATAAAATAAAACAATAGAATAACAGCATATACGATTATAATACGAACATGAATATTTACAAAGAATACAGGACTGAAATGAAAGAAAAATAAAAGTCAGTGGCAGAAATTAAAGAACAATAATATGTAATTTAGGGACGAAATTGCGAAACAAACAAAACCTAAAAGGACCCGAACTGTAATTAGACCAAGGGGCAGACCCAAAACGAAAAGTTCAAAAACGCGGGATGACTAAAGGCGTAATTTTACCATTTAAAATCTGAATCGGTGTAATTTAGGGACTCGATTACAAGATTTTGAAATATCAGGAGGACTGGGATTGTAATTATACCATGCGGCAAGACAAAAATGAAAATATTGAAAACGCGGGATGGTTGAGTGTGTAATTTACCCATTTAGCAAAATAATAATAACTATAAAAGCTCCCCTTTAAGTCCGAAATCAAAATTTTGGCCATTTGTTTCATTTTCTGATTTTTCACAAGAATGTGTTCTTCGTTTTCTCTCGACTGTTCTTCTAAAACCCAGAATCCGGCGGTCGGCCGTCGTGTTCTCCGCCGCCGGCCGCCGCTAACCGACGCCGGCGAACCTCCAAAATACACCAAAACAACCCCCTTTTCGTCCTCAATACGAATCCTAGGTTGGATTCAGAGGATATACCTCTATTCGCCCTAGATCTAGGAAATACGAACCAAAAAAATATTTTTTTTTAGACCAAAACAAAACTGCAAAGGGTCGTCTCCTCCCTTTAGTTCACCAGATCTGGCTTGTAGAAGCCGAAAGGCTTATCACTGAGGAAGGGAAGACCCACCAACGACGCTGGTAAGACTATTCTCCTCTTTTATTTCTGTTTTTTTTTTGTACATGCATGTAAAGAAAACAAGTAAGAAAAAGAGACAAAAAATTTACCACTGGACTGTCTTTTGATTATCTTGGATGTTTACAACTTTTAGATTTTTTTTTTGTATTACAAGATCTCCGTTCTCCCTTTTTTGTTACTACTCTCGTTCTTATCCCCCTTCCTCCTCTTTTGTTACAAAAGCCCCGTTTCATATATATTATTCTCTGTTTGTTGCAAGTTGCATCTTCTTTTTCAGATCTGAACTGACACTTTTGCTTGTTGTCTTGGGCATATTCTGAACACGGGATCAATATCGGGCGCGGTGGCGGTATGGATATTCTCGCCAATGGCCAGAGACATTTCGGCCGTTAGATCGATCCGATCTAACGGTCGAGATGGCTTGAAGAACGATCGGCCCGATGAAGCCTCGATTTGATGAGACGGCTCCGGATCTTGACACGTGGAGCTCCGCAATGAGGAGTCGAACGCGTGGATCTTACGCGCGCGTGGGATATTAAAGCGTCGCGCGTGGACCACACGCGCGCGGGCACTCAACGGTCCATACGTGTGGAACACGCGCTGGCGATATTTTTGACTTCTGGTTGCATCGTGGCCGTTGGATCGATCTTGATCCAACGCCCACGCTACCGCACATTGTAATTAGATAAGATTCAGATTTGGGCCAACCGGGCCTTGTAATTGGATTTGTAATTGGACTGTAAATTTTTATTTGGGTTTAATATATTTAATTTTTTTATTTTACCAGCCCAATAATATTAATAATAATATAAGTATAACAGCAATATATATATATACGAAAATGTATACTTATTATACAATCATTAATTAATATAATATTCTAGCATACGTACGTATAATCATACATATAATTAACATAACATCTATATATATTAATTATATACGCTCATACTCTAAATACACACGCGACACACATACACCCTTAATATGTATACATACATAGCTTATAATATACATGCATACCCTTTATATATATTAGTAAAACTCATGCCAACAATAAATATAATAAACATACATGCAACACTAATATGTATTTACAGATAAAAAATGAGTGATTACAGGTTCAGTGGTAAACATGATCATTTACTCTAAAAAAACTTGGGTTTGATTCCCACCCAAGCTAAATTCCTCCAACAAGATAATGACATGTATTGGCACCTAAATGAATGATTAATTTATTTTAATTAAATTAAAATTAGGATCAAATTGATAGTACATGTAAACTATCTGGGACCAAATATGTAGTTATATAAATTTCCATTAAGAGTCACGCCACTCTTTCGTTAGATTTTAATAGTTAAATGATTGAATTTTGAATTTTTATTGTTTAGTGGTCAAAATAGGTCAGACCTAATAGTTGGGTGGTCACCCAGGTATTTTACCCATATTTTAAATATTTTGTTTTTTTAATTGCCAAGTCATCATCAATTGGCTGACGTGGACATAGCTGGCATCTATAGTTGCAGAAGACTAATGGTTCCGTTAGTCAAAACGGTCAATGGTATAAGATGATGCAATTAAAAAACTTTGAGGGCTGAATTGATACGAAAATATCATTAGGGCTGAATTGATAAATCGAGTCTACTACAAGGGCAAAAGTGACCCTTTAGCCTTAAAAATTCAATTCTTTTTTTAACATTTTATAGCTTGAGTTAGTTATTAACTGTTTAAGCGGGTAGATGCTAAGGTGCGACACCTTAGGTTGCGGCTAAAATGCAGCCCTACACAATTTATGTAAGACTGTGTAATGATTTATGTAGAAGTGAAATTCTGTGTAACTACATAAATTCGTAGCAATTGAGTAAGAATCTTGGTAGATTTTACCTTAGGTAAGAATTTGTGTAGTTACACAAATCCATATATTATAACCTAAGTTCTTACTGTTTTGGTAAGAATTTGTGTAGATTGTAAGAATATGTGTAGGGCTGCCTCATTTCAGTTGCACCCTAAGGGTGCCTCACGGCAAAATTCTCGTTTAAGCGCCACAATCCTAAAACGTTTTCTCTTTGAGCATTCGAACTTTTTTTTTATTTTTCTTGACCGACGGTAACATTAGTTATAGTACTGATTGTCGATTGTCAGTAATTTTTCTTTAGTTTTTATTGAAAATAACTCTGTTTTCATGACAAGTTTTCTTTTGTCTTGTGTCATGTTTTCCTCTATTTTTAGCACGTTTTATATTTTTTTAGTTGTTTTATCTGGTTTTTTCTTTTAATTTTTTCTTAGGTTTAGATTTGACGTCGCTTCGACAAACCAATATGACGCTTATTTGGTTATCTTAATGATCTTTTCTGCTTTGGACGCTCGAGTTGTATTTGGATGAGCTCACAATCACTGTTTCTTATTCACGATTGAAATGTGGTATTGATTGTTTTATCAATGTGCCTCATCGTTATGTTAGTGTTGATAATTTTTTATCTTTCATCGTCGATTAATGTTGTTGTTTCAGTCTTTTAGTTGAATTTTTACTCTTTTCCTTGTATGGTCTATTATGATCTTAAGAGGCTAGTTTATTATTTTAGTGGTTATAGAAAAATATATGTATTATATGTTTAATTTATATTTTTATAGTTGTGAACTCTTATTGTAATTTTAAATATTTCATCACTTTAATGAAACTAACAATTTCTATTAAAAAAATTATTTTTTTAATGGTGAGACTCATGGGTGATTTAACCCAAAAAAATCATGAAAATCTATTTGTCACAAATTAACAATTTCTAAAGGTGAAATCGTTTTGTAAATAATCTAACAAGTTAAATTCAGACAAAAAAAACTCTAAATATAGTTGAAATCATGACCGACTACCCTATGGTTTCCTACCGTTGAGACTGTTCCAGTATCATTTCATAGATAGATAGTTTGATAAGAAAGATACAAGTTGTATATCTGTATTTCAAAACTTTAAAGCAGTGGCCTATTAGCTCAACTAGTTAGAGCGTCGTACTAATAATGTGAAGGTTGCAGGTTTGAGACCTGCATGGGCCATTTTTTTTATAATATGCTTTTACTACCTAAAGATGAAGCGGTGCCTTTTTGTTCCACTTAGGCAAGGGCCAGCCTTGATCTTTTTTTTAACCTGAACGATGTCGTTTGTGCAGGAACCGTTTTTAAGGCCAGCCTCAAGCAATTCCGGTTCCTATTTAATTTCAATATTCCATTTTCATCTAGTTTTATTATTTACTCTTTTGGAATATGACATTTGTTCTTTTCAGATCCAAAACTAAAATTACAGATTTGATTCATTAGATTTTGTTAATGTTTCGTTCCAATTCAAATATCAATCAATATTATCTAAATTGTGATAAAATTCATTAAATCCTATTACTATCGATGATTTTTAAATTTTATGAACTAAACATACTTCAATTTAAATTACATTTTTAATGTCATTTCACTTAAGGAGACCTCCTAGTAACTTTTAGGAGATACAAAATACTCATAGGAATAACAATAGAATGAAATGAATCAAACTTTTAAGCATCTTAATTTCATCCAATACGAAAATTAAAAGTCTCTACTCAACCTTGACTTTTAGAGATTTTCATCTACTCCGAAAATGGTCTTGAATTTTAGAATATAAACTCGTTCCAATCGGATATTCTCAACAACCAATTTTTTCTCCATATTTTAACACGTTTTTCACTTTACTAACCAAACATAGTCGTGCAAAAAAGAAAAAAAAAACAAATGGAAAAGCATGAAAAATAACAAAAGGATAGATTTTTAATTTTTTAAACATCCATTCAAATGAAACAACATAGAACAAAAAATAATACAACATGCAAATCTAAAACTCAAATTTAATAGATAAAAAACATGCACATCTAAAACTCAAATTTAATATATAAAAAAGCATGCAAATTTGAAATTCAAAATTGAGAATATTCAAAGAAAAAAAATACAAATAGCAAAAAATGTGGGAAAATGAAAATAAAAAATAATAACAATTAGGAAAAAAATGATAATTTTAATATCTAAATCAGAGAATATACAAAGAGAGAGATGAAAACAAAAGTGGAGAGAAGGAGAATAACAAAAATGGAGAAATGAAAGGAGAAGAAAAATGAAATAGATGATAAGAAAGAAAATCTATTATATAAGAAAAAGATAATTGATATACATGTTAGGTAAACTTTAGTTTTATATAAGTCTTTTAATTTTAAGGGGTTTAGTTTAGGGTCTAAAGTTTAGGAATTTAGGGTACATAATTTATGGTTATTGTTTATAATTTAAGGTTTAAGAATTTAAGATTTGTATTCGATAGTGTAAATATGCAGTTTGTATAAAATAATTTTTATACAGCTTATAATATATAATGACAAATTTTTAATTAAATTCGGGTCGAGTTAGATTAAAAATTTTAACCCTAAATTTAACTCTCACCTTGAATTTTATTTTTTAAAAAATATTATGAACCCGAATTTAAAAGAACTCACTCCTATTTGATTCGATCGATATTTATTAAATCCGAATAATTTCACCATCTCTAGATATGCGATTGTGCCCTACACATAAAATACTTAAGCCCTATTTGGTAAACAACTTTTGCGACAAAATTAGATATTTGAATCATTTTTAGAGGTTTGACTAGTCAAATTCGTTCAGTTGGATGTTTGGTAAATAAAGGATTGTAATAGCGGATTAGGGCGAAACTTCTTGTATTTAAAAAGCTGCCTTTAGAAGCTTTTTAAGTTAGAAGATTGAATATAAAATTTATAAAGACTATTTTATCCTTGATAATTACAAAAGATTTATATAAATAACCTAAAATTGAATAAATAATAAAATTAAAAAATAACCAAGAAATTAATATATAAATTTAATAATTAATAAAATTAAATTAAAAATGTAATTCTACAAATAAAAAATTGAACAATACATTTAAATTTAACAGTCAATAAAATTATATTAAAAATTATAATTTAATAAATAATATATATATATATCTTCAAATAATGTTATATTAAAAAATATTTTTTATAATATAATTAATATGAATAAATTCAATATTTTTTATCATAATAGATAGATAGATAGATAAATAGATAGATAGATAGATAGATAAATACAAAATATTGATAACTGATAAATTATTAAAACAAGTATTGTATATAATTATGCCCTTATATGTTATTTTGTTTGTTCAAATAATCAAACAACCATAAACTATCAGTTAATTTTATCAAATATTTTTATACAATCAGCTAATACAATCTACTAGTCAATTTAACTAATTCAATCTGTTATCAAATAATGCAATATGTTATCAGCTGATATAGAGTTTAAAAAAACAAAGTAAATATAAAACAAGTAGAGGAATATAAACCCCAAATTATCTTTTCGTATACCACAGACTGTGGTCAATTTTATATAGTAAATCATAGAGTAAAGTATATCAAAGTTACTAAACTATGTAAAAAATATTTTTTTGGTTAATGAAGTTTCAAAACTTATAAATAATTTTTAAAATTTTAATTTATTTATGATATCATTAACATTTTTAAAATGTTATAAAATTGTCAGTTAAACTTATTAAATTATTATAAAATGGTCCTTAAATTTATAAAAAAATAGAACTAATAATATTTATTTTATATCCAAATTAAAAGTTAAATGATTACTTTATAACTTTCAAAATTTAATTAAAAATATTGTTTTTACATAATTTAGTGATCTGTAAGTGTACTTTGCCCTAGTGTTAATGTAATATATAGCTTCTGTCAGCTGCCCTCACTTAATCGAAAACGTGAAACATTTTTACTGATTCAATCCAAGTAAAACTATTAATTTCATGCCAATTTATCATGCTTACGAGCATTTAATAACACATCATATGTATTATTTAATCAACACTTTGCTGCATTTCAGCAAAATTAAATTGGATTTGTTTTGACTCTGAAATTCGACCGTTACTCAACAATGTTGCTAATTTCTCAAAGTTCCAAACTTAGATAAACTTTAAATCAAATTTATTAGTTATTGATAAGAAAATTAGTTATGTTATCATTAATAGTAAGTTGTGCTGAAGGAATATTATTGCTAATGAAGGTTAAAGTCTTTATTTTATGCTTCAAAATCTGAATTGATGTTTATTTTGCTTGGGGTTCAAGATTCACTATCTGTTATAATTAGTTGCCTAACTTCATTATTAATTTTCCTTTCTAACTAAGATCAACAACAGTCATAAATCATGCTGCTGAAAGTACACCTTTACTGGGAGATTATAGTATTGACTGTTTGGGGTTTGCTAGACTTGAGATTATATGTGATATTCTCACTTTCTTTCGACTCTCTTTATTCGAACCACGTTGAATCTCGGAATCAGTTATTCTCACATTCTAGAACATACGAAACAAACAAAAAACAAACTCCTGTAATTAGGACCAGAATTGGTCTGTTTTCTGATGTGAAGCAGCTAACAAGAGGTAAATGTTTCGACAGTGAAAGATCAAAGGTTGGACCATTTTTAAAAAAAAATTAATTTAATTTGCATTCACTGCATGATTGATATAAAGTGTTTCTTAAGATAATGTTATTGTCCGAAAAGAGCAACAAGACATCACCACCAGTTATATGGCCCTTGTTAGATTGACTGTCCCTTTCCCATGTACGAGATTGACTTTGAGTAACTCCCATTTTTTATATTTCTTACCCACGAATGAATGAACTTGTTTCGTTCGAGAATTTAATCTAGTTTGATTCATAAAGTCACTCGTAGTCCCTTTTGGGATGAGCGAGCATGTGTGTGCGTACCGGCATGGAGCAAAGGAAAATGTGAAGTCAAGTGGTGGGGTGGAGTGGGGAAGAGTTTCAATAAATGCCTTTTGAGACTTGAAAATCAAGCAATTGAGAAAATGTAATTTGAAGGGTACTAAGATTGTTTAAGCCAACTAATTAATGGATTCCATTTACTGGAAGTCACCTAAATTTAAAGCGAAAGGCAAAAAAGGTAGATAAAGCTGTTATAAAATCGATTTCGATTGCTTTTTGTCGTTTCGACGGTGATAAACAAACAATTTCGAGTGTTGGAGATGCATGGCACAGTCTTAAAAGAGAAAGGTTTGGATATATTGCAGATAGCTAAAGAATGCTTCGAAATCGAAAGCCACATCGGATGAATAAGAAATGTACCTTTGATCTTTTATGAACAATCGTTTTACATTACAGAATTTGCGACATTCCAATACACAAATATGGCCATATGCAGCCAGGCAAAAAGAAGAGTAGAAGGCCACTAAAACAAGCCTTATTCTGCAGTTCTACCCCCCCCCCACACACACACACAAACAACAAATGGAAAAGGCTAACAATATGATTCTTTTGCTCACAAATAGTCCAAAACCAGAGGTGATCAATTTTGTGTATCAGACTTATAAACACGGGAATTTAAGTGAAAGAAAAGCTACGGTACACACCGTATACGAAATGGTACTTTCATAAAATACAAAGCTAAATATGTCCATAAGCTGTTCTAAGTCTCTGGATATCCTTACCGGACATTTCTGAATTTTGTAAACCCTCTTGTTGCTGTTGCTGCTGCTGATAATGAGGCCACATGCTGTTCGATAAACTATTATCTGTCGAGCAACGTGTTTCTGATTTTATCTCCATATTGTATAAGCCGGATTGTGGAGTTTGTGCCATTAAAAATGAGTTATTGTGATATTCTGGCCACTTCATTTCTTCAGCTTGGCCTTCCATTACATCGACTGGAGCTGCTTCTTTCTCTGACGTGCTACAATCCGCCATTCCCCAAGTGAAATTGTTATTTACGGTGAACGAAGCCATCGAAGGATTGAAATCCATAGGGGAAGACATGAACGATGAGCTTGTCAATGGTGGGAGAAGGGCCGACATGGAACTCGAAGAAAACTCGGAATTGATATCGAAAGCTTTGCTGGTTTGGCTGAACCAGGGAGAAGGGTTTAAAGAAGACGAGAGCTTCGCATTGGACGATGATGCATAGTTCAATTGCTGAATCGGGAAATGTCCCACCAAATCAGAAGGCTGGCTGTCGGTGCTGGTGCTGGCGAATCTGTCGAGAAACAAGTCTTTGCTGGGAGTAGATGCCATCAAATTGTTGCTACTGTTGATCGTCATGGAGCTGGAACAGCCTTCCATTTCCAACGGATAAACAAGTGTTTGTTCATATAAAGCTGCTCCGAGTTTGGGGTTGTCAGTATTGAGGTTCAACTCACTAGATCCCCCTGAAGCCATTTCCAGGCTATTAGTGTGTTGACTCTTGTTGTCTTCTCCATTTTCAACCTCCGACAGAGGTTTGTGAGTGACAGGGTCAATGCCTCTCTGCCTAAGCTTCTTCTTTAAGCAAGAGTTCCATAGATTCTTAATTTCATTGTCGGTTCTCCCCGGTAATTGAGCGGCGATTTGGGACCACCTGCGGATCCAACCAACATAACACAAAGAACGTTTACAGGTTCTGTATAAAGTTTCCAAAAAGAAAAAGGGTTATGATTTATGAGAGAGAAAGAAAGAAAGAATACCGATTTCCCAAAACTGCATGAAGTTCGATTATGAGATTCTCTTCTTCTTGAGAGAATGTGCCTCTCTTTAAATCTGGCCTTAAGTAATTAATCCACCTCAATCTGCAACTCTTTCCACACCTCTGAAGCCCTGCTAATTCATTAAAGAAGAAACAAACGTGAAAAAAGGGAAAAGAAGAAGAAGTTGAATTGTTGGTTTTAAGATGAATTACCAGCTTGTTTAGGGACAGACCTCCAGCAACCATGGCCGAACTTGGTAATATGCCTCAAGAGCTTCTCATCTTCTTCGGGAGACCAAAGACCTTTCCTTAGCTTCTGCTTGTAACAGCAAGAGTGCCTCCCCATTTTGACACCAGACCAACTTATAAAGAGCAACTCCTGAAAAGAGTGTTTTTGGAATGCTTTGGTGATTGGTAAGGAAGAAGGAGAGGATTTGAACTTATAAAGAGAGACTACTTTTATAATTACGGCGTCCAAGTACTTAACATATAAAGTTTAAGTACTCGAAATTTGAACTTGTCTCCGTAACCTATTCGTATGCTATTATTAGATTTGATACTATTTAATTACGAACAGTTTCTAAAAATATAAATATTTTAACCAATAAATAGGGAAAATAATAAAGTCATAAAAATAATATTTCTTTTTTTTTCTTTATCTCTCTTTATTTATTTTATGATTCAGATCGTTATATTATGTGTAACTCTCTATTTTAAACTTATAAATGAATTAAGTGAATATGTCACAACCATTATGGTCCGTCGTCTCTACATTTCTTTTAAACTCAAAGGGAACTGGGTGGGCTCCTTTTCTCTACTGTATGAGCTTTTCGGGAATCATGATAGCTTTGAAAAGGTTTTATTATTACGTGGAAAGAATCAAATTATTTTCTGGGAATTAAGAACGTCTTTCCCGATTGTGATGAATCCCACTCGAAGTTGTAAACTACCTTACTCAACAAATAATTACCAGTTCGGGATTTTCCCAGGCTTAAAATTCACATTTCTTACCCTTTTCTCCCTCTCATTACTTGACGATGGGAATTGCATTCTTTGACACGGAAATGACCATTTTTCACAAAGTTTCGAAAGCTGATGTCTTCATGTATTTACGGTGCCTTGAAGGTGACGACGTAGTTTGTATTTATTTATCTTATCAATCAACACATGCCTCTGAAATCTCTTGTTTCATACTTTTTGTAACTTGGCAAAGAAGTCCCAAGCCCTAAATTTTATTACAAATTCTGAACTGTAATTATACTCTTTTGACAAACATTGTCACATTGGTAAAAACAACCACATTTGGACCAAACCACTATTGTCCAGCCACCCCCACCATTTTTGTACAAATTTCTTACCTTTCACTCGTCACTATTTAGATGACAGATTTTGCTGCCCTAGTTTCTCTGTTCATGTCCTGATGTGACTTGACCCAACTTACGAGGTATGGATCGTTTAGTAATAATATAGACTTAACTATAAAATAAGTGTTTAAATTATATTTTTTTACAATAAATGCCTAAAGTATTTTTCAGCTGAAATAAGTGTTTAAAGTTTCAGTTTTAACTTGTTTTAAAGTCAACTGAAGCACTTACTTTGACACTTATTTCAACTAAAAATAAAACTTTAAGCATCTATTTCAGCAAAAAATAGAATTTTAAGCCTCTATTTTAACCAAAAAAATATTTTACGCACTTATTGAAAAAAGATATAGTTTGAACACTTATTTTATAGTTAAGCATAATCATATAAGTCGAAAATGTTGTCTTTAGATTTTCATAAGCCTAATAACACACTACGAGGACCAAAGAAATTGTCAATATCAGAGTACTCGTGAATCAAATTCCTGCAGCAAGGTTGGACATTTTCAAGATTCATAGTCTTTAGCAGATAAACAATACTGGGATTTTAACGTGGTTTTCTTTAATAAATGCTGCATTAAACCCTGTACAGGCCAAACTCTATACAAAACTTGAATCTGATAACCGAATTATGTTTAAAAAAACAACCCAAAAAAGAAAAGAAAGGTATGCACAATTTGGATATAGGGTATTAAACTAATATGAGGTCAGTTTCTGCAGGAAGACATTATTTAAATGCGAATATAAAAAAGGTGCACATAAAAATAAATTTAACAAAAAAATAAAGGTTAGGGTTTCGAGATCAATTTTATATTAATCTTAATCATTAGAAGTTTACAGCAGCAATGCATGACAGACCAAATAATTCCATGAAACTCAATATTTTAATTAGTCTGGACCATCTTTTGCTCAAATTTTATTAGTCCATAATCCTTTATTTTCTTGCGGTCTTTTCTTTAGCCTGCCACGACAAAAACGAAATTAAATTTCTAAGAGATAATCAAGATCATGAACAGATAGCTAATAGATTAAACTATATAATTTTCTAGCCCTCTCCCTTCAATTTTTAAATAATTTAACAACGCTTATGAGTTGAAAGATAACAAGAAGTTTCATAAATTATTCCAAATCATTAGCTGTCCCGGGCATGGCCCGCCGTTCAAGTGTGAAACCCATTTGGAATCTTTTATAAAAAAGATTACAGTACCTTAACATCAATAATACAATGGACCAGTTTATAAATAATCGAATTGACAAATTTTTTGGAAATTAAATATATATCCCTCAATATTCAACTTTTATCCGAATTACATCAAAACGTTGACGTGTAACATGGTCAATTTACAAATTGCTAGCCAAAGTTCTCGCTCGTAGACTCAGCAGAGTCTCGGAGGAAATCATTGGGGAAACGCAATTTGCTTTCAGTCCCGGCAAACAAATTTTGGACTGCTCTCTGATTTCCAACGAGATCATTGATTACACTAAAAGGATAGGCTTATTAGGGGTAATTTTTAAAGTCGGTTTTCGCAAAGCTTACGACACGGTAGGCTGGAACTTCCTGTTTTTCATTATGGAAAAAATGGGGTTCAACAACACATGGTGCCATTGGATAAGAATGTGTATTTCTTCAGCCTTTGTATCAGTGTTGGTAAACGGCTCCCCTATCAACTCGTTCAAAATTAGCCGAGGCCTAAGACAAGGGTGTCCCCTATCTCCCTTACTGTTCAACATTATCGCCGAGGCTTTAAACTCGTTACTTCACAAAGCTGTCTCGATGGGGCTGTTCAGCGGAATTAGCATCAGAAGTAATCTAGTTGAAATATCTCATCTCCAGTTCGCAGATGATCTTATATTATTCTGTGGTGCTAGCGAGATGGGACTAAAAAATGTTACAAGGTTGCTGAGAGGATTCGAGTTAGCTTCAGGGCTAAACTAAATCTTAAAAAGTCCAGGCTGCTTGGTATTAATATCGAGGACTCTACTGTCGATGCTTGGGATTCGATCATTCACTGTAAAAGCGAGAAATTTCCCAACACATACTTAGGCTTACCGCTGGGTCAACCAAAGAATTCTAGCCAAATCTATGACCCCATCATCGAGAAGATAAAGGCTAAATTGTCTAGTTGGAAAGCAAAGCTGCTGTCATTCGGGGGCCGAATAACTCTCATCAAATTGGTATTATCCAATTTACCTATTTACTTTATTTCCCTATTCTCTATGCCTAGCAAAATTTGCTCGTTGCTTTCGCATCTTATTGCTAGATTTCTTTAGGTAGCTACCGACAAGCGAGCTATTCACTGGGTGAGTTGGGAAACGATATGTCTACCTAAAGAATGCAGAGGGCTGGGATTACTGAATTTCAAGAGGAAAAATCAAGCGTTGCTACTCAAATGGATATGGCGTTACGGTTCGGAATCCGACAGTTTATGGCGCAAAGTGATCGAAGCCATATACGAAACTAATTCAAAGTCTATCCTGCCCTTCGATGCTAAATTATCCACTCAGTCTTGGGTATGGAAAAACATTTCAGGTATGTTGCTCTCCTTTGATAATTTGTTCATGGATAACATTCTGTTTCTCGTTGGTGATGGAATGAGGATCTAGTTTTGGTTAGACCATTGGATCGGTCAAGAACCGTTGATGAATTCATTTCCCCGGATCTACGCCTTATCTACGAGGAAAAATGGAGCAATAGCTGAGTTTGGATCTAATGTTAACGGAATTTGGCAGTGGAACATCCCCCTTCGTAGGAACTTATTTGATTGGGAAAAAGCTACATAGGATTCCTTCACCCAAACCATTGATAATTTTCGATCGAACCCTACTGTCACAGATAACTTTAGGTGGATTGCTTCCTCAAATAGAGTATACAGTGTTAAATCATACTGTGCATTAGGGGCTCGGAATGGCAGGGGAACAATAAAGTCTGGAAAATAGTCCGGTCCAACCTTGCCCCCCCCCCCCCCCAAAAGTGGAAGCATTCGTTTGGAAGGCTATGCACGGTCGCTTACCCACTATGGTTGAATTATCCAAAAGAGGTTGCTTGATCCAAAATTCCACACAATGCCCTCTATGCTCTCTTGATTCAGAAACAGTCAATCATGCTTTATGTCACTGTAAGGTGGTATGGACTGTTTGGCAAAAATGGTGTCGGTTGTGGTAGTATCATCTAGTGGTTCCAGAATCATTCAAAGAGCTAATCAACATTTGGTTTGAACATCAGCCTATCGGTATCCATGTGCAGATTTAGAGAATGAGCTTTTTCTGTATAGCCTGGTCTTACTGGCTTTTAAGGAATGATGTTGTGTTCAAAAAGACTAAGGTGGATCCTAATCATATTTTCGACCTATGTATCTTGTTTCTTAGCTGGTGGTGTCTCGCGAAGTGGCATGGTGCTGGCTTCTCAATTAATGACCTGATCGCTTCACTTGTCAATTTCGGCCTAGTGGTTCCTTGTAAAATTTAGACGCCCCAGAGCTGTTGGACTCCCCCTCCTCAAGGTTCTCTAAAATTCAATACTGATGGTGCTGTTCTTGGGAGCTACGGTCAAGCGGAAATTAGGGGGTGCCTGCGTGATGACAAAAACAAACGTCTTATCTCTTTCTCTAAAACAGCAGGTATTATAGACCCAACCTCATCTGAAATTTTGGCCATCATAGAGGCTTGTTCTCCTTTTAGCAAATCGAATTGGGCTAAGTCCTCAAAGCTCATTACCGAAAGCGATAGTCAAATTGTTGTCGACTGGTTATTGAATCCTCAGCTCTGTCCCAACGTTTTTAGAGGACTTGTTTCGTCATGTTTATCAACCTGTGGAGGATTCGACTGGTGCATCAATCATGTGCAAAGAGAATGCAACTCAGTAGCCGATAATTTACCAAAGAAAGGGATATTGCGCAAGAAAGACTTTTGCTATATCTATCCTTTGTAATGTTCTGTCATCCCTGTGCAGATATGCTTGCCAACAGGAGAACCTCTCGTGTGGATGAGATTCATTAACATTGCTTACGGTTAAAACCAATAGTGCGGCTCCTGCTGATGTTATTGGATGGTCATTTTAATCCGGTCATGTGAACTCAGTTTTAGAGGGAATAGCACATTATCTTATTGTTGATATAGAATCTGTGTAGCTGTGCTAACCTGAGGAAACTATCGTGTTCTAGTTTATGTTGTAGCATTTAGCGTAGCACTCTTTTTCCTCCACTTAAGTTTAGAGAGGTTTTTTAATGAGGCTCGCTCTAATGTTTACCCAAATTTGGATTGCGGAATATCAATAAATCCCTCATTTTCAAAAAAAAAAAAAAACATGGTCAATTTACACATTCCAAATGCCTAATTATTGCCTCTTGTCATCTTAGCGTAAAAATAAATTTCATCGGAACTTGGGGTGGGGACTAGGGGTGACAATTGGGTGGGGAATATCCGAAAATTGTGGCAATTCGAATCAACAGGATAAAAAAAATTGAAATCTTTACTTACGGGGATGAGGACGGGAAAGTTTTATCGTCGAAGCTCAAATGTGATGGAGACAGAGATTGCTATATCTAAACCGTGAGAATAATTAAACCGTAACCGTAAGGATTCGCGCGGATCCTTATATTTTGAATTGAATTGACCATTTATTTTGGTCAATAAAGTAGTAATTTTGTTTAATTTTTTTTGGGATGGAGACTCCCAAAAACCGTGAGGATCCGCGCGGGAAGGATATAGGGACGGAAAAATCTAAGCATTTAATGAGATTTCTCGAAACCGTAACCGCAAGTGTTGGAGACAGAGTGAGGAATGCAAAATCGTCCCCGCCCCACCCGATTCCCCCTAGTGGGGCCTCATCATTTTAAGGACAAAAATTTTCTACTCATTTTTGCTATCTCTTTCTGTGCCTCAACACTAAAAAATTAAATTATAAGTCATAATTTTAAATTTTAAATCCTAAATCTTAAACACTAAAAAATACATTTTACCTCAAATTCTCTAAACCCCAAATTCTAAACTCTAACCTTAAACCATAAACCTAACTTTTTAGTGTGAGAGCATAAATAGACGAAAAAAAATCAGAGAATTTCTATTCTCGTTTGAAAGGGTCCCATGCATGCAGAGAACTGAAGCTAGGATTCATGGCTGAAAAGGACATTGAAAGGATGATGAAGCTTCTGAAATGCATGGATGGCTCGAGTCAATTTGTGTGTGTATGCAAAATTGTCCAGAGAGGAATGGACCCATCAGATACTGAGCACTACACTACATCTTCATCTGTGCTATATACAAATAACAGATCTCTACGCCATCTTTCTCGGTCCCAAGTGTCTCCGAATTATGTAAGGGAGTCTAGAGATTTAAATTTTAGTTGTAGTCATATTTTCGATCATGTTGTGTTTATGGTGTTTGCAGACGTAACATACTTTATTATAGTCATTGTATGTATCGTAATTTTAATAACCGATGATATAGTAGATATATCGGTTGACAGTAACGCAGTTACGAGCAAATTACTTAATTTCAGACTTTAGGTCCGACGATATCTGTAATTCCAGCCAGCAGGTTATGGTGCTAAGTAATGTTCGTAGTCATACGTACTCCTTCACCGACAGAATCAAACTTTTCTTCCTTATTTTCCGAACTGTATTTCTTTACATTTTGCAAACGCAAAAATATCATTGAAACCCATTTTTAATGTTTAAAAAGATCTAAATCTTAAAATTATATAGTAGTAGATATTATTATATGAATATGCTTTTGAGCAAAGTTGAAATTTATTTTCCACCAGGTAATTGATTTGCTCTTTAGCAAAGCTGAGATTCTTTTTCCACCAAGTAATTGATTTGTTATAATTAAAATTTGTCTGCTTGTAGATTTCTTTGCACAATATAATTTTACATGTATGGAATACCTTGTATTTTCCTGTTACACCTGCATGCAAACCTCGTACTAATGAAATTATGTCTTTAAAAAGTAAAAAGTACTTAAATTTTTTTAATAATCAACTAAATTTCTGAATTTTTTACGTTCAATTAAATCACTAGTCTAATAAATTAAATTAATTAAGTTTTTTTGACCCATTTTGTGTATTAGTTTTTAACTTTCAACTACTCTCAAGTTCATATTCAAAATGTTATCAGCTAGTTCATGAAAGTTTATTACATGTTTGCCGTTTTATAATTTTGTGTTGTTTTACTTAATTTTATATTAGTGCTTCCAGACATTTTTCTTTTTCAGTCTCATGGTAATTTTATATATTTGATAGCCTAATTCAACAATTTTTTGCTTGTTTCTTTTTGAGACAGCAAAATTCGATCTCTATTATTCCATAATGAACATAATTATTAGATATTCATACAAATTGTATATTCAACATTACACAAAAATACCAAAGACAATGTTTCTTCCGACACTTATGGCAATTCCTTTTTATATGGGAAGATTCCTTGTATTATTATTATGATTATTTTCGTATTGTAGTAAATTTGTCCCAATTACATATCCACCAAGATCAAATTGTAAAATAATGAAAAATCCAAAAATCTCACCTTTTTAATTATATATATATGAAAAAATTTTGATACGCAGGCCGTGTAAACTTTAGTTTACACGTGCCTTTTAGTTTCAGGAGTTAGGGTTTAAGGTTTAGGTTGTAGGGTTTAGAATTTAAGGTTAGTGTTTAGAATTTAGTGCATAGAGTTTAATGTTTAGGGTTTAGTTTTTTAGGGTTAGAGTTAGAAATTTAGGATTTGAGTTTTTATCATGTAAATACACAAGTTTGTGTAAAATTAATTTTACACAGCCCGTGTATCAAAGTTTTACCCTATATATATAGGTCCATGCATCATCATTGAATCGTGAGCGTATCATATGCTGTTCCCTATGGTCAACTATTTTCTTTTACCGTTAAATATAAAAAACATCATTTTTTTTTATCAATAATAGGATGTATTCATTCATAATAATTTGTTCGAGTTTGTGATCCGAATATCGTATTGATTCGATTTGAATAGTTCATGGTACAACCTAATTATTGAAGAAATAAAATTGATAAATGCCTTGTCTCACACTTCAAATCTGTACAAGACTATACATCTACAATTATATTTTTATTAAAACTAAGAAGCTCAATTTGAGTAGTTTTTTTTGCGACACAATTTTCATTTACAATCAAGTATCTATCACTATAGATAGATACGAAGAATTAGGGTTAGAACATAATCAATTAACCCACAAATCATGTTTTTTACCGTTTAAAATTTCTCACGTAAAATTTTGATGTTTTTATTTTTTATTTTTGTGTGATAATATATTTATCATTATCATTCAATATAGATAACATAAACAAATAATAGAAGAACAACATAAGCGGGGTAAAAAACAAACAAAAGAGAGCATCGAACGCCGAAGGTGGCAGAGCACATGACCTTCAATCGGAATAACGAGGGAACTTCATCGTTGTAGTGATGGGCTCAATGTGGATTGTAAATGATAGGAAATCACTGTTTCCCGTCATATGTCGGGGTCTAAGCAAGGATGGAGTCAGGATTTGTAATTTGAAGACAAAACATGAATATTTAAAAGTGTGGTAATTTTTTTTAAAAAAATTATATAAAAGACAAGTAAAAAAATGGGGTGGGGGAATTGCCCTTCCCTTGTTGAAGCTAATAATCGCATATTATGAGATAGGAAGGATGAGAAAATTAAAACTTTATTATCATCATTATTGTTATTATTTAATAAATACAATATTTATTCCTATTTATAATAATAAAGAAACAACTAAAGAATTGATAACTAATTAACAACTCATCTTAACTACTTATTAAATTACAGGCTGTTAACACAGCTATACTCTATTAGCCCCCCTCAAGTTGGAGCATACAAGTTATGAGTGCCCAACTTGGATATAGCATTGAGAAATGGTGAAGGCTGCAAGGCTTTGGTGAAGCAGTCTGCCAATTGATGATTATGAAAACAAGCAACAATGTAATCAGTCCTAAGATCCCGGATGAGGTGGCAATTAATCTTAATATGTTTGGTCCTCTCGTGTCGAACTGGGTTTTTTGCAATTCTGAGTGCAGACAAGTTGCCACAATAAAGATTTGTAGGAGAAATAATATCAAGTTTTAAATCTGAAAGAAGATAGCTTAGCCATTGAATTTCACAAGTGACCGATGTTAGAGCCCTGTATAGCTGTACTCTGTTTCACTTGAAGACCTTAAAACGGTCTGTTGTTTCTTTGATTTCCAGGAAACCAAAGTTGTGCCAAGAAAAACACAAAAAATAGTAGTTGATTTCCTTGAATCAGGGCAAGAAGCCCAACCAGAGTCTGAAAAAAGGCATTAATTTTGATATCATTAGTAGCAGGAAAAAACAATCCTTGTCCAGGCAAGTGTCTTTAAGATATCTAAGAATCCTATGTGCAGCGACCATATAGATGTCAGTATGAGAAGAGAGAAACTAAAAAAGCTATTGAACAACAAAAGATATGTCTGGTTTTGTATTAGTGAGGTAAAGCAATTTGCTTATAAGCCTTATGTAAGAAGTTATATCAGATAAAGGTATTCCATCTTGTTTAGAAAACTTACTATTTGCAAGAATAAGAGTAAAGACAAGCTTTGAATTCAAAAAATCAGTCTCCTCTAGTAAATTTAAATTATATTTCCTTTAACACAAGTTTATGCCTTTACTAGATCGAGCTGCCTCAAGACCTAAAAAGAATTTCAAATCTCCTAGATCTTTGATTTTGAATGTATCATGTAAAAATTACTTTATGACGTTAATCTCACTCAAATTTGGACTAGCTAACACAATATCATTAACATAAACTGTCAGGGCAATAAACGTACTTCCTGAACCTTTAACAAAGAAAGAATTATCAGAGGAGGCTTGCTTAAAACCTTGGTTAACTAAAGTTAAAGTCAACCTTTCATTTCACTGTCGGCTGGCCTGCTTTAAGCCATACAGACTTTTTTAACTTACAAACTAAACCAGGTTCTTTAGTAATAAACTCAGGTGGAGGTTCCATGTAAACCTCTTCTTCAAAAAAAAACCATGCAAAAAAGCATTGTTTATGTCAAATTATTGCAATTTCCAATTTTTAGCTGTAGCAACAACCCTAAGAGTCCTAATGGTGGTTATTTTAGCAACATGACTAAAAGTATCTAAAAAATCTACACCAACCTTTGCTACAAGTCTAGCTTTTATCTTTCAAGGGTTCCATCAGACTTTAACTTGGTTTTATAGACCCACTTACAACCTATTGTTTATTTTTCAGGTGAAAGTTGAACTAATTCCCAAGTTTTATTATTTTCTAACGTTTTAATTTCCTCAGTCATAGCATTTTTACAACAGTCATGAAAAACAACTTGTTTATATGACTTAGGTTCAGACAATATAGAAGCATTATTAACATATTCAAGATGCTTAGAAGATAAACAATTGTAAGACAAAACCTGGGCAATGTTATGATGAGAAGTCCTTGATCATATTAGAGAAACCTGAAAGTCCTTGAACTGCTGAGATAGTTGAATGCTTTTGGAAGGTCTTGTTAAGGGTATAAGATCTAGTCGAACTATGTGTGTATCTAGTTGAAAACCTGTATTTCTCAATAAAATAAGATCGGGAATAGTTTCATTTTCAACATTAAAAGTTTCATTTTGTTGTGAATTTGAAGTCTGTTCTGATGAACAAATTTCATTCTCAGTAGTTTGTTCTGGTGAACAAATTTCATTTTCAACATGAAGTTGCTGTTGCATACAATCTTCCATCAGAATATTATTATCATATGTTGGTAAAACAATCTTATTAGAATTTGGAAATTTTATTTCTTGAAAAGGAAAGTGGTTTTCTAAAAAAACTACATCTCTTGAAACAAAAACTATTTTAGTGTTTATGTCAAATAACCTATACCCTTTAATGTATTTTGGATACCTAATAAAGACACATTTAGCAGCTCTAGGATGCATTTTTGTCTTAGGTCTAGGCAAAACGGAGGCATAAGCAAGGCAACCAAAAACCCTAAGATGAGCAGCCTTAGGCTGTAGGTTAAACAATACTTCAAAATGAGTTTTACTTCCTAAAATAGGAGTAGGTGTAATATTAATCAAATAAGCAGAGTGTAACACACAATCAATCCAAAAAGTCAAAGGTAGGTGTACTTGCAATCTTAAAGTTCTAGCAATAACAAGCAAATGTTGGTGTTTCCTTTCCACTGTGCTATTTTGTTGAGGGGTATGAATACATGAATTTTGATGGATTATGCCTTTTATTCTGAAAAAATCTAGCATCTCAAATTCTTTAGCATTATCAGTTCGAATACACTTAATTTTCTTAGAAAATTGTGTCTCTATTAACTGAGAAAACTAAACAATTAAGTCCATAACTTCATATTTAAACTTCATTGGATAAATCTAAACATATCTGCTCTTATCATCTACAATTGTTAAGAAATAAGAGTGACCATACATACCTTTAACAGGAAATGGACCCCACACATTCATATGAACAAGATCAAAAACAGAATCAATAATTGTATTACTAACAAGAAAAGGTAACCTTTTTGTTTAGCAAGATGACAAATTTCACAATCAGAAACAGAACTAGAAGGAATGTCTTTATTCAAATCAGAAAAACACTTTATCCTCTTTTGAGAGGGATGACCTAATCTAGCATGCCAAAATTAATAGAAATACAAATACAAATACAAATAGTGGATTTAGAATTCAAACAGAAGAGTGAAACATCTAACTGATACAACCCATTTATTTTCCTAGCTAAACCAATCATCTTTCATGTTGTTGTTTCCTGTATACAACAAAAACCAGAAGAAAAGAATAAGCAAGTGGAACTGTTCTTAGTTAACTGAGAATCAGAAATTAGGTTAAAACCTAAATTAGGTATGTGAAAACCATTGTGTAGAATTAACTAAGAAGTAATCTTTATAGTTCCTATATGAGTTACTTTTACCCATTCATTGTTAGGTAACTTAACAAACTTATCATGAACAACATAATATGTTTCAACAAGATGCAATGAATTACCTATATGATCTGTTGCACCAGAATCTAATATCTAGGTAGAATTTAAATTATTTGAATTAGAACAAGTGAAAATCATACCTGCATCCTCAACTGGAATATCAAAAGCAGATGAGAGAATGTTAATCTTGGAGTCTTAAGTAGAACTCTGAACATGAGCAACAAACAAATTCCTTTCTTGAAACATACTTATCAGGCTTTCATATTGATCTTTGGTGAACATAACAAGAGGATTTTTATCTTGAATTAAAGAATTATTACTAAGAGAGCCTTCACCACTATGAAATCCAACTTGATTAGCCCTATTATTCTGGTTTTTACTCTTATATTCCTATGAAAAACTATGTTTCCTGTAACACTTTTCAATCGTGTGCCCATACAAACTACAAAAAACACACAGAGGTCTCTTAGTGTTACTGGTATTAGCAAATATCCTATTGTTGGCAAAACTATTGTCTTGTCAAATACTTGGATCACTATAGCAGAATATCTATCGGCTAACAGAATATTGGACTTAGTTATAGCATTATTAAGAGACCTTTCATATTAAAAAACAATAGCAAAAACCTCGTTGGTGGAAGGAATCGGTTTCATCATTAAAAATTGAGACTTAGGAATAGAGAAACCCTCATTCAAACCCAAGAAAAATCAATGAAACGATTGCCAAATGAGAAGGAGAAAAGTGTATGACCATGTACGAGGGTAAGAGAGGGATGGAAAAGGGGCTAAGTGATACCTAATGATGTTGAGGCTGGAAAAAATATTATTACCTATACAAAAAATAACATCCCACTTTTTTAGTGTGGAGAATAAAATTTAATTTTTAAAATAATACAAGAAACCAAAAATCACGTGTGTCTCATATTTTTTAAAATTTTTAAATATCAATCAAGAACATATACACATTCTTATCATTTTAACACGAAAAATATTAACATTAAAAATTATATATATTTCATATTAATAAATTTAATATAACCAATTATTAGTTGATCTAGTGGGATGAGGCATTAGATTTTTTAAACAAAGTCAGGGTTCGTGTAACACTCTGATCCCGATTCGAATCTGAAATGCTATATTTGGGTCTCCAAAGAGTTTTCGTTTAAAAATCATAGATTTAACTTTTATGCAAAATATTTGCCATGCATTACTTAATATAATTAAATAAACAACATAAATCAATTTATAAAATAAGAGCTCAAAGTTTATACATTGCTTATCAAAATAGCATTTCAAAATAAAGTTACAGACTCAACCATGTATGGTTCTATGAATACTCATCCCATTAAATACAAGTAATGTACTATGGTAAACACCGCTTGATGAAAACCCTTACTGATAGTGCTCATCGATCCAGCGATCCAACGATCAACCTATGCACGAAAGTAATAATTTCGAGCATTGAGCTTACAAAGCTCATTGGTACACATCTACTCTACTATACTTCATGCTAATCATAAATATAAGCTTGCAAGCTAGTACAAACAATAAGGAGAGAATAATAAACACGTGGCACTACCACTAGTTGCCTAAACGCATGCTCAAAATCATATAGGTCTATCTACGTGGCACATAAGGTCCAACCATACCCGATGTCTCAATAGACCATCAAGGCAAACATATGAGATGCCATTGGAATCATCAAGCAATCAACCATACAAACCTTGGGTGAGGCTCGGGGATACACAACATCGGGATCATACACTCGGAGTAAGGCCCGAAGACACACAACATCAAAATCATACACTCCACACTCATAATTACCTTTCGAGTATCCTCAAACTAGACCTGGGGACACATAGCATCATGATCGTATGTTCGACCACTTTGGATGAGGCCTGGGGACACAAAGCATCTGGACCGTACATCCAATATCTTTAACCATGGTGTTACAACGCTCTTTCTCTGGGTATCCAGATCCAAAAAATCAAAGGCTCTACCAAACAATTCCTACTCGACATACAAGCAACACGATCCCAAGGATCCCCTATTGTTGCTAATTGTCAACACGTCATTTATTTTACATTACCGAGTTGTTAATACATTATGGAGGTGTACATATTTATTCTCATTAATAATCTCTGTTAATCCATGTTATTCCATTTTAAATTTGCATTATAGGTTATTTAGCTTATCGAGTACTAGTACTCAAATATGAGTATCGGTACGGTACCCTCAAGTATTGATACTCATACGTGTACTGATACTAAAATTACATAATAGAAAATATTGCAATTTCCTAAGTACCAATACGGTGTTGAACATCGTACCGATACAATCAAAACCTGTACCGATACCCTACCCACTAGCTTAAAACGTCTTAGTATAACACAAGATTATGAGGCTTTATTCGATCCCTAAAGCATATGAAAGTCATTAGGATTTGTTTACTAAAGCATTTAATCATTTAAAATCATTTACCGACTGTAACGACTCGAATATCGGGTTAGAAAATTAGATCTTGGACCATGGCATTGGGCCTAGTGAAAAAGAACGAAAGGGGAGAAGATGACGAGTTTCATTAAAATATTTAATTTAATTTAATATTAGGAGATAGGTTTTGAATTTTAAAAGGTGTTGGGGTTGTTGGAAAGGGGGCAAAAAATTTAAGAATGAGAGAAAGTGTTGGAAATAGAGAAAGAAAGAAAAAATAGGTTTTAGAGAAAGAGAGAGAGGAGAATCCAACGCCTATCTCACCATCGTGCACGCTGTCACTCACCTCACCACTGGCACCATCAACTCCGCCTGGAGGAGACGTGTCCAACGGCGGTCCTCGAGTCACCGTTGTCACTGCCGTTCACCGGGGTAGAGGAAAAGAAGGTGCGGCTTAGCTTAAAACACCATGCTCCGTCGTCCTTCACCAGAAACAGTTGCTACAGTTGGATTCATCGGTCAAACATAAGGGGTTCTAGAGCTTTCCATCACTCTCTGACCACTAGAGTAGCCCTCACGCGTTGCCACACGCTGCCGCTGCGCGTGGGCATGCTTCAACGTGCTGGAGAATTATTTAGCTGGCTGGGCTAGGCCGAGCCGGTTGGGCTACGCCATTGGGTCAAGCCGAGCTAGTCTGTTAACCTGACCTAAGCCAATTGGACCGAGCTGATCTGCCAAGCTGAGCCGCTATTCGAGCCGAGCTGTATTGACCGTTGATCAAGTCACGTTGGTTGAGCCGTTGACTGTTGACTGAGCCGCGTTAATCGAGCCGAGTCATTGATTTTTTTAGGGGACCCTTCTAATTCATTTTGCCAAATTCAAACTCGGTAAGTTGTTTTTATGCATTTGACCCTTCTAATTCATTAAAGTATGTGTTTAAGTGATGCTTATGGTATTATTTGGTATACAAGGATTATTCAGGATCAGATATCAGGTCAAGTAGAATATTCGGGAAGCTTGAATAAGGATTTTAGCAATATCATCTTAAGGTTAGTACATCTCAAACTCCTATCGCTTCATGAGTATCATAAATGTGAATGCCTTGCTTGTTAGTGGTTGCAAAATAGGTTGATGATATATAAGCATGTGTTGAGACTGATATTGTGAGACTTGATATTTACGAGATGCATGATGATGCTATGAATATGATGGATATGTGGAAGCTTTAGAGATCGTGTAGGGTCATTTGAGATGCTCGTATAATTGTTTGATGATTGATTGTTTTAGTTGAAATAATTGTGATGCTTTGTATGCTTGTTCGAATGGATTGATGTGATTTGATAGAAGTTATGCTTGTTCTAATGACTTTCATAAGCTTTAGGGATTGAATAAAGTGTTGTAATATCATATTCCGTGGAATGGTACGAAACCGTATGTAGGGTATCAGTATGAGCTTTGGTTGTACCAGTACGCGATTAGGTTGTATCGATACAGGTCGACTTATATCGGTACTTGTGGGAATCTAGGATTCCCAGTAAGTAGTTCTATATCGGTACGCATGTGAGTACTGATACCTAAGGGTACCATATAGTTACTCATGTATGAGTATCGGTACCTGATATGATAAATAATCTCTAAATGTACTTTATGGAAGAGAATTGACGTGAACAATAATATTTGAATTATGCGTTAATAAACGAGGATAAATGGAGGCAATAAATGAGATTAATCATATACTTCTCCATAATGTATTAATCACTTGGTAATGTAAAATAAATGATGTGTTGACGTTAGCAACGATAGGGAGATCCTTGGGATCACGTGGCTTGTATGCCGGGTAGGCATTTGATTGGTTGGGTCTTCTTGATTGATAGGATCTGGATACCCAGTAGAAGAGTGCTACAACACCATGGTTAGAGATACCGAGTGTGAGTGTATATTCTGATGCTACATGACCCAACCTCACCCAAGGTGTATATTCCAATGCTAGGTGACCCGAGCTCACCCAGTGTGTAGATGCTCGAGAGGGGATTCTGAGCAAGGGTGTATGTTTCGATGCTACATGACTCGGCCTCAATCTAAAGTTGTTTTTGTTGATGTGTGTTCGCCTAGATGATCTGTTGAGATCTCAGGCTTGGTTGGGCCTTGTGTTCCATGTAAGATCTTTTGCTATGATTGAGAGCATGTGTTTAGGCGGCTAGTGGTAGCGCCACGTGTTTATTTGTCTATCCTTATTGTTCGTACTAGCTTGCATGCTTATGTTTATGATTAGCATGAAGTATAGTAGAGTAGATGTGTACCACTGAGCTTTATAAGCTTAGCGCTCGAAATTATTTTTTCCGTGCGTAGATTGATCATTGGATCGGGGGATTGAAGAGCACTGTCAGTTTGGGGTTCCAGTATACGGTGATTTCTGGAGTACAGTACTTGTGTTTAGTGGGCTATGTATTCATAGGACCTTACATGGTAGAGTCTGTAATCCTCATTTTTGTAATCGTATTAATCCAGCCAAATGATTAAATGTTTTAATTTAATTGGAGATCTTTTGTAATGTTTTAATCATTTATATATATATTTTTAAATCGTTAGCTTTATATGTTTTTGGAAAGTTTTATTTGGGCTAAACCAACTTTGGAATTTTATTCCTTTTGGTTTGGGCTTGAGGCCAAAATATGGCATCCGAGTCGAGGTTGTTACTTCTAGTGGTATCAAAGCTTAGGTTTAGCCAGTTCTAGGAAACCTCGGGGTGGTATAGGTGTTTTGGTAAGATGTCTAGTGATTACAAGCCCTTAAATTAAGTTTGTACTCCTTAAGACTTGAATCCCGATGGTGCATCCAATGTTACGGCTTGGATTACTAATTGGTGGGATGTTAGGCAATCCGAAACCTTTTTGAATGATATTCAAGAAAAGAGTATTCTAGAACAATTCATAGAAGTAGAGGGTTACGATCATGGCCGAGAGGGCCGAGTTAAGTGTTGAGCCACTATTGGAAGCGATTCTAGGGGCAGGGACGCCCCAAATTGTTGAGATACAAGTTAGATGAATGAAGCCAGAGTCGAGGATGTGTCATCCCCCCGCTATCTAAATAGTGTCTTTGTTACGTGTTGTGGTCGTTCTGAAGCCTTCAGATATGTTATGAGAGTTTGTGGCAAGGAATCTTCATCGTTATGCATGAATAGAAGTTGTGTTGCAGGCTTGGACAAGCCACTTTCAGAATCGATCAGTGAATGCATGTTAGTTGGAGGACCCTTTGTTCACTTAAAAGTGAGTCTTGTTGATACTTGGAGAGTATCATCACCTTTCTTAGAGACGTTTCTTGAAGATAGTGGGTTCAGGATCCACTAGTTCATTAGAGTGTGTCTGAAGTTAGACGTTCTACAGGTTTGAGAGAGCTACCTTCTTGGGAGTTGTTGCACCTTGGAAAATTGTTTTGGTTAATCAAACGCGATGCTAGCAAATAATGTCGAGAGTGGTGCTCGAGGCTTAGAGACCTCAAGGGAACCCAACCTTTTGTAATGAAGATGTTTGGACCATTGCCTTTTTTGTGATTTTTGTGGTGGTTGTTTTGGGAATGACACAACGGGGTTGTGAGACATGTCTGAATGGTGGACATATGTCGATGAGTACGGTTTGATGCTTGGGAGCTTTCAGACTGTTAGAGTGTTTGTTTATTCTTCTTGGAGGAGTCGTTAGGACTTTCTCCCTATCAAGAACATCAGTGGATGTTAAGGTAAGATCGAGTTGGTCGTAGGTTCCTATCGTCGTTGTTAGAGGACATCGACCCAGTTGAGAAAGTTAGAAGTTCAGTTGCAAAGGCATAACCTGAGAGAGGTTTCTTTTGTCTAAGTGTTTTGCCCAAGAAAGAATCGAGCTTGTTCACTAGTTTGAAGTTGGTTCGTTGATGTGATGCGTAAATTGTTGATAGTTTGTTAAGTGACAGTGGAAGATTGTTACTTGTCTCTTGAGGTGGATGACTCATTTAGCTGATTGCGAGGTACCCGTGTGTTTTTCTCGGAGTGATTCGAAAATGAGATGGCCATGGTTAAAATGTTAAAGGCTTGAAGTTTTGAAATGGATTTTGGAATGAAGAATTCTCTCTTTAAAGTGGGTCGTGATAACGATTGATGTATGCAATAATGCTTGAGGTATTTCAGCGATGATAGAGCGGGGGGCACCTTGTTGTATCTCGAATTTAAGTTGATGCTTTGCGTGACACATGTGAATGTATAAGGAACATGGGAAGATGAGTGTGGGCAAGGTAATTACCTTAATGACCTTGTGTATGGGAAATATTAGTTATTGTGTAATCAGTTAAGCAATCAAGGGTTTGAGGCTTCGTACATGCTTTTGATTTGTATCACAGTTTCCTTGGAAGGTGCCGAGGAACATTGGTGGGGATTTGAGGCACGTGAGATCATTTTGTTGTGATAGTGGTTTTGACTCGATTAAGGTCGAGTAAAGTTTTAAAATTTCTGAGGTTGTTTTGTTGTTTTGTTAGGACTACATTTTTTTGCAAGAAGGGTGAAGGGTGTGCCTACCCTAACAATGTGAATTTTGGGTACTTGATCTTTAAGGAATTTGAGATTTGGATAGCGACTTAAGTTGAAGTAATTGGAAACCGTTGACTGTGTGGTCGGTCACCACCTAAGTAAAGTGAACTTGGTAAGTGGTGGATTGTACGAAGTTAGTTTAGATTGGAATATCAGGTTGCCCATGTGGGGTGATCAAGGATTTCTAGTGATTGTTATGTAAGGGAGTATCGATACCAGCTCCATGTGGTACCGGTACTTGTTTCTTTCAGTGTCGATACTGATTGGCCAACATCGATACTCGTATGGTTTATATGGTTGAGCTTCGTGTTGAGAATTAGTTAGTTTTGGAAGTCGTGGGAAGTATTAGTTGCTTTTATTTGAGTGGGCTTAATGTTATGATTGGATTTAGGTCTGATGGTTTCTGATGGGCTATGAGATCTTGTTGTGGGTGTTTAGGGAAAGACGTGTCATAGCAAGAGATTCTTCTTGTATAGTACAATGGTCAGAATACAATAAATTTTGAAAGCGACAATATGTACGTAACCCTTGTAATGCATTTTGGGAGACAGTGTGTAGTCCTATGTCCGAGAATGTGATAAGTGGTTAACTTGCCGTCAATTGAGAGTCTGACATTGAGGTTGTCAGAGTTGTGATGATGTTTGGATATTCCTTAGTGGAAATTAAATGGATGACCGTAGATCTTGTGAATGATTGGTGAATACACAGTTTCGATGAGATTTCTTTGAGTAGTGGTATTTTTCTTGGTAAGTATTGTTCGTTATTTTCCGTAAATGTGAGATCTAGATGGAAAGTGTACTTGGTTTGGTTGTGAGTTGAGTTGTATGACACTACGATGTGTATATACTACCTTTTGGGTACGAGATTCGAGGGTTGTGTTGGAACCTTATCTCCTGGTGGGATTTTCATGCGATGTTAGATTTGAGTGTTGGTACTGATGAAGTGTTTGCTAGACATGTTATAGTTTGAAGTTTTAGTCTTTTGTGTGCCCCGAGTTTTTGGGGGTCGCTTTAGTTGCCAACATGAGTTATCATGCTGAGGTTAAGATAAATGCTTGAGGCAAGTTGAGACGCCGTTAGTTTTCAGAAGTCTTGCACCGGACAAGGAATGATAATGATAAAAGATGACATTAGAGATAGAATCTCTTTCAGGAGTCGCCATGATAAGAAATCGTTTTGTTTGGTTGTAATGGTTGTCCAACCTCATGTTCCTTTAGATCATATAGAGTTGTGGAAGGATTTTGTTTTGCAAAAATCTTTTGGGATCTACAGTATAAGTGTGACACTTTGATCAAGGTACCGTTGGGATCGTTCTATGGCTTTGGTTATGCACTGAATAGTGATGGATCTCTTTAAAGGAAATAGTTTGTTGAACTAGGTTGTACCGAGTGAGGATGGATTTCTTTTAACAGAAAGGATCCTTTTAGATTTTGTTTGTATCGTTTGAAGATAATGATTGTGTTTGACAAGTGTTGTGGGAGATCAGAGTAGCGCAGCAGGATATGTTTTAAACTTTGGAGAGTTATAAAAGTTTTAGCTTTTTCTCTGGTTTATTGGTATAAATTTTGATGAAGAAATTTTCTTTTAAGGAGGAGAGAGTTAGTATCAGGTTAGTAAATCGGATCTTGGACCCAAGCATTGGGCCAGTGAAAAAGAAAGAAAGGGAAGAAGATGATGAGTTTTATTAAATTATTTTATTTCATTTAATGTTGGGTGATGGGTTTTGAATTTTAAAAGGTGTTGGGGTTGTTGGAAATGGGTAGAAAATTTGAGAAAGAGAGAGAAAGTGTTGGAAATAGAGAAAAAAAAGCGGTGAAGGAAAAGAAGGTGCGGCTTAGCTCAAAAGACCATGCTCCGTCATCCTTCACCAGAAACCGTCACCGTAGATGGATTCATCGGTCGAAGACGAGGGGTTTCAGAGCTTGTTGTTGCTGTCTGACCACCGGTGTAGCCCTCACACGCTGCCATGCGCCGCCGCTACGCGTGGACGTGCTTTAGCATGCTAGAGAGTTATCCAGTCTGCTAGGTCGAGCCAGTTAGATCGTGCCAGACTGCCAAGTCGAGTCGAGCCGTCAGTCAAGCCGAGCTACGTTAACCGTTGACTGAGCCATGTTGACCAAGGTATTAACCAAGCCGCGTTGACCGAGTTTTTGACTATTAACCGAGCCGTTGTCTTTTTCTGGGGGACCCTATTAGGGCATTTCTCAACGTTCCAGATCCAATGGTGCAGTTTGTTTTACCAAATTCAAACCCAGTAAGCTATTTTTATGCATTTGACCCTTCAAATTTATTAAAGTATATGTTTAATTGATGTTTATGGTATTATTTGGTATACGAGGATTATTTCGGATCAGATATCGGGTCAAGTGGAATATTCGGGAAGCTTGAATGAGGATTTTAGGGATATCAGTTGAAGGTTAGTACACCTCGAACTCCTATTGCTTCATGAGTATTATAAATGTGAATGCCTTGCTTGTTTGTGGTTGCAAAATAGGTTGATGATAGATAAGCATGTGTTGAGACCAATATTGTGAGACTTGATATTTACGAGATGCATGATGATGCTATGAATATGACGAGACTCGTGGAAGCTTTAGAGATCGTGTAGGGTCATTTGAGATGCTCGTATGATTGTTTGATGATTGATTGTTATGGTTGAAATAATTGTGATCCTTTGTATGCTTGTTCGAATGGATTGATGTGATTTGATAGAAGTTATGCTTAAGGGATAAATATTCAAATAAATGGTCATACAACCGGTAATTGTTATTAATTGATCTAGTACGTTTGTTGTTGCGTGTTTTAAGTGCTTCGTAATTGGTGCAAGTGTACATGTCGCAAGTTATAGTATAGATAGATACCATTTCCACATGTATTAGTGAAAATCTGATTTCTAACTCCTTGCACTAAAAAGAGAAATAAATTGTGATAGTAAGTGTTTTTGAATTAACAAGTAAAGTAAATGAGCAAGTGAATAAAAAAGATTGTGATCAAATAAGAGAGTAGGTCGGGTTATCGTGGGTAGTGGTGTGAATGCCGTATGAACTGTCGTGGCAATTGAATTGTTGTGGCAACTTGATTGCTAAGGCAATTGTTCACTTGTCGTAGCAACTGGGTTTCTTACTTAAAAGCTTAGTGAAGCGTTCTTTAATGGCTTCTAGTTATCCCTAACCGAAACACTAGTTTATTGTGCATGCGTTGGTGATATATCCGTGCGTTAACCTTGGGTGAACAACAATCGATCTTATGCTCCTATTAGCCGTTGAAATCCAAAACTTATTCCTAAGATGGATTAACCTCCATTAACGATTTGTTGAATGGAGATCATGCTCATTCGTTTCTTGAATCTAACTCTCCCGATGCTAGATAAATGGATAAATTCTCGAGATCCTCTCCCAATTCACTCGAAATAAAAATAAGAACCAAGAATAAACAAACTTTGAATTTAAATTGCAATAAAAAACCTAAACAATTGCAAACATTTTCACAACCAAAAAAACCCAATAACTCAAGCCAATTTATTTTAGTTCATGGCTGGGTGTAAAAGAAATACAAAAGATAAAATCCCAAGCATGTATCTCTCTCTCTCGTTAAGAACACCTTTGAAGGCTGCGACTGGGTCCCTATTTGTAGGAGATGATTTGGTTGAGTTCTTTGTAGATAAGGATGATTTTAAGTTGGAATTAAATTGAATAAAAGAAATAATAAATCTCTTTTATCTTTATCGTTAAAAACTCCTCATAAATCTAAATTTTTATCTCCATCAAACTCTACGTGGAAATCCAAGTCATTGGCGTTTATCCTTTGCTTCTCGTGCTTATCTCGAATTAGGTGGAATTATCAAGTTATTGTAGGCAATTAGCTCGGCTTGGCCTTCAGAAATCAGCTTCAATTGCCACGACATACCCTTCAATATTCTTCCTTAATTGCCATGGCAATTCTTGCTTGCTACGAAAATCTAATCCTGCACCAAATAACACACACCAACAGTATCTTTTCCACAAAAACCAGCCAAAATTTAACATCAAGCTTGTTAATGAAGGAAACTATGAAATCATGCATGGATGACTAATAATGCAACTAAAATGAGCCTATGTCTAACAATAATTATGAGTAAAAGGGTAAAAAATGTAGTTCATTCACACACTTAATACACCCCCAAACTCAAACTATTGCTTGTCCTCAAGCAATACAAAACTAACAATTACCTGCCAAGGTTTTCAACCATCAAAAACATGCTTCATACCTGACTTCAATCCTCAGAACCGTGGCACAAATTATGAATCCCTTTCAATTTTTCGGATAGCATAGAAATTACTCGAGATTATACTATAATGCTCGTGACAATTTGGCTAATAAGATTCCATGTGAACAATAGGTTTTATCAAATTAATTACCGGGGCATTTAATTTTACTAGAGCCAATTTCGGGCATCTCTAGCGATTTTTATGTGTGACAACTAGAGCCAGTTTTAGGCACCTCTAGCAAGAAATTAATTTTTAATCCAATTATAGTTTGGGCTAGAGCTGGATAGGCACCTCTAGCACAAATTTAGTTTTCAATTTACCCAATTTTACGCAACCTATGTTCACTAAGTCTCCCTTAATCAACAAGTCACAATAGTGTCAAATAATATTCATCATTATAGTAAAATCCTAAGTGCCTTTCATGCAAATCCTAAGATTAAGGGTTCTATCAATTAAGTGAAGTGGAAAAAATTCATTATTGGATATCCACAAGTCTAGACAGTTTATTCCGGTAGAAGATATGACAAGTAAAATATGCAAACTATATGCAAGCTAGTGCAACAATCCACATAAACATGCAACTAATGCAACAATCTAATAACAATAACAAGACCCCCCAAGCTCAAGAGAAGCATTGTCCTCAATGCATGCAATTACAGAAAATAAAAATAAAACAAATGAAACATAATGTAAATGAGTTATCAGAGAGGTCATCACCTCGAATGACAAGTTTCCTTTGAGCCGTTTGCTTGATCCGTTTGCCGGCTCGTGGTGGTTAGTGGCGTGTAGCTGGTGGTGCAACTTGAACCCATATTTTCGAGACCTCATTGCTTGGTTCATCCTCTTTGGTGGCCTTTTCAATGTTGGAAGCTTTGCGCTTTGACTTTGATGGTGTGACCGATGGTGACTTTGATGGTGTGACCGATGGTGACTTTATTGGTTCAGAAATAGACTTGTCCGAATATGAAAATCCATGAAGAGATTCAATACGAGTGGGTTTAGTCATAGGTTCTTTACCTTTTTGTGGTGCAGCAGTTGTCGCGACATCTTCAGTTCTGGGGCGAGTAATTCAACTGGAAAACTGGAAAAAGGGATGACACTATCGGGATAGTTCTCCAAAATAACTCGCGTGACGGCCACATCTCGATCCTTTATGTACCGCATGAACAACAGTTGTCAGGCCTCCATTTTCTCCAATCGCCGTGATAAAAGGTGAAGTAGTTCGGCGATTTTTTCCATGCTTGCCGATGCTTGTTCTCTTGCTGGCGTATGGGAACTTGTTGCGGCATTTTTAGTTTCCTTAGAAACTGCTGGAGAAGGTGTTTTTCTTGCCAAAGTTGGTTCTTTTGCTGGTTCCGCTCCCATTATTCGCAGGTATTAAGTCTGAGTCCACCTTTTCTTTATGGTCAATTTCTCTTCCATGGGATCAAGCGACACATGTTCTTTCTCGCATAGTCGGGATATTAAACTTGGGAAGAAAAGTGCCCCTACATCTTTTTGACTACAAGCATAAATTTGATCAAAAATGATATTGTCAATGTTTATGGACCGCTTGTGCAAAATAGAGTGTAGTAATAAAAGACGAGAATAAGAAACTGTGGTGTGATGGGTGGTGGGCATTAAACACGTCTTAATAAAATTGATCAACAATTTTGCCTCAGGTTTTAATAAAGTCCGGTTTACCGTTCCCTTCAAAGCTCCTTGGTTCCATTTGGCTTCTTCAACCGTTAGGTCTTTTAACACCTTTTCTACTTCGTCGGCCGAGATATTATCGACAAATGCCTTGTGTTCATCTTTTGCAGTGTATACACCAAAATAAGTGTTGATGGTATCGACATCAATGAGGATTGCTCTGCCACGAACATAGACACAATGGTTGTTTGGGTTAGAAAAATAGGAATAAAAATCTCTTACCCAAGTGACGTTGCTGGGCTTTGGTTGTTGGCAAAAGATTTTCCAATGGTGATGCTCGATAATTTGAAAGATGAACTCATCAAGGCCAAAATTCTTGTGGCGGACAACATAATCGAATCCTTGTTCTTCCCACACTTTTCGGCTTGCAAATTTGGTGAGATATCACTCTTTAATGATTGGAGTTGCATACCGGTGGAATGGTGGTTTGGCTTCTTTGGAAGAACTTGGTTTGGTCACGGTTTTGAGGTTCTTGGCCATGTGTTTGTGGGGTTTGTGATTGGAAGAGAAAACAAAGAAAAAGAATAAGAGAAATCTTTAGAGTTCAAGGAAGATGGAAGAGTAAAGGCATAAAGATGGAGTTGGGTTGATGGTGAAGTGAAGATTTGGTGAAAGTGATGGGTGATTTTCGACTAATAAGGGGAAAGAAAAGAAAGAAGTATGGAAAAGAAAAGAAGCAAAGCATGGGGTTGGGGGTTATGTGCGGCTAGTGGGAATGTCAAGGGTCGGATGGCTATGTGATGGGAAAATAAAAAAATTAGGGTAAAAACAACATTTTAAATGAATGTTTTAATCCCTCAAAATCAGCCCATTATTCAATCCAAAGGTAGACTTTATCTTTGAGTCCAACTCCCCATCTTCTTGAACTCTTATCATAAAATTCAAACAAAACAAATAGATAAAGATTAAATCTAAATTAAATAGATAAACAAAGATAAAGATAAATAAGATAAAAACAAAGATAAAATATAAAATATGATTTTCCTAAAATAATAATAAAAAATAAAGATGAAAATAAAAACTAAAAAGAATAAAGACAAATATCCGAATAAACTTAAAAAGGTCCGAAATAAAATTTAAAAAAACCGAAGAAATAAATAAAAATAAATGAAGAAGAGCATGTTCATGCATCTTCTAAAGTGACAACTTCCTTGTCACATTCAACATGGGAGAAATGTTTACTACCTCAAACGACCTGGACCATCTTGATTTCAGTTTTCTTGGAAAAAGTTTTAACCGAGAGTTAAAGAGAAGCACCAATTGCCCTGGCAAGAATTGCCGCGGCAATAACTTCTTGTCATGCCAACGCTTCATTTTCTCTTTGTAGGTTTTGGCATTGTCATAAGCTAAGGCACAAAACTCTTCTATCTCATTTAGGTCCAATAAACGCTTTTGTTCTGCACTCTCCCAATCCATGTTCACATTTTTGATTGCCCAATAGGCCTGATGCTCGATCTCCACTGGTAGGGGCAAGTCTTGCCGTAGACAAGTCTATAAGGAGACATGCCTAATGGCGTTTTGAATGTTGTTCGATAGACCTAAAGTGCATCATCAATTCTCAGAGACCAATCCTTTCAAGAGAGATTGACAACCTTCTCAAGGATAATCTTCAGTTCATGGTTAGAAATTTCAGCCTGCCCGTTGCTTTGCGGGTGATATGCCGAGGTAATTTTGTGTGTCACTTCAAAGCGTTGCAACATCTTGGCAATCAGTCATTGTCGAAGTGTGTGCCCTCATCACTGATAATTGCCCTCAGTGTCCCAAATCGTGTGAATATGTTTTTCTGCAAAAATTTCTGCACGGTCTTGGAATCGTTTCTGGGAATTGTAGTTGCCTCAACCCATTTAGACACATAGTCTACGACATGTAGGATGTACAAATTGTCGAATGAGGATGGGAAAGGCCCCACAAAATCGATCCCCCTCACATCGAACAACTCTACCTCTAGGATATTTTGTAGTGGCATCTCATGTCGTCTCGAAATATTCCCCGTCCGTTAACAACGATCACACCGCTTGTAAAATTCTTGAGCATCCTTATAACGATCACATTGCCGTAGCACATTTTGCTCATTCTCTTCGCGGGAACACATCATCTTATAACCTGATCTGCATATTGTTTAAACAAAAGAGGCTCGTCCCAATAATAATTCTTAGCATCATGTTAGAACCACTTCTTTCCTTGGTGAGTAAGGTCATAAGGTACGATTCCACAAACTAGAAAATTTACTAGATCGACATACCATGGTGTTGATGTGGCAACTAGCATCTGTTCATCCGGGAATTCAGCATGGATCTCCAAAAAGTCATCATCTTTATCGCCTCCTTCTAGCCTTGACAAGTGATCAACAACTTGATTTTTCGATCCTTTTCTGTCCTTAATTTCAATGTCAAACTCTTGTAAGAGTAAAATCCAATAAATCAAACGAGGTTTGACATCTTTTTTAGCAAATAAATACTTAATTGCTGAATAGTCAGTATGGACAATTACCTTTGTACTAATCAAATAGGAACGAAACTTTTCAAATGCAAAAACTACTGCTAGTAATTCATTTCTAGTTGTGGTGTAATTCAATTGGGCACCATTAAGGGTTTTACTAGTGTAATATATCACATGAAATATTTTACCTTTCCCCTAGCCTAAAACAAATCCTACCACAAAATCACTTGCGTCATACATGAGTTCAAAGGGTAGGGACCAATCGGGTTGAACGACAATAGGTGCCGTGGCAAGTTACTTCTTCAGGGCTTCAAATGCCGTGGCACAAGAATCATCAAAAGTGAAGGCATTGTCCTATTGAAGAAAAGTACACAAGGGTTTAGAAATCTTAGAAAAATTATGAATAAACATTTTGTAAAAACCTGCATGTCTGAGAAAACTCCAGATCCCCTTGACTAAATTCAGTGGCGGCAATTTCTCAATCACATCCACCTTGGCCTTGTCCACTTCGATTCCCTTAGATGAAATTTTTTGGCTGAGCACGATACCTTCATTCACCATAAAATGGCATTTTCCCAGTTTAAAACTAGGTCGGATTCCTCACAGCGTGCTAACACCTTCTCCAGATTGTCGAGGCAGTTGTTGAAGCTATCTCCAAAAACTGAGAAGTCGTCCATGAAGATTTCAAGGAAATCTTCCACCATGTCGGAGAAAGTTGCCATCATGCATCTTTGGAAGGTTGCCGGAGCATTGCATAATCCTAATAACATTCTTCAAAATGCATATGTACCATACGAGCATGTGAATATGGTCTTTTCCTGGTCCTCTGGTGATATGACTATAACCTGAGTAACCTTCAAGAAAATAATAAAAAAGGTTTACCTGTAAGACGGTCAGGCATTTGGTCAATAATGGGTAAAAGAAAATGATCTTTCCTAGTAGCTTTATTTAACTTACGGTAATCCATACAAACTCTCCAACTAGTGACAATCCTAGTCGGAATGAGTTTATTGTTTTCATTACTTACCATGGTTATACCTCATTTTTTCGGTACACATTGTACCGAACTTACCCATATATTGTCGGAGATAGGATATATGATATCAACATCAAGCCATTTGATGATTTCTTTCATCACAACCTCCTTCATGGTAGGATAAGTATCTTCTATGCCTCAATCGACGATTTATGATTATCCTCCAATAGGATCTTGTACATGCATATCGTCAGACTAATTCCCTTCAAATATGTGATTGTCCACCCTATTGCCTTTTTGTATAGCATCAACATGTCAATAAACCTCTTTTCCTATTCAGGCTGTAACTTAGAAGAAATAATTACGGGCAAAGTGTTATCGTTTCCCAAATAAGCATATTTTAATTGCCCTGGCAATGGTTTCAATTCTAAAACGGGGGTTGCCCAATAGAGGGTTTTTTGATTTTACCTTCCTTACCTGAGTAATCCATAGATTCAAAATTCTTACCCGATCGACTTACATTCCAATTTGCTTCATTATGTTCCTTGTCGTCTAGCTTCTCAAGTTCCTTAGGTTCTGCAATGCAATTGTCGTGGAAATACTCCTCCACGTCAAAATTGAATTCGGTGGTGGCTTGAATGACTTGACATTCTTCTGGATTGTCAGCATGCTTAAGGGTTTGCAAGATATTAAGCTTGACTTGTTGGTCATTTACCCTCATGATGAGTTCTCCTTTCTCGACATCGATCAAGGTCTTTCCCGTTGCTAAAAACGGTTTCCCAAGAATAATGGGTGTGAACTCATCTACTTCACAATCCAAAACAATGAAATCAGCAGGAAAAATAAATTTATCAACTCTTACCAGAATATCTTCGATTTTTCCCTCTAGATGTACATAGGATCTGTCTGCATGTTGTAGCATAACTATCATGGGTCTCGCATTCCCTATGCCCAATCATTGGAAAACCAATTTTGGCATAAGGTTTATACTTGCTCTAAGATCGTATAATGCCTTCCCAGCATAGTGATTGCCGATTGCACAAGGTATTGTAAAACTCCCGGGATCCTTCAATTTGGGTGGCATTCAGTTGTGCAACATTGCCATACATCTTTCCGTCACAATAACTGTTTCAAATTCTCCTAGCCTAGTCCACTTAGAGAAAATGTCTTTTAGGAACTTAGCATTGCTCTATTGCTTCAACCAATGGCAAGTTGATGTTGACTTGCTTCAAGATGTTAAGGAATTTCTTGAACTGGTACTCTTGTTTTTGCCTTCTCAACCTCTGTGGGAATGAGGGTGGAATTCTAATCTCCTCACTTTTTCTTTTCTCATCCCAATCGACACTCTTGGATGAACTTGTCGTGGCATCAAGACTTTCCGTGGCAACTGCGAGATTATTAGATGGGCTTGCCGTGGCAACAAGACTTGTCGTGGCGTCAGCTGGAAAGTCATCATCAATTGGTGTTGTGGTGTTGTTGGATACATTTTTTCGAACATGATAACTATCCTTAGATTGGATAAGTCAATTATTCTCTCGTGATCCGCTTCGAGTGGTGATCACCTTACATTGTTCATGACCTATTCCCTTTGCGACCTCAGTATCACTGGTAAACTTCCTAGTAGCCTCGTATTCAAGTTCTAGGAAAAATGCCCCACTTGTGTCTCTAATGATTTCAAAGCTGCCTCCTGGTTTTGTAGTCTTATCTCAGTCATATTAATGAAAGCTTCAGTCTTTTTCATGAAACTGCTATTCTCGGCCATGTAAGATTCAATTTTTAACATAAAAGCATTAAGAGAGTTTTTCAAAGAACTAGATGGTGTCGATTGTTGCTGCGGCATCTGTTGCAGTGGCATGTTCTGCTATAATCCTGATGCTTTTGTATTCTAACTGTTCTGATTAATTGCATTGTTCTGGTTGCTCCATGAGAAGTTAGGGTGCTTCCTCCAGGTTGGATTGTATTTGTTGGACATCACATTGTTGTTCCGGTTGTAGTTTCCAACGTAAAAGCTAGATTCTGGGTTGTGCGGACACTCAGAAGAATCATGGTTACCATTACATAAATAAAAAAATGAGTCTACTATCTTGATCTTCTATGTTTTTATAACACCCCTTTCTCGGCCTGGTAGAGAGCCATATCGAAAAGTGTTACCGAAAAATATATTCGGAGATCGAAAGCTTAATCGGAGTTCAGAATCTTATTCAGAATGTCTTATTAATCTCTTTTACGACTTATCGAACTAACATATTAATAGCTTACTCAATTTGGGGTCAATTTTAAACTTTTTCGAACTTAGGGACTAAACTATAAATTTTACAAGTTAAGGGTCCTTAACTTAAATCCATGTTATTAATCTAAAATCCAACCTTCCAATTATTAGCCTGTGAAATCTCATTACAAACAACGGTCATTTACCTATCCAATTAGACCATACAATTTCTTGTGACCATTTAGTAATAAAGTCAAAACTGTGTTTTATCTCTTTTAACAGAATTAATCGCCACCATACCGATACACTTAGGGCCGTATTGGTACGCCAAGCCTAATTTTCAAATTCCAGATTCAAGGGTATCAAGTTCGTATCGATACAACTAGAACCATATCGATATAGGTTGACTATGATTGACTTCGTATCGATACACCCTATAACAGTATCGATACCTTTAATTGTTCCAGATTCCAGTGACCAAAATCCGTAAAGATACACCCTATGCCGTATCGATACGCCCATTTTGACTCATGTTGACCAGGCCAAATATGCAAGGCCGTATCGATACACCATCACCTGTATCGATACGTCTGCCTTGTAATGATATATTTTAGCTGGTTTTTGTTTTTCGAATTAACCTACCAAATGATGTCCAAACCTTACAAAATTTTACCAGCAAGCTATTAATCAATGTTTCTAATAGCAAACAAAATTTTAGAGCATTTTGATTCCATTTACTAAATTTTTACCATTTTAAGCCAAACATGCTTTTTAAGCCACTTTTAACTACAACTAACATACCATTTAGGCCCTCTAAGGCCAATACAAAACATAGTCATTACACACATCACAAAATGGGTAATTTTAACATGTCTAAACCTCATGCCACCTTACTAGGAGTTCAAAGCAAAGATAAGCATACATGGGATCGATAAGAGTGACTTGCAACTTCAACAACACGATCGTAGATCGAATTTCCTCAAGGTCCTGAAATGCATGAGACACACGAATGTTAGGCTTACATAGCCTAGTGAGGTACTTATAACAAAGGCAACATAAATTCATCAATGGCATGAATGACATGTAACATGCTTTTATGACATGTACATATATCATTAATCACATATAGATCATACTCAAAGCCAAATGTCACATTTTTATATATCAAATGTAAACCATAAACACATATCATCTCCTTGGACATAGCAATCAATGGATACACGGATTACCCTGTACGCCACACATATCAGAAATAGGCCTTAGCCTTGAGCTGTAGTACCAGAGTCCCTTACACCAACCTTTTCTCCCCACATATAGGCCGTAGTCGGACCGTAGTCCAATCCTTTACTTAGTGATCTCAATAACCTTACGGAATGCCAATTGTATCCATTGTCCACGAGTGTCCAAGGTTACACATATCATCATAAAACTCACTTTTGTGCCCTTAGGACATAATGGATACTGCTTTTGCATCATCTCCTCTGGCTCCTACTTTGCTTCCTCTATTGCATGACTTCTCCAAAGAACTTTCACTAAGGGCACGAACTTGTGTCGAAGTCTATTGACTTCTAGTACGAGGATCTGCACAAGTTACTCCTCGTACGTCAAATTGGACTAGATTCCCACAGATCCTGGCTCGATTATATGGGAAGGATTAGACCGGTACTTTCGTAGCATAGACATGTAGAATACATTATGTATACGAGTTAACTCTTCAAGAAGATCCAGTCGGTAGGCAAAATGTCCAACTCTCTCAACTCTTTCAATCACCTCAAACAGGCTGATAAAATGAGGACTTAACTTCCTATTTTTGCCAAAATGAAGGATCTTATTCCACGAAGACACTTTAAGGAAAGCTTTCTCACCAACATCATACTGAATGTCCCTTCTTTTCAAATCAACATAAGTTTATGCTGGTCAAACGCAGCCTTGAGCCGGTCACAAATGATGGTTACCCTTTCTTCGGTTTCCCGAAGTAAGTCAGGGCCTAACACCTTGCCTTTACCCAGCTCGGTCTAACAGAGAGGGATTCTAAATCTTCTCCCGTAAAGAGCTTCATAAGGAGCCATTTGAATCGAAACTTGATAACTAATGTTGTATGCAAACTCCACCAACGTTAGGGATTTCTCCCACAAATTCCCGAAATCGATAACGCAGGCTCGTAGCATATCCTCCAGAATCTGAATAACCCTTTCAGATTGGCCATTAGTTTGAGGGTGGAAAGTAGTGCTTAGATGCACTCGAGTTTCCAAGGCCTCATGTAGAGTCCTCCAAAACCAGGATGCAAAATACAGATCACGGTCAGAGATGATGGACACAAGAACTCCGTGTAAATAGATGATCTCACGAATGTATAACTCAGCAAGTCTAGGCAAGCTAAAATCTATTCTTATCGGAAAAAAATGAGCAGATTTGGTGAATCGGTCTACAATGACCCAAATGGCATCATTTTTCTTCGGTGTCATTGGTAGACCACTTACAAAATCTATCGTAATACACTTCCATTTCCACTGTGGAAGTTCAATAGGTTGCAAGAGGCCAGTAGGCTCCTTATGCTCGGTGTTAACCTTGCAAAAGGTTAACATTTCATGCCTTTTTTACTTAAGTCATTATATGAAATCATGCCCATTTCATCTCATTTCATGGCATATAGATGCATTTAGTTCATATAGTTGCATTTGGTGTTGTTGGTTTTATTTTCTTTGTTTATTTGTAAAAATGGTGCTGCTTGGAAAAGTTTTGGTTGGTTTGGTGATATGCAGGGAAATGAAGAGCGATGCAAGGAGAAATGCCATAGCATTTTGGATAGCATTCCTGGGCGCACTAGAAGATAACAGACTGAAGATATTTATAGAGGCCCTACACGTGTACTTACCAGTCTACTTTATTCCCACATGTGAAAGGAATATTCCTTTGGAATATAGGGCACAAAACCCTAGGAGCCCTCACTATATAAAGGACAAGATACCCTTATTTAAGGGAGAGCTGGAAAAAGTTACAAGTGAGCTAAGAAAGAAAAGGAAAAGGCAGCTGCCTTCGATCTTCTTCTTCCTCCATCGAAGCGTCCTCCATTTTTGAAGCTCCAAGGGGTGCTCTCGCTGGACTTTGAGAGAAGCAGCGGGCTTAGATCAGTGCACGACAGTCCAACACAGCTCAGGAGTTTCTCCCTCTCTTAGTTGTTTGCTGTTTCATTTTATTTCTTTAAATGGGTTGTGTTAAACGAATGATTATGGATGATATTTGCCCAACCATGAACTGATTTTAAGTGTCTTGGGCTTGTTATGCTTGATGCTTTAATAGATGTTTAGTTGTTTTCTTGTTCATCTCATACTTTGTCCATTGTTCGTTAATTGCACTAAACTTGTAAGAGCTTATGAGAGTTAGCCGTTCTTTAGGTTTCGGTTAGCTTAATATTCGAGAGAGTTAGGCTAAAAATAAAGTGGACAATGGGGTTTGGTGCTGAGAGGCAAAATCCTAAATCAGCTTAGAGATAAGGATATAGTTTCAACGACTAAAAGGAGTAGGGCTTTAATCAGTAGTTGTGTGTTAAGGGTTTACGCCAAGAGGTATTACTCTAATGTTCCCTTCTACCATGTTTCTTGCTAGAGATAGTTTTAGAAGCATTCTTGTGACTTTGTCGAGCGTGAGAGGGACAAGTTGGTCCTACATATTCATTAGGCTTAGGTATAAGAATCCATATCAGGTCCAGCCAGTCATTCCCATATAGAGTTTCATTTACATGAGTGGATGTTAGAGGTGACCTTACTTCATCTTAGTTTACATTTTAGTTGTTTGCCACAACATTTATAAACCTGTTTCTCTTCACCATAGCATTCCCACAATTGTCTCTTATTGCTACAATATTTGTTCACTGTCTTAATTGTTTGTTTTGACTAAACTAGTTTGGCCTCTAATCCCTATGGAGACGATACTCACTCATCACTTTATTACATGTTCGATGTGTATACTTGTACAAATTGCGTATCAATTATAGTACACCTACACACGCAACAAGTTTTTGGCGCCTTTGTCGGGGATTGGCAATAGGTTATTAGAGTTTAGTCTTTATATCCTTACTTATTTTTCTATTTAGTTTTATTTGTTTTTTCTTGTTTCATTTTTTTAGGTGTTGTGCTGTTGCATGACCCGATGAAGACCCAAAGAACCATTATCACCTTTCGTGCATGAGATTGAGCACTTATTTCGCCAATGAAGAGGCATACAAGAAGCTTTAAGAACAATTTATAGAGGTGGTAACCAAGGCAATCAAGTAGATGAAAATCTCGATAATATTAATGCTGTAGCAAATCCTGGAGCAATAGTTCAACCTCAAACTATTAAAGACCACTTGAGTCCTATCTTGGATGATCTCAATCCTAGAATTGTAGCTCATGAGATTCAAGCAGCTCATTTTGAACTCAAGCCTGTAATGTTCAATATGTTGAATTCCATTGGACAGTTTGGTAGATCACCTCATGAAGATGCAAGACAACACATTCGAGCATTCTTGGAAGTATGTGATTCTTTTTGAAAACAAGGTGTGCATGAAGATGTGCTGAAGCTCAAGCTATTTCCTTATTCATTGCGTGATCGAGCACGAGCTTGGTTGAGTGGAGTATTAGTCGGTTCTATGGAATCGTGGGCAAATTTATGCCGCAGTTTTTACTACGGTATAATCCACCCAACAAGAACACACAGTTGCAGAATGACATAGCCTCCTTTCGTCAAGCTGATGACGAGTCAATGTATGAGTGTTGGGATAGATACAAGGGACTGCTTCACAAATGTACCAATCACAGATTCCAAGACTAGACACAGGTTGTAATGTTCTACAATGGTGTTAATGCTCCTACAAGAATGATGCTGGATGCTTCAGCGAATGGCACTTTGCTAGACAAATCACCGCAAGAAGCATTTGATATCCTTGATAGGATAGCAAATAATGACTACCAATTCCCTACTTCGAGACTTAGCATGGGAAGAAGAGCACACGGGACACGAGAATCAGACAACAATGACTTGGTTTTATCCCAGTTTCGGCTATTACCACTATGTTGAAGAATCTCCAACGCCCAAGTAAGGTAAAGGAAGTAAAGGTAGCAACCACTTGTGTTCAATGTGATGGACACCATCTTGTGAGAGAATGCCCTGAAAATCATGAATCTATCAACTATGTGGGGAACTTCAATAGGAACAACTATAACCCCTACTCAAACACTTACAATCCAGGATGGAGGCATTATCCTAATCTTTCTTAGAGGAATCAAGGAACCCACAATGCTGGAAGCTCGAATAGGCAACATAATCAGACTGAGTCCCAAACCTTTCAGCAGAATATGCCTTGGCAAAATGACAACAAAGGTACAACCTCTTCATCAACCAGTAATTCTTTGGAAGCTATTTTGCGAGATTTCATGACAACCACTAAGGCTTTGCTCCAAGACCATTCAATGTCTATCAAGAGTCAAGGTGCATTGCTTCAAAGCCATAGCTCTTCCTTGAGATCTCTAGAGACTCAAGTAGGCCAAATCGCACAAGCTTTGCATGCCCAACCTCAAGGTACTTTACCTAGTGATACTGAAGTCACTAAAAATCATGGTAAGAGCAGTGTATTGCACTAATTTTGAGGAATGGTACCCAACTTAACAAAGAAGATAAGTTTGGGGGAAAGAAGTTCGATGATCCTACTCCCCCGGCTGTGAATGAAGAGCCATCTTTACAAAAAGAATCATCTCTAAAAGAGAATAAAAATGACGGATCGACAGGTGAACCTACTGCTCGTCTACAGAGTAATGCTACAGAAAAAGAAAGATAACCACCAGTAGGAGAAGATGTCAGACCCCTACCACCCTTCCCTTAAAGATTAAAGAAGCACAAAGACGATCTCCAGTTCATGAAATTTGTGGATATCCTCGATTAGCTATATATCAATGTCCCATTTTTGGAGGCCATTGATCAAATGCCTACATATGCGAAGTTTCTCAAGGACATTGTCACCAAGAAAAGGAAGGTGGAGAAGTACGAGACTATTGCTACAACAAAGGAGTGTTACTATGTATTGAGTGACTTGCCACCCAAAATGAGTGATCTAGGAAGCTTTATTATTCCATGTTCCATAGGTGATAATTACGTGGGGAAAGCTCTATGCGACCTTGGGTTTAGTGTAAACCTAATGCCTAAGTCGATCTTTATGAAGCTTGGAATGGGAGATGCAAGACCTACCACAGTGATCTACAACTCGTAGATAGATCTCATGTAAGACCAGAAGGAAAGATAGAAGACGTTGTGGTTAAGGTGGACAAATTTTTTTCCCAGCTGACTTCCTCATCCTTGATTGTGAAGTAGATGACAATGCACCAAATATCTTGGAACGACCATTCCTAGCGACAAGTCAAATTTTAATTGATTGTGAAAAGGCTGAGTTCACCATGCGAGTGGCTGACCAGAGGGTGACTATAAATGTTTTCAACACCCTCAAATATATGGATGAATATGAAGAGTGTCAACACACAGATGCTATGCAAGAAGAGGAAGCTGTAGAATTATGCTGCAACAATTTTGTTGAAGTTAAGGACTATGTGAAACTCAATGAGGAGGACAATGAGAAGCTTGAGGAGTTCCCAGGGGAGGTGCAACAGTCTAGCTTGCTCATTGCTAGACCATGTACACATTTTGAACCTTTAGATTTTGCTGAATTTGTCCCTCCTAAACCCTCACTTGAGAATGCACCCACATTAGAATTAAAGCCATTACCTTTACATCTTAAATATACTTATTTGGGTAGTAATGAGACTTTGCCTATGATAATCTCTTCTAGTCTAACCCCTAAGCAAGAATATAGCTCGATAAATATACTTTCTCAACATAAAAAAGCTCTAGGATGGACTATGGATGATTTAAAGTGTATAAGCCCTACTATTTGTATGCACAAAATTTCGCTTGATAATTGTCACAACAATTCTGTTGAACCCCAAAGAAGGCTCAATCCAGTCATGAAGAAGGTGGTGATGAAAGAGATAATCATATGGCTTGATGCGGGAATTATTTACTTAATATCCAATAGTTTATGGGTCATCTTGGTACAATGTGTACAAAAGAAGGGAGGCATAACCGTGGTGAGCAGTGAAGACAATGAATTCTTACCAACAAGGACTGTTACGGGGTGGAGAATTTGCATGGATTATCGGAAGCTCAACAAGGCAACCAAGAAGGATCACTACCCCTCCTATTCATTGATCAAATACTAGATTGATTGGCGGGCAAATCTTTCTATTGTTTCCTTGACGGATACTCAGGGTACAACTAGATTGCTGTAGCACCAGAAGATCAAGAGAAGACAACCTTTACTTTCCCTTACGGTACTTACGCATTTCGACAAATTCCCTTTGGGCTTTGTAATGCTCAAGCTACTTTTTAGAGGTACATGTTGGCCATCTTTTCTTGTACGATTGAAGAATTTTTGGAGATCTTCATAGATGATTTTTTAGTTTCTGGAGATACTTTCGAATCATGTTTAGGCAACTTGTCCAAGGTACTCAAGAGAGACGAAGAAGAAGACTTAGTGCTCAATTGGGAGAAATGTCATTTTATGGTGATTGAAGGAAATGTTCTAGGTCACAAAAATTCTCAACAAGAGATAGAAGTGGACAAGGCCAAGGTTGAAGTAATTGAGAAGCTACCACCACCCACGACGGTGAAAGGGATTCAGAGTTTCTTGGGGCAGCTGGCTTTTATAGGAGGTTTATTAAGGACTTCTCAAAAATCTCCAAGCCATTGTGTAATTTGCTTCAACAAAACCAGCCCTTCGTCTTTGATGCAGAATGCTACAACGCATTTAAGGAACTCAAGGAGAAGCTCATCTCCGCACCCATAGTTGTTCCCCCGGATTGGACCTCGCCATTCGAGTTGACATACGATGCAAGTGACTATGCAGTGGGGGCAGCACTTGGACAACGTCGAGGTAAAAATTTTCATGTTATTTACTACGCTAGTCGCACCCTAAATAATGCCCAAATCAACTACACTACCACTAAAAAAGAGTTGATGGCCGTTGTGTTTGCCTTTGACAAGTTTAGAGCATACTTGATAGGCACTAATGTCATATCACATACTGATTATTCTGCTATTCAATACTTAGTGACTAAAAAAGATGCTAAACCTAGACTTATTAGGTGGATACTTCTGTTGCAAGAGTTTGACTTAGAGACAAAGGATAGAAAGGGGTGTGAGAACCAAGTTGCTGATCATCTATCTAGGCTAGAAAATAAGGTTGAGAATGAAGATAACTTAGATATTAAGGAGGAGTTCCCTGATGAGAAAATATTATATGCTACAGCAATTCCCTAGTATGCTGACATTGTTAATTTTCTCGTTAGTGGTATTTTTCCTCATGATTTGAATAGTCAGGGCAAAAAGAAGTTCAAGCATGATGTGCGATTCTATTTTTGGGACGAGCCTTACCTGTTCAAGCAACATGCTGATCAAATGATGTGAAGGTGTGTCCCCGAAGAAGAGCAAAAGGAAATCTTGTTCCATTGCCATTCATCTTCATATGGAGGCCACTTTGGAGGAACTATAACTCCTGCAAAGGTTCTACAATGCGGATTCTATTGTCGCACACTCTTCAAAGATGCACACGAGTTCGACAAAGCATGTGATAGATGCCAAAGGACGGGGAATATATCTCGAAGGCATGAGATGCCTTTGCAAGGCATTCTTGAAGTAGAACTCTTCGATGTGTGGGGAATAGACTTCATGGCCCCTTTCTATCATCCTTTGAAGATCTTTACATTCTATTAGCAGTTGACTATGTGTCGAAATGGGTGGAAGCCACAACATCACCAAAGAATAACTCAAAAACAATGTTGATATTTCTTCACAAGAACATATTCACAAGATTTGGAACCCCACAAGCTATCATAAGTGATGAAGGGAAGCACTTTGACAATAGGCTTATTGCTAAAGCATTGCAGCGGTATGGAGTGCACCATAAAGTTGCTACATCATATCACCCTCAGACCAATGGCCAAGCTGAAATCTCAAATTGAGAAATCAAGAAAATTTTGGAAAATATGGTAAACCCCAAAAGAAAAGATTGGTCTCCCAAACTCAACGAAGCATTGTGGGCATATCGCACAGCCTTCAAGACACCCTTGGGGATGTCTCCATTTAAGCTTGTCTACGGCAAAGCATGCCACCTACCTGTAGAACTTGAAGACAAAGCTTATTAGGCGATCAAGAAGCTCAATATGGATACCCAGTTAGCTGGTGAAAACAGGCTTTTAGAGCTTAACGAAATGGAGGAATTCAAGGCCCAAGCTTATGAGAACGCACGCTTGTACAAGGAGAAGACTAAGAAGTGGCATGATAAACATATTTTTCCACGGTATTTTTTTGAGGGCTAACAAGTCATTCTCTACAATTCTCGACTTAAGCTTTTCCCAGGCAAGCTGAAGTTGCGATGGTCATGCCCTTTTGTTGTGCAAAAGGTATAACCTCATGGCACTATAGAGATCAAGAAACTTGATGATGAAGTTGTTTTCAAGGTGAACAGACAGAGGCTGAAGTTCTACAATGGAGCTCCCATCTTTCGACACAAATCAACTACGTTTCTCCAAGATCCATAAGAGTTTGCACCCTCCTTATCTCTTACTTTGCTATAGCATTTTCAATTTTGGTGTTCATAAATAAGGTTATTTTTGCTTATATCTCTTTAACCCTTAGTTATTTTATTTCAAGCTTTTGTGTTTTCTTTAATTCATATTGTCAGATTTAACCCTGGAGTTGCAGGTGGCAGGCTATGGTTTCATGCAGGTTTGGCGCAACTTTAATATGGGAAGGGCTTTGTCCTTTTTCCACATAAGGGAAGTTATTAAGCCCACATTTTCCTATGTTTTGGGGGGCATTAAAGAAAAAAGCAAAAAGGGAGGGATAATATTCTTTTTCCAATTTAAAAACCCTAGTTCATCATTGCCTTCTACATTCTCTCTCTTACTTTTTGCTTTTTATTTAAACCTTATCATACCTTTTCTCTTCCCCATAACTTAAAAACCGCCACCATCATCTCTCTCCTATAACTTGTATCAGTTACCCTCTTTTCAACTTCCCATCACTCCGTCTTCTTCTTGTTTGATTTCTTCATACTAAAAAAATCATCATCTTCCTTCCCAAAAAGCTATCAAAATTCTTTTCCAAACTCTAATAGCTAAAATTTTTTCTGCCCCCCTTTGCAAAACATGGCACGTATGAAGAATGTCACGGGCGCCTCTAGTAGCTCCCAAGCCCAACCCACTGTGGAGATAAAAGATCGCAAGGTCTACCCGGAGCAAGGTTTTAAAGTTCCATTAGAAGGAGAAGGAGGCTTCGATAAAGAAATCTTGGGTGTAATCAATAAGCACGATTGAGGGACTTTTGTCCAACACCCTAGCGACATCTATGTCTCCTTGGTTAGGGAGTTCTATAACCATTTGACGAGTCCCACCCAATCTGCTATTTATGTGTGAGGGGAAGAAATTAAATTTACCGCTGATGCAGTCTACAAGTTCTATGGGTTAAAGAATGTCATGGACCACCATACTTCATTTGCTGAATCTGCAGATGTACAAACATAAAAGGAGGTCCTGGAAGACCTATGCTTTACTAAGACAGAGTTGGATCCAGCCAGCAGGGCTATTGAAAGAGGCTGCCTCAAGCCTGAGGCTAAGGTGTGGAACCATTACCTAAAGACTCGCCTCATGCCCACCTCTCATACTACCACATTGCACATCACCAGGTTACTATTGCTACACTCCATCCTCAACGGACGACAAATTGATGCAGGTAAACTGATTGTTGAGGAAGTCTATTCCTGCTTAAAAAGAAAGTCAAGCCCTCTCTTATTCTCTAATCTCATCACGGCGTTCTGCCGCATAAAACAAGTCTTTGAAGACCTTCAAGAGGATGAGATTGAGAAGGGTAAGGGTGAATTAACCCTAGACCAAATCTCTGGACTTAGGGGATTTGATGAAGATGATCCAGCATAAACGTTGGAAGGTGGGGCCAAAACAATTGTTGCAGCAAGAATCGCTGCCCTTGTCGCCTCAATCAAGCGCATGCACGAGTAGATGAATGAACTGAAGGGCAGCTTGACAACTTATTTCAAGTATATCAAGGCAAGAGATATGACCATTAACTTTTACTTCAAAGAGATGCTCGCACACATGGAGATTGACTTCCCACCCTTCCCCGATGACTTGGTTAAGGCCAAGAAGGACCAGCCAGCCCCGTAAGCTACACCAGCTCTGATGCCAACTGCACCACAACGCCCACCACCTGCTCCAGCAACAACAACCAATGCCACCATTAGACAAAGCCCTCAGACGGCGAGGCCAAAGAAAGGAAAGGCTCCAATGCATACCCCACCACCACCAGAACCTCCCCTCGATGACCCTGTCGATATTGATAGTGGGGAAGAGGAGATGGTCGACGACTCTCCTGTGCGTACACCTGCCCCGACTACTGATGTTACAACAACGACTAGGAGTTATCTAAAATGCATAATGGGTCGTGTATGGAGTACCCCCAACGAAGAAAATGATGACGAGAACCAATTAGCCCATGAGGAACCAGTTGACCAACCAACCTAGCAAGATGTAACCGATGAGCCCATCGCAGCCCTGAAGAAGAAGAAAATCAAGCACCAAGGAGTCAAACCCAAAACACCAAAATAGCTTTTAAAGAGGTAACTTGCATTTAGTTTAGTTTTAGTTAATTTTCATACATTGAGGACACTGCATCTTTCAAGTTTGGGGGTGTTAGTGTTCATAGTTAATCATTTGCATCAGCATGTAGTGATAAGAAGAACTTTTGTATAGCATTTTGATTGGTTTAAAGATAGTTGTATGAATAGCTTGATGATGTCTAGTGATGAGAATTTGATTATTATGGCTAGGAATTGATTGAATGGTTTTGACTTGTGAGAATGGTAGAACTGCCTGTAGGACCTAATTTTTTTAGATGCTTTGCTACTTGATTGCATGATCTGTATGCTTATAACTGTTAGATTATTTTTGGTAAAAAGAACTCTTGGATGTCTCAGTTTGAATATAGATTGAACTTGAATGATAAATGAAAGCTTAAAGGCTTAATTAGCTCCCTTGTTGCTTGTGTCAAAATATGAATAAATGCAAAGCATAGCTAAAGAGGGACACTCCTCTATGTGTTGTGGTGCCTGGTTACTATACTTATAATAAATGGCAGCAACATCATATGAGTGAATGAAAGTTGTCACGGTATGACTCTACTTACCAGCTCAGGGGTGAGATGTTTGCTCCATACTTATCTAGAGTTAGGGACGGTACTTGTGATGAGTTGACACCCCTCAAGCATAAAAAAAGAGAAAAAAGAATTTGGGAGTAGTCTGTGCTTATTTTGATTAAGAAAAATTAGGGCAAACTCGAGAACTTAGGTAAAAATTTCCTAACTTTGTTAAGCATAAGAAAGATGTAGTCACGTGCACGCACATTTGAAAAATCCTGGCCTAAAGAAAAAAGTTCTTAAAATCTCATATTTGTCTAACATGTTGAGCCAAAACTGTCTGAAGACTGAAATTTTGCCGTAGCACTGTCTTGAACTGATTATATGCTGTAGCATTTTTCTGCTTATTTCTATTCATTACTTGAGGACAAGCAATGGCTTAAGTTTGGGGGTGTGTTAACCTTGCAAAAGGTTAACATTTCATGCATTTTACTTAAGTCATTGTATAAAATCAAGCCCATTTCATCTCATTTCATGGCATATAGATGCATTTAGTTCATATAGCTGCATTTGGTGTTGTTGGTTTTATTTTCTTTGTTTTTTTGTAAAAAATGTGCTTCTTGGAAAGGTTTTTGTTGGTTTGGTAATATGCAGGGAAATGAAGAGCGATGCAGGGAGAAATGCCATAGCATTTTGGATAGCATTCCTGGACGCACTAGAAGACAACATACTGAATATATTTATAGAGGCCCTACACATGTACCTGGCAGTCTACTTTATTCCCACATGTGAAGGGAATATTTCTTTGGAATGTAGGGAACAAAACCCTAGGAGCCCCCACTATATAAAGGACAAGATACCCTCATTTAAGGGAGAGCTGGAAAAAGTTATAAGTGAGCTAAGAAAGAAAAGGAAAAGGCAACTGCCTTCAATCTTCTTCTTCCTCCATTGAAGTGTCCTCCATTTGTTCAAATTTGTTCACTGTCTTAATTGTCTCTTATTGCTACAACATTTGTTCACTGTCTTATTTGTTTGTTTTGACTAAACTAGTTTGGTCTCTAATCCATGTGGATACGATACTCACTCATCACTTTATTACTTGTTCGATGTGTATACTTGCACAAATTGCGTATCAATTATAGTACACCTACACACGCAACACTCAGCTTTAACCCGTTAGTAGGTCAAACATCTAGCCACAAAGTCTGTGATTTCACCTTTCATACCAGACCACCAATACATCTTGATAGCTCCAAGATGAGAAGAAAAAGGGCTCAAATGAGCTTCACTCAAAATTTGATTATGAAGATCATCATCATCGGGGATACAGACACGGTTTTGAAAATACAACAGGCCCTCAGAATTCATAGAGAAATCAGGATTCAACTTATCCTTGATCTTAGCAATAAGAGTTTGCAACTCCTCGTCAGATTCCTGGAGTGCTTTGATTCGGGACAGGATGGTTGACTGAATTCTCAATTTTGCCAACAACTTGCCATACTTGTTGAGCCAAAAATGAGCATCAAACATCTCGGGGAGCGAGTGGGCTTCCGACTAAGAGCGTCAGCCACAACATTGGCTTTATCGAGATGGTAATCAATGACCAAATCATAGTCCTTCAAAAGTTCCATCCACCAACATTGACGGAGATTCAACTCTTTCTGAGTTAGAAGATACTTCAGGCTCTTGTGATCAGTGTACAAGTAAAACTTCTCGCCATACAGATAGTATCTCCATATTTTTAAGGCAAACACAAAGATCATGTGTCAGATAGTTTATTTCGTGCGGTTTAAGCTAACGTAAGGCATAAGCAATGACTTTTCCTTCTTGCATAAGTACATAGCCTAATCGCAAGTGGTATGAATCACTGTACACTGTGAAGTCCTTGCTTGTCTCAGGTTGCACCAAGACAGGGGCATGGGTTAAAACTTGCTTAAGCTGATCAAAACTCCTTTGTTGCTCCACTGTCCACACAAAGGGAGTTTCTTTATGGAGAAGCTTCATCAAGGGTGCAACAGTCATTGAGAACCCTTTTACAAATCTATGGTAGTAGCCTGCAAGGCCCAGAAAGCTACAAACTTCTCCAACATTCTTAGGAGAAATCCAATCAAGAACCACTTGAATCTTATTTGGGTCCGCTTGGATTCCCACAGAAGAAATCACATGTCCCAGAAAGGATACTTCAAACAGCCAGAATTCACATTTACTGAACTTAGCATACAGATGTTTCTCCCGAAGAGTCTAAAGCACAATCCGAAGATGTTCTTTATGAGTGGCAGTGTCCTTGGAATAGATCAAGATGTCATTTATAAACACAACCATGAATCTATCTAGATAGGGCTAGAACACACGATTCATTAAGTCCATAAAGCTTGCAGGTGCATTCGTAAGTCCAAAAGGCATTACTAGGAACTCGTAGTGGCCAATCTGGTTCAGAAGGCAGTCTTTGGAACGTCAGACTCCTTCACTAACATTTGATAGTACCCAGATCGTAGGTCTATCTTAGAGAAGACAAAAGCACCTTTCAACTGATCAAAGAGGTTATCAATCCTCGATAATAGATACTTATTCTTTATTGTTACCCTATTCAGCTGATGATAGTCAATGCATAGTCGCATTGGTCCATCTTTCTTCTTGGCAAACAAAATCGATTCTCCATAGGGTAAGGAACTCGATCGAATAAACCCTTTATCTAAGATATCTTAGATTTGAGCTTTCAGCTTTTCTAATTCGATCGGAGCCACCCTATATAAAGTAATGGAGACTAGTGTGGTCTCTGGTTGCACTTTGATCCCGAATTCCACTTCTTGTGTTGGAATGAGTCCTGGAAGTTTATCGAGAATCACATAAGGGAATTCCTTCACTACCGGCACATTTGTGAGCTTTATATCCTCTTTAGACTCCATAGTACACATGATAGCCTTATTAGGCTTAGGTTTGGTTTTCATCAAAGTTATGCTTCCCTTGCCGAGCCCACGGAGGTATAGCTTCTTCTTCGAACAGTCTACCAAGGCTTGATGTTCAGCTAACCAATCAAGGCCTAGGATAAGATCAAACTCATGGGGGAAAGACCATTAATTTGGCCGGAAATGGGATCCCTTGGATCCTCAGAGTTCAAGCTTTACAGATCAACCGTATAACCACACCATCTCCTAGTGGGTTAGAGACCACTATCTCAGAAGTGATTGGTTCAGGTTCTAGGGCGCACTTCTCAATCAATGGTTCACTAATAAAGGAATACGTAGAGCCCGGATCTACCAAAAAATAAACAAGATCAAAAGATAATTCCAACTTACCTACAATCACATCAGGATCGTCTTCTCATTCTCGACCTCAAACATGGTACATCTGTGCTGAGGTCTGAGGGTCACGTCCAACTAAAGAAGGATTTAACTTGCAAGGTTTCCCTGCTAATCCAGACTGCACTTGTTTTGCTCCCCTTCCCTTAGCAGAATTGTTCTATAAAGCCATAGAGGTAGGAGCATTTGGATTCTGCAGGCATTGTCTGATAAAGTGACCAGCTTCACCGCAGAGCTAGCAATATTCGGCCTATCTGCGACATTGTCTGGAATGCCTATTCTGACAAAAGCTACACAGAGAAATCTGAGAACCTCTCCCAAAACCATATGTTCTATCAATCGAAGCTGTACGAGCGACATATGTTCCCGGAGATTGGGATTGTGGCACATATCCCATCTTTGGCAGCTGTTGAAAGGTGGCAAACTTTTGGTCCCACTGCTATTCTTCTTTTAAGGTATGAGAGGTTTGGAATCATCTCAGAATCTCTTATCGGATCTGGCTTGGTTCCCCTTTCTTCTCTCATAAGGCTTCTGGGAGGCTTTAGTAGCAATCGCCCGGTTGACCAGATTCTAAAAGTCCTCCAACTCCAAGGCAGTGAAGAGAGGACGTAATTCATTACAAAGGCCATTAATAAACATTCTAAACTTCTCCTTCTCCGTGCATATGATCTCTGCAGCATACCTCGAGTATTTGCAGAAGTCGTGGATATACTGCTCCTCGAGCCATCCTCCTTGTCTTAGATGGAGGAACTTCTTGTGCTTTTCAGCAATATAGTGCTTGCTGATGTACTTTTTGTGGAACTCCTGAAGAAAGAAGTCTCACGTAATTCTATGTTTAAGCACTGTGAGTGTCACGGTGTCCCACCATCTTTAAGCCTCTTCAGAGATCAACACCAGAGAGTACTCCAGCTTATGTTCATCAAGACACTTCATTTGCTTATTCAGGACTTTGAGAGTGTTTTCTAGCCAATACTCTACTATTTCAGGATTTTCCTGTTCTTGGCCGGTGAAAGTATTGACTAGGTACTGACGAAGCTTGTCAATAGAAGCCCTCGAAATAGATGAAGGTGCTTCAGCAGGCTGATGTGGCTGCTCCTGCCTGAGAGACACGACCACCTGTTGATCATTTCATCTATGGACATCAAATATTCCTACTGAGCAGGAGGCATCAGAGGGGGATTAAGCGGGTTGTTCTATCCCACCTGTTCTAGTCGGACTTCAGATCCAAGGTTGTCCTTCTGTGTCGAGGAGGAGCCAAGGTGTGGTTCTATCGTAACATGTCTATTATCGGGCGCAAACATTCTTAAAGCTAATCAAACAGAAGAAATTGAATCGTGTTAGTTGCAAGTCACATATAACATATACAAATAAACTCCTAGGTAGCATATGCACATGCAGACTCATGACAAACCTCGATTTAGTCCTAGAATCGACTAAACCTAAGCTCTGATGCCACAAATGTAACACCCCTTTCCCGGCCTGTTAGAGAGCTGAATCAAGAAGTGTTGCCGGAAAACATATTCAGAGATTGGAAGCTTAATTAGAGTTCAGAATCTTATTCGGGTTTTGTCTTATTAATCTCTTTTACGACTTATCGAACTAACTTATTAATAGCTTACACAATTTGGGTCAATTTTAAACTTTTTTGAACTTAGGGACTAAACTATAAATTTTACATGTTAAGGGTCCTTAACTGAAATTCATGTTATTAATATGAAATCTAACCTTCCAATTATTAGCTAGTGAAATCTCATTACAAACATGGATCATTTACTTATCCAATTAGACCATACAATTTATGGTGACCATTTTGTACTTAAGGCAAAACTGTGTTTTATCTCTTTTAATAGATTTAACTGCCATCGTACCAATACACTTAGGGTTGTATTGCTACGCCAAGCTTAATTTTCAAATTCTAGATTCAAGGGTATTAGGCCCTTATCAATACACCCTATAATCGTATCGATACCTTTAATTTTTCCAGATTCCAGTAACCAAAATCCGTATCGATACAACCTATGTCATATCGATACACCCCTTTTGACTCATGCTGACCAGGACAAATATGGAAGGCCATATCGATACACCATCACCTGTAATGACATATTTTAGATGATTTTTATTCGAATTAACCTACCAAAATGATGTCCAAACCTTACCAAATTTTACCGGCAAGCTATTAATCAATATTTCTAATAGTTATAACAAAGACAAATAAATTCATTGGCATGAATGACATTAACATGGCTATATCATTAATCATAGATTGCATTTTTTTCAGTCATAAACACATATCATCTCCTTGGACATAATTGGATTCATAGTTTCCTTCACCATCCCTGGTTGATTTCATAATCTAGTTGTTTTGTGTTGAAAAAAAGATATTTTATAACTTTTACTCAAATTATTGTTTGACTGTGTTTTTTAGTGCATAGTACCTTCACGCATGGATCTAATTGCCCAAAAAAGATACTGCAAGTAGGAAATTGCCCAAGCAAGAGGCAATTGAGGATAAGAAGAGGAGCTGCCGATTTTGAAGATAGGATAAATCCAATAAATTTGAGTTAATTAGAAAAGCAAGGATAAATCCTAGAAGAGTTGGAGTTCCATGAAGAAATCAAAAGAAGATTAAATTCCAAGAGTTTTATGAGGAGTTTTTGGAGGAATAAAAATATAATAATAAAAGAAATTTATTTCTTTTATTCTATTTAATTCCAACTTAACTTCCTCCTCAAGAAAGACTTGACCTAGCCATCTCCTATAAATAGAAGACCTAGATGCCAAGTTCGACTAGAGAGAAAATGCAAGGGGGCTATTCGAATTCTTCTTCTTCTTCTTCTTCATCTTTGTTTGATTAGATTCATGCTAGAGATATTTTATTTTGTATTCCTTTTGCACCCGGCCATGAACTAATTTTATTTGGCTTGGGTTATTGTGTTTTTGTGGTTGTGAGAACAATTGGATTTGTTTAGGTATTTGAGTTTGCAATTTAATTCAAGGTTTGTTCATTCTTGGTTCTTAATTTTGATTGCTAGTGAATTGGGAGAGAATCTCAAAAATTCATCCATTTATCTAATATTGAGAGATTTAGATTCAAGAAACAAGTGAGCATGGTCTTTATTCAATCGAATCAATGGTGAAGACTAATTCGACTTAGGGATAAGTTGCAAATTTCAACGGCTAAGAGGAGCGCAAGATACGTTGTTGTCCACCCTTGGTTAACGCAGGGATGTATTATCAAGGCATGCACAATTAACAATGTTTCGAGTTAGGGATAACGAGAAACCATTGAAGAACGCTTTGCTGAACTTTGAAGGTTGTCGCCCAATTGCCCGTTGTCGCTCCATTCCCGATTGCCCGAGCAATCGTAGAATTGCCCGAGCAATCCGAAAAATTGCCGACAATCCGATTGAAAAAAAATAATTGAGCTACTCTAACACTCATTTACCATGACAGCCCATTCAATTGTCACTCCACGACTCACGATAACTCGACCTACTCTCTCTTATTCAATTACATCTCTATTTTCTTTTATTGCTCTTTTATTTTACTTGTTAATTAGAACTCCTACAATCACCAATTTGTGTTTTTAATTTCAATGCAAGAAGTTAGATTTCCGAAGTAGCACCAATCTCTATGGAGACGATATCTATTATATACTATAAATTGTGACGTGTACACTTGCACCAATTGCGAAGCATGCAACACGCACAACAAGTTTTTGGCGCCGTTGCCGAGGATTGGCAATATCAACTTTGATTTTTATTTCTTGCACCTTTGTTTTTTTTATTTTTGTTAAATGATTTCAAGGGGATAACATTCTTTTGTTTTGCATCTGTGTATGACCAGGGCGAGACCAACAACACAAGAGTACTCACTTGAACCTAAGATAGAACGAGTTCTTTATAGAAGAAGACGAGAAAAACGAGCAATAATGGCAGAACAGCCTGTTAATTCAGTCAGCAATCTGAATGTCGACGTCAATCTGAATGCCGTAGCAAGAGGAGGAGGAGCTCAAGTCAAACAACCTGTCCGAAAGAGGCCCATTCGAGACTACTTAGAGGAAGATCTCAATGGTCTCAATCTAGGAGTTTCACACTTGAAATAGAAGTTGCCTACTTTAAATTAAAACCTGTGATGTTCAATATGATCAATACTATTGGTCAATTTGGCGGCTCGACAACTGAAGATGCCAGACAATATCTCAAATCATTCCTGGAGATTTGCAATTCATTCAAAATACAAGGAGTCCATGAGGATATCCTATGGCTGAAATTATTTCCCTATTCACTAAGGGATAGGGCAAAAATATGGTTGAATAGTATTTCATCCGGATCTATAGATCTTGGACGATTTATGTCATGATTTCATTGCTAGATTTAGCTCTACAAATATGGCTGATAAGTTGCGTAACGATATTACTTCTTTTCGATAGGCAAGATGATGAATCCATGTAGAGGCTTGGGAGCGTACAAAGAGCTTTTAAACAAATGTCCCATGCATGGATTCCTACTATGGACACAAGTGATGATGTTCTACAACTCAGTGAACACACCGACAAGGATGATGCTAGATGCCTCGGCAAATGGCATACTCCTCGACAAGTCACCTGAGGAAGCAATAGAGATTCTGAACCATTTTCCAAGAACGATTATCAATTCCCAACTACTCGAAGGGGAATAGTCAGACGAAATGCCACAATAAATGATTTTGATTCATCGGGATCTATTTCCACACAATTGGCCGTGTTAACCAATTTGGTTAAAAATATGCAGCAACCAAGCAACACATAGGAGATCAAGGTAGTAAATTCAATTTGTGATTTATGTAATGGTAACCATGATTCTTCTAAGTGTCCGCAAAACCTAAAATCTAGCTTTTACGTTGGAAACTACAACTAAAACAACAATGTGATGTCAACACCTACAATCCAGCCTGACGGAAGCATCCAAATTTTTCATGGAGTAACCCGAATAATGCTCTTAATCAAAATGTTCAGAATACACAAGCATCGGGATTCCAGTAGAACATGCCTCGGCAATAGATGCCCAGCAACAGTCTACACCTTCTAGTTCTTTAGAAAACTCTCTTAATGCCTTCATGTTAAAAACTAATCTTATATGGTTGAGAATAGTAATTTCATGAAGAAGACTGATGCTTTTATGAACAGGACGGAGATGAGATTGCAAAATCAAGAGGCAGCTTTGAAATCATTGGAGACACAAATCGGGCAATTCACTCAGAACTTGAATATGAGACTACCAGGCGGTTTACCTAGTGATACCGAGGTCGCCAAAGGAATATGACATGATCAATGTAAAGTAATCACCACTTGGAGCGGACGGAAGCTTAATGATGCACCAGTAGAGCAATCCCTTGCTCAAAAAGAAGTAATCAGTGAGAACCCCTCACCTAAAATTGATGAAACGAAAATTGCCCAGGCAATTCTAGATGCCTAGAAAAGTCATGATGAAAATCCCAAAAAGAAAGATGAGGATATTCGAATTCCACCACCATTCCTATAGAGATTGAAACGATAAAAGCAATAGTATCAATTCAAGAAATTCCTTGATATCTTGAAACAAGTCCACATCAATTTACCATTGGTGGAAGCAATCGAAAAAATGCTGAATTATGCTAAGTTCCTTAAAGACATTGTCTCTAAGTGAACAAGGATAGGAGAATTTGAAACCGTTGCTGTGACGGAAGGATGCATGGCTATATTGCACAACCGAATGCCACCTAAGCTTAAGGATCCCGGTATCTTCACCATACCATGTACAACCGGAGGGAAAAATCGAAGTTATCCTGGTAAGAGTTGATAAGTTTATTTTTCCAGCTGATTTCATTGTTTTAGTTGTGAAGCAGATGAGTTCGCACCTATTATCCTTGAGAGCCTATTTTTAGCAACAAGAAGGATCTTGATCGATGTAGAGAGGGGAGAACTCACTATGAGGGTAAACGATCAACAAGTTAAATTGAATGTTTTCCAAACTCTCAAGCAAGCCGACGATCCAGAAGAGTGCCAAGTCATCCAAGCCACCGCTAAATTTAATTTTGACATAGATTTTATTGACAATTTTGGATTTTTTGTCGTAGATGAGGATCTTGAAGAGTCAACAATGAAGAGCAAATGAAGCAATTGGATAAAGTCGTCCGTAAGTTTTTGAACAAACTCTTAAGAAAGGTAAAATCAAAAAAGTGCCAAAACCTCCATTCTTGAATTGAAACCATTGTAGGGCAATTAAAATTGACATTTAGGAAGAAACACATTGCCTTGGCAATTATTTCTTCTAAGTTGTAACCTAAAAGGAAAAAGAGGTTGATTGACATGTTGACATTGCACAAAAAGGTATTAGGATGGACAATTTTGACTTGAAGGGAATTAGTCCAAATAAGTATTTTGAACCAAAATCCTTTTGGAGGATTAACATAAACCAACAATTGAGGCAAAAATGAAAACCCTAACTATTGTGAAGGAAGTCATGATTCATGAATGGCTTGAAACCATTCATATATCCTATTAAAACATGCTTATTTAAGAACCAAAAAATGTTGCCAAAAAAAATTATAACTTCTAAGTTGAAAGCAACAAACTCATTCCAACTAGGACTATGACCGGTTGGAGGGTTTGTATGGATTACCTTAAGCTAAATAAAGCTACTAGGAAAGATCATTTTCCTTTACCCTTTATTGACCAAATGCTTGATCATTTTGTAGGTAAATCCTTTTATTGTTTTCTTGATGGTTACTCAGGTTATAAAAAACCACTTTTACATGCCCATATGGTACATATTCATTTCGAATGATGCCATTTGGATTATGCAATGCTCCGGCCACCTTCCAAAGATACATGATGGCAATTTTCTCCAACATGGCTGAAAACTTCCTTGAAATCTTCATGGATGACTTTTCGGTATTTAAAGACAACTTCGACAATTGCCTCGGCAATTTGGAGAAGGTGTTAGCACAATGCGAGGAATCCAACCTAGTGCTAAATTGGGAGAAGTACCATTTTATGGTGGACAAAGGCATTATGCTTGAAATAAAATCTCTTCCAAATGAATCGAAGTGGATAGAGCCAATGTGTATGTGATTGAGAGATTGCTGCCACCAACTTCAGTCAAAGGAATCCAAAGTTTCCTTGGACATGTAGGTTTTTATAGGAGGTTTATTTATAATTTTTCCAAAATCTCTAAACCTTTGTGTAACTTGCTTGAACAAGAAAAAACTTTTAATTTTGATGATTCATGCACCCAAGCATTCGAAGCCTTGAAGAAGCAACTTGCCTCGGCACCTATCGTTGTTCCACATGATTGGTCCCTACCTTTTGAACTCATGTGTGATGCAAGCAATTTTGTGGTATGAGTCGTTTTAGGACAGCACACAAGTAAGATTTTCCATGTGATTTACTACGCTAGTAAAACTCTAAATGGTGCGCAATCAAATTACATCACGATAGAGAAAGAATTACTAGCAGTAGTTTTCACATTTGATAAGTTTTGTTCCTACTTGATTGGTATTAAGGTAATTGTTCATACTGATCATTAAGCAATTAAGTACCTATTTGCTAAGAAAGATGCCAAACCTCGTTTAATTCGTTGGATTTTACTTTTACAAGAGTTTGACATTGAAATTAAGGACAAGAAAGGAACAAAGAACTAAGTTGCCAATCACTTATCAAGGTTGAAAAAAGGCGATAAAGATTCAGACTCCTTGGAGATCTACGACATATTCTCGAATGAGCAGTTATTAGTTGCCACGGTAACTCCCTGGTATGCCGATTTGGTTAATTTCTTGGTTAGTGGTGTTTTGCCTTATGACCTTACTCACCAAGGAAAGAAGCGGTTCCAACATGATGTTAAGCATTATTATTGGACGAGCCTCTTTTGTTTAAACAATGTACAAATCAGGTGATAAGACGATGTGTTCCTGAGGAGGAGCAAGACAATGTGCTTCGACAATGTCATTCTTCACCCTATGGAGGCCATTTTGGAGGAACTCGCACCACGACCAAAGTCCTACAATCTGGCTTGTATTGGCCCACTCTTTACAAAGATGCTCAAGAATTCTACAAGAGGTGTGATCATTGTTAACGAACAGGGAATATTTCGTGACGACACGAGATGCCACTATAGAATATCCTTGAAGTCGAGCTATTTGACGTGTGGGGGATCGATTTTATGGGACCCTTCTGATCCTCATTCGACAATTTGTATATCATACTTGCCGTGGAATATGTATCTAAATGGGTAGAAGTAGCTGCAGTCCCCATAAACGATTCAAAGACCATGGAGAAATTCTTGTAGAAAAATATATTTACACGATTTGGGACACTGAGGGCAATTATCAGCGATAGAGGCACCTACTTCGATAATAAGCTGATTACCAAGATGTTGGAGCGATTTGGAGTGACACACAAAATTGTCACGGCATATCATCCACAGACAAACCAGCAAGTCGAAATTTCCAATCGTGAATTGAAAGTTATCCTTGAAAAAGTTGTCAATCCTTCCCAAAAGGATTGGTCTGCAAGAATTGATGAACCACTATAGGCCTATCGAACAACATTCAAGACGCCTTTAGGCATGTTGCCTTACAGACTTGTCTACGAAAAGACTTGCCACCTTCCGGTGGAGATAGAGCATAAGGCTTATTGGGCGATCAAAACTGTCAACATGGATTGGGAAAGTGCTGGACAAAAATGATTACTAGACCTTAACGAAATCAAAGATTTTTTTATGCCTTAGCTTACAACAACGCGAGAATCTACAGGGAGAAAACGAAGCGGTGGCGTGACAAGAAGCTATTGCCGCAACAATTTTTGCCCGGGCAATTAGTTCTTCTCTTCAATTCTCAGTTAAAACTCTTCCCGAGAAAACTGAAATCGAGGTGGTTTGGGCCGTTTGAAGTAGTCAAACCCTTCTCCCATGGTGCTATGATAATCAAGTCCACCATTGACGGACATGAATTTAAAGTTAACGGACAAAGATTAAAGCACTATGCCGGCAACCATGTTGAGCACGACAAAGAAGTGGTTACTTTAAGAGATGCATGATCATGCTCTCCTTTAGTATTTCTTATTTATTTTTAGTTTTATTTTAAATTTTGGACTTATTTTATTTTTGGATTTATTTTTATTTTTGGTTTTTAGGATAAAAGTTTGTTTTTATTTCAATTTACATTCTTTTTATCTTTATCTTTCCACATTTTTTAGGATCATTATCTTTTAGAATTTTTAGTTTATTTTATTTATTTATCTTTATATTTAGTTATTTAATTTTATCTTTATTTAATGTTATTTTTTTCTTGTGTTTGAATTTTAGGAAAAGAGTTCAATATAAATAGGAATCGGATTAAAGATTGAAGTTTATCCTTAAGAGGAAATAATGGGCTGATTTTGGTGGCTTGTAAAAGCCTATTTAGCTATTAGTTTTTACCCTAATTATCACCCCTTATACCTCTAGCCGCATACCCTTTCCCTCTTCCCTCAATCCTCTTTTTCCGCACAACCTCACCAATCCCCTCATCATCTTTATATCCCATCATTCTTTCTTACTCTTCCTTCTTTTATCCCATTAGCCAAAAATCGCTATCACCCCTACCAAATTTTACTTTACCACTAAACCTGTTAAACCCATCTACTCTTTCTTCTATTCTTTACTCTTTCTTTAACTCTCAAAAGTTTTCTTTTTTTTCTTAATTTTTTGATTCCAACCACAAGCACAAAGAATCCAGGGCCAAAAACACCAAGACCATTCTTCACCCAAGTTCATCCGAAGAGCCATCATTCCGCCGATTTGCAGCACCAACCATTAAAGAGAGATATCGCACCAAGTTTGCAAACCGGAATGTATGGGAAGAGAAAAGCTTCGCCTAAACCATCTCTCAAAAGAACTTCGGCCTTGATGCGTTCATCTTCAAAGTGATCGACCACCAAAAGTGACAAATCCTTTGCCATTAACAAAAGTTGGGCAACATATCATGGGTAATAGAGTTTTATTCTCATTCTCCTAGCCCCAACAATCCCTATGTTTATGTTCGTGGTAGGGATATCCTTATCGATGCCGACGTCATCAACACATTCTATGGGATATACATTGAGAAGGATGAACACAAGGCTTTTGTCGACAACATCACGACTGAAGGAGTCGAGAAAGTCTTTAAGGACCTCATGATCGAAGGGGCCAAATGGAATCAAGGAGCTCTAAAAGGGACGGTAAATGACCTCATGCTACAACCTGAGGCAAAATTATGGAATAAATTTGTTAAAACTTGTTTAATGCCCACTACACACAATATCACCGTTTCATATTCTCGTCTTTTGTTGATTCATTCTATTTTGAACAAGCGAATTATTAATGTTGGACAAATTGTATGTGATGAGATATTTGGTTGTAGTAAAAAAGATGTACGTTTTCTTTTCTTTCCGAACTTAATATCCCAACTATGCGAGAAAGAGAATGTGCCAAGTGATCCGACAGATGAGAAATTTCCCTCCAAAACCAAGTGGAACCGAGCTCAATACTTGAAGATTATGGGTGAAGAACCGAATAAAAAACAAGAAGTGCCAAAGAAAACCCCAACACCAAAAATTGCCCGGGCAACCAACATTACCTCGGCAATTCTCGATGCCTCGGTAAGTCCTAATGCCCAGGCAACTGACCCTACTTTGATGAACATGGATCGAATCAAAGAGGTGCTCTGCTCTTTGACACACCAATTTTAGCGAATGCAGGCCCATCAATTGAAATTCATGCGGTATATGAGGGACCATAACATAGCTATCACATGAGTGATCCTCGAGAAGTACCCCAATTACACCGTGCCTTTCCTAGTATTTCCTACCGAACTAGTTGCCCAGTCAACTAAAGATTCCAAGACAACTGCCGCATACGAAAAAGGTAAAGCACCTATGGCCGAACCAACTCACACTGAATCCCTACATGGATTTACCGATTCGGATGAGTCCATCTCTGAACTCGTAGCATCACAACTGGTCGCATCGCCTAAACCAAAGCGAAAAGCTTTAATCATTAAAGAGACTGATGATGAGGGTGAAGCAAACAAGGAGATTGCAAAGGTTCAAGCCACCCCACTAGCCACCCGCATCCAACCATCGCGCTACGGCAGAAGAATCAAGCAAACAACCCAAAAGAAAGTCATCATTCAAGGTGACGACCTTTCTAACTAACTCATTTGCATCTTATTTTAATTTTTTTCCATACATAGAGGACAATGCTTCTCTCGAGTTTGGGGGGTGTTTGTTTTTAGTTAATTTCATTTTTAGTTGCATTCATCTTTAGTAATCGCATATAGGTTGCATATGTTACTTGCCATGCCTTTGATTAGATTTAATTGCTTGGACTTGTTGAATATCCAATGATGAATTTTTGCCACTGCACTTAATTGAAAGAACCTTTAAATTTTAGGATTGCATGAAAAGAACTTAGAATTTTACTATAATGCTAAATATTATGAACACAGTTGTGGCTTGTTGATTGAAAGAAACTTGGTGAACTTAGGTTGCTTAAAATTTGGGTAAATTTAAATTGAAAATTAAAACTTAATTTCTTGCTAGAGGTGCCCGGAACCAGCTCTAGTAGTTGCACATTGAAGATATCGCTAGAGGTGCCCGAAATTGGCTCTAGTAAAAAGTGAATAAATACCCCAGTAATTAAATTGATAAAAACCTATTGTTCACATAGAATCTTGAAAATCAACTTGTATACAACTACGCACAAACATTGTCATGAGCATTATAGTTTGGTTCCGGGAAATTTTTGTGCTATCCAAAAAATTAAAAGGTGATCATACTTTGTTCCACGGTTTTGAGGTTTGAATTCAAGTTTGAATGCATGTCTTTGATGATTAAAGTCTTGGCAGGTAATTGTTAGTTTGCATTGCTTGAGGACAAGCAATAGTTCGAGTTTGTGGGTGTGTTAAGTGTTTAAAAGTACTATTTTTATAACCCTCTTTACTTAAATTATTGTTAGACTTAGGCTCATTCTAGTTGCATTTTTAGTCATTCATGCACCATTGCATAGTTTCCTTCACCGTCATGCTTGATTTCATAATCTAATTGTTTTTGTGGAAAAAGATATTGCGGATATGTGTTTTTGTGTGTGCAGGATCTAATTGCCCAAGCAGGTAGGAAATTGCTGAGGCAATTGAGGATAAGAAGAGGAGATGTCGATTTTGAAGATAGGATAAATCCAATAAATTTGAGTTAATTACGAGAAGCAAGGATAAATCCTAGAAGAGTTGGAGTTCCATGAAGAAATCAAAAGGAGATTAAATTCCAAGAGTTTTTGGAGGAATAAAAATATAATAATAATAATAATAGAGATTTATTGGTTTTATTCTATTTAATTTCAACTTAACTTCCTCCTCAAGAAAGACTTGACCTAGCCATCTTCTATAAATAGAAGACCTTGCCACCAACTTCAACAGGTTCGACTAGAGAGAAAACGCAAGGGGGCTGTTCGAATTCTTGTTCTTCTTCTTCCTCTTTGATCGATAAGATTCATGCTACAGAGATTTTATTTTGTATTCCTTTTGCACCTGGCCATGAACTAATTTTATTTGGCTTGGGTTATTGTGTTTTTGTGGTTGTGAGAACGATTGGATTTGTTTAGGTATTTGGGTTTGCAATTTTAATTCAAGGTTTGTTCATTCTTGGTTCTTAATTTTGATTGCAAGTGAATTGGGAGAGGATCTCGTGAATTCGTCTATTTATCTAATATCGGGAGAGTTAGATTCAAGAAACGAATGAGCATGGTCTTTATTCAATCAATTGATGGTGAAGACTAATTTGACTTAGGGATAAGTTGCAAATTTCAACGGCTAAAAGGAGCGCAAGATCGGTTGTTGTCGACCCTTGGTTCACACAGGGATGTATTATCAAGGCATGCATAATTAACAGTGTTTTGAGTTAGGTATAATGAGAAACCATTGAAGAACGCTTCGCCGAACTTTAAAGGTTGTCGCCCAATTGCCCAGACAATCGCTTCATTCCCAATTGCCCAGGCAATTGCAGAATTGCCCAGGCAATCCGACTCGATCCTATTGACGAAACGATTGAGCTACTCTAGCACTCAATTACCACGACGGTCCATTCAACTATCACTCCACAACTCAAGATAACCCGGCCTACTCTCTCCTATTCAATTACATCTCTCTTTTATTTAATTGCTCATTTATTTTACTTGTTAATTAGAACTCCTACAATCACCAATTTGTGTTTTTACTATTAGTGCGAGAAGTTAGATTTCTGAAGTAGCACCAATCCTTGTGGAGACTATATCTATTCTGTACTATAACTTGCGACGTGTACACTTGCACCAATTGCGAAGCACTCAATACGTGCAACACATGCCAATTGTATCCATTGTCCATGAGTGTCCAAGGTTACACATATCATCATAAAACTCACCTTTGTGCCCTTAGGCCATATTGGATTGTAAATTGAGCCTTGGCTCCAAATAGCATATCATAACATGTTCATATCAAATTCCACATATAACATATTTCAAATATCACACCTAATCTCACAAATTTAGTAGAACAATATGAAGGACTTACCATTGAATCCACGTATGTGTGCTCTACTTGAGCCCTTAACAAGATGCAATTTTAAGCACAAAAAATTGCAATCGGGATGGCACCTAGCCAATCCCATGACACAACTACATTCACCTAGCAATAGGAGTCTTCAAGGTTCCCAGATTACAATCCCCTTGCCCTCGGAAGAGTTCGGAATAGTTGATGGTGAAGATGGCTTGTCTTCCACCACTTGAGCTAGTTCAAAATTAGGGAATTGTATTAGAATTGAAACTAATGATTCGCAAACGCTTTCCAAGCTTACCTGGGCTTGTAGACAACTTTAAAACAAGGAAATTGGCTTTCTAACACATGGGCTCAACTTGAACCTTCAAGACTTAAATCTTGAAATTAAACTCTAAAGATTGATGGAATCATCAAATTGACATAGGGTTTTACTTACCAAGCTACAAGCTTTCAAATGGTGTATTGAAATCACACAAAGGCCAAGGATTGGATTGAGGTGCTTGCTTGAGCTTAAGCTTGAAGATGACAGTGGAGGTGTGTACTTGGTCTTTCACTCAAAGGTTGAGGTTTAGTTTTGGAGGATTCAAAAACTAAGATCAAGGCTTTTCTTGTCCATTTTAAAACAATCTAAATCCCCTAATCATTTTCCCACCTCACTCATAGCCAATGAAAAGGTTTCCCTTGGGCAAGGGTTTGCTTAACCCATTAATTTACACATTTTCATATTCTTTTCCAACTTTTGACAATTGATGACCAATTGTCACCCTTTTTCTGATCAATCTCACGTGGAGAGGTGGTAGGCTAGTAGGTGAGTCATCCCCTACTTCCAATCTTTTCAATTTGGGCAGGGACTCATATCAATACGCCTTATGGCCGTATCGATACGGCTAAGCTAAGTTTGGTAAGTTAGTTGGAAATGGTTGGGTCGTATCGATATAGGTCCTACCGTATCGATACGCCTAGATTAAATCCAACTTTTTCAGCACTTTCAATGAAACCCTTCACTTCCATTCCTTACAAAAAGGTCCAACAATTTTGATTAATGCCCAAATAACTTTCATTACACATCGGAATTAATTACAAGGATCAAGCAATTACATTATTTGACACAACCTGTGCAAAATTTGTTATCATTAGAACCTAATTCCGACTAGGCCAATTTTTGGGGTGTTACTGGGTTGCTACATGTTTTTAACCAAATTGGTTTATGTGGCCAACTGTGCTAAAATAGTAGCTGATGAATTAAGTTCAATTGCCGAAGCATTTCACCTAACTGCTCCCCTTCTAGTGGTTGGGAACTGATAGTCATTCTTGGCAAGGCTGTCCAAAATCTCCCAAGCTTCCTCTATGGATTTGTCTAGAAGCGTGCCATTTACCGAGGCATCTAGCATCAACCTCATCGATGCGTTAACTGAATTGTAAAACATTGTTACTTGCGTCTAATATCTAAATCAGTGCATGGGACATTTGCGTAAAAGTCCTTATATCGCTCCCAAGCCTCATACATGGACTCGTCATCTGCCTGTCGAAAAGAAGTGATGTCATTATGCAGTTTATTAGTCATATTTGTAAAACTAAATCTAGAAAGGAAACTCCGGCACAAATCGATCCAAGATTCTAAAGATCCAGATGGGATACTATTCAACCATGTTTTTGCCCTATCCTCTCAGTGAATAGGGGAATAATTTCAGCCTTAAGATGTCCTCGGGGACTCCTTGTTGCTTGAATGAATCGCATATTTCTAAGAACGATTTGAGATGTTGTTTGGCATCCTCAGTCATTGATCTGCCAAACTGACCAACTATATTGATCATATTGAACATCATAGGCTTTAACTCGAAGTAGGTGGCTTGAATCTCAGGTGTGACAACTCCTGGAGTGAGACCCTTAAGATCTTGTACTAAGTAGTCTCGAATGGGTCTATTTCATACGATGATCGATTGATTTAGTAAGCCCACCACGCCCCCTGCTGCGGCATTCTAATTGTCGTTGGCATTTAGATTGCCAACTAGATCATTAGGTGGATCTACCATCTCTTCTCTCAACTCTCTTCTTTGTCTACGAAAACACGCTCGATTTCTGGTTCAAATGGATAATCTGGTGCTGTTGGTCTCGCCCTGGTCATAGACCAATGCAAAACCAAAGTTATTAACCTCTTGAAACTAAAGACAAAAATAAAATAAACAAAGGTGCAAGAAAATAAAAACAAAGTCGCTATTGCCAATCCCCGGCAATGGCGCCAAAAACTTGTTGCGTGTTTTAAACACTTCGCAATTGGTGCAAGTGCACGTCCCAAGTTATAGTATAGAATAGATATCGTCTCCATAGGGATTGGCGAAACTCTGATTTCTAACTCCTTGCTCTGAAAAGAGAAATAATTTGTGACGGTAGGTGTTCTGAATTAACGAGTAAAGTAAATGAGCAAGTGAATAAAGAGAGATTGTGATCAAATAAGAGAGTAGGCTAGGTTATCGTGGGTAATGGTGTGAATGCCGAATGGACTTATGTGGCAATTGATTGTTGTGGCAATTTAATTGCTGAGGCAATTGTTCAATTGCAGTAGCAACTGGGTTTCTTCCTTAAAAGCTCGATGAAGTGTTATTCAATGGCTTCTATTATCCCTCACCGAAACACTAGTTTATTGTACATGCCTTGGTGATACATCCTTGCATTAACCTTGGGTTAACAACAACTGATCTTATGCTCCTATTAGCCGTTGAAATCCAAGTCTTATTCCTAAGAAAGATTAACCTCCATTAACGATTTGTTGAATGGAGATCATGCTCATTAGAAGAGTGTTCTTGATTGATGGGATCCAGATACCCATTGGAAGAGTGTTGCAACGCCATGGTTAGAGATATCGAGTGTGGGTGTTTGTTCCGATGCTAGGTGACCCGGCCTCACCCAGGTGTATGTTTCAATGCTAGGTGACCCAGCCTCACCTAGTGCGTAGATGCTCAAGAGGGGATTCTGAGCAAAAGTGTATGTTCTGATGCTACGTGACCCAGCCTCACCCGGAGTGTATGTTCTGATGCTACGTGACCCGGCCTCACTCTAGAGTTGTTGTTGTTGTTGATGTGTGTTTTCCTAGATGATCTGTTGATATATCATACTTGGTTAGGCCTTGTGTGCCATGTATGATGTTTTTCTATGATTTAGAGCATGTGTTTAGGCGACTAGTGGTAGCGCCACGTATTTATTTGTCTCTCCTTATTGCTCATACTAGCTTGCATGCTTATGTTTATGATTAGCATGAAGTATAATAATATAGATATGTACCACTGAGCTTTGTAATCTCAGCGCTCAGAATCGTTGTTTCTGTGCGTAGGGTGATCGTTGGATCATGGTATCAAGGAGAACTATCGGTACGGGGTTCCAGTATGTGGTGATCTCTGGAGTACGGTACTTGTATTTGGTGGGCTATGTATTCATAGGACCTTACGTGGTGTAGTCTGTAATCCTCATTTTTGTAATCGTATAAATCAAGCCAAATGATTAAATGTTTTAATTTAATTGGAGCTTCTTTGTAAAGTTTTACTCATTTTTATATTTATTTTTAAATTGTTGGCTTTATCTATTTTTAGAAAATATTTTATTTGGGCTAAACCAACTTGGGAATTTTATGGCTTTTGGTTTGGGCTTGAGGCCCAAATGTGACATCCAGGTCGAGGGTGTTACACCAATTTTATGGTCATTTAGTGGAATAGCTTCTGATATTTATCCTTTATGCACAATTTTCCTCAAACACATCAATTTTCATACCTTTAGCACCTAATCATCACAACATACAATTCAAACAGTCATCACATAAATATATGAATATCCGAACGACCCTACATAGTCTCTAAAGCTCACACGAGTCTCGAAATATTCTCAACGTCATTTTGCATCACATAAATATCAAGTCTCATAATACTGGTCTCTAAACATGCTTATTTATCATCTACCTATTTTGATGATACTAACACGCAAGGCAATCACATTTATGATGCTCATGAAGCATTACGAGTTCGAGGTATACTAACCTCGAGTACTAGCGATAATCCTCATATATGCTTTTAGGTTACTCTACTTGGTCCAGTATTCTATATTTGAAAAATCCACATATAACAATTAATACAATATATATTAATTAATCACATACTCTAATTAATTCACAAGGTCAAACGCATAAAAATAGCTTACCGGGTTCAAATTTAGAGAAACAGACTCAAAACGTCGAAAAAACCCTCGAGTAGGGTCGTCTAGAAAAAGTAAATAGCCGGTCAACTCTGATCAATGACTAGTCAACAACCCTGATGATCTAGTGTGACACAAGTGCATAGGAGCTTCGGTGCACCCTAGGAGCGCGGTGCACTACAGAAGTGTGCACTCGCCTGGGCATACGTATGCCCACACTTGGTGCCGGCGCGTGAAGGCACATGGGGTGCTCTCTGGTGGTTAGACGGCAACAGCGAGTTCTTGTCCTGCTGTCCCAACGCCAGTGAGCACAATGGTGACCTCAGATCCTGACTATGACCGCTGAAACTACCTTCTTTCAACAACCTGAAATTTGTTTCCTCTCACCTCAGCAAACTGCAGCGGCGAAAGAAACAAGGCGACCACTGGCTGACTCGTCTCAGCGAGCTCTATCCAACAGTGTTGGCGGAGTCACTAATGGCAGCTTGAATGACGGCAGGTCAAAAATCAGTTGCTAAACAAAAAATAGGTATAATGATAAGTTTAGCCTTAAATGTTTACACATTTTGTCCGATAAACCCTAATTTTTTACTATATTAACTCTAAATATTTCACTTTAAGTCAAATTACCATCTTTAACAAAAATATTAATTAAATTAGTACTTTTTAATGACACTGGCGAAATAGCTTATATGATAATCCAAGTGTATTTCCTATGAAATTAAAAACCATTATCGTTAGTGTATAAATAGTTGTGCTTGAGATATTTTATACTTCAATACAAACATACAATGCTATTCAATTTATTAACTGACTAATCTAGATCGTGTATTGTAGAGGTCCATTATGGGGCGACCTCTCAACCTAATTGCTTCATTCAATACATCATGATTCGAACTACTGGTTTAGTTTAAGGAATCTAGAGCCCCATCCTTGTAGACCAACTGATTGGGACATTTGTCCCCTTACACTAATATGCTAATTGTAATACCCTAAACCCAACATCACATTTGGGTCTCAAGCCCAAACTACAAGCATAAATTTTTTTGACCTAACTTAGTTCAATCCACATTAATTTCATAAATCTGTCAATGTTTCAAATAGAACGATAGGAAAATAGTTAAAATCTTTTACAATAAAGCTCCAATTTAAAACAAAATAATTAAAACATTCGACATTATTAAAATAATCCAAAATAAGTGTTAGAAACATAAAATCAAGGGTCTTATGAATACATTGCCCGACAAATCTAAGTATTGTACTCTTGAACACGTCGATGAGCGGAAGTTCTACTCCGATGAGGCTTCTTTAATGCAACGCAACAACCAAGAAACTTGTGAACTGAAACAACGATTATGAACCTGAGCTTATAAAGCTCAATGGATACACCTCTACTCTACTATGCTTCATGCAAATAATAAACATAAGCATGTAGCTAGAAAATATGACATGTCAATAATTTAATACACGACGCTACCACTAGTCCCCTAAATCATGCTTTATCATATAAACATATCAGTCCATCATTAATCACATTATAAAAAACAATCCATAAACCTTGAGTGCGGCATGGGTCACACAGCATCAAGACATACAATTAGAGTGATGCTCGGGTCAAACAACATCGGGACGTACACTCATACTTAGAATCCCCCTTGAGTATCTTCGAATGAGGCCTGAGTTACACAGTATCGGGACATACATTCGCTTAACTTACCATGGTGTTGCATCACGTCTCTGGGTATCTGGATCCAAACAACCAAGTGACCCTACCACATAAGTGCCTACACGACACACATTAAACATCATAAAAAATTAACTTTTTTTCGAGTTACTCATTCTTAACTCAAGTTTTTACTCTTTATGATCATATAAGTGAGCGAAATCCCATTTCTCAATTTTACAACTCATTTTACATCATTAGGAGTCTACTGGATTGAATGTTATAACTTTTCATCCCCCAGGCTCAAACTCAACTTTTAGGCAAAATGCTCGATGGGTACCGGTACTGGCCTTAACGTAATGATGCGGTACCCTTGGTACCATACTTACCGCATACCGATACCAAAATAGCTCACTAGAATTTTCTTGAGCCTTAGCATATTGGTACAAGTCAGCCCGTAATGATACGAAATTTACATGGCGTACTGGCACATGTTGAACTCTATACCGGTACCCCTCTCTTAACTCATCTTCAATAGAACATTGTTCTTATTCCCCAGAACACTAGGATACCAGTATGATTCATCGTGTACCGGTACTGAAGCCCAAAATGGCTTTATATGCTCGAGAAATCATCCCTAAAGCCTCCAACTTGAAATCAACAACCCCTTAAGATGATCCTACAATTTATGTGTCATTTAGGGTGGTTTACTACCATTTTTACAAGTTATTAACATCAAATCCTGGATTTACCATTAACAAGCATTTTCAAGCATTTAACACCCAAATCACCAAAAACAAGCATACAAGGCATCATCCTTAGGATGTGCATGAAACAAAAGGAGTTGGAAGTGTACTAACCTTCCTCCAAAAGCTAGAAATGATACTCCTTGCTCCAAAATCCTTAAGCCTTCCATTTGCCTTGAGATTTAGAGTGTTGTCCAACCTCTTTCACTACAACCAAATATTGTACAATAAGTTACAACATTGCTAGATATAGACGATAAAGGAAGAAACTATCAACAAGAAGAAACGTGATTAAATCTTCCATTTCTGCACATCATCCCAACCCTTACCAAGAACCCATATTCTTCATTTACCACTATTTCTCATCATCCTTACCTTAAAAGATAGATCATTTGATATTGATTTCAACTCCCTTAATTCAAAATCCAAAATTGCAACTCAAAAGAACAAAGATTGATCCTTTACCTTGAAACTTTAAACCAAGATGGGGAAGGGAGATCAGAGAAGAAAAGAGACAAGAGTGAGGTCACTCGTCTCTTCCTTTTTGCAGCCCATAAAGGAATAATCATCCATTCCCCTTTCAAAAAGAAGCATTTTACCCAAATGTCCTTCCATTTCCTCCCAAACCCAAACACACAAGCCCAACAACATAAAGGAAGCCCACTAAGGCTTCTATGAGCACTCAAAGGCCCAAATTTTTGGCCCAACACGCAAAGCCCACAATTCGGGTTAAACCAACCCACATATTTCGAAATACAGGTTGTTACACTTAGGGATGGTAATTTTCTCTAGACTCGACGGGTTCTGACCTGTCCCTAGCTGATAGGGGTGAGTTTTTTATTTTGAAATTCGGGTTCGGGGCGGGTTTTAAGGAGGATATAATCAGGGCCAGTTTTAAAGTGAAAATCCTCTGACCCGACCCGATACATTTTAAATTATTTTTATTATATTTACAAGATTGCCACTAATATATATATATACATGTTTTAGATCAAGTTTTTCAAACCCTCATTTCCCCCTCTTCTGCCGCAGCCTCCATTTCTCATTTTTTTTTCTCATTTTAAATCCTTCGTCCTTCCTCTTTTCATTTTTGTTTCATCTTCCATCCTCTCTTCTCATTTATTCTTCATTTATCCTCTCATCCCATCATATTTTATTTTATTTTCATTTTTTTGTTTTTCATTTATCAGTTTTACCATTGCATGTCTTTTTTTTTGTTAACAATTGTGATATTCATCATAATCTAATATTTTTTATTTCGTTCTTTAAATTTCTCTTGAACAACACCAATTATGGGAAAGAAATATTGTGTAAATTTCAGATTATTTTTCTTTTTTAGTACCTTTTAAATTATTTTTCATGAGAAAGGGTTCTTTTGAATAGCATTAAACATGAGACAAAATATATGGTTTGTTTAGGGTATTTTCTAATGTTAATTATTATATATATTCTAGATTTTCCCCAGATGTTTCTCACTTTTGTTTGTTTGCTTGGTGAGAAAATCTGGGATTGACAAAAAAACAGAGAAAATCTTGAATGTTCGGGTCGGGTCGAATCAGAGACAAATTTAAAGTTTAAATATCAGGAGGGTACGGGTCAGGTGAAAATATAATATTTCTCAAAGCAAGGTCGGGTGAAAATTACCATGAGTCGGGTCGGGGTCAAGGCGGCCAAAAATCTGACTTGCCCCGCCCCATTGCCATCCCTAGTTACACTAATAATGGTTTTAACCGTAAAATGAATATATCCAAATTACCATTTAAAAAATATAATATAATGGTGAAACATACAAGATTTTTTGTGTCATTTGTCCAATTAAACCCAACCTATAGGGGCCATGTATGGTTCAAAAATAATCCTTTCTAGGAATGTAACAATGAGATCCAAGAAAACTATATTATGTATTTTCTTTTGTAACAATACTTTTTCCCCATTTTTGTATCGTTTTCTTTCTTATCTTAGAATAACTTTATAAAGTCCTCTAACTCTATGTTTCATCTACCGAGGAAATTGAATAATGGAGCCGATTGGGTTAACAGAAAAACCCTAACTATAGAATTCGAAACACCAAAGGGACTAAGCGAGGTTGCAACCTTGAAAGGTGGTGTAAATTTTTTAAGTATATAAGTTATAGTTATACGAATTTGATAAATTAGAATCCATCGAACAAGAATATATTTAAAGAAATATTTTAAAATATAAGAGGTCGCATTAGATTACTCGTAAACACTCTAACCTTTGAACAAAATTCGCGTGTCCTGTTAATGATTTTTTAATACATGTATTAATGATAATTTTTTTTACTATTTTGTTGTTTATTTTTGATTTATTGATAATATGTGTGTCATAAATCATTAGTGAGAAATATAAATGTAAACAAAAGGAACAAAATAATTATAGAGAAAAAGTTTGATACACAGTCCGTGTAAATAAATGTTTACACGTGCTTTTTAAATTTAAGGGTTAGAGGTTTAGTTTAGGGTTAAAAGTTGAGGGGTTTATGTTGTAGGGTTTAGAATTTAAGGTTAGTGTCTAGAATTAGGGTTTAGGTTTTAGGGTATTAGGGTTAGAAATTTAAAATTTGTGTTTTATAAGGTAAAAACACAAACTTGTATAAAATTAGTTTTACACAGCCTATGTATCAAAGTTTTACCCATAATTATATTCCTAACCTTTACTTACTTAGCTATAGAAATGAATAAGTTTGATTTTAAAAGTGACATATATTTTTAGAGTGAACACACATAAAATTTTAAAATTTCATTAGGACAAATGCCCAGACCTAAACTAGGCATAAATCTGTCACTGGGTTTGAGGGTGTACAATATCTGAGCCATACAAGGTGAAAGGGATGTGACTGATTAAAAGATGGGATCTTAATGAAGCAAAAGTTGAGGCGAGTAGCGACAAGAGTTTTGAATTTGTGATTGGGGCCTTTCCGGGATACGATCAGTATAGAGCTGACCTGATGGTTGCTGATACTCACAATAACGCTGCTGGAGTCATAGTCACGTATAAACTGGGGGTGAGTACTATTGTTAACAAAAACGACGACCACCACCACCGCCAATCCATACATTTTAACATTATTAGCAGCATGCATCGCTGTCCACACGACTGCCTTTTCCAATTATCTTTCGTCCTATATTTGTCCTTTCTTCTTTTTCAACCAATCTTTTACTTATTAATATAACAATGTTCCAATATATTTCTTGTAAAACATTTTTTTTGTTACAAGTAAAATATTTACTTTTCTTAGAGTTAATATTTAATGTATTGTTAGGGTAAAATTTTCTATACAAGTAGATTTATTTAAACTCTATAATATAAAATTTAAATCTCTAATCATAGACTTCAAAATCATAAATTCTAAATTCTAAACTTTAATTATTACAATAAATCCTAAAAATTAAACTCTTAAATTATAAACCCTAAACCAAATCTCTAAACTATAGATTATACTGACATGAAATATTTTCTCTTTCTTTTATGGTTAAATGGCTGAATGCCTAATTTAGTTCCTATACTTTAGTAAAACTTTCACTTTGACCTTTTTTTTCTTATTTTTTCGATTAATTTAACCCTTCAACTTTCGATTCATTATGATTTTATTCCATAAACAATATCCTTTTAAGAAACGGTGATGCAACCTAATCACACTATGTTATGGGTACAAAGAAAATTAAAAAATATATATTTATTACACATAACGAAACTTCTTTGGATTACATGACATTTTTTTTTTTGAAAACTCATGATTTTTCAATTTTTGCCCCATCTAAAAAAATCATTATCCGTTTAGTAAAATGAATATTTAAATCATAAAATTAATAAAGCCACTAAATTTGAGTGATGTGATATTAGCTAAAGATGTTCATACGAATCATGATATTGGAGATTCTAAATAAACAAGCTTTTTGAAACAAGAAATGGACACAATCTACATGTCTTTGAACGAAAGAAAGGTCCTCATCGCATATTGTTTATCTATATAACTTTCATAATTACAAAATAATTCAACATTACACATGACTAATATTGAAAAGTAATAATAATACATTGTTAGTATGTACAAAAACCCGCCGCCACGTGTGAAGACCACATAGCCTGCGAGCGGCAAGCCACCCTCGCGAACCCCTGCGAGGGCGAACGAGCCAAAGTAACCTGCGGACTGTGAAGTTATCAGGATGAACAACGCTTGACAACCACGTGTCAACACATATGATCGTTATCGATGACTAAACAAGCCTATGACGTCAAATCATAGCCAACGTCATCATAGCGCCACGACTCCCCCGTCGCAACACCTATCCAAACGATATAAACCACGCATGCAATCGATATTACACCAGACCTTAAGACCTATAGAACCCAGACCTACATGGGCAACCAAAGATGACACCTGACCATAGTCAGAACCACTATCAGACTGTCGTTCACGACCGTTCTTAACTTTATCAGTCAACAATTGGTGCTGTGAACATAGACCGAACACGTGACCTCCATATTTTTTTGTAAGCCCCATCAAAATAGGAGGAGACAATTTAGGCAACCTAGACGAGAGAGCATCAGAGGATGATAACTTGACAGATCAGGCCACAGTGGTGGCCATGCAACAATTTTAGAAGAGTTTTCGGGAAAGGTTTTGGGCCAACCTCTCCCCCTCATGGTTGGTGATGGTGCATGGTGCACAACAAACGAGAGGAGCATCACCATCGGAGGACAATGATCGGCAATTTTAGGAAATGCAGGAGAGGGTGAAGAAGATGGAAGGGTCATCGTTGCTTTCAAAACATCAACATGAACAACATCAACAGATCATGCAGGACCAGGCTGAACAACGTAGAATCGCGGAAGAAAAAAAATGAAAGACTAGTTAGGCAGTTATCCAGAAGGAACATGGGTAAAGCGATTCAAGATGAGTACCCAGATGAGCAGATTTTGCCCCAACAAAAAACCAAGGGCCAAAACCTCAAGGGATGGAAAAGGAATATGAAAATTCAGAGGAAACGGACCATAGTCCTGTAGAAGACAACGAACAAAAGGCACTAAGGACAAAGACGAAACAATTAGAGAAGAATTGTTAAAGCGTCCAGAGGCCAAACAAACCTTTGCGAGATTTTGTCCAGTAATTTCATGTCGCAACTGTGCAAACCAAAGGCTTCTAATGAATTTGCTATCTCTACTTTTATCAACGACACTTTGTATCAGCATTTTAAATACAATTGGTTGGATCGACCGCCGACGACACTATTGGGCAAAAAGTATAAGGGCCTTAGCACACGGTTCACGGTAGGGGAACGAGAGGTAAGGCAATTGCAGCCCTAGGCGCGGCAGGCCTCCTCTCTATGAAGTTGGTAGAGGGAGCCAACAACACCACGGACCGCAGTATATTCAAAACAGCAGTTAGTCAATGCGGTACATTCGAGATGGTGAGCATCAGGAGTTAGCTCGGGAGAAATTATCTACATACAAAACTTATCATGGGTTAGCATAGTTGCCTTCGCAGATATCACACTAGATTGGGCACACTAGAATTTTAAGACCGTCGATGCCATTAAAATAGAACGACTACAGGAAATATTCTGAACGTAACTGTGAGTTCCAAAACGCCCTAGGCCACTGCACAGATGACCGTGCGGATTTGAGAAACACGAATGAATCTACAACAAGAGGGGCAATTGGAAAGTTATATAGTTCCCCGTCATAGAAAAGAGCCTCGACAGCTATGACTGTAGGACGACAAGCGGAATAATCAGGGTAATAGAGGCATCATACATATGATAATTAGAATGGACGAGGGGTGGAATTAGTCAAGATCTAAGTATAAGGCATATGTGCAAAGAATAATGCCAGTTTCTTTAGGAATGATGAAGAGGACGAAGCTTAAAGATTCGTGACAGATTTCCTTTTCAAAGAAAGAAAATGCCAATATTCTGGATGAAGAAAGTAGTGTTCCCATCGTTATTACAACTATAATAGTAGGCTTCTAGGTAGTGCTGTAGAAGTGATTGGCTTGAGTGCATTCAGACAAATGGAAATTCCAAACTTAGAATTGAAGCAGGTAAGCCCAGTATATGAGTTTAGTAATCGACCTATCGAAGTAAAGGGCTCCATTCAACTCCCCATAACTATAGGGGATGGTGATAATAAGGTCACAGAAATGGATAATTTTCTAGTCATTGATAACCCATTTGCGTTCAACGCTATCTTCGGGAGACCTCTAATGAAAAAGGCTAAAATTATGGTTGCCCCTTTCTGTATGCAAGTAAAGTTCCCCACACCCTCGGGTGAAGGCTTCATGCAGGCTGATCAAAAGATAGCAAGACATTGCCACATTCTTTCACTCTAGTTAGCCCAGAAGCAAAGGGGTCACGATCACGCTGGCGGAGAAGCCCTGTCTCAGTGGGGAAGACCCGAAGTCAATATTTTAAATAAAGCCATGATGAATCTTGATAGTCTAGACCTTAGAGAAAGTGAAAAACTTATAAAACAAGAATCGATGGAAGCAATAGAGATGGTGAAAATTTACCCGGACGAGCCCGAAAAACTTACCAAAATTATGACAGGGCTGGAAAAGCAGAATAGAAAGAGATTAATAAGGTTGCTGTAAGACAATGCCAATGTCTTCGCATGGTCAGCCATAGATATGCCTGTGATAGACCGAGTGCTATCGAGCATTCTTTGCGTGTTGATCCAGCAGTGAAGCCTATTCGATAAAAAAGAAAAAAAATCTCAGAATAGAAAGTGCAAGCAATCATACAGGAAATAGAAAAGTTAATTATGACATATTTTGTCGAAGAATCTAGGTACCCGCAATGGTTGGCGAATTTACTTATGTGAAGAAGTCCAACGACAAATGGTGAATGTGCGTAGACTACACCGACCTCAACAAGGCATGTTCCAAAGATAGTTTCCTATTGCCATCCATCAACGGGTTAGTTGATTCCTCCACATGACATAAGTTCATGAGCTTCATGGACGCTTTCTCTAGATACAACCAAAATGCAATAACGATGGAGGACAAAGAGAAAACGGCTTTCATCACTGAGGATGACATGTATTTCTACAAAGTGATGTCGTTCGAACTAAAGAATACGGAGATAACATACCAAAGGTTAGTTAATAAAATTTTTCGCCATCAAATAGGAAGAAACATGGAAGTTTATGTGGATGACATGCTAACTAAGAGGACTTCTTTTAAGCAACATTTGGTCGACCTACAAGAAGTCTTCAATATTCTACGCTTATACTAGATGCACCTGAATCCCAAAAAGTACGCCTTCGTGGTGGGAGCAGGAAAGTTTCTAGGTTTTCTAATATCTAAAAGATGCGTCGAAGCAATCCAGAGAAGATAAAAGTGGTCTTAGATATGGCACCCCCGACAAGCATCAAGGATATCTAGAAGCTCAATGGCAAGGTGGTAGCATTGAATAGATTTGTCTCCAGGCTAGTAGATAAGTGCATTACTTTCTTCAAAGCTTTGAAGGGTCCTTTTTAGTGGGTAGAAGGATGTCGAGAAGCATATGATCAATTAAAGAAGTGCTTGGTTAGTTCCCCCATGCTGGCAGTGCCTAAAGTGGGAGAGATCTTACTCATGTATTTAGCAGCCACCGATGAAACTGTGGCGACAGTACTGGTCCGGCAAGAGGGGGACGTTCAAAGGCTGGTTTATTACATCAGCAAGGTCTTGCAACTAGCAGAAAAGAGGTACATGAGGATAGAAAAGTTGGTTTTTGCTTTAGTAACAACGGCCAGAAAACTTTGTAATTACTTTCAAACACATCAAGTAATTGTTTTAATAGACTATCCTTTCAAAGTGGTTTTAGGAAAGGTAGATATTCAAGGAAGGATGCTAAAATAAGGGTAGAACTCAGTGAATTTGGGATCGAATACCGACTGTGGAAAGCAATCAAGGCTTAGGTGTTAGCTAACTTTGTGGAAAAACGTACATTTATAGAGCAAGCAATGATTCTATTGGTTGAAAGTATTAATTTCGACGGAGAGGCTCAAGAAGTGCAACAACAACCCTTCTAGATTAAGGAAGAACAAATCAAGAGTACCCAGTCTTTGACTTTGCACGTTGATGGGTCAGTGGCTATTAGTGGGGCAGGAGAATGTGTGTTGTTAAGTGCACCCAACGTAAAGGAAGGATGTCAGTATGTGCTCAATTTTGTGCTCACTTTATCCAATAACGCAACAGAGTATGAAGCTTTGATAGCAAGACTAGAACTCACTACCAGACTCAAAATAAGTGCACTGCAAGTATTTATCGACTACCAGTTGGTGGCCAAGCATTTATCAGGTGAATATGAGGTTCACGGTGAAACACTCCTCAGGTACTGAGGGTGAAAGGTTACAATAAATACATCCATTCATATTATATTTTTTGTGAACATTTTATTTCACATACGATAAAATTCTATAGGACTAATGTTAACCTTGTAAAAGGTTAACATTTCATGCCTTTTCACTTAAGTTATTGTATGAAATCAAGCCCATTTTATCTCATTTCATGGCATACAGATGCATTTAGTTCAAATAGTTTCATTTGGTGTTGTTCATTTTGTTTTCTTTGATTATTTACAAGAATAGTGCTGCTTTGGAAGGTTTTGGTTGGTGTGGTGATGTGCAGGGAAATGAAGAGCGATGCAGGGAGAAATGCCATAGCATTTTGGATAGCATTTTTGGGCGCACTAGAGGACAACAGGCTGAAGATATTTATTGTGGCTCTATACGTGTACCTGCCAGCCTGCTTTATTCCCACATATGAAGGGAATATTCCTTTGGAATTAAGGGCAAAAACCCTAGGAGCCTCACTATATAAAGGACAAGATACCCTCATTTAGGGAGAGCTGAAAAAAGTTACAAGTGAGCTAAGAAAGAGAAGGAAAAGGTGGCTGCCTTCCATCTTCTTCTTCCTCCATCGAAGTGTCCTCTATTTCTGAAGCTCCAAAGGGTGTTCACGCTGGACTTCAAGAGAAGTAGTAGGAGGCTTAGATCGGTGCACGATAGTCCAACCCAGCTTAGGAGTTTCTCCCTCATTTAGTTGCTTTGCTGTTTCATTTCATTTCTTTAAATGGGTTGTGTTAAACGAATGACTGTGGATGATATTTGCCTAGCCATGAACTGATTTTAAGCGGTTTGGGCTTGTTATGGTTGTTATGTTTGATGCTTTAATAGATGTTTAGTTGTTTTCTTGTTCATCTCATGCTTTGTCCATTGGTTGGTAATGCCCTAAACTTGTAAGAGCTTTCGAGAGTTAGCTGTTGTTTAGGTTTTGGTTAGCTTAATATTCGAGAGAGTTAGTCTAAAACTAGGGTAGACAATAGGGTTTGATGCTGAGAGGCAAAATCTTAAGTCACCTTAGAGATTAGGATAGAGTTTCAACGACTAAAAGGAGTAGAGCTTTATTTGGTAGTTGCATATTAAGGGTTTATGCCGAGAGGTATTGCTTTAATATTCCCTTCTACCAGGTTTCTTACTAGAGATAGTTTTAGGAGCAATCTTGTGACTCTGTCGAGCATGAGGGAGGAAAGTGACTTTATTTTATACGAGTGAGTGGACGTTTGAAGTGACTTTATTTTATCTCAGTTTACATTATAGTTGTTTGCCGCAGCATTTATAAACCTGTTTCTTTTTGCCATAGCTTTTCTACAATTGTCTCTTATTGCTACAACATTTGCTTACTGTCTTATTTATGTCTTTTGACTAAACTAGTTTGGCCTCCGATCCCTGTGGAGACGATACTCACTCATCACTTTATTACTTGTTCGATGAGTATACTTGCACAAATTACGTATCGATTATAGTACACCTACACACGCAACAAGTTGTTGGTGCCATTGTCGGGGATTGGCAATATGTTATTAGAGTTTAGTCTTTACATCTTTTTTTATTTTTTCTATCTAGTTTTATTTTTTTTCTTGTTTCACTTTTTCAGGTGTTGTGTTGTTGCATAACCCGAGGTAGACCTGAAGAACCATTATCACCTTTTGTGCCTGAAGTTGAACACTTGTTTCGCCAAAGAAGGCGCATACAGGAAGCTTTAAGAACAATGTATAGAGGTGGTAATCAAGACAATCAAGTAGATGAAAATCTGGATAACGTTAATGCTGCAGCAAATCCTGGAGCAATAGTTCGAGCTCGAGCTATCAAGGACTATTTGAATCCTATCTTGGATGATCTAAATCCTAGAATTGTGGCTCCCGAGATTCAAGCAGCTTATTTTGAACTCAATCCAGTCATGTTTAACATGCTGAATTCCATTGGGCAGTTTGGTGGATCGCCTAATGAAGATGCAAGACAACACATTCGCGCATTCTTGGAAGTTTGTGATTCTTTCCGACAACAAAGTGTGCATGAAGATGTGTTGAAGCTCAAGCTACTTCCTTATTCTTTGCGTGATCGAGCAAGAGCTTGGTTGATTGGAGTGCCAATCGGTTCAATGGAGTCATGGACAGATCTTTGCCATAGTTTTTTGCTATGGTATAATCCACCCAACATGAACATACAGTTGCGGAATGACATAGCATCCTTTCGTCAATCTGACGACAAATCAATGTATGAGTGTTGGGATAGATACAAGGGACTGCTTCGCAAATGTACCAATCACATATTCCAAGACTGGACACAGGTTATAATGTTCTACAATGGTGTCAATGCTCCCACAAGAATGATGCTGGATGATTCAGAAAATGGCACTTTTCTAGACAAATCATAGCAAGAAGCATTTGATATCCTTGATAGGATAGCAAACAATGACTACCAATTCCCTACTTCGAGACTTAGCACGGGAAGAAGAGCACATGGGACATGAGAATCGGATAATAATGACTCAGTTTCAGCCTAGTTGTCGGCTATTACCACCATGCTGAAGAATCTCCAACGCCCAAGTGATGTAAAGGAAGTAAAAGCGGCAACCACTTGTGTTCAATGTAATGGACACCATCATGTGAGCAACTGCCCTGAAAATCATGAATCTATTAACTATGTGGGGGAAATTCAATAAGAACAACCACAACCCCTACTCAAACACTTACAATCTAGGATGGCGTCAGCATCCTAATCTCTCTTGGGGGAATCAAGGAACGCACAATGCTAAAAGCTCGAATAGGCAACACAATCAAACTGAGTCCCAAACCTTTCAGCAGAATATGCCTCGACAAAATGACAGCGAAGCTGCAGCATCTTCATCAACCAATAATTCTTTGGAAGTTACTTTACGAGATTTCATGACAACTACTAAGGCTTTACTCCAAGACCATTCAATGTCTATCAAGAGTCAAGGTGCATTACTTCAAAGCCATAGCTCTTCCTTGAGATCCTTGGAGACTCAAGTAGGCCAAATTGCACAAGTTTTGCACACCCGACCTCAAGGTACTTTACCTAGTGATACTGAAGTAACTAAAAATCATGGCAAGTTGTAATGTAGTGCACTTATTTTGAGGAGTGGCACCCGACTTAACAAAGAAGATAAGTTTAGGGGAAAGAAGTTCGATGATCCTACTCCCCTGGCTGTGAGTGAAGAGCCATCTTTACAAAAAGAATCAGCTCTGGAAGAGAATAAAAATGAAGGATCGACACGTGAACCTACAGATAGCGTACATAGTAATACTACAGCAAAAGAAAGAAAACCGCAAGTAGGAGAAGATGTCAGACCCTCATCACCATTCCCTCAAAGATTGAAGAAGCACAAAGATGATCTTCAGTTCAAGAAATTTGTGGATATCCTCGATCAGCTGTATATCAATGTCCCTTTTCTGGAGGTCATTGATCAAATGCCTACATATACTAAGTTTCTCAAGGATAATGTCACCAAAAAAAAGAAAGGTAGAGAAGTACAAGACTATTGCTATAGCAAATGAGTGTTACTCTGTATTGAGTGACTTGCTACCCAAAAGGAGTGATCTAGTAAGCTTTATTATCCCATGTTCCATAGGTGATAATTATGTGGGGAAAGCTCTATGCGACCTTGGATCTAGTGTCAACCTAATGCCTAAGTCTATCTTTATAAAGCTTAGAATAGGAGATGCAAGGCCTACCACGGTGATTTTACAACTCACAGATAGATCTTAGGTCCGACCAGAAGGAAATATAGAAGATGTTGTGGTTAAGGTGGGCAAATTTGTTTTCCCAGCTGGCTTCCTTATCCTTGATTGTGAAGTAGATGACAAAGAACCAATTATCTTGGGATGACCATTCCTAGCAACAGGTCAAATTTTAATTGATTGTGAAAAGGGTGAGTTCACCATGCGAGTGGCTGACCAGAGGGTGACTATAAATGTTTTCAACACCCTCAAATATATGGATGAATATGAGGAGTGTCAACATACAGATGCTATGACAGAAGAGGAAGCTGCGGAATTATGTTGCAACAATTTTGTGGAAATTAAGGACTATGTGAAACTCAATGAGGAGGATAATGAGAAACTTGAGGAGTTCCCAGTGGAGGTGCAGCAGTCTAGCTTGCTCATTGCAAGACCATGTACACATTTCGAACCTTTAGATTTTGATGAATTCTTCACTCTTAAACCCTGACTTTAGCATGCACCCACATTAGAATTAAAGCCATTACCTTTACATCTTAAATATGTTTATTTGGGCAGTAATGAGACTTTGCTTGTGATAATCTCTTCTATTCTAACCCCTAAGCAAGAATGTAGCTTGATAAATATGCTTTCTCAACATAAAAAAGCTCTAGGGTGGACTATGGCTGACTTGAAGGGTATAAGCCCTACTATTTATATGCACAAAATTTTGCTTGATGATTGTCACAGCAATTCTGTTGAACCCCAAAGAAGGCTCAATCCAGTTATAAAGAAGGCGGCGATGAAGGAGATAATCAAATGGCTTGATGCAGAAATTATCTACCCAATCTCCAATAGTTCATAGGTTAGCCTGGTACAATGTGTACCAAAGAAAGGAGGCATGACCGTGGTGAGCAATGAAGATAATGAATTCTTACCAACAAGGACTGTTACGGGGTGGAGAATTTGCATGGATTATCGGAAGCTCAACAAGGCAACCAAAAAGGATCACTACCCCCTCTCATTTATTGATCAAATGCTAGATCGATTGGCAGGCAAATCTTTCTACTATTTCCTTGATGGATACTCAGCATACAACCAGATTGCTTTAGCACCGGAAGATCAAGAGAAGACAACCTTCACTTGCCCTTATGGTACTTACGCATTTCGACGAATGCCCTTTGGGCTTTGCAATGCTCCAGATACTTTTCAAAGGTGCATGTTGGCCATCTTTTCTGATATGGTTGAAGAATTCTTAGAGATCTTCATAGGTGATTTTTTAGTCTCAGGAGATACTTTCGAATCGTGTTTAGGAAACTTGTCCAAGGTACTCAAGAGATGCGAAGAAGCAGACCTAGTGCTTAATTGGGAGAAATGTCATTTTATGGTGACTGAAGGAACTGTTCTAGGCTACAAAATTTCTCAACAAGGGATAGAAGTGGACAAGACCAAGGTTGAAGTAATCAAGAAGCTACCACCACCCACCATGGTGAAAGGGATTCGAAGTTTCTTGGGGCATGTTGGTTTTTATAGGAGGTTCATTAAGGACTTCTCCAAAATCTCCAAGCCATTGTGCAATTTGCTTCAGCAAAACCAGCCCTTCATCTTTGATGCTGAATGCTACAACGCATTTAAGGAACTCACAAAAAAGCTCATCTCAGCACCCATAGTTGTTCCCCCTTATTGGACCTCAACATTCAAATTGATGTGTGATGCAAGTGACTATGCAGTGGGGGCAGCACTTGGACAGCGTAGAGGTAAAATTTTTCATGTTATTTATTACACTAGTCGCACCCTAAATGATGCACAAATCAACTACACTACCATTGAAAAAGAACTATTGGCTGTTGTGTTTGCCTTTGATAAGTTTAGAGCATACTTGATAGGCACTAAGGTCATAGTACATACTGATCATTCTGCTATTAAATACTTTGTGACTAAAAAGGATGCTAAACCTAGACTTATTAGATGGATACTTCTATTACAAGAGTTTGATTTAGAGGTAAAGGATAGAAATGGTTGTGAGAACCAAGTTGCTGATCACTTATCTAGGATAGAAAATAAGGCTGAGAATGAGAAGAACTTAAATATTAAGGAGGAATTCCCTGATGAGAATATTATACGCTACAACAATTCCATGGTATGCTAATATTGTTAACTTTCTTGTTAGTGGTATTTTTCCTCCTAATTTAAATAGCTAGGGTAGGAAGAAGTTGAAACTTGAACACAAAGCTTGTCTATGGTAAAGCATGCCACCTACCCGTGGAACTTGAACACAAAGCTTATTGGGCAATAAAAAAGCTCAATATGGATACCTAGTTAGTTGGTGAAAATAGGCTTTTAGAGCTTAACGAAATTGAGGAATTTAGGGCCCAAGCTTATGAGAACGCAAGCTTGTACAAGGAGAAGACTAAGAAGTGGCATGATAAACATATTTTGCCACAACATTTTTCTGAGGGCCAACAAGTCCTCATTTACAACTCTCGACTCAAGCTCTTCCTAGGCAAGCTGAAATCGAGATGGTCAGGCCCTTTCATTGTGCACAAGGTCCATCCTCATGGTGCTATTGAAATCAAAAAGCTGGATGATGACAATGCTTTCAAAGTGAATGGCCAAAGGCTGAAGATCTACAACGGAGCTCCCATCTTGCAAGACAAATCAGCCATGTTTCTCCAAGATCCGTAAAAGTTTGCACCCTCATTATCTCTTCCTTTGCTATAGCATTTTCAGATTTTTGCTGTTCATAAATGAGGTTATTTTTTCTTGTATCTCTTTAACCCTTAGTTATTTTATTTTAAGCATTTGAGTTTTCTTTAATTCGTATTGTTAGACTTAACCCTGGAGTTGCAGATGGCAGGCTATGGTTTCATGCAGGTTGGGCGCAACTTTAATATAGGAAGGGCTTTGTCCTTTTTCATATAAGGGAAGCTATTAAGCTCTCATTTTCCTATGTTTTGGGGGGCATCAAAGAAAAAAGCAAAAAGGGATGGATAATATTCTTTAAACCCTAATTCATCATAACCCTACACATTCTCTCTCCACCTTTTCATTAAATACCCATCATCTTTCTCCCCTTACACATGCCGCACAACTATCAGCCATCATCTTCTCTCTCCAATTACTTGTGACAGTTGCCAAACCCCTCAACTCCTCTCTCCATTACTTTTTCTCTTTCACTTAACTCTCTCTCGCCAACTTAATCTTCTTTATTCAACCGGTTTCTTTCTCTCAACTCCACTACAACATAACTCCATCCTTTTCAAAATACCCAAAAAATTTCCCCACATAATATTTACCCTACCCTTTCCAAAAACATTGCACGTATGAAGAATGTCATGGGCGGCTCTGGTAGCTCCCAAGCCCAACCCACTGTGGAAATCAAGAAATTCTTCGACGTTGGCGCTAAGGAGAGATTTCAACAGATGAAAGATTGCAAGGTCTACCCAGAGAAAGGTTTTAAAGTTCCATTAGAAAGACAATGAGACTTCGACAAAGAAATCCTGGATGTAATCGATAAAGACGATTAGGGGACTTTTGTCCAACACCCTAGCGACATCTTTGTCTCCTTGGTTAGGGAGTTTTACGCACATTTGATGAGTCTCACCCAATCTGTTGTTTATATATAAAGGGAACAAATTAAATTTAATGTTGGTGCAGTTAACAAGTTCTATGGGCTAAAGAATGTCATGGACCACCATACTTCCTTTGCTGAATCTGCAGATGTCCAAACATACAAGGAGGTCCTCGAAGACCTATGCTTTACTGAGACAAAGCTGGATCCAACCAGCAGGGCTGCTGAAAGTGGCCGACTCAAGCCTAAGGCTGAGGTGTGGAAACATTACCTGAAGACTCGCCTCATGCCCACCTCTTATACTGCCACGGTACGCATCACCAGGTTACTACTGCTACACTCCATCCTTAATGGACGACAAATTGATGTGGGTAAACTGATTGTCGATGAAGTCTATTTCTGCTCAAAAAGAAAGTCCAGTCCTTTCATCTTCCCTAATGTCATCACAGCGTTTTGCCACAAAAAGAAAGTCTTTAAAGACCCTCAAGAAGATAAGACTGAGAAGGGCAAGGGTACAATAACCCCATACCAAATCCTTAGCCTTAGGGGATTTGATGAAGATGCTCCAGCATAAATGCTAGAAGGCGGGGCCAAAACAATTGCAGCCCTTGTCGCCTCTACCAAGACCATGCACGAGCAGATGGATGAACTGAAGGGCAGCCTGATAGCTTATTTCAAGTATGTCAAGGTAAGGGACACGACCATTAACTTTTACTTCAAAGAGATGCTGCCACACATGGAGATTGACTTCCCACCCTTCTCCGATGACTTGATAATGTCCAAGAAAGACCAGCCAGCCCCACAAGCAACACCAGCTCAGAAACCATCTGCACCAAAGCACCCAACCACTGCTCCAGCTCCAGCAAAATCCACCACTGCTAATGTCAGACAAAGCCCTCGGACAGTGAGGCAACAAAAAAGGAAAAGCTCCGCAAAGTACACCGCCACCACCAGAATTGATCATCGAAGAGCCTGTCCCTATCGACAATGAAGACGAAGAACCAGCTGACGAAATTCTTGCACCGCCATCTGAGCCAGCCCCAGATGCTTCAGCAAAAGCAAGGGCTCGCCTTAAACGCACCGATGGATGTGCATGAAATATACAATCTAACGCTGATGATGATGAAGTTCTCAATGACCAGCCTACCCAGGAGTACCCAGAAGACTAGTCTACCCAACCTGATGAGAATCGCGTCACTGCAAAAGAAACGAAAAATCAAGCACAAATCCACCAAGACGGCAACACCAAAGTAGAATTTTAGAAGGTAACCTGCATTTGCATTTGCACTATAGTTTAGTTCATTTCATTTTTTATGCATTGAGGACACTGTATCTTTCAAGTTTGGGGGTGTTAGTGTTCATGGTTAATCATTTGCATTACCATGTAGTGATAAGTAGAACTTTGCTATAGCATTTTGATTGGTTTAATGATAGTTGTATAAATAATTTAATGATGTCCGATGAGGAGAAATTGATTATTATGGCTAGAAATTAATTGAATGGATTTGACTTGTGAGATTAGTAGAACTGCCTGTAGGACCTGATATTTTTTGTGATACTTTGCTACTTCATTACATGCTCCGTATGCTTATAACTGTTAGATTATTTTTGGTAAAAAGAACTCTTGGATGTCTTAGTTCGAATATAGATTGAACTTGAAAGAAAAAAAAAGCTTAAAGACTTAATTAGCTCCATTGTTGCTTGTGTTAAAATATGAATAAATGCAAAAGCATAGCTAAAGAGGGACAATCCACTATCTGTTGTAATGCCTGGTTACTATACTTAAAATAAATGGAAGCAACATCATATGAGTGAATGAAAGTTGTCACGGGATGACTCTACTTACCAGCTCGGGGGTGAGATGTTTGCTCCATACTCATCTAGAGTTAGGGACGGTAGTTGTGATGAATTGACACCCCTCAAGGCATAAATAAAATGGAGAGAATATGGGAGTAGTCTGTGCTTATTTGGATCAACAAAAATTAGGGCAAACTCGAGAACTTAGCTAAAAAAAATTCTAACTTTGTTAAGCATAAGGAGGATATAATCACATGCACGCACACTCGAAAAATCTTGGCCTAAAGAAAAAAGCTCTTAAAATCTCATATTTGTCTAACATGTTGAGCCAAAACTGTCTGAGGACTGAAATTTTGCCATAGCACTGTCTTGAATTGATTTTATGTTGTAGCAATTTTTTCTGGTTATTTCTATTCATTGCTTGAGGACAAGCAATGGCCTAAGTTTGGGAGTGTGTTAACCTTGCTAAAGGTTAACATTTCATGCCTTTTCACTTAAGTTATTGTATGAATCAAGCCCATTTTATCTCATTTCATGGAATATAGATACATTTAGTTCATATAGTTGCATTTGGTGTTGTTGGTTTTGTTTTCTTTGATTATTTACAAGAATAGTGTTGCTTTGGAAGGCTTTGGAAATGAAGAGCGATGTAGGGAAAAATGCCATAGCATTTTGGATAGCATTTTTGGGGGCACTAGAGGACAACAGACTGAAGATATTTATTGTGGCCTTACACGTGTACCTGCCAGCCTACTTTATTCCCACATGTGAAGGGAATATTCTTTTGGAATTAAGGGCACAAAACCCTAGGAGCATCCACTATAGAAAGGACAAGATACCCTTATTTAGGGAGAACTGAAAAAAGTTACAAGTGAGCTAATAAAGAGAAGGAAAAGACGACTGTCTTCCATCTTCTTCTTCCTCCATCGAAGTGTCATCTATTTTTGAAGCTCCAAAGGGTGCTCTCACTGGACTTCAAGAGAAGCAGCAGGAGGCTTAAATCGGTGCACGACAGTCCAACCCAGCGCATGAGTTTCCCCCTCGTTTAGTTGCTTTGTTGTTTCATTTCATTTCTTTAAATGGGTTGTGTTAAACGAACGATTGTGGATGATATTTGCCTAGCCATGAACTGATTTTAAGTGGCCTGGGCTTGTTATGGTTGTTATGCTTGATGTTTTAATAGATGTTTAATTATTTTCTTGTTCATCTCATGCTTTGTCCATTGGTTGGTAATGCCCTAAACTTGTAGGAGCTTTCGAGAGTTAGTCGTTGTTTAGGTTTTGGTTAGCTTAATATTCGAGAGAGTTAGGCTAAAACTAGAGTGGACAATAGGGTTTGATGCTAAGAGGCAGAATCCTAACTCACCTTAGAGATTAGGATAGAGTTTCAACGACTAAAAGGTATAGAGCTTTATTCGGTAGTTGCATGTTAAGGGTTTACGCCGAGAGGTATTGCTTTAATATTCCCTTCTACCAGGTTTCTTACTAGAGATAGTTTTAGAAGCAATCTTGTGACTCTGTTGAGCATGAGGGAGGCAAGTTAGCCCTAGACATTCATTAGGCTTAGGTGTGAAGATCCAAAGCAGGCCCAGCCAGTCATTCCCTTTTAGAGTTTCATACGAGTGAGTAGACGTTTGAGGTGACTTTATTTCATCTCAGTTTACATTATAGTTGTTTGTCGCAGCATTTATAAACCTGTTTCTTTTCGCCATAGCATTTCAATAATTGTCTCTTATTGCTACAACATTTGCTTATTGTCTTATTAATGTGTTTTGACTAAACTAGTTTGGCCTCCAATCCCTGTGGAGACGATACTCACTCATCACTTTATTACTTGTTCGATATGTATACTTGTACAAATTACGTATCGATTATAGGACACCTACACACGCAACAACTAATCTCCCATAATATAGGATTATTAGCACAATTCAATCAATATCGCATAAAGCAAATACCCCGAGGAGATAACGCCAGAGAGGACGCTTTAGCAAAGTTGACAACAACACTCGAGATACAAAGGAGGGGTAGATTCTTAATGGAGTATAGAGAGCATCCTTCTTTTGCAGAGGACATCCAAGTATGTCATCTTGATACAAATAACAACTGGATGACTCTAATTGCGACATACATCAAAATGGGGGTGCTACCTGAAGATAGGACCCAACGACTCAAAATAATGCAATGAGCCACTCAGTACACTATTATCAGCGACGTCCTATATAAGGGAGTGTTCACACAACCACTTTTGCAATGTTTGGTACTTGAGGAGGCTAAATATGTACTATAATAAATCCATGAAGGAGTAGTCGGACATCATCCAGGTTCCCACTTCTTAGCCCAGAAAGCGATGAGACAAGGCTTGTACTACCCTACAATGCGAAGAGATGTTAAGGAATTGGTAAGCAAGTGCGTACCATATCAAGAGTTTGCCTCAGTCCCAAGACAACCAGTAACAATACTCAAATCAATCACAAGCCCGTAGCCGTTCGCGATTTGGGGTATTGAGATCTTGGGCCCATTCCCATTAGCATTATGCCAACGAAAATATCTGGTAGTCGCAGTGGATTATTTCACCAAATGGATAGAGGCAGAATCATTAGCAACGATTACAAAAAATAGACTGAAAACTTCTTATGGAAGTCCATAATCTGTAGATTTGGCATCCTCTCATAGTAATCACAGATAATTAGACTCAAATCTAGAAGAGATTCGAAGAATTCTGCAAAGATTACCACATCGTGTTGGCCTAGAGCTCAATTAAATCGCCGCAGACGAACGGTCAAGTTGAGGCGATCAACAAGAATAATGTACGCGCTTAAAAAGAAGGTTGGTGATGCGAAGGGAGCATGGGTGGATAAGCTACTAGGAATATTATGGGCGTTGCGAACAACCCCTCCCACTGGTACAAGTAACAAATACAATAAACATGTACTCGTACTATATTTATCATATTTTTGTATCCCCCTTGCAGATGTGAAGATACCTGTATTAAACCCATAATTATCCTAAAAGCAGGAGAAACACCATTTAATCTCACATATGGTGCAGAAGTAGTCATACCAACAGAGATAAATATCTCAACATTTAGGACCACGCAATGTGATGCCGGTACAAATAGCACGGCCTTGCGAATGCATCTCGACATGCTTGAAGAAACTAGAAATGAATAAGAGATAACGGTGGAAACAAGGAATCAAGTTGTTGCAAGATACTACAATTCACGTGTAAACAACAAGCAATTTCGGCCATGTGATCTTGTGCTAAGGAACGTAGAGGCCAGCAAACTTCCAACCGAGAGGGGAACATGGCATCAACATGGGAAGGGACGTATCAAGTTAACAAGGTGATCAGATTTAGGGCATACAAGCTCGCTGACTTGGATGGAAAAGAAATTCCAAGAACATGGATTGTCAAACACCTCAAAAAATTTTATGTTTCAAACACTACTGGCCATCTGATACAAACAATGTTAGTAAAATGTTGATTACATTATGCATTCTATAAATTATTTTGTGAAAATAAAACTTAATTGTATGAGCGTCTGCCACTTTGAAGAAGTGTGCATAAAGGAATCGGCTCAACGATTGCCGCTTCTAAAGCAAGCGAGCAAAATTAAACAAAGGGTTGTATGAGCGTCCGCCACTTACAAGAAGTGTACTTAAAGGAATAAACTCAACAATCTCCACTTCCAAAGCAAACGAGCAAAATTAAAGAAAGGGTCATACAAGCGTCTGCCACTTTCAAGAAGTGTGCATAAAGGAATCAGCTCAACGATCACTGCTTCCAAAGCAAGCGAGCAAAATTAAAAAAAATGGTCGTATGAGCGTTCGCCACTTTCAAGAAGTGTGCATAAAGGAATGAACTCAACGATCGACACTTCCAAAGCAAGCGAGAAAAATTACAGAAAGGGTCGTTTGAGTGTCCTCCACTTTCAAGAAGTGTGTGTAAAGGAATCAGCTCAATGATTGTCGTTTCCAAAATAGACAAGCAAAATTAAATAAAGAGTCGTATGAGCGTCTGCCACTTTCAAGAAGTGGACATAAAGGAATTAGCCCAGTGAGAAAAATTAAACAAAGGGTCGTACCAACCGCCCCCAAATGCATCACCCATGAAACAAGGTTATATAGTGCATATACAAGAATAATAAATATGCCATCAAATACTCAAACATTCCAAACTTCAAAATTTGTAAACCTACCATTGATGCAAGTTTACTACTACTGTTATCAGTTTGAAAATAATAACTACTAAATACAACATCAATGGGAGACCGAAAATAGCACCCAACTCTCCCATACGGCACAAACCAAAATGCTTCATCTCCACTATTAGAAATATACAAGAGCGAACCAACATAACAAGCATAGCAAGCAAAACAAAAAATCTTGGATGGCTAACAATAGCGTATTAATAGTAAACGATATACAACATTTCCAAATCAAATGAAAAAGAGTTATCACCGTTAAATGATACACAATTCATAGGAAGAGACGTTCGTACAATCTACCCCAGGGAAATAATTATGTTCACAAATACAATCATGCGAATAGGAACATTGCAATTAAGAGTTACCGCACACGGAAGGCAAAGCTTCATTTATTCAAAATCAATATATACGCGAACGAATCAAGACAAACCAAGTGACCACAACACTTGAAATACAAATAGAACAAGCTTTCTTATAAGAACGTGAATAAAACAAATACTGAAATTATAAGTGCATCTATAGCAAACAGAGAAATACTGGAGAATTTTTCTAGCAAACTCGATCTGGAGAACCCATGTGTTAACTCCTCAAAAGTACTAATTTTGATGCTTATTTTACAATGCCTTTGTTTTCCTTTAAGTACATTTAGTTGCATTTAGTTGTTAAATTCATACATTTGCATAAGGAGTTAGGGAGATAGGGAATTTTTGTGCTTTGCCAGTGTGAAGGGTTGCTTTGTTGGCATTGTTACAGGCTTGCTAGAGCATGACATGCTTGGAAGTACAGCGCAGGAACAGACGCAGGGAATACCAAGTTGTAGTTGGCAAAGATCGACCAGAGATTGCCAAAGCTCAGCTGGCAAAGAAGTGAAGTCTGATGCTCGGTCAAGTTGCCATTGGACCTTGTACACGTCAACCCTAGGATTCAAAATTTAGATAAGATTATCACATCACGTGTCCCTTGCATATTCAAATTTCAAACACAAAAGATTATCCTAGGGTTTCCCACGCACGTCTATTTAAAGAAGATTGAGCTAGCACTTGAGGAGAGAGGAGAAGGCTTGAGTGAGAAGAGGCTGCACTGTGGTGAACTGAAATCGACGTGGTTCGACCAGCTTAAGACTGAGGGCTTGGAACCATTGAAGGGCTGCATCGACGGACCTCTTTCGTGCCCATTCTCTTTATTTTATTTATTTTTAATTAAATGGTGATGTTAAGATACGATAATATTTTATGGATGGACCCTAACCATGAATTAATGTTTTTATAGTTGTTTGGGGGATGTTTGCATTTGAAGCTATTTTTATGTTTGTTTTTTAATAATACAAATGCCCTAGAATTGTTTGCTCTATCTGGCATGTACTTTAGTTTTCTAAATTCTTTGTCAAGCGACCGCTGGCATTGTTTGCTTATTACACCTTAATATCTTAACGAACTTGAGGGGTAACGATTAGTTGCCAGACACTAAGGAGAGGAGCTTCAAAAGAAGATGTTCAAGTAGATGAGCTTACTTCTGAAGTGAATCTACCCCTTAGAAGTATAGATTGGAACTTAATCAAATTAATTAATGAAAAACTTCACTATAGACATAAGGGTTTAACATGGTTAATTTCGGGCATTGGCATTGACAGAAGCAATACCATCATTGAACCTGCTTGGCAATAATTCTAAGGCATGACATTATTAAAGGCTAGCATGAACATTGTAAAAACCAGGCATCCCCTGCCAACACTCATCACTCAATTGAAACCTTTTCTTGTCAACGTTGTTTTACTTCATTTACATTTCTTTAAGTCACTTTCTAAAACCACTTCAAAATCAATCCAACATTTTTCTTAGACAAGTAACAATTGAAGCAGTCAAATTCCTGGTCAATCCATGTGGATTCGATACTCAGCTTACTGTCGTATTACTTGCTGACCGTGTATCAAAGGACTCATACTTAACATTATTCTTATATATTTTCATTGCATTTCTATTCTTTTTCCAAGCATTAGCATAGTCGACACCATGCATCAGCTAGGGGCGGTTCAAAGGTTTACGGGGCCCTGTATAATTTATTAAAATAAGGCCCTTCAATTTATAATCCAAAAATATATAAGAGAAGATATTTTATCTTAGTAAAAAATATATTATGAGGCCCTATTTAAAGTCGTTTTTTATTTTTTTGTAATTTATTAAACCAAAATCTTTTATTTGTCTCTATAAACATTTAATTCAAATCATTTGGGGCCATTCTTTTCTTATGGGCCATGTGCGGTCGCTTACCTCACATATGTCCAAAACCCCCCACTTGCATCAGCAACAACCCTAACTGGCAGAGTACCCAGAGATGACAAACATCTCTCCCATGTTCGCTTCAACCACTCCATCTCCAACTCAAGATGCATCTCGGGGCAGGTGCATATTGTCAAGATACTCAACACCACAACTGACAAATGAACAACCACCTTGATGATACATATATGGGAACAACGGAAAATGCCTATCACATTTGCAGGTATATGGGAACAACCACAAATTCCTATCACATTCACAAGTGTGACAATATGATATGCATTCGCCGCGTCCCAATATAGTTCCAAAATCCAACACACAATGGTATTCGGAAAACCTTCCTCTAAAAATTTTCCAAATACATTGTATGTTTGCATTCTTCACTAAAAATGACTACTCATAACCTTCTGAATCCTATTGTTTTCGGTACACACAACTTAGACGCAAAAAACAAAGCTCCCTCAGGGTCTATAAAACGCAGTTTCTACTTATTACCCATCATCACAAACATATTTTCCCTTCCTCTTCTCAAATCAACACAAGAAAAGTTGCAAATAAAGAGTAACCCATTCGTAAATAGGCTTATGAAAGTACAGACCCAAAGGAGTCCTATTTATAGTAAAACAAAGAGAATACCAAGCTCTGACGGTTCAAATTCAATCAATAGATGCGCGGGGTAAGCGCATGCACTTGTCACGGCCAACCAAATACATTCTTTCTCATCACGACCTATCTTGAATTGTCTAATCACCATAAAGACTTAATAGACACCAAGCACAAGGAGTCTGCCAACATCTATTCACTCATAAAGCCACACAAATACATATAATATAAGATGCTGCCAAGCCAACTATACATATGCCTTACAGCAAACGTTCGCAAACGATATTTACCCATCACATTATTAGGAGTCAACAACTCGCACAATGTATAAATTCCAAAGAAAATAATTGTAGCAGAAACAACACAATTAATGAAGTAATAAAATAAGCTAGATCAAATTATAGTAAAAGAAAAGATCGCTTGTGTCAAATTAGACAATCTCTGCTATACGATTCTTCCTATCTCGAATGGTGATCGTCAAGGCAACAAAAGATTATAAATACTAGAAAAGGAAAATAACTACAACAACGATCAAGAATACCACACCTAGGGGGTAACAACCCCTCAGTCCACGATATACCAAGCAACAAAGTTACCTTCCACATACCCTTCTTCAAAAGAAAAAGTGAAATTACAAACCTTGTACAAGGAATCACACCTTGAAAAGAAACCCGAGATGAGTAAAATTATTTTCAAGGTACGCTCCTTGTTAGACGTTGGTAACCAAAAATGACCCTAAAATAAAGTAAAAACCCTCAAAGTGGAGAGAAAATAATAAAACATGAGATTATCATACTTTTCACTAAAGACAAGCCCTATTTATAGCCATCACACAAAGCTTACTCCAGTAGCGATGCTGAAACTTCAAGCGGAAATCGTCATCAGATACTCGAATATTCCTAAATTCAAAATTTAAAAATCCACCACTCACGAAAAATCAATCTAGCAAGAAACAATGAAGGAAACATTACTCTATATATTACATTCCAAAGTAATGAGAATCCTTATTATCCTAACCAGCCATCTCGAATCCCAATTAACACGGACTTTTTGCAAGCCACGAAGAAATTGAAAACATAAACAATTTCAGGCTATTCAGAAGATACTAATCCTTTTTGCGAATCAAATCTCAACGAGGAATTTGTTTGGCGAAAAAAAACTGAGCAAGGCATTTAGAGAAAAATAGTAGGAGCTTTATTATTTTCCTTTTGTTAAAGGCAAAGGCAGGTAAGAAATTAGACTGGGTAAATAAATGAAAGAGCTTTGTGATGGCATCAAAATGCATCTCGACCCACATAGTGAATAACCATAACTAAATCAATACGACCAGCAAAATAGTAAGATAGCTCTTTAACCCTCAAAATAAAGTTTTCTTCATACAAAAAAATGACGAATAACAATTAAATACCCCTACTACAATCACCCAATACATTGCTACAATCTATAATATCCGCAACACCACTGCGATCATTCATGCAAAAGGATGCATTCGGATCAGAACTCGAAGAAGCCACAATATCTCTATACTTCATAGTGAAGTTTTCCCAAGAAGGCCCGGAAGGATCCCTCACATTGAAATCAATGGCCACTTCGCAAAGAGCATCAAAGTCCACATCATTGACATTGAAAGGGCCCCATGCCAATTGAAAGCTAAGAATAGTAGCATTGCGAGCCTTCCCCAATCCTTTGATCATAAAGGCAGAGGTCCATTCACCATCGGTTTAACTCTCTCGGCCACATCAACATCATGGGTAGCTTTTAGCGCCATAGTCTCATTCTTATGAGAATCTTCTAGCTCAATCACTCTCTTTGTGAAGTTCGTGAAGCTTTTATCTGGTTTATCCTTTGTCTGCTCCAACTCTTCCTTCAGGTCTTAAACTTCGGCTTTGAAACTTTGTTCCATAGTTTCAAGCATCTTATTCTTGATGCTAAAAGGGCGATCGAACTTGGCCTCTTTTTTAGAAATTTCCTTTGAATGTTTTATGTTCAAATCCCCTACTCGCGCCCAGATATTCGCATCGTTTTTCTTTTGCAGCTCCTCTAAATGAGCAGTATAACCCTCTACCTGCGAACGCAACTTTTCATTTTCCCTAAAAAAAGCAGCATAACCTTCCATTTTAGAATGCAGCTTTTTGTTTTCCTGAAGGAGAGCATTCGTATTCATCTCCATGTTAAAATGAACGCAACTTAGTTCTTGGATAAGACCTTAACCCCACTCAACAGTCCCTCTAATACTATTACAAGGCTTGGAGGCACCAAAACTGCTTGAATACAACTCAAACAGCGTCCTAGAAGCAGATTCGGGGTGGAACCATCTTGATGTTTCTGAAAACTCCCTCCAAGGATAGAACTCGCCCCATGAAGTCAAGGACCCAAAGCCTTCACGAGGAGAAACATCAACAGGAAACGGCATCAAAGGACTCACACAACCTCTGAAAAAGTCACAGTTTCAACAGGTACAACTGCAGGCACTACACTTCTTGCGGAGCAATGAACAACAACAGAATCTATAATAGCTACTCTTGAGAAAATACCAATCAACAAAACTTATTACAAAATTAAAGCAACAAAATCACTAAACCAAATGCAATAGCACACCAATCACAATACATGAAGGTGCATATGAAACAGACAGAGTAGTGGACAAGCTAGCAGAAACAACGGTCCCAATGACATCAGTCGCAACCAAACAAGGAGAGCTGTGATGTTCACCACAAACTGTGGAGGCATCAAAGTTAAACCCCGACAAATTCTCAGCAATTCCAACATCAAGTGCTGGCCTCTTCCCCAACATCTTAACTTCGACGGCCGAAAGACTCCTCCTAGAACTACAAGTTCTCATGTGCCTCGCAACACTCTCTCGTGCCGCTTTTACAACATCTACTGGGAACCCTGCGGAGACATTTTGAATAATAGGGAAAGTCTCCAAACATGGAACAACAGGAGTTATGTCTACTGAAAATGTTGTTGCAGTCGTTAAAGCTAACGCACATACGAATTTAGTTCTCTGCTAATAAAAGCCTTTGAAGACACCACTCCCACTAAGCCCTGTGAACCTAACCGTTCATCAATAGATATAGAAAGCGATATATCCGACACTGCATCTAAATCCCTCAATTCGCCACCCACAGCCTCCAAAAGAAAATATATATAAATAGAGGCACTCTGTTCTTTCTATAGGGTTATAGCCAACCACTACTTGTACCCATCCAAATCTTTGTCCTTACTCCAAACACAGACAACTTTCATCATCTTCTGAATCAGACACAATGGGAAAACTTGGGACTACCCGTTTTTTCCCTTTTTACAACGACCAGAACTAGAAGGACTGACACCAGCACAACCCCTCTGTGCAACATGAGCAACTTCCTCACTAACCCCATTTAGAGGGGCATCTTTATCACGATATTTCCAAGGGTGAGTACGGACACCAACATAATCAAAAAAGAAATTCTCTGGTTCATCTTCAATACCTAGAAGAATCCTTACCACTCTTTTGTTGCCCCCCTCACCAAAGGGCCAAGCCTCTGCACGAATAGGTACGCCCACCAAAGAACCCTCGAGAAAGACATTTAAATCTACCTCATCCCAACCATTGGGGCCCTTTCCCTCTAGGCAATGCACCCAAATATTCCTAAAAGTGAATATTTCCTCACAACGAAAGGGCGGATCACTCTCTAACCTTCTGAGAAGTTTTAACTCAACATGTGACATTTCTTGTACATTACACAAGGCAACCGTATCCTTCAACGATCGATGCCATAAAACGGGAAATGGAAAATTCTAAAATTACTCTCCACTATGATATACTTCGACCTATCCAAGCGAAGATTTACAACATAATTACTCATCACCAATGCTCTCCCTTTACGATGACCAATGGTCACACAACCCTTCACATTTTTTTCATGACCAGCCATTACGTTATAGCAGTAATGGAACACGTTGATAGAAGGTTCATCACCATGGATTTTACAAACCAAGAAATACGACATCAAATTCCACCAACTAGCCCCGCTCAATTGACTCGGCGCCACGTCAAACCAGTTCAACCAATTTACGAAAAAAGGATGCAGCAATAAATGTAATCTCGCTTCAAAAGTGAAAAGAGGAATCAAACAGCAGGATTTCCCTTCATTGGGACATACACTCAAATGATATGACCCATTCGGCAAACTGAACCGATAAAAAAAATTCCACAGCAAAAAGGCCTCGACACTCTAGCATTTTCAACATCTCATTCGGCTCAGTAGTACTAGGAAATTCATCACTCACCACAACAGACGAACTAGCCATCACAATAAAAACAAATACGTTTTCTTTTTCAAAAGCAAAGAAAAAAGACGGTCAATGAAATAAGCAAAATAAAACCTAAAAAGTAAGAACAAAATTTATTTATAATTAGGAAACGTGTCTTCCTCAACACACTTCGCTAATAAAGAGGTTTATTATGCGATATTTCACATACAACGGTTTATCTTCAAAAGAAAACTGATAGGTTTATTAAAAAGATTTATTATAAGATGATTCATATACAATGATCTATTATCAAAATTTCACATTTTTTTCATCTTAAAGACTGTCACCTTAGGAGCCCTCTACATTTCTCAGGTTTGCCAATGTCACTTTATAACCTTCTCTCATCTGGGGGGCAATTGTTTGTATGTACAAATACCCGCCACCACGTGTCAAGACCACATAGCCTGCGAACGGCAAGCCACCCTCGTTAACCCCTGCGAGGGCGAATGAGCCAAAGCAACCTGCGGACTGCGAAGTTACTAGGACGAACAACACCAGACAATCACGTGTCAACACATTCGATCGCTATCAATGACTAAACAAGCCTACGACGTCAAATCATAGTGCCACAACTCCCCCATCGTGACACTTGTCCAAATGATATAAAGCAAGCATGCAACCGATATCACACTAGAACTTAAGACCTATGAAACCCAGACCTGCAGGGACAACCAAAAACGACACCCGACTATAGTCTAAACTATTGTCAGAACCACTACCGAACCATCGTCCACAACCCTCGTTAACTTTATCAGTCAACATACATAACAAATTAAGTCCTAATCGATCTTGCATCACATTTGCATTATCCTTTTTAACCCATCGCTTTGTCCATTTGATATGAAAGATGAACACATTGGGTGTGGGACGATGGGATAAGACAAGGGCTAAGTGCCCTTTGAATTCCCCTTTTCATCATTGGAGAGAAGCCGCCACAAACTTGATGTTAACGACCCATGAATTGCCATGTATCCCACTAAACAAGCCCCCCCCCCCCCCCCCGTAACATTAGAGGCAGCATAAGCACATGCATTTGTCTTAAAACACTTGACTAAGACTGATTTCAGCTTAACATGTACCAATTGACCTCATCGTTATCGTTTTAATCATATTTGACCCCACATTTAATTTGTGGGTTCATATTAATTTGGTCTATAAGATGGAGGTTGAGATGGATTATAATAGTAGGGCTTAGTTCTTATGTTAACAAAACTCCTCTATCCTTCTGTGTCCTTTTGATTTGTCGAAATTTGGATTTGAAATATGATACTAACAAAAATTTAAGTAGTATTGATATTTGTGATGCAACGTATGTATACGAACAATTTTATAATGAATCTTATGAACTTTTTGTTTGTATAATATATTTAGGCTTAAATGTGTAAGAAGCCCCTGAACTTTAAAAAAAATCAATTAATCCCTTAAACGTTTTTTCGCACTCAATTAAGTCATTGAACCAAAAATTCAATCAATTAAGCCATTTGACCAATTTTGACCATTAAATCTTGACAACTTTTTTAGATCTGTTGGTGCAGTGCGTCATTTTACAGTGTTTCCATTTGACATTTTTAGAATTTTTTTATTTTATTTAAAAATTCTTTAAAAGTTCTAAAAAACTTATAAAATTTATAAAAAAAATTAAAAAAAATGTAAATGCAACATGATAAAACTGTAGTGTATCATGTGCCGGTAATATTTAAAGAAAAAATTGTCAAGATTTAATTGTCAAAATTGGTCCAAAGACTTAATTGATTAAATTTATTGGTTCAAAGGTTCATTGATTAAATTTCTTGGTTTAAAGGGTTAATTGAGTGTAAAAAAATTTAAGGGCTTAATTGATTTTTTTAAGTTTAAGGGCTTCTTACACCCTTAAACCTATTTATTAAGATTAATTTTTATCCGTGGACCATACTTATCGGACAACTGAGTTTACCAGTGGGCTTTTATTGTGCGAATACCAGTGGGCTTTTGACCCATATTATTAGCGACCATAACCTTTATTTTATTATACTGTTGTTGCTATTTAATTTTAAATATAAAAAAGCAATCAAAAAAATATCTAGAAGTTTCATAAATTCCATACAAACTGTCGCCATTCCGATATCCGTACTTAATAATCGTTTTTTATATTGAAACAATTAGTTTTATTAAAAATAAAAAATCTAAAATTATAATAAAAACAGTCATTTGAGATCATACAAGGAAAATATTAAAAACACAATTAAAATATTCGAACAAAAGTTAAATACAAACAATATCATTAATTGATGATAGAAGATAAAAGTCAGCAACACAAACATAAAAAATACATAAGACAATGAAGACACGTTGACAAAATAGTTATTACTATAACTCAATTATGAACAAGAAATAGTGATCGTGAGTGCGTACCCAAATCTAGCGCGAGAGTCCAAAGTAAATAAGATCAATATAATAATCAAATACGTGCATTCTTAATCAGTCGAGACAATGTCAAAGCTAACTTTAAAAAATAAAATAAAAATAAACAACTGATAATGAGGACAAAAAATGTCAAAAAGTAGAAAAAAATGTGCCCTAAAACATAGCTATTTTTATTAAAAACAAAAAAAACAAAATATAATTATATTGAAGTAAAAAGAAATTATCAACAGCCAACAATCAACAGTCGATGTCCAACATTAAAATTAATACTTTCATTTACCAAACAACAACAACAACAACAACAATAATAATAATAATAATAATAAGGCTTAACTACAAAATAAGTATTTAAACTATGTTTTTTTGCAATATGCGCCTAAAGTATTTTTTTAGCTGAAATAAGTGCTTAAACTTTCATTTTGGGTTGAAATAGATACGTAAAGTATTTTTTAGCTTAAATATGTGCCTAACATTTTATTTTTGGTTGAAATAGGTGCCTAAAATTTTATTTTTGGCTTGTTTTAAAGTAACTGATACACCTACTTTAAGCACCTATTTTAACTAAAAATGAAATTTTAAATATTTATTTTAGTCAAAAAAATACTTTAGGCTCTTATTACAAAAAAACATAATTTTGACACTTATTATATAGTTAAGCCTAAAGAAGTCGTAGAATTTCGATTCTTTAGTGGTGTGTACTGTTACTCTGTATTTATTTTTAGTCAAGTCTTAAACAAAAGTGAGATATATTTTTATAAGCAATGTTTGTCCGCAGCTAATTTTATAGATGTATGCCTTCAAAAATATTATTTTATCCAAAATTTGATACATGCCTCAACCTAATACATTTTTTTAACTTACATCGATATATACTTCTTTCTATCATTCACTTATTTAATGATCAAAGAATTTGATTATATCATTGAAATTACTTATAAATTGTTGAATCACTTCGAAGTCAGACAAATAAGATAAATATTGTGATAATTTAAAATTATTTATAGTAATCTTATTAATGCACATTCATCTGATTCACCCATCAATGGTCATCAATTTGACACCTAAAAACAATAACAACAATGTATAAAAGAAGGCTTGATCCTATTGTTAGAGGAATGGATCTTCCTCAAACATCTAATTTAGTAATTCTCTACCCACACCAATCAAAATGAACATCGTAAATTCCAGACCATCGAAACCTTTTGTTTGTTTCCAAATTTGTTAATTGTCTCAGTGAATTAGTTGACTAATTACACTTGATCTATAGGATTAGTCAAATGATGAACACGTGATTGCTCTTCTCCTTCTTCATTTCTGATCTTGTTGCAGGTTCATCGTGATTTACCGATCAATTCAGGGACGAACGCACTATTTTATGTTAGGAGAGTGAACCTATAAAATTCTTAAAGGACGAACTTATAAAATTTGAGAGGTGAGAAAAATAGATTTTTAATAGAAAATACATAGAAAATTGTTAAAAATTTCTAAATTATATATGAATTTCAAAATTTTAAGAGGACGACTGCCTCTTTCAGTCCCCATCTAGGTCCATCCCTGCCGATCATCGTTCTTCATTCTGGCATGTTCATTACCCATAAAAACAAAAACATGTCAATAGGTCATAATATCGGTAGGTCCTTTCAGGAATAAAGTCAAAATTTAGAATTATAAGAGTAAAACATAAGTGTTTGAAAGTGGGAGAGGGACAAATTCATAAACAACCTAATTTTTAAATATATATATATATATATATATATATATATATATATATATATATATATATATGCAAGAACAAAGGTAAAAAAAAAATCCATGTAGTTCCGTCCGTGGGTCTATTGTGTTGTGTGTTCCTTGAAAAAAGTTTGGGAAAAATATTTTTATCTTTTTAACCGGTTATAAATTAATATCAAAATTTTAATGACATAATATAACTTTTAAGTGTATACAGTGGTGAAACATTAGAAATTTTGATAATTAGTTGCATATTTTAACAAATCATTAAATTTGGTGTAATGTTAAAAACTTTGATAAGGCATTAGAGTTTTTTTATATACAATATATCGATAATATTTTTAATGTAAATATAAGAATTTGAACATACACAAGATATAAGCATATGAGTATTTTTGGTCACTCAGCCAATTTAAAGCATTAGAAATTTCGATATGATGTTAGAACTTTTGGTGGAGTGTAGCATTAACATTTTGGTAAATGGTCTCATATTTTGGTAAAATAAAATTTCTATCATGTCATTGTAAATTTGTTATACTTAATTAGATATTATTTATTTGAAATAAGATATTAAATTTGGTATTAGTCAAGAACTATTATCAGTATTGACTAACCGTTGACCGAAATTGACTGATTATTCACCAATAAATTTGAGTTTCTTTTAACTTTTGGTATTCGATTATACATTTTGGTAAACGTTTGAAATTATGGTATTTTTTGACAAATACTAATTCTAATCCTACCTAGAGGGGAGGAGAGCAGAAAGACTCCAGGGGAGGAAACGGATGCTCCTGTTGGTTTTAGAACCCATGACCTAAAGGAAATGAGAGAACAAAGATGAACAGTTTGATCAACTGGCCAAATATGGTTACTCAGAAATTATGGTATTTAAATTCATACTTTGATATTTTATTACATGTTTTCATAAAAGGTTAGAAATTAAGATATTTAGATACAAAATATTTTTTTGGTAAAGAGTAAGAAATTTTGTTGTGGTGCGATTATATTGGTAAAGCTTGACAACCCAAAAATTCGATAAGTTCACCCAATTTTTAGGGTAGATTCATTTTGGTCACCGTACTTTTAAAATATTCGATAAGTCACTCAATTTTTAGTTCAATTTCAATATAGTCACCAAACTTTTAGGGCGGATTCATTTTGGTCACCGTACTTTTAAAATATTTGATAAGGTCTCCAAACTTTTAGTTCAATTTTAATATAGTCACCGAACTTTTAGTTCGTTTTCAATATGTTCCCTCCCGTTACCTTCCTTTAAAAGATGAGGTTAGTTTTTGTTTTTCCTTAATAAAAAAATGGGTAAACTACACCAATCATCACTCAACATTCTTCTCACTCCTATTTTGGTCACTAGAGTTAAAAAAAATTCAATTTAATAACTTAACTTTCGAATTGTTTATACAAATGACATGTTTATACAAATAGAAAAATTCGATTAATCCTTAAAAGATTTATTTTTGTTAATTGGTAAATTTAGATTATTCAATTCTCGTTCTTATATTGTATCAATTAAATCAAATAATCGATTAACTAATTAACTGAAATATTTGATTCTGAAAATGATTTTTTACTTTGTTTATTAAAATATCAAATATGATAATATGGTAAATTTAAAAAATTTTCGGTTGTGATAAAAGTATAAAAACAACTAGAAAGTCAAAAATTGAAAGTTCACCCCTATTAATTCTACCCAGAGCCAAAACTTAAAAAAATCAGAAGGGTACCAAAATCATTAGACTATAAGATATTGTAATGCATAAAATTTAGAAATATTATATATACTAAATCAGATCAGTTAATCAATTTTGCTTAAAAATGTGAACTGTAATCGAATCTAAATAATTTATTTTAAAAATTTGTACCGAAATCAAGTTCAATTAATCCTTAAAAATTATTTTGGTTAATTGATAAATTCAAATTATTCAATTCTCAATCTTATATTGTATCAATTAAATCGGATAATCGATTGACCGGTTAATTGAAATATTTGATTCAAGTAATAATTTTTTTTACTTTTCTTATTAAAATATCAAATATGGTAATATGGTAAATTTAATAAGCAAAGCAAAAAAATCATTACCATAATTTTTTAAAGGATTAATCGAATTTTTCTATTTGTATAACCATGTCATTTGAGAGTGGCCAAAATATGAACGATTCGAAAGTTAAGTTACTAAATTGAATTTTTTTAACTCTAGTGACCAAAATAGGAGTGAGAAGAATGTTGAGTGATGATTGGTGTAGTTTACCCATTTTTTATTAAGGAAAAACAAAAACTAACGTCAGCTTTTAACGAAAGGTAACGGGAAGGACCATATTGAAAGCGAACTAAAAGTTTGGCGACTATATTGAAATTGAACTAAAATTTGGATGACCTTATCAAATATTTTAAAAGTACTGTGACCAAAATGAATCCACCCTAAAAGTTTGTTGACTATATTGAAATCAAACTAAAATTTGGGTGACCTTTGCAAATATTTTAAAAGTGGGGTGACCAAAATGAATATTCCCTAAAAGTTAGGTGACCATTTGTGTACTTTACCCTTTCTTTTTTTTTTTATCGAGGATCTAAGTTTGTAACCCTTAAAGTTTTTATAATTTTGCACCCTTAATTTTTTAATATAACTTCCTAATAGTTCGCACTCCTAATATAAAATCTTGCATCCGTCCCCGCGACCAAGTATGATTTTACTATCAAGTAATATTTAGAGACGAAGCTCCCTTAGGGCCCAAGGGAACCCTTGCCCCTGTTATAAAATTTAAAATAATTGGTAAATATTGGTCTAATAACAATTTAGTACTTGTAAAAGTATAAATATTCAGATTAAAAAAATACAAAAATTTATTAAATATATAATCAAGTAGGGGTTGAACAAAAGAGGAGTGAGCACGTGTCTTCAATTTTTTTGGTCTAATAATAATTTAAGTCCCTATGAGTATAAATATTATACAAACTAGGTCTTGCACTATGAAATTTGAGTTTAAATACTTGACAAGCCCTTGCATTTTTAAAACTCAATATTTTAACCTCTGTGAATGTTCGATCCTGGCTCCGTTATTAATTCATTCATTGCACTTCGTTTATGCTTCCCATCCCAACCAGTTCTGTCAAATTAGATTTAGTTACACCCCATTCGAAGAGATGGCTCCGTCAGTGGACATATGTGCGATGCACACCCCGATTGCTTAGTTTCCTTGTGCTTAACCAAAGGCGCCTAGGTTTTTTGACATGTTGAAACGAAGAGATTAATCCCAAAGCAAAAGCCAATGGTGAAAATGATAGGCAAAGGCAACAAGGAGGGAACAAAAAGTGGATAAAGCGAAGGTCGAAAACGGGATCATGCCGGCCTTGAGACATTTCTGTATGGGGAAATAAAAAAAGCGAATCCTAAGTTTGACTGGCAAACCATAAAAAAGAAAGCCCGTAGGGCGTAGGCATAGGGGAGTTGGACACGACACGATGATGGAGATCATCATGAAGGGAGAAGTTTGACAAAAGGAATTGAAGATTTGAGGGTTTTGGATTGGAGCAGTGAAAAAAGATGACCAGCTCAAGCAACATCATGGTTGGGCTGGTGGGGAACACTGCCTTTTGCTTTGCTTTGTTTACTTTCTTCCTTTGCCCCTCTCTTGCAGTTAATGTTCTACTCAATAACTTTTCTGGTTATATTTATTAATACTGAATCCACACATATTAAAATTGTATTAGGTAAGGGCTTATATTGGTTGTATGAATAAATGATTGGAATTCAATTTTTTTCTTGAATATATTAATACTTAGTGACATTGATTATGATTGTATTCTTTTTTCTCACTTAAAAGAAAAGTTATAGAACAAATTATTTGTAAAAAGGTAATAGAATGATTTGTTTACGTTAAAGGAGACACCATCATCAATCAAAGAACTCATTTTTTTTAAATGCTGGTGAATCCTTTAAAAGAAGAGAAGCATCACCAGAACTAAAGCTGCAAATGATCGACTAATAGATAAACAACTCCTCCATCACAAAATTTGATCATACTAATCCTAAATCCTAATCTGACATGAACCTTCTAAAACGTGATTAAAGGTTATAGTGTATTGGTAGAGACAGTGTACAAATATGTCGGCTGCCCTGACAACATATCAGCCCAACCAGGCAACCAGAGCCAGTTATTTCAAAGATTTGTCTCCTTTGCTTCTCCCAACTAATGAGCCGCCACACTTGTGATTTTTTTTTTATTTAAACCCAGTGTGCGCCTCATTTGTCTTCACTCTTTTTCCATCTCTCAAAATGGGTCGTGCTAGAGCTACCTGTTCTTCATCTTCCATCGACAGCACCCACCACTTTGCTTTCTCATGCACCGCTGCTGCTTCTTCTTCCTCCCAGAGGGACCTTAGCACCGATCTTCGCCTTGGTCTTAGCATTTCTTATGCAAGGTATTCATTTAGTCACAACTCACAATGATATTACGATTGTGAACGTAATAGATGTTATTATAGTAATCAAGAATATGCTCTATACTATAACAGGGAGCAACCGTCGGAATGGCAGCCGATGAAGGCGGTGGTAAGGCAGGCGGTGGACGAAGGGGAATACGAGTGCAACAGCTCTACATTCTTTGTTAAGGTTTACATGGAAGGGATTCCTATTGGGAGAAAACTAGACCTGTTGGCACACGAGAGTTACTATGATCTGATAAGGACTCTGGAGCACATGTTCCATACAAACATCATCTGTAAGTTTCGTCTTAATTTTTGTGAACAAAAAATGTAGACAAATTGGGAGCTTTTGTTTTAAAATGCATGAATGCAGGGGCGGAGGCAGAGGTGGATGGAGATAATTACGAGAAATACCATGTGTTGACGTATGAAGACAAGGAAGGGGATTGGATAATGGTTGGTGATGTTCCGTGGGAGTAAGTAACCAAAGTTTCCATTTCCCAATTTCACTGATTCGCAATGTAGCAGCAGAGCTGAAATCTGATGTTACCATGCATGTTGTGTAGGATGTTCTTGTCAGCTGTGCGGAGATTAAAGATCAGCAAGTGCTGAATTTTGATACAAAGGCCTTTTTTTTTTTTATAAAGTAGACCTCTTCCTGCTTACATTCCCAGTACTGAAATGATAAAAAAGTAAGAAGCATCAATTTTGTCTTTGGGCTGTATTACTCGTTTTTCTCTCTCTATAAACTCAATTTTATAATGAATGGAAAGCTTGCTGAACAATTTCGATCTGTTGGCTTTTGAGAATGATCTAATCCATAAAATGAATTTGTATCCAATGGAATGACACTACTTTTTATGACATGTAATGGTATAAATTTTGTATGCCAAGTGTTTTGGTAATGTGTTTTTTTTTAAATAGAAGCCTAGCCGCTAGTTTTATTAGAAATAAAAAATATCTCAAATTATTATAAGAGTTTACAACTAACATTGTAAATTAAATACATTGTTTGGACATTTTCCTATAACATTGGCACAAAAAATTAGTCACTTTAGATCATACAAGAATCATACATGCAAAAGGTTAAAAACCTGACTTGAATGAAAAATAGATACAAACAAATCTGACTGCATTGACAAACGAACCACAAAAGAGGATTAAGCTATTGAAAAATACAGAGAACTGCAAATCAGAGCGGAGCGTCGTGAGAAACTATCCACGAACGCAAACCGTGTATCTAAATTCAATCTAAAGGTCCAGACCATGAAAAATCAACAGAATTACAAATAAGTGTCATCTTAATTAGCCGTGACATCATCAAATCCAACCCTAAGAAAACATAAAATTAAAAGAACGACCAAAACCGAAAGAAAAAGAAGACGGAAAATGTGCCAAAAGGCAAAGATAAACGTGCCACAAATGCAAAGTTATTCTTATTTCAAACTAAAAACAAAGAAGAAAAAAGAAAAAAAGTCGGCAGTTCGCGACCAACAATAAAGTCGGTGTCGTCGCCAGCTAAACAAAGTTGAAAAAAAAGAGTACTTGAAACACTGTTAATTTACTGCAGTGGAAAATGATCAGATAGAGAAAAGAGGGAATGTGAGTTGCGGCTAGGGTTTTTCGGTAATGTGTTTGAATCTTAGAAAACAATATATATATTAAATATTTATATAAGACATAATCTAAATAAATCTCCCTAATGTTTGACTGAATAGTTACTTTGACCCATTTTTCTTGAAGCACTTTAGCTCTCAAGTTTCAGTTTAGATTAATATAGCCCATTTGAGGATAAAAATCGTTAGTGAACTAATAGTCAACGCATTGAAATGACATAACACCCCTTTGACTGGGGTGGCTCCGCCCATGGACAAACCTACATGTCATTGTGCATTGACATGGCATTATCATATAGACAAATGTGATAACTTTATAAAATTATTTTTGGCTGACTTTTCATTCTATCAATACATCTCTGTAATCACTAATTTTATCTAGGGTGTTAACCCATTTTACATTTTTGTCAATTTTGTAGTAATGAGCCTCATATATATATATGAGGCTCATATATATATATATACTATTTTGTGTGGTTTGATTAAAAAATAATGATAATAAAACTAAAAAAAAGAAAAAAATATTATGCTAATTGGTTCTAATTGTTGTTGTATTATGGATATATAGGTATTATGTATGAGTGTGTTAATACATGTATGTTACCTATGTGTCATTATTATGTGTATGTGTTGCTTGTATGTATGTATTTATATTAATGTCATTAGTATTTAAATGTACGTATGCGGTGTACGTGTATTGTGTATTGTATGTTATATTATATGTATTTATTATTATTACTATTATTATCATTATAGGCTAAAATGAATAAACAAATCATATACAGTAATTAGAAACCCATTTGGATTAAGATATCAAGGTCCAGTCCATTACATAAAAAAAAATTACATAGTATATGACCCTTTGGCCCAATAGTGATAATAAAAACCCTAATCTAATAAGCTATTTAATCTCTGCGCAGCCGATCCACAGCCATTGGATCAAGTATGAAGATGAGAGACCCTTCAGCTCCCGCGTATGATGCACACGCCGGCTCCCCACCTTCCCACGCGCGAGTGTGATCCACACCCCGGACTCGTCAGCTTCCACGCGCGCATGTGGTACACGCCCGTCCGTTCGGCTCCTTCACGCGTCCACGCGTTTGAGCAGCTCCATCCTCCCTGTCCATGTGGCCGTGTCACCAAAAATCCCACTGTCGCCGTCTTCTCACCAGTTCTCCAACCACCATGCAGGACAAAAATGATACAAAAAAGGGGAAAAGATATCATAAGAAATCCTAGGCATCATCATTAGTTTATCCATTTAATGTTTGCTTAAAATTGTAAAGAAGATCGAATATAAACAAGGCAATCCATTGTAATCAGTTTTTTAGACAGAAATCAATAGACAAAAGAAAAACAACCTCAAGTTTTTAGAGGTATTTCCTCTCCCCTCTTCATTTCAATTCGAAGCAATAGCATAAATAGAGTCAGAGTTTCGGTTTCTACCCGGGGGTGGCGTTTCAATTTCTCTTGCGCCGTCATGTCTCTTCTCCGGTGATAATCTTTTTGGTCTTTTTGGAGCCATGCATGGTGAACCGGTGGAAAGGCCAACGTTAAAAGAGTTATGAGGCTTGGGCTAGGGTCTCAAATTTTTGAAAAATAAGGAAAAGAGGTTTGGTTTTTCAAAAAGGGGGGCAGATCTGGTTTTAATCTGATTTTAAATGGTTTAATCCCCTATTAAACCCTCCGAGTTTCAATTTTTGTTCAATTTAGTCCTAAATCCAGTGATGAAACCCTTCTTTTTTGCCCTCTAGTTCATACATCTTTAATTTCCATGCCCTTTACTATTTTTTATTTCATGTCCATGCTTTATTGTTGAAGATATATGCGCAATGTGGCTTTGATATATGTTTACATGTTATATTAGTGTACGGTATATAGTTCTTATAATGCGTAACATATGTTGACGTAGTGCATGATATAGGTTCATATTATATCATACATAGGTTTCAAAGTATATAATATATGGCTTTAATATATATATATATCATATAATATATGGTTTTAATGTGTGTATATATTAAGGAAAAAACTTTGATACACAGGCCGTGTAATCTTTAGTTTACACGTGCCTTTTAGTTTTAGGGGTTAGGGTTTTAGTTTAGGGTTTAAGGTTTAGGGGTTTAGGTTGTAGGGTTCAAAATTTAAGATTAGTCTTTAGAATTTAGTGTATATGGTTTAAGGTTTAGGGTTTAGTTTTTTAGGGTTAGGGTTAGGGATTTAGGATTTGAATTTTTATAGTGTAAATACACAGGCTTGTGTAAAATTAATTTTACACAGCCTGTGTATCAAAGTTTTGCCCATATATTAATATATATGGTTTTAACGTGTATATATATAACATAATATAGGGTTTTAATGTATATATATATGTTATAAAATATAGTTTTAATATATGTAATATATAGTTTTAATGTATACGTATATTTTATAACATATGGTTTTAATATTATAACGTGTAGTTTTGATATATATATATATATACACTACAATATATAGTTTTAATATATATAATATATAGTTTAAATGTGTATTATATGGTTTTAATGTATGGTATCTTATTTAATATATATATATATATGGTTTTAATGTATATGATCTTAAGTCCTTTCTTGGTGTTTGTTAGATTAGGTTTTAAAGATAGTTTGGTGTAATCTAATTTAATTGATTTAAATTGTGCGCTCGGTTAATAGGGCCATAATTTTTAATTAATTAAATTAGATTTAGGGTTAGATTTTTAGAGCCATAGTTAGATTTAAGGTTTGAATTAGTTTAATCAATTTAAATCTATCATTGGCTTATTTGGGATAAATGTTAAATTCATTAAATTAGTTGAACACTTCTTAATTACCCTTTAGGATAAAATTGACATTGGACATAGATGGACATTTAAATTAAATTCATGATTGATTAATTTGACTAATTTTGAATTATATCATTGGCTTATTGTGATTTTAATTTAAAATCAATCAAGTTAATAATCACGATTCAAGATAATCCATAAATTGTTAGGATTTTATATTTTTTTAGGGTTTAATTAATTTAAGGTTAATCTTAGAATAACCTAGTCAATAACTAGATCACTAATTGGACTTTCATAATTCGTTCCTGTTAGGTTAGGATTTTAGTGGGCCTAAGGTTTTAATTTCCAGGTTCTTCTTTGCCATGCATTTATAATTGTCATTCATACGACCTTTAGTATTCTAATTGCATATGGTAATTAACGAATTTAAACCCTAAAATGGAGGTATTTTTTAATTTCGATATTTGTGTCGTAACAGTCTGAGCTCAATGGACTTTGACCAAATATTTGAATTAATTCTTACCGTCCGAAGGTAAACAGCAATTAAAATTAACAAGTCATAACATCATACTTAAATGCTTGCATCATGCATAAAGGTGATGTACGAAATTCGAACCATAAATTAATACGACAGTCAAGCTTATTCGATGTTGGCTTAATCTATGGTCCATTGTATTGTCACCCTTGTTAATTAAACGTTTAATTAATTCAGACCCACCAATTTGAAAAAGCTCGTTTAATTAAGGTTTATATTCAATTAAGAATATTTAATTAAATTTAATTTAAATTTCAACAATTTCTATCGATTTACAAGTAAAATATATGTTGGTACCGATTTTCGGGCGTGATGGGGTGCTAACCCTTCCCCACCGTAACCAACTCTCGAACCAGTTTTCGGATGAGTCTCTAGTTTTATGGTGTCCGACCTACCTTATCCGAGTGGCCGGTGGCGATTCTAAACTTTTTATTGTTTTCAAAAACTTGATGTTTAAAAAGAAAAATCCCCAATTTTCAAAACATTGCATAACTCGTAAGCGAGATTCTTCAAGAAAAGGTCGCTACATTCTCAAGGCATTGACCTTTAGTTGACTAACAATTTTCATCATCAGCTATTTATTTTTACTCAAAATGAAATGTTGAGGGTTAAAGTGCTCCAAAAAAGAATAGAGACCAACATAACTGTTCAATCAAATGTTGGAGTCAATTTTTGACATTGTGCCTTTATAAAAGTATAAAAAAACAACAATGCCCTTATAAAAAGATTTATTATACTTTAAAACAATGATGAATTTATAATATCTAGTTGAATTGGTGTTCTAAATGACTGGTGACATCAAACTCAGTTAAAATTTTGATAAGTATAGACTCCCTTGTGTTGTTGGTTGGTGTAATAATATATATATATATATTATTTGACAAATGTTGATTGGTGTAATATAGATTCATAATAGTGCTAGAATTCAAATACTACCATAATCCGTCAACTGTGATTATCAATTCTTTTTTATCATTATTATGGTACAAATTAATGTTGTTCTCTTTAGATACTCGTTAAAAGGCGATTAGAATTCTTTTATTAAATAGGGAGCTAATTATATTTTTAAAATAAATATTAGAAATAAAACTCATAAGACATGACAATATAAGTATTTTTAATCACTCGATCAATTAATATATCTTAATATGATTTTTTTTAAAACCATGTTACTATTTGATATAACTAAACCAAATGATTTCATGACTGCAAAAAGGAACATGAATCTTTAGTTCAAAGTTAGAGTGTGGCATCATTAGGTGATAAATCTTTGAAAATTAGTGGACTCTCCGGAAAGAACGATATTTATTTGTGCTCATAATGTCTGTGCAACATGATTTAAGTTGTAGCACCTTTCGATCAACAGATCGTGACAAATGCAAAAACTCAATATAACATGTCCAAACATAATTAATATTATATACTAACATAAATATGTTACTTATATTTAAAATTTTAAAATCATCACCAACAACGCCAACAAGTGTTGGGTGCATTGGTAAAACACATTGCACTCTCAAAGAGAGGATACAAGTTTAAACTTTAGAGACAAAATGTTATTGGGACGGACTCAGCTGTTTAATTGCAAACAACCTATTAGGAATAAGGACCTTTATGTTCCGTGTTTATAGTACAGTGAGTGCAGATAGGTATTGTGTACTGCACCACTCAGGAATTCTCTCACTGAGGTTGGTTAGAAACCGGTTAAGTCTGTTAGATGGTTCTCCTAACTAACACTTACAGTGTATCTTCTTGCATATAAACGACTGGCTTTCATTTGATGGTTTTACAGTCTTTATCAATAAAATCAGAGAGTGCTTCCTCTCTTTCCTATTTCTTCTTCATTATCTTTTACCTACTTTCATTTCAAGATTCGTTCATGGTATCAGTTGCCAATCTATCCTGGAGATGATTTTTCCTCTGTTCTTTGTTGTGATTGCAACCTCGATCTAGTTTTTCAGACGTCCTCTGATTTCTCGTTCTCGCATATCGCAAGAATTCCTTTCTGGTATGTGTTGCTCTTGTTTGGATGGATAGTGATTGCGTTTTTCGATGTTTTGGTTGATTTCTGGAATTTACTGGTTGAGTGTTTGCTTCGGCTCTCAAATCTCCTTGAGTAAGGAATCTTGCTTGATTGCTAGAATATTTGCTCGTGTTGATTAGCGTAAAGAGTGGATTAGTGATCTTTACCAGATTTCCTTGAGATTTTGAGTTTGTTTAGATTCTTTGAGGCATCACTATCTTCTTCATTCTTCTTCTTCTGTGCTTGGTTTGTGAATATGGTTCAAGATACACTTGTCATCTCTACTACATCTGGAGATTATATTAGTTTTGTGTCAGTCCAACATATTCCTAAGCATGATATTGTGAAAATGACTGATTCGACGTACATCTTGTGGAAAAATCAAATAACTCTAATAATTGATAGTTATGGACTTAAGCGCTTTATTTCTGATGATTTTGTGTTATGTAAAAAGTTGACCCGACTTGTAAAATTGACTGAAACTGATTTGAGTCAGAACTGCTTGTAACCCGAGGTGGTGGTGATCCGAAATCGCTTCGAGTCTAAACTGGTGTTGACCTAAACCCGAGTTAGACTTGGAACTTCTGAATCTAAACCCGACCTGCACCCGAATTCAACCTGATAATGTGATAACTGAACCTGACCTGCATCCGACCTGATATGAACCTGAACCCGAGATTAACCTGGTAAATAACTGATATTACCCGACCTGTTATCAACCTGATCTGTAATTGACTCAACCTATAAATGACCTGACTTGTTATTGAACTAATCTGATATTTACCTGACTTGGTATTTATCTGACTTGTAATAACTAATAAGTTACAATTGATGAATTTGTGAGATTATGAATTTATAATATTATAGTGTGACAAAATACATCTTCACACTTTAAGGTATATGATTAACTATGATTATTAAATTAATATGTTTACTTTTTTATATTTATAAATTATAGTATATAAAAATATTTAAAAGTTTTATTAAATATCTAAATATTGTCAATATAATTCCTTAAGCTTTTATGATTTATGGTTTAATATTAACAGTTTATGGTTTAGTTTAGTGTTATTGATTTATGAGATTAATTCTGATTCTTTAAGATTTATGGTTTAGTTTAGTGTTTAGTTTAGGGTTATTGGTTTATGTGATTAATTTGGATTCCTTAAAGTTTAGGGTTTAGTATCAATGGTTTATGATTTAGCTTATGGTTATTGGTTTATGAGATTAATTTTGATTCCTTAAGGTTTATGGTTTTGGGTTTAGTATTAATGGCTTATGATTTAGTATAGGGTTATTAATTTACGAGATTAATTCCGATTTAACTTGCTAATTTATGCATTTGAATTTGATTAAATATTTAAATCAAAGCTTCATGTGTACAATTGAACTAAATTAAAGTTTCAACTTTCATGTGTACAATTACATATTTACATCCAAATCAAAAATTTGTGTATAATTATATTAAATCAAAATTTATATGGTATAATAATAATGTTCGAATTAAATTAACTTATTAAACTTAGGATCTAATTGAGCTAAATTAAAACTTAGAAGCATAAATCACAGATATAATTAAAAGAATTATAAAACTAAATGTGGAATTTTAATTAAATTAATTTAAATTAAGACTCAATTGAATTAAATTAAAACCTAAAAGTGAAAATTTGGGACTTAAATGAAAAAGATCTAAAGTTGGAAGGGCTAAAAAATAATTTATCCTAACCTAAATTCTACCGTTTCACTTTAATTAAAATCATGAAAAAAATAATTGGTGGGGACAAAAATTTGGAGGGAATTAAGCCCCCTAATTTTCAGATTCTTTCCCTCTAAAATTCAAATGGAATCTTTTTAAATTTGATTAAATAATTAATTGCATATTTGACATTTGCCTCCTAATTTTTTGTTTAGTGATTAATTACTTTTAGGTCCTCACTTGTTTAATTTTTTTATTTTAGTCTTAGCATTCACTTTTAAATTTTAGTTTAATTCAATTTAGTCATAATTATATATATATATATATATTAAATTATAAAATATTTCGGCATCCTAAGGGATATTTTGGTTCATATTAATCCCTAAATTTTTTTTTATCTGAAATTTACCCACAATTACCATACCGAAAGTCTATTTGTACACGGTAAGACCCAACTTGAACTTTAACCGAAATTGATATTCCCCGACCTGAATTTTATCAATCAACGACGTGACCTGACCTGAACGTGGCCCAACCCAAAGTCCATCCGAACCTGAATTAACTCGTTAATTAACTGATTCGGACCCGAACTATTTTGGCCTGAACTGAAACTTACCCGACCTGAAATTAACCCGACCCGAACTCGAACTCGAACTCGAACTCAATATGATTTGAAATCAACCTGATAATGACCTAAATTTGAGTCGACCCGAACCCGACCTGATCCGAGTCGAACCATTAAATTGACATGACCTGACCTGAAACCTGAACAATTATCTGATTTCACATCCCTATACTCAATATATACAAAGTGCTTCAGGTGTTCGTGTTGAGAATCCTGAGTTTGTTTCATATCATAGGCAAGATAAACTGCTTGCGTCGTGGTTAATGTCCTCAGTGAGTGTATATGTTCTTCCTCATCTCACTAGTTGTCACATTACCAGGGCAATCTGGAGTACTGTTACTCGTTTGTCTGCAGATCGCTCGACTGCTAAAACTTCTGCTTTGAGGCATAGTTTACATACATAGAAGAAACTTGGGTTGACTATAAATGAATACTTAGCTAAGATTGCACTGATATGTGATAAACTTAATGCTGCAGGTTGGATATACAACCGTGACATGTTGTCATTTAATTGGATATAATGACATCTTAGTCCTCGAAGTTTTATATTCTATTAATTTAAACTTAATTCAATAAATTTAACTCTTCATATTTTAAAAAATATCAATCTAATAATTTTTTCTTCCAAACCACTTGTATACCCTCGTTAACACTAGAGTACTTCATTTAAAATCATTAATTAATCTAATACACAACTTTATAAATGTAAATATATTTTTAATGATTTTTAATGTTAGATATGTAATTATTATCTACATTAAAATTAGGCTCATTGAAATCTATTTAAAAATATTTATGAAAACCTTCGGGTTTTAGTTAATACTATCACATAATTTTCTACAAAAGTTTAGGTGTAATGACCCAATTCCCGGGTTAGTAAATCGGGTATTGGGCCCGAGTTATTGGCCTTTATCTTGGAATAATACGTTAAGGGATTTTAGGTTTGGACCCATTAAATAGGAAAAGAATGTTTGAATTTTAAATAGAGGTAGTTGGTGGAAAAAGAGGGAAGTTTTTGGGATGAAGAGAAAGAAAGAGGAAAAAGTGAAAAGTGGATGGTGAGAGAGATGAGAGAAAAGGGAGAAAAGTTAAGGGGTGGAGATTCAAACTTCGATCTACGGAGATCCGACTGTCCGTTGTCGATACCTCTACTGCCACTGTGTTCATCTCGCCGAGACGAGTTCGTCGGTACCAATGGCGTCACCATTGGAGCAGCCACCGAAGGGGGTGAGAGAGATGAAGTTTTAGGTTTTCCATTGGAGCCGATCTGGGCATCAACCACCATCGTCCAACCATTAGAAGCCACCGCACGCACCACCACGCGCCGCCCCTATGCGTGGGCGACGTCCAGCTGCGTGGGCAGCTACATCGGCTCAAGCTGAGCCGTTGGGCTCGACCCGTTGCGCCAAATGGTTGAGCTGACCTGTTAGGCCGACCCAAGACGAGCCGCCAACCGTCATACCATTGACTGCCGTCGCCGTTGACCGTTAACCAGCGTTGACTTTTCTGGGGTGGACCCTACTCGGGAGGTTTTTGACGTTTCGAATCCAATGGCACAATCCATTTTGCCAAATTTGAACGTTGTAAGCTATTTTTACGCGTTTGACCTTGTGAAATAATTAGGCGATACATGAATTAATGTAGTTTCGTATTTTTGGTATACGAGGATTATTCGATAATGGATATCGGGTCAAGTGGAATATTTGGGAAGCTTGGATAAGGATTTTAATGATATCGGCTCAAGGTTAGTACACCTCAAACTCCTATCGCTTCACGAGCTTCATAAATATGATTATATTGCATGTTAGTATCTACAAAATAGGTAAATAATAAATACGTATGTGTTGAGACTAATAGTATGAGATTTGATGTCTGTGTGAGATGCATGATACGATGAGACTCGTGGAGGTGTTAGAGACTGGTTAGGGTTCTTTGAGATGCATGTATGATTATTTAATAATTAATTGATTAGTTGATTAATTGCGATGCTTGTATGCTTGTTCGAATGGATTAACGTAATTAGATGGAAATCATGCTTAAAGAATAATACCGATAAATACTCGATTAAATGATGATGAAGCCAGAAATTAATATTAATTCATTATATGCGTTAGTAAAACAACCCTAATGACTTACATAAGCTTTAGAGATTGAATAAAGTATTGTAAACCAAAATTCATAGAAAATGGTGCGAACCCATGAATAGGGCATCACTACGAGCTTTGGCTGTACCAATACTTGTGGTAATCTAAGATTCCAATGATCAATTTCAGTATTGGTATGCATGTGACTACCGATACCTGAGGGTACTATACCGATACTCGTGTACGAGTATCGGTACCCAATAAGATAAATAATTTATAAGTGCAAGCTAAGGAATGAGAATCGATGTGAATATTAATAATTGATTTATGCCTTGAATATATGTGATAACATGGATTAATGGAACTAATGAATGAGATTAATTATATACGAGTCTAATGAGTAATAAATCGTTAAATGTTGAGTGACTTGTTTGTAATAGCAACCATAGGGATCCTTGGTGGATCGTGTGTTGTGACATGCCAAGTATGGGCACTTGTGTGGTCGAGTCACCTTTGATTGATGAGATTCGGATACCCAGAGGAAGAGTGTTGCAACACCATGGTTAGAGATTTAGGATGTATGTTCCCAACGCTCTACGACACCGGGCCTCATCCGATGATACTCGAGGAGAGATGCCGAGTATGGGTGTACATTCCCGATACTGTGTGACATCGAGCCCCACTTAGAGATTTTGGGGTGTTACATCGGGTGTTAGTTTCTATTACAATGTAAGTTATAGGATTTTTTATAAAATAAATTTCTTAAGCTCTCTACAAGTTTGTGTATTTTCATTAAAAATTTGTATAACTTTTACAATAATTTTGTGACGAACATGTCTTTATGTCATTCAAATTGAAACAAGGGCGCAGATTTATAACAATTTTAGTCCCTAAAATTTCTTAAGGATAGATCCCTTAGATTCAATTAGCTAATTAAAATGATCTCCCAGGCATGTAGTGTGAAAGGATCGATCCCCTTATAAATGGGATCGACCCCCTGAAGTTTAAAAATTTGTAATTTAGTCCTTAAGTCGTATCTTAACCAATTGATGTCAGAATTGATCTATGTTTCTTTTGAATTTCTTAATTTTGTGAGAATATATGTTTAAGAGTATATTTAGTCAATAAATTGACTATTTTGAAATATCCTCAAAACTTTTATAAGTTTACAAATATGTCCCTAACTTTTGAAACTTCATTGTTTAATCTCTCAAGGTTAATCAAGATCTATACGTCAATAATTACTCTGATTATGTTATAATAAGATCTATAAATTGAGTAAAATAAAACCTAGAAGATTATTTTGGATAAGTCTTTGAATTTAGAAATATTTACACCTTAGTCCCTAGATTGTGAAAATTTTGCAAATTGGTCCTTTGTGACAAAAATCAAATTTGTTAAACTTATAACTCTAAGGATTGATAATGTTTTTTGATGTCTTGTATGTTTCCTATTTATTTTGAAATGATTCATTATACTTTGTTTCTCTGATTCTCTGTTTGAATTTCGGTGACATCTCCGATCCTGATTTTTCTTCCAAGTTGAGTAGGCGGTGTTACATTTGTGGTATGAGAGCTAGAGTTCAGTCGATTTTAGGACTAAACCAAAGCTTATTGTATGTCTACATTCTACATATGCCACCTAAGAGCTTACATTTGTACGATATTTATGACTTGCAACTGTTACGATCTCTTTAATTTTGATTGGCTTTCAAGATATTTATTAACTCTTGGAGTCAATAATCTGAATTATCTATGACATGGACAATAAATGGAAAAAAAAATAAATTGTTTCAAATCTTCTGAATTTATTGGGCTTCTGTGTATTCTTTGAGGTATTTTGAAACGATCTTTGCTAAGGGAAGTGCTTTGGAAGAACTCAAACTTAGTTTCGAGTATGGTAAACAAAGATTAATTCGAGATAATTCGGTTATGCTAATTAAACATTCTGAATTTTATGTTATTAAGATGGGATTAATAAGCTTAATATCTTAGATTCTTCTAAGACCTTAGAATCATTCTTTTGTTCTTGTTGAACAAGTTCTTTAAGAGAACTTGTCAAATTAGTAAATCCTAAATTTATTCCAAAATCTTTCATTAATAGACTCTGAGAGATACGTTAAGCTCTTGGATTTCAAATTCCTTCGTAAGACTTAGAACAAACTCACCCCAACATATGTTAAGTTAAAGGCTATCTCCGTATAACGAAAACAACTATGCTTGAACAAAAGGAAGACTCGGTATCAATTAATCTTTTTCGTTTGAACTCAGTTGAGTTTATATCATGTCCTATGCTTCCATACTCCATGAGTAATGATTTGATCTGTCTTATGAACTAAATTGAGATTGGTTATCGTTTAGATTAACTAGACTTAAAAAAGGCTATCTTTAAAAGATTACAAGTATAAATGATCAATGAACTCATCTTCTCAATTCCGGAGAAAATTCGAGGACAAATTTTCTTAGGGGGAATTGTAACACCCAAAAATTGGCTTAGTAGATTTTTGGTTATTGATGATCGAAATTTATTTTTCTACAAATAAATATAGTTTTATAAATCATTCAATTCGAATAATTGAATTAATTTAGTTCAGTATAAAAGATTTAAGAAGCTAAGGACTACTTTGTAAGGTTATAAAGTATTAAGTTTTAGTGCTAATAATTGAAAAAATGAGTGATTAAGTGTGTAATTAAGCTAAAGGTTACTCAATGACTAAATTAAAAGGAAGTGAAAGTGGGTGGCCGTAGTGCAAGAGGTGGAAAGTGCACGGTTAAGTATGTATTTGGACCTCTAGAGGATGAATCATCATCCATGTGTCCTATGCTCTTGATTTCTAACAACTCTTAATTAAAGGAAAATGATAAAATGGCCAATTTTGGCTATTCTTACCTACGGCAAGAAGAAAGAAAGAAAGAACAATAGGGGCTTTGTCATCTTCTTCTCCAAACCTTGTGCCACCATTGACGAGAGCTTAGGGAAGAACCCTAACTACTAAATCAAAATTCCTTACAAATTAGCCATAATTTCTTTGATTCAATTTCATATTTGGCATGTATATTCTCCTATATTTCTATTGGTACCATTTTGATTCAATTCTAAGCATGTGAGTTCATGAACCCTAAATCTTAAATTTAGTGGGTTTATGAAATTAAGAATTCTAACATGATCTTTATGTAACTCTAAGATTATTAGGGATTTTTTCTATGATTTTTGAATAATTATTAATTCAAAGCTCAATCTTGTTGATTTAGAGTTATGTAATTGTTATACTTCTCTGATGATAAGATGATATTTTAGAATGGTTTAAGAAGCTAAATTCCAGCTTAGTGAATTTTGTTCAAGAAATATGTATACAACAGTAAGTTTAAAAATTTATAAAAAATTCTATAAGTCAAATTAGGAAAGGAGCCTTTTATGAACATGATCTTTTGTATGTTTAGTTTCATTTAAAATGAACGGCGATCAATTTCAATTTTTATGTCAAAAGATATGAATTTTTGAGTAAGTAAAGGTCCTGAAAAACAGGGTAGCAGTTTGTAAAATTGCATGATCAGCAACTTTAAAAATTCACTAAAAATTGTGTAAGATGAGTTAAACGCTATAATTTATATGGTTTAAAAGGTTATTCAGTCTGTTTCATCTAAAACAAGCGGAATCAAATTTTGAGTTATAAAATATATTATATAAATTTTTCTTTGAGGACAGTACAAGTTGTCTGGTATGTTAAATGATATGTTTTTTTTTATGTTTGGTTAGAGAAAATGGAAATGAAGGAAACCACAAATTAGGAGAATAAAGAGAAAGGGATTGAGGTGAGTGTAGTTGCATTTTGTGTCGAATAATACGGTGTCATTCTGACCTTTGTTTCTATGTGTTTAATGAATGCAAAGTTTGAGTTTAAAATGCACATTATCATTTTGCATAAGGCTCACATAGAGTACTTTCGGTGATTATCTTTATAGAATGACATCTTCGGTAAGTTCTTTGGTTATGTTTGCATTGCATAGGCATCAATGTATTGCTATGCTAAGATGTATAATGGTAGAATATAGATAGCAAAATGAACTTTGTTCTAAAGCTTTGAAACAAAGTTATGATCTCCTATGCCATAAGGCATTAGGAATAAAATACGAGCATTAGGAATGAAATACAAGCCTAAAATGTTATAATTTTATGAACTCCTAAATCCTTTTGGAGCTAAAAGCTCAATATTGTCATAAGATTGCTCACCCAATGTCAAAGCATAGAATGTATAAGCTGCCTATACAATGAAAGCCCTTGGACACTTTGGCATGGTACTTGGTATATGAGACTACGGTCAACGGGCTCTGGGCTCAAAGGTGATGACCCTATATTGTGATATGTTGGCGATAGTATGAGGTAAAGGGAGGTGATGGAGGAGAAGAGATTGATTGGTATGCTTTAATACTAGCCCTTGCTTTGTGCTTTGTGCTATATGTAACACAAGCCAATACAATTAAACACGGACCAATGCTACCTATGTCCAAATGTGATCCAAGGAAAATGTTCTAAAAGATATGAACTCATATATGAACTCAGATACGAACTCAATTAAGAACTTTGAAAGAACCCGATTAGCTTTGAATAAGATATGAAACCTTTGAGACTTTGAATATGACTCTAGATAAAGCTTTCATAAGACAAACTAAGTATAAATTAAGATTAAGACTTAAGTATACTGTTGGTATTATATGTTTGGTTTGCCTTGAATGGTGTCATTCATTACCATTGACATTATACTATGTTATCATATAGTCACTACCTCACTAAGCTATGTAAAGCTTACCATGTTTCCTTGTATGCATTTCAGGTATTAAGTTTCTATAATCGCTCGAGATCGTAATTAGAAGTGGCAAGTCAATATTTAAATGTTAAGTAAGTTCTTCTTTGCAAACTCCTAGTTGGTGGCATATGAAATAAGCATGATTGTTTTCATCGAGTTATGGTGTTATTAGATTGATGGTATGAATTGATTAGTTAACATGTGATGAAAGTTATGATAAAGTAATTTTATACTATGTTTATATGTTCGATAATATGACTTAAACAAGTAAGGTATGGACTTAAATGATAAACAATGTATAGAATATGCTTATAGCACCTTGTACATAGTAGCCAATGCTATCGTATTCTTTGGTGGATTGTGAATAAACATAAGTTAAAGTGCAATAGTAAGTTATTTTTAGGAATAATGTGGCTAAATTTGATGCATAATGCTCTGTTTCAAGTTTTTAGGCATGAAGGATCGATCCCCTTATAAATTAAAATGATCTCCCGCATATAGTGTAAAAAATTTGTAAATTAGTCCTTATCCCGCAATCTTTGTACCAATTGATGTCGTATCTTGACCAATTGATCTATGTTTCTTTTTTTGAAATTCTTAATTTTGTGAGAATATATGTTTAAGAGTATATTTAGTCAATAAATTGAATATTTTGAAATATCCTCAAAACTTTTATAAGTTTACAAATATGTCCCTAACTTTTGAAACTTCATTGTTTAATCTCTCAAGGTTAATCAAGATCTATACGTCAATAATTACTCTGATTATGTTATAATAAGATCTATAAATTGAGTAAAATAAAACCTAGAAGATTATTTTGGATAAGTCTTTGAATTTAGAAATATTTACACCTTAGTCCCTAGATTGTGAAAATTTTGCAAATTGGTCCTTTGTGACAAAAATCAAATTTGTTAAACTTATAACTCTAAGGATTGATAATGTTTTTTGATGTCTTGTATGTTTCCTATTTATTTTGAAATGATTCATTATACTTTGTTTCTCTGATTCTCTGTTTGAATTTCGGTGACATCTCCGATCCTGATTTTTCTTCCAAGTTGAGTAGGCGGTGTTACATTTGTGGTATGAGAGCTAGAGTTCAGTCGATTTTAGGACTAAACCAAAGCTTATTGTATGTCTACATTCTACATATGCCACCTAAGAGCTTACATTTGTACGATATTTATGACTTGCAACTGTTACGATCTCTTTAATTTTGATTGGCTTTCAAGATATTTATTAACTCTTGGAGTCAATAATCTGAATTATCTATGACATGGACAATAAATGGAAAAAATAAATTGTTTCAAATCTTCTGAATTTATTGGGCTTCTGTGTATTCTTTGAGGTATTTTGAAACGATCTTTGCTAAGGGAAGTGCTTTGGAAGAACTCAAACTTAGTTTCGAGTATGGTAAACAAAGATTAATTCGAGATAATTCGGTTATGCTAATTAAACATTCTGAATTTTATGTTATTAAGATGGGATTAATAAGCTTAATATCTTAGATTCTTCTAAGACCTTAGAATCATTCTTTTGTTCTTGTTGAACAAGTTCTTTAAGAGAACTTGTCAAATTAGTAAATCCTAAATTTATTCCAAAATCTTTCATTAATAGACTCTGAGAGATACGTTAAGCTCTTGGATTTCAAATTCCTTCGTAAGACTTAGAACAAACTCACCCCAACATATGTTAAGTTAAAGGCTATCTCCGTATAACGAAAACAACTATGCTTGAACAAAAGGAAGACTCGGTATCAATTAATCTTAAGGACAAATTTGTAAGGTTATTAAGTATTAAGTTTTTACTGCTAATGATCAGAAAAAAATGAGTGATTAAGTGTGTAAGATAAAGCTTACTCAATTACTAAATTAAAAGGAAGTGGAAGTGGATGGCCGTACTGCAAGAGGTGGAAAATGCATGGTTAAGTATGTATTTGGACCTCTAGATGATGAATCATCATCCATGTGTCCTATGGTCTTGATTTCTAGCAACTCTTAACTAAGGGAAAATGATAAAAATGGCCAATTTTGGCTACTCCCGCCTATGGCAAGAAGAAAGAAAGAACAAAAAGGGGGATTGTCATCTTCCTCCCTAAACTTTGTACCACCATTGATAAAAGCTTAAGGAAGAACCCTAACTAGTAAATCAAATTTCCATACAAATTAGAAATCATTTCTTTGATTCAATTTCATATTTGGTAAGCATATTCTTCTATCTTTCTATTGGTACCATTTTGATTCAATTCTAAGCATGTGAGTTCATGAACCCTAAATCTTAAATTTAAGGGGTTTATGAAATTAAGAATTCTAAAATGAATTTTAGGTAACTATAAGATTATTAGTGATTTTTCTATGATTTTTAATAAGTATTAATTCAAAGCCTAATCTGGTTGATTTAGGGTTATGAAAAATTAGGGGTTCCATGTGGTTATACTTATATGATTGATAAGATGATATTTTAGAATGGTTATGTTTTTTTTTGTTTGGTTAGAGAAAATGGAAATGAAGGAAACCACAAATTAGGAGAATAAAGAGAAAGGGATTGAGGTGAGTGTAGTTGCATTTTGTGTCGAATAATACGGTGTCATTCTGACCTTTGTTTCTATGTGTTTAATGAATGCAAAGTTTGAGTTTAAAATGCACATTATCATTTTGCATAAGGCTCACATAGAGTACTTTCGGTGATTATCTTTATAGAATGACATCTTCGGTAAGTTCTTTGGTTATGTTTGCATTGCATAGGCATCAATGTATTGCTATGCTAAGATGTATAATGGTAGAATATAGATAGCAAAATGAACTTTGTTCTAAAGCTTTGAAACAAAGTTATGATCTCCTATGCCATAAGGCATTAGGAATAAAATACAGGCATTAGGAATGAAATACAAGCCTAAAATGTTATAATTTTATGAACTCCTAAATCCTTTTGGAGCTAAAAGCTCAATATTGTCATAAGATTGCTCACCCAATGTCAAAGCATAGAATGTATAAGCTGCCTATACAATGAAAGCCCTTGGACACTTTGGCATGGTACTTGGTATATGAGACTACGGTCAACGGGCTACGGCTCAAAGGTGATGACCCTATATTGTGATATGTTGGCGATAGTATGAGGTAAAGGGGAGGTGATGGAGGAGAAGAGATTGATTGGTATGCTTTAATACTAGCCCTTGCTTTGTGCTTTGTGCTATATGTAACACAAGCCAATACAATTAAACACGGACCAATGCTACCTATGTCCAAATGTGATCCAAGGAAAATGTTCTAAAAGATATGAACTCATATATGAACTCAGATACGAACTCAATTAAGAACTTTGAAAGAACCCCGATTAGCTTTGAATAAGATATGAAACCTTTGAGACTTTGAATATGACTCTAGATAAAGCTTTCATAAGACAAACTAAGTATAAATTAAGATTAAGACTTAAGTATACTGTTGGTATTATATGTTTGGTTTGCCTTGAATGGTGTCATTCATTACCATTGACATTATACTATGTTATCATATAGTCACTACCTCACTAAGCTATGTAAGCTTACCATGTTTCCTTGTATGCATTTCAGGTATTAAGTTTCTATAATCGCTCGAGATCGTAATTAGAAGTGGCAAGTCAATATTTAAATGTTAAGTAAGTTCTTCTTTGCAAACTCCTAGTTGGTGGCATATGAAATAAGCATGATTGTTTTCATCGAGTTATGGTGTTATTAGATTGATGGTATGAATTGATTAGTTAACATGTGATGAAAGTTATGATAAAGTAATTTTATACTATGTTTATATGTTCGATAATATGACTTAAACAAGTAAGGTATGGACTTAAATGATAAACAATGTATAGAATATGCTTATAGCACCTTGTACATAGTAGCCAATGCTATCGTATTCTTTGGTGGATTGTGAATAAACATAAGTTAAAGTGCAATAGTAAGTTATTTGATTATGAGTAAGCATTGATGGGTAAGTCTTGTCATGAATATGTCTAATTGTTAAGGTAAGAATTAAGATGCGATAAATATTTGATGGATTGAAATGTAATTACACATGTGGTTTACTTGTTAGTTAATGCATGTTTGGTGCTTATTTTGGTGATGAATCATGTCTAAGATAGTGTATTTGATGGTTAGGAATAATGTGGCTAAATTTGATGCATAATGCTCTGTTTCAAGTTTTTAGGCATGAAGGATCGATCCCTTGGATTCCAGTAGCTAATTAAAATGATCTCCCAGGCATATAGTGTAAAAGTATCGATCCCCTTATAAATGGGACCGATCCCCTGCAATTTAAAAATTTGTAATTACTCCTTAAGTCGTATCTTGACCAATTGATGTCAGAATTGATCTCTGTTTCTTTTGAAATTCTTAATTTTGTGAGAATATATGTTTAAGAGTATATTTAGTCAATAAATTGAATGTTTTGAAAGATCCTCAAAACTTTTATAAATTTACAAATATGTTCATAACTTTTGAAACTTCATTGTTTAATCCCTCAAGGTTAATCAAGATCCATACGTCAATAATTACTTTGATTATGTTATAATAAGATTTATAAATTGAGTAAAAGAAAAACTAGAAGATTATTTCAGATAAGTCTTTGAATTTTGAAATATTTACACCTTAGTCCTTAGATTGTGAAAATTTTGCAAATTGGTCATTTGTGACAAAAATCAAAATTGTTAAACTTATGAACTCCAAGGATTGATAATGTAATTTGATTTCTTGTATGTTTCCTATTTATTTTGAAATGTTTCATTATAATTTGTTTCTCCGATTCTCTGTTTGAATTTCAGTGACATCTTCGATCCTAGTTTTTCTTCCAGGCCGGGTAGGGGGTGTTACAGCGCTTAAGTCGAGGACGTGTCCTCCTCTTGCCACTTCAATTGTGTCTTATTTTCATTTTGAAGACGTTTCAAAGCCTTGAGATACGTGGTGAGAGTTTGTGGTAATGAATCTTCATCGTTACGTGTGAATAATGTTATGTTGCGGATTTGGATAACTCGCTTTCGGAATTGATCAGTGGAGGCACGTTGGTTGGAAGACCTTTTGTATGCTTAAAAAGGGGTCTTGTTGATACTTGGAGAGTATCATCACCCTTTTTAGAGGCATTTCTCAAAGATAGTGGATTCGGGATCCACTAGTTCGTTAGAGTGTGGCCGGAGTTAGATGTTCTACAGGTTTGAGAGAGCTACTTTCTTGGGAGTTGTTGCACCTTGGAAATTGTTTTGGTTAATCAAATGAGATCTTGTCCAGTAATTTTGAGAGTGATGCTCAAGGCTTCAAGACCTCGAGGGAACCCAACCTTTGGTAATGAAGATGTTTGGACCGTTGCCCTTTTACCGTGTTTTTTTTGTGTGGTCATTTTGAGGACGACACAACAAGGTTGTGAGACATGTTTGAATGGTGGGCATATGCTGATATGTATAGTTTGATGCTTGAGAGCTTTTAGATTGTTAGAGTGTTTGTTTATGCTTCTTGGAGGAGTCTTCATAACTTTCCTCCCTATCAAGAACATGAGTGGATCTCGAGGTAAGGCCGAGTTGGACTTTGGTTCCCATCGCCCTTTTTAGAGGACACTGACCCAATTGAGAAATTCAAAGGTTCAGTTGCGAAGGTGCAACCCGAAAGAGGTTTCTTTTGTCTAAGTATTTCACCCAAGGAAGAACCAAGCTTGTTCTCTAGTAGAAGTTGGTTCGTTAAGGTGGTGTTTATACCGTTTTGGTTTGTAAAGTGGCAGTGAAAGACCGTTACTTGTCTCTTTAAGATGATGACTTGTTTAACGTATTGTGAAGTACCCGTATGTTGTTTTGGGATTGGTTCGAGAATAAGATGTTTACAGTTAAAGTATTAGATGCTAGTAGTTTAAAATGAATTGTGGAATGGGGATTCCTCTTCTTAGGGCATGTCATGGTAACGTTGGATGTATGTAATGATGTTGTGGTGTTTCGACAATGATAAGGTGGGGGCTACCATATTGTCTCTCGAATGCAAGTTGATGCCTTACGTGACACGTATGAATGGATAAGGAAAATGGAAAGATGAGCGTTGATAATATAATTACCTTAATGACCTTGTGTATGGAAAGGTTAGTTACTGTGCAACCATCTAAGGAAGCAAGGGTTGAGACTTTGTAGATGCTTTTGTTTTGTATCACAGTTTCCTTGGGAGGAGCCGAGGAAAATTAATGGACATTCGAGCTACGTGAGACCATTTTTTTGTGACAGTAGTCCTTACTCGATTAAAGTTAAGTAAGGTTTTGAGACTTCGAAGATGTTTTTTTTTGTATTGTCAATGCGGTATTTTGTGATTGAAGAGGAAAATTTGTGTTCACCCCAACCGTGTGAGTTTTGCGTGCTTGATCCTTAAGAAATTTGAGATTGGGACAACGACATGAGTTGAAGTAATTAAGAGTTGTTGATCGATCACCACCTAAGTAAAGTGAGCTTGGTAAATGATGGAGCGTACGAAGTTAGTTCAGATTTGATTATCTGGTTGCCCATGTGGGGCGATCAAAGATTTGAAGTAATGGTCATGTAAGGGAGTATCGATACCAACTCCATGTGGTACAGTACTTGTTTATTTCGGTGTCGATACTGACCAGCCAGCATCGATACCTATGTGTTTTATATGGTTAATCTTCGTATTGAGGATTAGTTAGTTTTAGAAGCCGTGAGAAGTATTAGTTGCTTATATTTAAAGGAATTGGTAAATACACAGTTTCGATGGGATTTCGTTGAGTAATGATAAAGTCCTTGGTGGGTACCGTTTGATATTTTCAGCAAAGGTAAGTTTCGAATAGAAAACCTGCTTGAATTGGTTTTGGTTGGGTTGTACGACACAACGGTGTGTACACATCACCTTTAGACGTGAGATTCGAGTGTTGTGGTGGAACTTTATCCCTTAGAGGGATTCCTTGCGATGACAAATTCGAGTGATGGTACAAATAACATGTTTTTTGAGACGCGCTATAGTTCAGAGTGTAAGTCCCATGCGTAAACCAAGTTATGTGAGCTGTTTTAGTTCCCAATATGCGTTATCATACTGAGTCTAAGGTAAGTGCTTGAGGTGAGTTGATATGTCATTCGTTTCAGAAGTCTTGCTCCGACAAGCAATAATTTTGGTAAGGGATGCCATCCGAGTTAGAGTCTCCTTTAAAGAGTCATCACGTGATGGACCACTTTGTTTTGGTTACAACGGTTGTGTAACTTCCTATCCTATTAGATCGTGTAGAGTTGTGGAAAGATTTTGTTGTGCAACAATCTTTTGGATTCCATGGTGTAAGTTAAGTTTCTTTGATGACGTATTCGTGTAATAGTTCTGTCGGGGTACCGTTGGGTTTTGGTTATCATCTGAAATGTACCGAGCAAAGATGAATTCCTTGTAAGAGAAAGAATCAGTTGAGAATATGTTTGTATCGATAAAAGACAAGGGTATATTTATAAGTGTTGAGATTAAAGTAGTGGGAAATCTTTGAGATTGTTGAAGAGTTATAAGAGTTTGAAAATCTTCGTTGAGTTATGGATTGCAAATTTTGAGACGAAATTTCTTTTAAAGAGGAGAGAGTTGTAATGATTGAATTCCTAGGTTAGTAAATCGGGTCTTGGGCCCAAGTTATGATCCCTTATCTTGGAATAATAAGTTTAGAGATTTTAGATTTGGGCCCATTAAATTGGAAGAGAATGTTTGAATTTTAAATAGAGGTAGTTGGTAGAAAAAGAGGGAAGTTTTTGGGATGAAGAGATAGAAAGAGGAAAAAGTGAAAAGTGGATGGTGAGAGAGAGATGGGAGAAAAGGTAAGGGGTGGATATTCAAACTCCGATATACAAGATCCGGCAATCTGTTTTAGACACCTCTACCACCATTTTGTTCGTCTTGCTGGGACGAGTTCGCCGATACCAACAACGTCACCATCAGAGCCGCCGTCGGAGGGGGTGAGAGAGATGAAGTTTTGCATTTTCTAGTTGAGGGTGTTAAAGTGCTCAAATCGGGAAATAGAGGCCATCGTCATGATCAAAGGCCAGAGAACAACTGATCTGGGTGTCAAACACTGTCGTCCAAACACCGGAAGCCACCGCACTTGTAACCCCCTTGAACCGGTCTAGTCGCAAGACTGAATCGAGTGAGTCACACGGGGAATATTAAAGTAAAACCAGAAAGTTATACTTCAACAAACAAACCTTTTTTTCTTTCTATCTTTCTAGATGCAACATTGTTAACCTAAGTGTACATGCTGACAGCGGATGATATTACAACCCGATTGGACATTGATTTGACATCTAATCATCCCGTTTAGCGTTTAGGGACCAATTACAAAATTAAAGTTACTGATAGTCAATTAGTCAAGTCTCATGCTTACATATAAAATTTTAGCTCATTTTGATCACCCAAACTCATTTAATCATTCAAATATCCAGTGACCTAAACGTAAGAAAACAAAACTTCAGAAAGCTTCAATTGACCAACTTAACGGTCAAGAGTATCGGTACACTTGTGCTCGTACCGATACGCCAATATCACATCAAAATCTCAGATTTCTAGTAGCACAAAATGGTATCGATACAGTCTCGTGTATTGATACGGTTCTTCAATTTGCCCCCTAACCGTACCGATAAGGTCTACCCTGTATCGATACGGTATTCCTGGTTTGGCTTTATTGTACCGATACGGTAGCCCACATATCAATATGCTTGGGCCTGTAATGTCACAAATTTCTGATTTTTCAAACTTAAACTCATCTGAAAACATTCCAACATGTTACTAAGACATAAGCATCCACTTAGAGCATAAAACCATAGGCATTAAACGCCAAAGCATACTTTCAACATCAACACATTATGATTATCAATAAATAGGCATGCTTCCTATGCAAAGTAACCATTCAAGCACCAAAAATGCAAACCAAACCAAATACCAGCAATTAAAGGTCATTTCCAAGTTCAAAAGGGCAATTAAATCTTGCCACAAATAAGGGAGATTCAAAATACAACCTCCCAAAACTTTAAGGCATCCTCCCATTGCCAATTATTACTATTAGGTAAACCAAAAACCATATTTGAGCTATGTTTTCAATCTTGGATCTCTACTTGCTTCCTTGTTGCCACCAAAGTGTTATTTCTCTGCTTTGTTGGAAAAAGAGAGCGTAAGCGTAAACGCCTAGTGAGGGATGCTCAGGTTAAACCAACAACAATGCATTTTAGAACCATTTCTCACGTAAAAATATCTTTCTCATCATGCTCATTCTATCTCATGCTTTAAACCACTTTCAATCAAAAATCAACAACATTTAAACCACATGTATCATAAATCTCATGCATTAACCTTAATGCAAAACTCAAGCCAAAGCTTCATACTCTTGTTTCTCATAAGGCATTTATCAAAAATATAATCCCATGTATAAAACACATTATACAAAACATTTATAAACAATGATACATGTGAATCTCATATATTGGCTTTCAAGTGACTCGGGAATAAGCTCACACCTAACCCGTAGTTATAGGCTCACCACTATCACAAAGTACTCGGCTCACCTCTAGTACACATCGAATACACAGATTCTCATGGAGATGAAGGGCTCACCTCCACCAAATATCTCACTTCAGACATGAATAGGCTCACCCCTAGCCCGTAGTGATAGGCTCACCTCTAGTACCCACAATAGGCTCACCTCTATTGTGTCATCAAAGAATTTATCTCACGTACGAATTTTGTATTTTATAGTGCACTTCTCATCCTATTGGTCAAACAATTGTATCTGTTATCAATAATCTCATCGCTTGCCAATATAACTTAAAACCATGTTTACCTACTGTTTTCAATGCATAACATAAACCATTTCTCATCCCATTTCAAAAGTGTAAACAATGCATAGCATTTTCTCAACAAGTTCAATCTCATTAAAACATAAATCAATCTCATGAGATCACATGAATCATCTTTCAATTCATAAAACATGCATAAACAGTAGGTAACAAATTTATTTTCAAAACATGAGCATGATCAATCAAATCAATGGGAAAAGCCGAGAACCGAGAGCGAAACATATCATACTTACTTCCGAGCTTAGATTAGCATTTCAAGCTCAATCAAAACCCCCAAACCTTGCTTTCAAACATTTGAAAAGCTCTTAAATCATTTCCACTTACCGACTACGCCTCGCTTTCCTTACCGAAGCAAAATCAAGCTCTCGGATCAACCAAAACACCTTTCAAAGCTATCAAATAAACATCACATGCTTCTAACCAAAGCAAGATCGAGGGTTAATGCATAACCTTGCATCAAAATCCCCCGCAACAAAAAACTACACCTTCACCTAACATCGGCTAAGCTTTCGCCACCCGAAAACTACCGAGAAACCCTTCTAACTATCTTCAGCCATTATCCAATGAGATTAACATCAAAGCAACATCAATTATATATAAAAACATCCTCTCAACACTGTAGAACCTCCAACAATCAATTAACCACATAAACAAGCCACAAACTCAAAGATTTCAACCTTGAAATCAAACAACTCACCTAGTTTCGGGTTTCTTATGATAAAATCATTATCTCAACATAATTTAACATAAAAAACATGATTAAAACCAATCTTAAACCTAGAAAAACAGATCCATTAGGAAAATCACATAAATCCATCATTTAAAGATTGATTTAACCATTTCTTTCAAATAAATCATAAAACCTCTATAGCAAACTTATTAAAAGAGTCAAAGACTTGAGAATTTCAATAAAGAACCCATTATTAGAGGAGAAAAACATAGCTCACCTCTAATGGATGCTTTTCCCCTTAATCGATTTGATTTACATGTCAATACAAAATTAAATCAATAAGGTTTTGATAAGAAATCAACAAGAAATCATTTGATAATAAAAGATTAAAGAAAACAAGATTTTACCTTAAGATTTTGAAGTAGAAATGAATGTTTGGCTGGAGAGAATTTGAGAGAAAGCTTTTGAGAGAAAAGAAGTTACGTCAATTTTGTTGAAATAAATTAATCACCAATTAATCTCGCAATTCAATTATATTAATTAGAGACCATTTAAAATAAGTCAATTAAAGGGTAAAAGTCTGATATTAGACTTTGGCTAAATATCTCCTTAAAGATTCAAAGTCTCGACCTTTTACAAAACAGCCACCAGAAAAATAGTTATAAAAAATTACGTTTCAGTCACTAGAATAAAAATGTTCAAGTTCGAACCATAAATTTCCAAAATTGACTTCACCAAACCTTTGTATACATTTAAAAAAGGATTTTAGAACCTTTTTCCACATTTATTTGTCTCGAAAACCTTTTTAAAACATTAATCCCGAATGTAACACCCTAAATTTGGCCTAGGAAAGTTACCACAATCTAAACTATAGGCTAATTGAATGCATAAGCTAATCAATTTAAAGAATAAAGAACATTGGCCATCCTTAAGATCAAATAAGTGAAATTTGAACCAAATTGAATTGAAATTAAAACTAGAAGGCATAAATGGAAGGATGAAATTGTGAACATGCAAAGCTATAAAGATTGCAGTAAAATTTAATAAAGTTAAAGGCCTTGACACATGTTCTAAATGGATGAGAACATGTGTCTTGTAGAAAGGTGACTCACGGCTTGGGGGAATAGATGAACAAACATATTGTCATCTTCCTCCCATTATCCTCCATGGCCGAAAATGCTTGAGAGAGAAAGGGGAAAGAAAAGCTTCATAGATCACCTTCAAATTCAATCTTTTTGATTTAGCCTTGATCAAATTTAGCTTGGAAAAGGTATAATGCTTGACTCTTACATGTTATAGAATGGTTGAATCTTGAATTGATGATGTCCTTGTTGTTTAGATTGATTTGGATAATTGTTATGTATGTTAGGTTCATGTTAGCTTCTAATTGAACTTGAAGTTGTGATTTCTAGTAGCTAAATTGCTAAATAAAATGTATATGGTTGCTGGAAATTTGTGAATTGGAAGTATGATTGAAAACAGTCTTGATTAGGGACTGTTTTTACTAGTGAAAATGTGTAAAATGCTAACTGAATGTAAAACCCTATTTTGATCATGTTGGTAGATGAATTGAGGATTGAATAGAATAGATAACTTGATGAAAAATGAATTCACCTAATTGGATTAGTTAAAACTAGGTAATGGACTGCTCAAATGGTAAATTGGATGTATAATGCTGATCAAATAGATCAAATTGGATTCAACATGGTAATGCACTGTTTTAAGCACATTGCTAGGTGAATTAGACTGACCTAGACTTGTAAGAACATGAAAATGAATTGAATTTCCATGTTAGAACCTTGTTAAAATGAGTTATGAAACTAGAAACTCAACCTAGTGTAATCTTCCCAGAATGCTCTATTCTGGGTAGTAACTTTGAAAAATCACCATAAATTGTATAAAAAGGAATTTAAGGCTGGAATGTTTATGGACAACACCTTCATATGTCTAAATTCATTAGGAGAAAACAGAACTAAATTCTGGATTGTAGAATGAATTGTATAGAAGAAACACTAAGGACAGTGTAAACTGTCCAGTGTAGCTATTTGCCTTGTCTTTAGGTTAGAAACTGTATTAATTGGCAAAGAACTAAAATTCAAGCCCTATATGGTTAGAAATCCAATTACGTTAGCTTTCCAACGGTGTAAACCAATTGAAATTCCGAGGTACGAAATGAAAGTTATGCATGTTTAAGTGAACAGACTACATGCTGCCTAGTAACAACAGTTTATGTAATTGTACACTATTTTGTGGCAATTTGTAAACTGTTTTATAAACAGTTTTAGGACATTGATTCTGCCCTGTTTTACATGAATTTGAGTATAGATAAGTCTGGTTAAGTGTAGTAAAGAAAATAATAAACATGCTACCAGATTTGTATATGTTGTATCCATGTAACCTTGCCTTGATAGAATGACTTTGTGAACCTGTTTTGATATGTGTTTACTTATAATGTGTTAGAACCAGGAGTGATCTTGGTGGATGAGGAAAAAGTGGAACATCCTAAGGCCAAGAACAAAGGAGTGTGGATCCAAGACTAGCTAAGCTTGGAGTATTGTGAGTGTAGTTATCTCTAGGGTTAGGACTAGGTCCTAACCAATGCATGCTTGTCTACATTCTTGTAATGCTTAAATGAAAATAATATGGACTTGAATTATTAAGGGAAGAATGACTAGTAATGCATGAAGTTTGATCACATCTTGAATACATGTTTTATTCGAATGCTAAGCATGTTTAAGTGGTACATTGGTGCTTGTATGTGTCATGTTGCATGTGATCGAATGCTAAAGAACTTGCTTGAGATATTATCTCATCTTGATGAAATGAAACATGAGAATCACATGATATGTGAGCTATGGCTCAATTGGCCTAAGGGCCTAGTATGAAATGAACTTACTTGACATGATCTTGAACTTGATAAACTTGTATACATGGTAAATCGAACAACCTTGGTAGCTAGTTGGACTAGGTAGAAGGGCATGCCTTAGAGTCTAGAGCTCATTGTGTCAGGGTTGACTACGGCCCAGGGCTAAGGCCCCTATTTTGATTTAGCCTTGATCAAATTTAGCTTGGAGAAGGAATAATGCTTGACTCTTACATGTTATAGAATGATTGAATCTTGAATTGATGATGTCCTTGTTGTTTAGATTGATTTGGATAATTGTTATGTATGTTAGGTTCATGTTAGCTTATAATTGAACTTGAAATTGTGATTTCTAGTAGCTAAATTGTTAAAGAAAATGTATATGGTTGCTAGAAATTTGAGAATTGGAAGTATGATTGAAAACAGTCTTGATTAGGGACTATTTTTACTAGTGAAAATGTGTAAAATGCTAATTGAATGTAAAGCCCTGTATTGATCATGTTGGTAGATGAATTGAGGATTGAATAGAATATATAACTTGCTGAAAAATGAATGCACCTAATTGGATTAGTTAAAACTAGGTAATGGACTACTCAAATGGTAAATTGGATGTATAATGTTGATCAAATAGATCAAATTGGATTCAACATGACAATGCCCTGTTTTAAGCACATTGCTAGGTGAATTAGACTGACCTAGACTTGTAAGAACATGAAAATGAATTGAATTGCCATGTTAGAACCTTGTTAAAATAAGTTATGAAACTAGAAACTCAACCTAGTGTAATCTGCCCAGAATGCTCTATTCTGGGCAGTAACTTTGAAAAATCACCATAAATTGTATAAAAGGAATTTAAGGCTGAAAATTTTATGGACAACACCTTGATATGTATAAATTCATTAGGATAAAAAAGAACTGAATTCTGGATTGTAGAATGAATTGTAGAGAAGAAACACAAAGGATAGTGCAAACTGTCCAATGTAGCAATTTGCCCTGTCTTTAGGTTAGAAACTGTATTAATTGTCAAAGAACTAAAATGCAAGCCCTATATGGTTAGAAATACAATTACGTTAGCTTTCCAATGGTGTAAACCAATTGAAATTCCAACGTACGAAATGAATGTTATGTATGTTTAAGTGAACAGACTACATGTTGCCTAGTAACAACAGTTTAGGTAATTGTACACTATTTTGTGGCAATTTGAAAACTATTTTGCAAACAGTTTTAGGACATTGATTTTGCCCTGTTTTACATGAATTGGAGTATAGATAAGTGTGGTTAAGTGTAGTAAGGAAAATATATAAACATGCTGCCAGATTTGTATATGTTGTATCCTTGTAACCTTGCCTTGATAGAATAACTTTGTGAACCTGTTTTGTATATGCTGCCAGATTTGTATATGTTGTATCCTTGTAGCTAGTTGGACTAGGTAGAAGGGCATGCCTTCGAGTCTAGAGCTCATTCTGTCAAGATGGACTACGGTCCAGGGCTAAGGCCCCTATTTTGGCGACAGACGGAGGGTACGTGTGTGGTCTTTGGCGACAGTAGGAGGGTTGACCAGCACTACGGTGCATTTTGTAGCGGTAGTTGGTTGGAGACTCGATTACCTATACAAACTAAGTACCAAGGGGTTGTTTAATTGATAACACATGAAATAACAATCCAATAACACATGTTACTTGTCTTGAAAGCCATGAATTGTATGTTACTTGACATGAAAGCCATGAATTGTATGTTACTTGTCATGTAAGCATGACTTACTTGATTATTTGTTTCGTAAGCATGATGTGCTTGATTCTTGATATGAAAACATGAAATATAATTTTTTTATTTCTTGTATCCTATACTAGCCGAATGCTATAATCCTTAGCTAGGATTACTCTAATGCTTGAAATCCTTAGCTAGGTTCATTCTTGTTCAATTGACACATAACTTGATAAAACAAATGGTTATATTTAGTTATTTCCTCACCAATTAATTCTTGTACCTATCACTCTTGTTTTCATTCTTCCCGACTATAGGATAAAGGATTCGAGTGTTGCTTGATCTTGAAGCCTGTTACGTTTAGCTAGAAGCAAGTCACACAAGCATTGCCTAAGTATGGTTTCATACTTGTTTTGTATATATCCTAGATTAGTGGCACTAGATTGTATAGAGTGTAGCTTGATCATGCATTTTGGAACACTTGAAACTTGTATATATTGTCCTTGTATGGGCCTACTATGTTATGCACTTGGTTGATGATGTGAATCATGTATTGAACTTAAACTACATGTAATGGAATGGTTTTGCTGCGCATAAATGGATTTATATATGGAATGATCAAGTATTTGATCTAGTTTACCTTGGAATATTCAAATGCCTTGTTTATGTACATGTGTATGCTTGAATTGAAAGTAGAATGAGATGAACCATGCTGCTTGACCTACTATTCTAATGCTTCATGTCTTGTATGAATATACCTTGATGTAGGTAATGTTTGGTGTTAGCATGATGATTGCCGAATGGATAGGCATAGTGTATGACTTGAATGGAAACTAGTTACATGCAAATTGAATGTTCAAAGAATCATGTTAGTAATTTAGGTATGAGATATTACATGAATACATCTAGGATCAATGAAATGAAATGAAGCATGTTTGTACCCTTAGGTCTTTCGAATGAGGTATGATAACATAGATTTAAAATGCAAAATGAATCATGAAAGTAGTAACCTATAATGTAAGCATGAAAGGAAACAATTTAATGGTCTATTCGAATGCCCTTTATATCTTGAAATCAAATGTGAGTTTGCTTGCATGAAATGTATTGAATGCTTGGTTGCTTGCTAGTTAAGTAACTCATTTAATAGAGATGAGTTATCAAATCATGCCTTATTCTTGTTCTTGCTTGTATTGCTTGTATTGTAATGTCCTTGTCATTGCTAGTTAATGCTCCCGAGCCGGTTTGCTACTAGCCGAGGTAGGGGGTGTTACACCGAAACATGTCCAAATCGTTCGAACCGGTTCAACCGAACCGTCCAGCCAACCCAGCTAACTTCTAAGCCCAAAATCGGGGCATCACAGTACTCGCCTTATAACTCCCTCGACCCGGCCTAGTCGCAAGATCGAACCGAGCGAGCTACATTAGGTTTACCGAAGTAAACTGTAAAGATGAAACTCAAAACGCGTCTATTTTTTCTTTTATCTTTTCTAGATGCAAAATATTATCCTATGATGTGAATACTAGAAACGGATAAAAACTCAACTTTTGTTATGATTAGATTTAGGTCCAATGGTTTTTGATGGGCTATGAGATCTTGTTGTGGGAGTTTAGGGAAAGACGTGTCAAGGCAAAAGATTCTTCTCGTATAGTACAATGGTCAGAATATAGAAATTTTTGAGAGCGACAGTTTGTGCATAACTTTTGTAGCGTGTTTTGGGAGACAATGTGGACTCTTGTGTTCGAGATAGTGATACGTGGTCGACTTTCCGTTAGTTGGGAGTCCAGCCTTGAGTTTTTCAGAGTTGTTGTGATGTTTTGATGCTCCTTAGTGGAAATTAAATGGATGACCGTGGATCTTATAAAGGAATTGGTAAATACACAGTTTTGATGGGATTTCGTTGAGTAATGATACAGTCCTTGGTGGGTACCGTTTGAGATTTTCAGCAAAGGTGAGTTTCGAATAGAAAATCTGCTTGAATTGGTTTTGGTTGGGTTGTACGACACAACGGTGTGTACACGTCACCTTTAGACGTGAGATTCGAGTGTTGTGGTGGAACTTTATCCCTTAGAGGGATTCCTTGCGATGACAAATTCGAGTGATGGTACAAATAACATGTTTTTTGAGACGCGCTATAGTTCAGAGTGTAAGTCCCATGCGTAAACCAAGTTATGTGAGCTGTTTTAGTTCCCGATATGCGTTATCATACTGAGTCTAAGGTAAGTGCTTGAGGTGAGTTGAGATGTCATTCGTTTCAGAAGTCTTGCACCGACAAGCAATAATTTTGGTAAGGGATGCCATCCGAGTTAGAGTCTCCTTCAAAGAGTCATCACGTGATGGACCACTTTGTTTTGGTTACAACGGTTGTGTAACTTCCTATCCTATTAGATCGTGTAGAGTTGTGGAAAGATTTTGTTGTGCAACAATCTTTTGGATTCGATGGTGTAAGTTAAGTTTCTTTGATGACGTATTCGTGTAACAGTTTTGTCGGGGTACCGTTGGGTTTTGGTTATCATCTGAAATGTACCGAGCAAAGATGAATTCCTTCTAAGAGAAAGAATCAGTTGAGAATATGTTTGTATCGATAAAAGACAAGGGTATATTTATAAGTGTTGAGATTAAAGTAGCGCAGTGGGAAATCTTTGAGATTGTTGAAGAGTTATAAGAGTTTGAAAATCTTCGTTGAGTTATGGATGCAAATTTTGAGGACGAAATTTCTTTTAAGGAGGAGAGAGTTGTAATGATTGAATTCCTAGGTTAGTAAATCGGGTCTCGGGCCCAAGTTATGAGCCCTTATCTTGGAATAATAAGTTTAGAGATTTTAGGTTTGGGCCCATTAAATTGGAAGAGAATGTTTGAATTTTAAATAGAGGTAGTTGGTGGGAAAAGAGGGAAGTTTTTGGGATGAAGAGATAGAAAGAGGAAAAAGTGGAAAGTGGATGGCGAGAGAGAGATGGGAGAAAAGGGAGAAAAGGTAAGGGGTGGATATTCAAACTCCGATATACGGAGATTCGGCTATCCGTTTTAGACACCTCTACCGCCATTTTGTTCATCTTGCTAAACCGAGTTCGCCGATACCAACAACGTCACCATCAGAGCCGCCGTCGGAGGGGGTGAGAGAGATAAAGTTTTGCATTTTCTAGTTGAGGGTGTTAAAGTGCTCAAATCGGGAAATAGAGGCCATCGTCATGATCAAAGGCCAGAGAACAACTGATCTGGGTGTCAAACGCTGTCGTCCAAACACCGAAAGCCACCGCACTTGTAACCCCCTTGAACCGGTCTAGTCGCAAGACTGAATCGAGCGAGTCACACGGGGAATATTAAAGTAAAACCAGAAAGTTCCACTTCAATAAACAGACCTTTTTTTTTCTTTTTATCTTTCTAGATGCAACATTGTTAACCTAAGTGTACATGCTGACAGCGGATGATATTACAACCCAATTGGACATTGATTTGACATCTAATCGTCCTGTTTAGCGTTTAGGGACCAATTACAAAATTAAGGTTACTGATAGTCAATTAGTCAAGTCTCATGCTTACATATAAAATTTCAGATCATTTTGATCACCCAAACTCATTTAATCATTCAAATATCCAGTGACTTAAACGTAAGAAAACAAAACTTCAGAAAGCTTCAATTAACCAACTTAATGGTCAAGAGTATCGGTACACTTGTGCTCGTACCGATACGCCAATATCTCATCAAAATCTCAGATTTCTAGTAGCACAAAACGGTATCGATACGGTCCCGTGTATCGATACGGTTCTCCAATTTTCCCCATGATCGTACCGATAATGTCTACCCTGTACTGATACGGTATTCCTGGTTTTGCTTTATTGTACCGATACGGTAGCCCACGTATCAATATTCCTGGGCCTGTAATGTCACAAATTGCTAATTTTCCAAACTTAAACTCATCCGAAAATATTCCAACATTTTACTAAGACATAAACATCCACTTAGAGCATAAAACCATAGGCATTAAACACCAAAGCATATTTTCAACATCAACACATTATGATTATCAATAAATAGGCATGCTTCCTATGCAAAGTAACCATTCAAGCACCAAAAATGCAAACCAAACCAAATACCAGCAATTAAAGGTCATTTACAAGTTCAAAAAGGGAATTAAATCTTGCCACAAACAAGGGAGATTCAAATCATAACCTCCCAAAACTTTAAGGCATCCTTCCATTGCCAATTATTACTATTAGGTAAACCAAAATCCATACTTGAGCTATGTTTTCAATCTTGGATCTCTACTTGCTTCCTTGTTGCCACCAAAGTGTTATTTCTCTGCTTTGTTGGAAAAAGAGAGCGTAAGCGTAAACGCCTAGTGAGGGATGCTCAGGTTAAACCAACAACAATGCTTTTTAGAACCATTTCTCACGCAGAAATATCCTTCTCATCATGCTCATTCTATCTCATGCTTTAAACCACTTTCAAGCAAAAATCAACAACATTTAAACCACATGTATCATAAATCTCATGCATTAACCTTAATGCAAAACTCAAGCCAAAGCTTCATATGCTTGTTTCTCATAAGGCATTTATAATATAATATCATGTATAAAACGCATTATACAAAACATTTATAAACCATGATACATGTGAATATGATATATTGGCTTTCAAGTGACTCGGGAATAGGCTCACCCCTAGTGATAGGCTCATCACTATCACAAAGTACTCGGCTCACCTCTAGTACACATCGGATACACAGATTCTCGTGGAGATGAAGGGCTCACCTCCACCAAATATCTCACTTTAGACGGGAATAGGCTCACCCCTAGCCCGTAGTGATAGGCTCACCTCTAGTACCCACAATAGGCTCACCTCTATTGTGTCATCGAAGAATTTATCTCACGTACGAATTTTGTATATTATAGTGCACTTCTCATCCTATTGGTCGAACAATTGTATCTGTTATCAATAATCTCATCACTTGCCAATACACACTTAAAACCATGTTTACCTACTGTTTTTCAATGCATAACATAAATCACTTCTCAGCCCATTTCAAAAGTGTAAACAATGCATAGCATTTTCTCAACAAGTTCAATCTCTTTAAAACATAAATCAATCTCATGGGATCACATGAATCATCTTTCAATTCATAAAACATGCATAAATTGTAGGTAACAAATTTCTTTTCAAAACATGAGCATGATCAATCAAATTAATGGGAAAAGCCGAGAACCGAGAGCGAAACATCTCATACTTACTTCCGAGCTTAGATTAGCATTTCAAGCTCAATCTAAACCCCCAAACCTTGCTTTCAAACCTTTGAAAAGCTCTTAAATCATTTTCACTCATTGACTACTCCTCGCTTGCCTTGCCAAAGCGAAATCAAACTCCCGGATCAACCGAAACACCTTCCGAAGCTACCGAATCAACATCCCCTGCTTCTATCCAAAGAAAAACAGAGGATTAATGCATAACCTTGCATCAAAATCCCCATCAACACAAAAATACACCTTCACCTAACATCGGCTAAGCTTTCGCCACCCGAAAACTACCGAAAACACCGGTGAAACCCTTCTAAATATCTCCAACCATTACCCAGTGAGATTAACATCAAAGAAACATCAATTTACATCTAAAAACATACTCTCAACACCGTAGAACCTCCAGCAATCAAATAACCACATAAACAAGCCACAAACTCAAAGATTTCAACCTTGAAATCAAACAACTCACCTAGTTTCGGGTTTCTTATGATAAAATCATTATCTCAACATTATTTAACATAAAAAACATGATTAAAACCAATCTTAAACCTAGCAAAACAGATCCATCAGGAAAATCACATAAATCCATCATTTAAAGATTGATTTAACCGTTTATTTCAATTAAATCATAAAACCTCCATAGCAAACTTATTAAAAGAGTCAAAGACTTGAGAATTTCAATAAAGAACCCATTATTAGAGGAGAAAACATAGCTCACGTCTAATGGATGCTTTTCCCCTTAATCGATTTGATTTACATGTCAATACAAAATTAAATCAATAAGGTTTTGATAAGAAATCATTTGATAATAAAAGATTAAAGGAAACAAGATTTTACCTTAAGATTTTGAAGTAGAAATTAGTGTTTGGCTGGAGAGAATTTGAGAGAAATCTTTTGAGAGAAAAGAAGTTACGTCAATTTTGTTGAAATGAATTAATCACCAAATAATATCTCAATTCAATTATATTAATTAAAGACCATTTAAAATCAGTCAATTAAAGGGTAAAATTTTATATTAGACTTTGGCTAAAAAGCTCCTTAAAGATTCAAAGTCCCGACCCTTTACAAAATAGCCACTAGAAAAGCAGTTTTCAAAAATTACGTTTTAGACACTAGAATCAAAATGTTCAAGTTCCAACCATCAATTTCCAAAATTGACTTCTCCAAACCTTTGTATATATTTAAAAAGGATTTTAGAACCTTTTTCCACATTTATTTTTCTCAAAAACCTTTTTAAAATTTTAATCCTGAAACTAGTCCAAATCGTTCGAACCGGTTCAACCGAATCGTCTAGCCAACCCGCTAACTTCTAAGCCCAAAATCGGGGCTTTACAACTCTCCCCCACTTAAGAAATTTCATCCTCAAAATTTACCTGATGGAAAAAGATTAGGAAACTGCTTCTTCATGTCATCCTTTCATTCCCATGTAGCTTCCTCAACACCTCGGTGTCTCCACATCACTTTTACCAACTCTATGGTTTTACCACGAGGCACTTTACTATCCAATTCCAAGATCTCAACTAGTTATTCATCATAAGTCATATCCGGATTCAATTCAATCTCCTCCACAGGCATAACATGCGATGGATCCGATCTATACTTCTGAAGCATGGATACATGGAAAACATCATGTATCTTCTCTAAATCTTGTGGCAACCTCAACTTATAAGCCACCGGTCCAACACGATCAAGCACCTCATAGGGTCCAATAAACCTCGGGCTTAACTTGCCTTTTCGGCCAAATCTCATCACCTTTCCAAGGCAAAACTTTCAAGAATACCTTGTCTCCAACATTATACTCAATCTCCCTATGCTTCAAATCCGCATAAGACTTTTGCCGATTCGAAGCTGCCTTCAACCGCTCACTAATAAGCTTCACCTTCTCGGTGGTACCTTTAAGTACACTAGGCAAGGAAACAAACTTCTCCCCCGCCACCGCCCAACAAAGAGGCATCCTACACTTCCTACCATACAAAGCTTCATACGGTGCCAAAGGCAAACCCAACACAAAATCCATGGTGATTCTCTCCCCTTTCCCTTCCGAAATCCTTAACAGTTGCAACAACCCAGAAGGAAACTGACTCTCAGCTTTCACTCGCTGACACACCATACATTTACTAACAAGATCAACCATATCTTTCTTTAAACCAACCTAATAGTACTTATCCTTCAACCCATGATACATCTTAGTACTACCAGGATACATAGCAAAAGGACTACTATGGGCTTCAGTCAAAATAGTGTACCTCAAATCAACATCCTCCAGCACAACTATTAAAACCTTAAAACATAAGATACCATCACCTTTGAAACAAAAGTCTGTCGGACTACCATTCGCTATATCCTAAACATGCGGCACCAACGAATCATCAAGCAACTAATTTTCCTTAATCAACTGTATCAAAGAAGGTTTCACTTGCAACTCAGCCACCAAACCACCATCCCGCGATATACTCAATCATCAAGTCATAATCTTTAAGCAACTCTAACCACCTTTGTTGCCTAAGATTCAACTCCTTTTGAGACATCAAATACTTCAAACTCTTATGGTCTGTGAAAACCGTACACTTTTCATCGTAAAGGTAATGTCTCCAAATCTTCAAAGCAAACACAGCTGTAGCCAACTCGATATCATGCGTAGGATAGTTACGCTCATGCGCCTTCAATTGCCGAGATGCATAAGCTGCAACCCTACTATTCTGCACCAACACACACCCTAAACCAACATATGATGTATTGCTATAGATCACAAACTCTTTTCCCGATTCAGGTTGAATCAAGATCGGAGCTTGCGTCAAAGCTTCCTTCAACTTCTCAAAAGCTTGTTTGAGAAACATCAACAAAACGACGATAATACCCTGTCAAACCCAAGAAACTACGAACCTCTGTCATCGACTTAGGTCATTTTCAATTCACAATCACCTTAATCTTTTGCGGATCCACACGAATACCTTCCGCTGAAACCACATGACCAAGGAAAACCACTTCCCTAATCCAAAACTCACACTTACTCAACTTAGCATACAACTGATTATCCAACAAAACTTGCAACACAATCCTCAAATATTTATCATGATCCTCCTTGGTACGTGAATACACAATGATATCATCAATAAACACTACCACAAACTGATCCAAGAATTCTTGGAACACTCTGTTCATCATATCCATGAAAGCTGCAGGCGCATTCGTCAACCCAAACGGTATCACCAAGAACTCATAATGTCTATAACGAGTACAAAAAGTTGTCTTCGGCACATCTCTATCCTTTACCTTCAACTGATAATATTTTGATCTCAAATCAATCTTAGAAAACACCGTCGCACCACGAAATTGATCAAACAAATCATCAATCCGTGTCAAAGGATACTTATTCTTAATCGTTAACTTGTTTAGTTGCTGATAATCGATGCACATCCTCATAGTGCCATCCTTCTTTTTCACAAACAACATAGGAGCTCCCTAAGGCAAAACACTAAGACGAATGAAACCACGATCCAACAACTCCTAAAGTTGCGTCTTCAACTCCTTGGGTGCCATGCGATATGGAGCAATGGACACCAGAGCTGTATCCGTATACGTCTCTATCAAAACTCCACCTCCCTATCCAGCGACAAACCAAGCAATTCTTCCAGAAACACCCCCGAAAAATCACAAACAGTGTAGATATCCTGGGGATGTACCTCCTTTATATTCGGATTCATGGCATACGCAAAATATGCCTGACATCCGAACTCCAACAACTTCTACTCTTCCAAAGCCAAAACAACGTTGGATAAGAATTTGACATTCTCATCCACCACTACAACTTCATAATCATCGGCAAGTTTCAGTGATACTCGCTTAGATTCAAAATCAACCACGGCTTTGTGTTTGACTAACAAATCCATACCCAAAATAACATCAAAACCATAAAAGGGTAACTCCATCATATCTACAGCAACACATGTCCTTAAACCATTAAAGTATACCTCATATACATCCTTCTAACAACTATCGTTTCCCAAAAAGAACTCGTTACAAGCATACCCACATCTAAAAACTCAATCGTTAGACCAAACGGTTGTGCATGCTCATGCAAAATGTATGAATAAGTAGAACCAGAATCAATCAAAGAAAGAAATAACAAAGATTGCAAAGTAAAGGTACCTGCAATCACATCGGTGTCATTCCTTCTATCACGGTGTGCATACACCCTTGCCTGACCACCTCCCTCAGGCTAAACAACAACAACATGAGCAACATTCCTCTGTCCATCCTCTCTTCGCTAAATATTACATTGACCATGCCCACAACCTCTCTGTGGCTCAACAGCACGCGCAAGTGCTTGCCTAACTGGCTGAGGATAATCGCTCTTCACATGACCTTGACCACCACAATTCCAGCACACTCCAGAATTTCCCCAACATTCACCCCTATGTCGTCGTCCACAACAGTTACACTCAAAAGCAAGAACAAAGACATTTTGACCTTACTGTCCACGGCCAAGATTACCACCATGCCTCTAATCCGATTGGTACCTCCTATGCTTGTACTTCTTAGAACGATCTCTACCAGCCTCAAACTCAGTCGATCTCTTACCAAAACTAGAACCACCCGAACGAGCAACTAAACCCAAATTATGCTTAATGTTCTTAGCCCGAGTGACTAAGACATCAAAATTTGTGTAATTTGAAGCCAACATATAGGTCTTCACCTCCTTCACCAACCCATAACGAAAATGATCACATCTTTTCTATTTGTTGGGAACCAGCTCAAGGGCATACTAACTTAACCGAACGAACTGGACCTCATACTCAACAACTAACATGCTTCCCTACACCAAAGCCATGAACTCTCGCTTATTCTCATCTAGATACTGAATACCCAGATACTTCCTTCGAAACGTAGTTCTGAAGAACTCCCAAGTCACATCGGCAGGTTTCATTCCCGCAGTGATGGTTGTCCACTACGTATAAGCATCACCATGCAACAAAGACACTGTATAACCTAGCTTACGTGCATCCGTACAACCCATCTGACCTAGAATCCTCCGAGTGCTCTCAAACCATGCCTCGAAATCCTCTAGAGACAAACCTCAAAACTCGATACCACCTAGACTACACAAACGCTCCAAAAGAAGTCTAAGGTTATCAACTGCAAATTGCGGAGCAACTGCGTGATACCCACCATCGCTGCCTGAAAAGCTCCAGTTATAGCCTGGATTAGTGGCGTCATATCACCAACTGTCGGCCCTTGTGCTGCTTGAGGTCCAGCACCTCTCGCACCAACTCCAGCTCCAGCTCCACCACCACCAAGAGGAGGAGAGGGCATCAATTCCTCATTAACCTTATTCTCTACCACATTACGTGCATTGTTTCTAAGCTCTCATTTCGGTCCCATTATCAAAATAGTACGAATCTCTAGCATAAAAATGCAACATTAAAACCAAGTAGGCTAGCTCGAAGCAAGAATCCAAGGTGCTCAAGTTTTAAAACAAAAACTCTTTATACTAATAGTAATATGGAAATGGGTACCCCAAATCTCTCCCCAAACATCATAAACTATCCATACAACATTTTATCAACCACCGTGCAAATCACATAAGCAATCAATGACCAAATTATGGCATAAGCACTCACCCTAGCTCGTAGTGATAGGCTCACCTCTATTGTGTTATCGAAGAATTTATCTCACGTACGAATTTTGTATATTATAGTGTACTTCTCATCCTATTGGTCGAACAGTTGTATCTGTTATCAATAATCTCATCACTTGCCAATATACACTTAAAACCATGTTTACCTACTGTTTTTCAATGCATAACATAAACCATTTCTCATCCCATTTCAAAAGTGTAAACAATGCATAGCATTTTCTCAACAAGTTCAATCTCTTTAAAACATAAATCAATCTCATGGGATCACATGAATCATCTTTCAATTCATAAAACATGCATAAACAGTAGGTAACAAATTTATTTTCAAAACATGAGCATGATCAATCAAATCAATGGGAAAAGACAAGAACCGAGAGCGAAACATCTCATACTTACTTCCGAGCTTAGATTAGCATTTCAAGCTCTATCTAAACCCCCAAACCTTGCTTTCAAACATTTGATAAGCTCTTAAATCATTTCTATTTACCAACTACACCTCGTTTTCCTTGCCGAAGAAAAATCAAGCTCTCAGATCAACCAAAACACCTTTCAAACTATCAAATCCACATCACATGCTTCTAACCAAAGCAAGACAGAGGATTAATGCATAACCTTGCATCAAAATCCCCAGCAACACAAAACTACACCTTCACCTAACATCGGCTAAGCTTTCGCCACCCGAAAACTACCGAAAATACCGAGAAACCCTTCTAACTATCTCCAGCCATTATCCAATTAGATTAACATAAAAGCAACGTCAATTTACATCTAAAAACATCCTCTCAACACTGTAGAACCTCCAGCAATCAATTAACCACATAAACAAGCCACAAACTCAAAGATTTCAACCTTGAAATCAAACAACTCACCTAGTTTCGGGTTTCTTATGATAAAATCATTATCTCAACATTATTTAACATAAAAAACATGATTAAAACCAATCTTAAACCTAGCAAAACAGACCCATTAGGAAAATCACATAAATCCATCATTTAAAGATTGATTTAACCATTTCTTTCAATTAAATCATAAAACCTCCATAGCAAACTTATTAAAAGAGTCAAAGACTTGAGAATTTCAATAAAGAACCCATTATTAGAGGACAAAAACATAGCTCACCTCTAATGGATGCTTTTCCCCTTAATCGATTTGATTTACATGTCAATACAAAATTAAATCAATAAGGTTTTGATAAGAAATCAACAAGAAATCATTTGATAATAAAAGATTAAAGAAAAAAGATTTTACCTTAAGATTTTGAAGTAGAAATGAGTGTTTGGCTGGAGAGAATTTGAGAGAAAGCTTTTGAGAGAAAAGAAGTTACGTCAATTTTGTTGAAATAAATTAATCACCAATTAATCTCTCAATTCAATTATATTAATTAGAGACCATTTAAAATAAGTCAATTAAAGGGTAAAAGTCTGATATTAGACTTTGGCTAAATATCTCCTTAAAGATTCAAAGTCTCGACCCTTTACAAAACAGCCACGAGAAATATAGTTATCAAAAATTAAGTTTCAGTCACTAGAATAAAAATGTTCAAGTTCCAACCATAAATTTCCAAAATTGACTTCACCAAACCTTTGTATACATTTAAAAAGGATTTTAGAACCTTTTTCCACATTTATTTGTCTCGAAAACCTTTTTAAAACATTAATCCTGAATGTAACACCCTAAATTTGGCCTAGGAAAGTTACCACAATATAAACTATAGGCTAATTGAATGCATAAGCTAATCAATTTAAAGAATAAGGAACATTGGCCATCCTTAAGATCAAATAAGTGAAATTAGAACCAAATTGAATTGAAATTAAAACTAGAAGGCATAAATGGAAGGATGAAATTGTGAACATGCAAAGCTATAAAGATTGCAGTAAAATTTAATTAAGTTAAAGGCCTTGACACATGTTCTAAATGGATGAGAACATGTGTCTTGTAGAAGGGTGACTCACGGCTTGGGGGAATAGATGAACAAACATATTGTCATCTTCCTCCCATTATCCCCCATGACCGAAAATGCTTGAGAGAGAAAGGGGAAAGAAAAGCTTCATAGATCACCTTCAAATTCAAGCCTTTTGATTTAGCCTTGATCAAATTTAGCTTGGAGAAGGTATAATGCTTGACTCTTACATGTTATAGAATGGTTGAATCTTGAATTGATGATTTCCTTGTTGTTTAGATTGATTTGGATGATTGTTATGTATGTTAGGGTCATGTTAGCTTCTAATTGAACTTGAAATTGTGATTTCTAGTAGCTAAATTGCAAAATAAAATGTATATGGTTGCTGGAAATTTGAGAATTGGAAGTATGATTGAAAACAATCTTGATTAGGGACTGTTTTTACTAGTGGAAATGTGTAAAATGCTAATTGATTGTAAAGCCCTATTTTGATCATGTTGGTAGATGAATTGAGGATTGAATAGAATAGATAACTTGATGAAAAATGAATGCACCTAATTGGATTAGTTAAAACTAGGCAATGGACTGCTCAAATGGTGAATTGGATGTATAATGTTGATCAAATAGATCAAATTGGATTCAACATGATAATGCGCTGTTTTAAGCACATTGCTAGGTGAATTAGACTGACCTAGAATTGTAAGAACATGAAAATGAATTGAATTGCCATGTTAGAACCTTGTTAAAATGAGTTATGAAACTAGAAACTCAACCTAGTGTAATCTGCCCAGAAGCTCTGTTATGGGCAGTAACTTTGAAAAATCACCATAAATTGTATAAAAGGGAATTTAAGGTTGGAATGCTTATGGAAAACACCTTGATATGTCTAAATTCATTAGGATAAAATAGAACTAAATTATGGATTGTAGAATGAATTGTATAGAAGAAACACTAAGGACAAAGCAAATTGTCCAGTGTAGCTATTTGCCTTGTCATTAGGTTAGAAACTGTATTAATTGGCAAAGAACTAAAATCCAAGCCCTATATGGTTAGAAATCCAATTACGTTATCTTTCCAACGGTGTAAACCAATTGAAATTCCGAGGTACGAAATGAAAGTTATGCATGTTTAAGTGAACAGACTACATGCTGCCTAGTAACAACAGTTTAGGTAATTGTACACTATTTTGTGGCAATTTGTAAACTGTTTTGTAAACAGTTTTAGGACATTGATTTTGCCCTTTTTTACATGAATTGGAGTATAGATAAGTGTGGTTAAGTGTAGTAAAGAAAATAATAAACATGCTGCCAGATTTGTATATGTTGTATCCTTGTAACCTTGCCTTGATAGAATGACTTTGTGAACCTGTTTTGATATGTGTTTACTTATAATATGTTAGAACCAGGAATGATCTTGGAGGATGAGGAAAAAGTGGAGCATCCTAAAGCCAAGAACAAAGGAGTGTGGATCCAAGACTAGCTAAGCTTGGAGTATTGTGAGTGTAGTTATCTCTAGGGTTAGGACTAGGTCCTAACCAATACATGTTTGTCTACATTCTTGTAATGCTTAAATGAAAATATTATGGACTTGAATTAATAAGGGAAGAATGACTAGTAATGCATGAAGTTTGATCACATATTGAATACATGTTTTATTCGAATGCTAAGCATGTTTAAGTGGTACAATTGTGCTTGTATGTGTCATGTTGCATGTGATCGAATGCTAAAGAACTTGCTTGAGATATTATCTCATCTTGATGAAATGAAACATGAGAATTACATGATATGTGAGCTATGGCTCAATTGGCCTAAGGGCCTAGTATGAAATGAACTTACTTGACATGATCTTGAACTTGATAAACTTGTATACATGGTAAATCGAGCAACGTTGGTAGCTAGTTGGACTAGGTAGAAGGGCATGCCTTAGAGTCTAGAGCTCATTGTGTCAGGGTTGACTACGGTCCAGGGCTAAGGCCCCTATTTTGATTTAGACTTGATCAAATTTAGCTTGGAGAAGGTATAATGCTTGACTCTTACATGTTATAGAATGGTTGAATCTTGAATTGATGATGTCCTTGTTGTTTAGATTGATTTGGATAATTGTTATGTATGTTAGGTTCATGTTAGCTTCTAACTGAACTTGAAATTGTGATTTCTAGTAGCTAAATTGCTAAAGAAAATGTATATGGTTGCTGGAAATTTGAGAATTGGAAGTATGATTGAAAACAGTCTTGATTAGGGACTGTTTTTACTAGTGAAAATGTGTAAAATGCTAATTGAATGTAAAACCTTGTTTTGATCATGTTGGTAGATGAATTGAGGATTGAATAGAATAGATAACTTGCTTAAAAATGAATGCACCTAATTGGATTAGTTAAAACTAGGTAATGGACTACTCAAATGGTAAATTGGATGTATAATGTTGATCAAATAGATCAAATTGGATTCAACATGATAATGCCCTATTTTAAGCACATTGCTAGGTGAATTAGACTGACCTAGACTTGTAAGAACATGAAAATGAATTGAATTGCCATGTTAGAACCTTGTTAAAATGAGTTATGAAACTAGAAACTCAACCTAGTGTAATCTGCCCAGAATGCTCTGTTCTGGGCAGTAACTTTAAAAAATCACCATAAATTGTATAAAAGGAATTTCAGGCTGGAAATTTTATGGAAAACACCTTGATATGTATAAATTCATTAGGAGAAAACAGAACTGAATTCTGGATTGTAGAATAAATTGTAGAGAAGAAACACTAAGGATAGTGCAAACTGTCCAATGTAGCAATTTGCCCTGTCTTTAGGTTAGAAACTGTATTAATTTTCAAAGAACTAAAATGCAAGTCCTATATGGTTAGAAAGACAATTACGTTAGCTTTCCAATAGTGCAAACCAATTGAAATTCCAATGTACGAAATGAAAGTTATGTATGTTTAAGTGAACAGACTAAATGTTGCCTAGTAACAACAGTTTAGGTAATTGTACACTGTTTTGTGGCAATTTGTAAACTGTTTTGTAAACAGTTTTAGGACATTGATTCTGCCCTGTTTTACATGAATTGGAGTATAGATAAGTGTGGTTAAGTGTAGTAAAGAAAATATATAAACATGCTGCCAGATTTGTATATGTTGTATCCTTGTAACCTTGCCTTGATAGAATGACTTTGTGAACCTGTTTTGTATATGCTGCCAGATTTGTATATGTTGTATCCTTGTAGCTAGTTGGACTAGGTAGAAGGGCATGCTTTCGAGTCTAGAGCTCATTGTGTCAGGGTGGACTACGGTCCAGGGCTAAGGCCCCTATTTTGGCGACAGACGGAGGGTACGTATGTGGTCTTTGGCGATAGAAGGAGGGTTGACCAGCACTATGGTGCATCTTGTAGCGATAGTTGGTTGGAGACTCGATTACCTATACAAACTAAGTACCAAGGGGATTGTTTAATTGATAACACATGAAATAACAATCCAATAACAAATGTTACTTGTCTTGAAAGCCATGAATTGTATGTTACTTGACATGGAAGCCATGAATTGTATGTTACTTGTCATGTAAGCATGACTTACTTGATTATTTGTTTTGTAAGCATGATGTGCTTGATTCTTGATATGAAAACATGAAATACGATTTCTTGTTTCTTGTATCCCATACTAGCCAAATGCTATAATCCTTAGCTAGGATTACTCTAATGCTTGAAATCCTTACCTAGGTTCATTCTTGTTCAATTGACACATAACTTGATAAAACACATGGTTATATTTAGTTACTACCTCACTAGTTACATTCTTGTACCTATCACTCTTGTTTTCATTCTTCCCAACTATAGGATAAAGGATTCGAGTGTTGCTTGATCTTGAAGCCTGTTACCTTGAGCTAGAAGCAAGTCACACAAGCATTGCCTAAGTATGGTTTCATACTTGTTTTGTATATCTCCTAGATTAGTGGCACTAGATTGTATAGAGTGTAGCTTGATCATGCATTTTGGAACACTTGAAACTTGTATATATTGTCCTTGTATGGGCCTACTATGTTATGCACTTGGTTGATGATGTGAATCATGTATTGAACTTAAACTACATGTAATGGAATGGTTTTGCTGCGCATAAATGGATTTATATATGGAATGATCAAGTATTTGATCTAGTTTACCTTGGAATATTCGAATGCCTTGTTTATGTACATGTGTATGCTTGAATTGAAAGTAGAATGAGATGAACCATGCTGCTTGACCTACCATTCGAATGCTTCATGTCTTGTATGAATATACCTTGATTTAGGTAATGTTTGGTGTTAGCATGATGATTGTCGAATGGATAGGCATAGTGTATGACTTGAATGGAAACTAGTTACATGCAAATTGAATGTTCAAAGAATCATGTTAGTAATTTAGGTATGAGATATTACATGAATACATCTAGGATCAATGAAATGAAGCATGTTTGTACCCTTAGGTCTGTCGAATGAGGTATGATAACATGGATTTAAAATGCAAACTGAATCATGAAAGTAGTAACCTATAATGTAAGCATGAAAGGAAACAATTTAATGGTCTATTCGAATGCCCTTTATATCTTGAAATCAAATGTGAGTTTGCTTGCATGAAATGTATTGAATGCTTGGTTGCTTGCTAGTTAAGTAACTCATCTAATAAAGATGAGTTATCAAATCATGCCTTATTCTTGTTCTTGCTTGTATTGTAATGTCCGTGTCCTTGTTTGGTAATGCTCCCGAGCCGGTTTGCTACTAGCCTAAGGTAGGGGTGTTCACCGAAACATGTCCAAATCGTTCGAATCGGTTCAACCGAACCGTCCAGCCAACCCGGCTAACTTCTAAGCCCAAAATCGGGGCGTCACAGCACTTGCCTTGTAACTCCCTCGACCTGGCATAGTCGCAAGACCGAACCGAGCGAGCCACATTAGGTTTACCGAAGTAAACTGTAAAGATGAAACTCAAAATGCGTCCATTTTTTCTTTTGTCTTTTCTAGATGCAAAATATTATCCTATGATGTGAATACTAGAAACGGATAAAAACTCAACTCGATCGGGCATCAATTTGACATCCAATTAAGTACAATTGCAATTAGGGACCAATTTGAAATTATAGATAATTTTAGGGACTTAACTCTTTTAAGGCTAGTAATCTCTAATTATTCAGGTTTCATGCTCACGTATCAAATTTCAACCCAAAACGATCATCCGAACTCATACAATTGCTTCCACTACATTTAGGGACTAAAACGTAAGAAAACAGAACTTCAAAACATCAATTTAACTAACATAACTGCTACCCATATCGGTACACTAAGGGGGTGTCTCGGTACGCTTTGCCATTTTAAAATTCTCTGTTTCCAGTAGCTCAAATTCGTATCGATACGCCTACGCGTATCAGTAGGCCTTGTCTAAAAATACTACCTCGTACCGAAATATTTCTTCGCGTGCCGAAACACAGGCCACAATTAGCCTAAGGCCGTACGAAAACAGTAGCCCGCGTACCGAAACATTGTCCCCTTTTCAGCTTATCTATATCGATACGGAGACACACGTATCGATACGCCTAGACCTGAAATGTCCACTTTTGCTGGTTTAGCATGCTTTCGAAGATACAAAAACACCCTTACATGCTTCTAACATATAGACAATACATTCAAGGATTGATCCTCAACAAAACATCATATCCAAGCATCATGCTTCAAAATGTAAACTAGAGGCATACTTCCTAGTAACCAAGCCAAGCCAAGCATGAAACTTCAATACAAGCAAACTTCAAACCATAAATGCCAATTACAAACCAAACACAGCAAGACAAGCTTGCCTAAACATGGAGTTTAACCAAACATGTCCCAAAACACAACAGAAACCACATTTCCCTTATTACTCATAGTTTAACTTTGAAAAACATACTTTCAATACCGAAGTCTTTAGCGATACCTTGTTGCCTTCAAATTTAATTCTCTCCATTGATGGACAAGGACAGCGTAAGCACACTAGGCTTAGTGAGGAGTGCTCAAAAACAAAACACCACCAATGCATTTAAAACCATTTCAAAGATCACATTGAAATCTCATTTCAATCATCTTTTAAAACCAACATTTGAAACATATTGCCTTGAAAATCATGCACTTAACACTTTCAAAAACCATCATATTAAACCATATGCAACATGTATCATGTACCAACAGCAAATCCCATTGTTGACCCTCAATTTAAGCCTTCCCATGCATAACGATGCAAAACTTAAAGAGTAAATATGTATAAATCACATTATACAACATAAATCATCAGTGTTAAGATCGCAGGTACACCCCATGGCGCAGCAGAAAAATAATCTGACGACCTCATATAGGAATCCATGTACGATCAATAGAACTCAAGAGGAAAAGATGCGTGATTTACCTTAGGTTCCTTGAAAAATAGCAAGTCAGCAGTGCAGTCACGATCAGTTTGAATCCCAAGCCTCCACGATAACGTCTTGGCCTCTACTCATTTCACCCGGTTGAGAGCAAATATTTTTTTCTCAAAAACTGTTCTTGAGAATATCTCGTCTAAGCAAGAAGAACGACTGCTAGACTGTACTTCTCCTTTTATATGCATTTACCCTAACCCTTATGGTAATTTAATCCAAATTTTATACTTATTAAAGAAATTATAATCATAATTATATTTTGTTAATATATATAACAAATTAGGGATAATTAAAACTACACATGTATCAAATATATATTAACTTTAATTATATATTTTATCCATGTGCAATAAAATTGTACAATTAGAACTCGTTTGATATTTGCTCAACTCAACCCTTGAGTGCGACCCTGTAGATTCCTGTAACATTAGTAGTAATTATTAGAACCATTCCAATATTACAAACCATGAGTGACATCTAGCAATAGATTATGGTCATCTAAGTTACAAGAAGTCATGATTCGACATAACATCTTTGTGACTAGCTTCTTTATGTATTATATCCCTTTGTCATTTATATCTAGAATAGGCACAAGTCTTGGAACAGTCACACTTGTATAGCCCATCTAATATTTCTTCATATCTAGAGTAGACTACAATAAACGAACAACTTATGATATCTCATATCAACTTGTTCGAGCATGGCCATGCATTTCTAGTTTCACTCAATCAAGTGGCTTGTGATATAACTCCTATTATGTAGGAGGGAAAAATCCTATCTTGATCATTCATACCCCACTACATATATCATGATATGTTCAACATCAGTCTTTATAATGCGACCAGTCACGGAGCATGTTCAAAACATATGACAATATATGTTCATAGTGGGTCAATCCAATATGTTGAGATAGTAATGATCTCAAGTCTAAGGATCATACATGTAGTCACCACCATGAGCAATATTGTGACCTTCACATAATAATCCAAGACATATGCTCATAGCGGGTCAATCCAATATGTTATTCTCTAACAACGTACTCATATATCGATTTTGACATCTCTATGTTAATGACAACTCATTGTCATCAATCAACTATATGTTAGCCTCGAACATATTATTATTGTCCAAGCCCATAATAATACTCAGCTAAGGATCTTTTAATAACAATAATATTATTATATGGACTTCGTTATATTTTAGTTTATTTAAGACACGAAAATATGACTGAAAAATAATAATGGCAATGTCTTTATTCAAAAACATGGTAAAGAAAGTATATAAAAAAATCATCTCATGATTGGTCTTTGGGCATACTCTAACACTCACATGATACATCAACAATTATATTGGATTACAAGTGATCATTAATCAACTTCTATTTCTAAAATATAATATCGGATATACGGATTCAACAAGTGTCCTCTCAACACTTCAAGCCATCTCAACCGGAATAGTGATACAATCACAATCGTGGTACATTCACAACTGGGTACAATTCCAACCTACGAGGACACCAACCCCAATCATCGGTTAGACACTTAACCCACTAACGGGGGTTTTTGGTACCATATAACCCCTAGACCGTTAGGGTACTTGGATGGAGTATTCGGTACACCGTATAAACCCCTCGACATCTAAAGCGGCTTTTGTAGTGCACTATCAATCCTATGGCTGGCTAACTATATCCGATAACATTTTTAAACCACATCAATTGCCAATATAATTCATTTTAACCATATACCTCACTATTTTCATATGCATCAACACAAAACCTTTTTTCCAAAGCAACAAGCCATGCTTTTAAACAAGTATAAACCATACTTACATGGGTCACTTACCACGTGCATCCATCATCATTTCATAATAAAAAATAGTAAATCACATACTTAAAACATGCATAAACAGTAGGTACCATGTAATAAAAAATAAGTGCATAAAATCATTTTCGTAAAAGTACGACCGAGAGAGATAACCACTTTATACTTACTTTTGAGTTTAAACCAGCGTTTCAAGCTAAGTTTAAACTACTATAAACCACATTTAAACCATTTCAAAGCTGAAATCCACGTTCTCACTCACCAACTCGCGAAACCTTAATTCGCTTACGCGAAATCAAGCGTCCGAAGCCTCCAAAGCTTCACCGATAGCTATCAGATCGATCTCCCATGTTTTAACCACATAACAACAGAGGATTAATGCATTATAATGCATTCAAAATCCCATCAAGCAATTCCACAACATTGCCTTGCTAAAAGCTATCAATCGGTTATCCGAAACAACCGAAAACAACATCGATTACTCTCCAAACTTGACCCAACCGAAACCTAACACTTAAATACATCATTAACATCAATTGAAAACCAAGATTCATCCAAAAACATCATTATATCTCCAGAAACCATTAAACCACCACAACATCTCAAAAAACACATAACTAGCAACCTAGGAAATTAGAAATTCACATAGCTTCAGGATTCCAATGTTAAAATCAATCTATTAACATTATAAAACATCAAGATCTTGATTAAAACCAATCAAGAACCCAGGAAAATAGATCCAATTCGAAAATCACATAAACTCATCAATTAAACCTTGATTTAGTCATATTCCTCAATTAAATCATAAAACCTCAATAGAAAACATATATAAAGAGTCAAGAACTTGGTAATTTCAATAAAGAACCTTTCATTAGAGGAGAAGAACAAACCTTACCTCCAATGAGTGAGTTTCCACTTAATTTGATGTTTTCTCTTGAAAAACAAAGAGATACAATAAGATTTCTAGAAAACAAAGTTGAAGAATCATTTAGGAAATCAAAGATTTAGGAAATCAAGATATTCACCTCAATTTTCTGATGAAAAAGCAAGTGTTTGGCTGAAGAGAAGTTGATAGAAATTTTTGAGAAAAGGAAGTTATGTCAAAAATGTGATTTTAGGAAATTACCACATTCTTAATTAAATACTTTTAATTCCCTTAATTAAAACCATTTTAAAATAATCCTAATTAAGAGAAAACTCAGATTAAACCAAATGGTAAATTAGCTCCTTAAAGATTCAAAGTTTTGACTCTTTATAAAGCAATCACTAAAACAATTTTGAAACTTTACATTTTGGTCACTAGCCCAAAATGTCACATTTCCAAATGTCATTTTCCAAAATTGATTTCACCAATTATAACCATATATTATATAAGGATTTTTAACCATTTTCCATATTTTTATCTCGCATAAAAATATTTATTCCTGAATCCGACTTGAATCTCTAACCCGATCCACCGAACCGTCTAACAAGCCTATAAACCGCTAGGCCCAAAATTGGGGCATTACAACTCTCCCCCACTTAGGAAATTCTCAAAATTTTACCTGAAGGAAACAAATGTGGAAATTGTTTCAAAATATCTGCCTTGCTCTCCCACGTGGCCTCCTCAACTCCCTGATGTTGCCACAACACCTTCATAAGTTCAATCATTTTACCGCGAAGAACTTTGCTGCTAGAATCAAGGATCTCTACCGGTTCCTCATCATAGGAAAAATACGGTTCCAACTCAATATCCTCCATCGGTATAACATGTGATGGATCCGACCGATACCTCCGTAACATCGATACATGAAAAACATCATGAATCTTCTCCAATTCAGGAGGTAACCTCAAACGATAAGCCCTCATACGGTCCAATAAACCTCGGACTAAGCTTACCCTTACGTTTGAACCTCGTCACCTTCTTCCAAGGCGATACTTTAAAGAACATGTGATCACCAATCGCATACTCAATCTCTTTACGCTTCAAATACACGTAGGATTTTTGGCGATCCGAAGCCACTTTCAAGCAATCAAAAATGAGCTTCACCTTCTCATTTGTATCCTTTAACACATCAAGTAAGGAAACATACTTTTCCCCCACCTCAGCCCAATACAAAGGCGTACGACACTTTCTACCATACAAAGCTTCATACGGTGCCATCTATATACTAGCCTGATAACTATTGTTATAGGCAAACTCCCCCAAAGGCAACTTCCTCTCCTAGCTTCCTTGGAACTCAATGATACAACACCTCAACATATCCTCCAAGACCTAGATCACACGTTCAGACTGACCATTTGTTTGAGGGTAATACGAAATACTGAAACTCAATAGTGTACCCAAAGCTCAATGCAAACACTCCCAAAACCTTATCATGAACCGCGGATCTCTATCCAAAACTATGGACATAAGCACACTGTGCAAATGCACAATCTCAACAATATACAAATTTGCTAATTTATCCAACGCATACGTCGTATGCACAGGCACAAAATGCACACACTTCGTAAACCGATCAACAATCACCCAATTAGAATCCTTTTTAGTGGGTGTCAACGACAACCTAGACACAAAATCCATGGTGATTCTCTCCCATTTCCATTCTGGTATTCTCAACGGTTGCAACAACCTAGAAGAAAACTGATGCTCAACCTTAACACACCATGCACCTAGTAACAAAATTAGCTACATCTTTCTTCAAACCAACCCAATATTACTCTTCCTTCAAACCTTGATACATCTTAGTACTACCGGGATGCATAGCAAAAGGACTAGCATGAGCCTCGGTCAAAATCATATGCCTCAACTCATCATCATTAGGCACCACTATTCAATCTTTAAAACACAACACTCCATCACCATTAAAATGAAAATTTGACGGATTTTTATCCATGATATCCTTAATATGCGGTACCAACTCATCATCATAAGGTTACTCCTCCTTAATCAACTATGAAAAAGATGGTTTTACTTGCAACTCAGCCAACAAACCTTTATCTCGTGTCACACTCAACCGCGCGAACATCGCTTGCAACTCCACCACAACCTTCTTGCTCGAAGAATCAACTACCATATTAGCCTTTCCCAGATGATACTCAATCATCAAATCATAATCATTAAGCAACTCCAACCATCCATGTTGCCTAAGATTCAAATCCTTTTGAGTCATTAAATGCTTCAAACTCTTATGATATGTGTATACAATGCACTTCTCACCATAAAGATAATGTCTCCAAATTTTCAAAGCAAACACAATCGTGACAAGCTCAAGATCATGGGTAGGATAATTGCACTCATGCACCTTTAATTGTCTAGATGCATAAGCCACAACTTTTCCTTCTTGCATCAACACACAACCCAAATCAAAATATGATGCATCACTATAAACCACAAACTCCTTACCGAATCAATTTGAATCAAGATAGGAGCTTGCGTCAAAGCTTCCTTCAACTTTTCAAAAATGCATTGTCTATCATTCGTCCACCCAAAACAAACATTCTTTTGCAACAACTTAGTCAAAGGAGCAACAATCTTTGAAAAACCATCCATAAACCTACAATAATAACCAGCCAAAACAAGGAAACTACGAACCTCTTGAACATATTTAGGTGATTTCTAGCCCATCACTACCTCAATCTTGTGTTGATCAACCTAAATTACTTCGACCGACACCATATGCCCAAGGAAAACAAATTCCCTAAGCCAAAACTCACAGTTACTCAACTTAGCATTCAACTAATTATCCAACAAAGCCTGAAGCACAATTCGCAAGTGTCGATCATGATCCTCCTCAATACGATAGTACACAAGAATATCATCAATAAACACAACCACAAATTGATCCAAAAACTCATGGAACACCCAATTTATCATACCCATGAACGCAGCAGTGGCATTAGTCAAACCAAACAGCACCACCAAAAACTCATAATGCTCGTACCTCATACGAAAAGCAGTCTTAGGCACATCCACATCCTTTACCTTCAACTAATAGTACCCAGACCTCAAATAAATCTTAGAAAACACCGAAGCACCACTAAATTGATCAAACAGGTCATCAATCCTTGGCAAAGGATATTTATTCTTAATTTTCAACTTGTTCAGTTGCCGATAATCAATTCACATCTGCATCGTGCCATCCTTCTTTTTCACAAACAACACCGGCGCACCCTAGGGCGAAACACTAGGCCTAATAAACCCATGATCAAGCAACTCCTGAAGTTGTGTCTTTAACTCCTTCAACTCTTTCAGAGCTATACGATAGGGAGAAATAGACATTGAAGCTATATTTTCATACAACTCAATGCCAAACTCAACCTCTCTATTTGGCGGAAAACCAGGAAAATCCTCTAAAAACACACCCAGAAACTCACATACCATACGTATGTATTGAACATGCACCTCTTTTGATCATGGATTCATAACATAATCTAAGAATGTCTCACAACCCGAATTCATCAAACAACTTGCATCCAAAGCCGAAACAACATTAGACAAGAACTTAACATTTTCGCCTACGATTACCACCTCGTAATCATCAGCAAGTTTCAAGGTAACTCGCTTAGTCTCAAAATCAACCATAATTCTATGTTCAAACAACCAATATATACCCAGGATTACATCAAAATCGTGAAACAACAACTCCATTAAATCAACTGCAAACTCATGACCATGAAAAGTCAAAGGACATCTCCTAAACAACCTTCTTATAACAACTGTTTCACCAAAAGAATTAGTCACTTGCATTCCCACATCTAACACCTCAACAGGCATATCAAGCAAATGTGCATGCTCACGCAATATATATGAATTCGTAGAACCAAAATCAACCAAAGAAAACAATGGCAAAGATTTCAAAGTAAATGTACTTGCAATCACATCAAAGTCAATACGTCTCTCGCGATGTGCGTACACCCTCGCAGGACCACCACCCTCTGGTTGAATCACAACAGTATGAGCAACTGTCCTTAGACCCCCATCCCTACGCTAAAATTGTCCTCGACCACGACCTCGCTGTGGTACAACTACATGTGCCCTAGCCTGATCACGTTTCAAATGATCACTCGATCCACAACTCTAACAAGAGTTGGAAACAACAGCAACATAAGCCTATCCCTCACGAGTCAAACATTGACAGTCTCGCCTCATGTACTCTCGCGATCCACATACCCAACAAGTGTTAAAAGTCGATCTAGCCTAGGTACCCTGACCATGTAGTCTACCCTAGCACTACCTTCACATTGTCTTACATTAGAGTAATATTTCTTGTCACGATTTCTTATACTGATCACCACTGAAATATGAGTCTGCAACTCTCTTGCATGAGCCAGAACCACTCACATGAGTCGATAACCCCAATTTCTGCTCAATGTCATTCACCCGTGTAACTAACACGTCAAAATCAGTATAGTCAGAAGCCAACATGTATGTCTTTACATCCTGTACCAATCCATAACAGAATCAGTCACAGCAATACCTCTTATCCGGTAGCAGCTCTGGAGCTTATTGGCTCAATTGAACAAACTGTACCTCATACTCAGTCATAGACATACCACCCTGAGCTAAAGACATAAACTCACACTTCTTGTCATCTAAGTATCTAACTCTCAGATACTTCTTCTTAAAGGAAGCTTGGAAAAACTCTCAATCTACCACATTGGCTTCCAAGCCCGTAGTTATAGTCATCCATCAACCGTAAGCATCACCTTGTAATAGGGATACATCACATCCTAACTTACAAGTGTCATTACAACCCATCTGATCCAAGATCCGTACAGTAATGACCATCCACCCTGTGAATGCCTCGGGTGACAACCCACGATACCTAACTCCTCCAAAACTATAGAGTCATTCCAACGACAATCCTTCTTGCCCAACAGCTGGCTCAGGCACATGCGCTCCAGCAACAACAGCCTAGAAAGCTCTAGTCATTGCCTGTATCAAATGCGCCATATCACCCAATATTAGCCCAGCTATCGCAGGTGGGACTTGCTTCACATTCTCAGGTGGAATAGGCAGAGGGGGTCGCAACCCTCCAGGAGGTACAACATCCTCCTGATTTCACTGAACAACAACATCAATCGTACAAGATCGCAACTCTCTCCTCGATCCCATCATGCTAAAAGTATCTAAGGCATGATAATACACCTAAACAAAAAAAATCAGGTCAGCTTCAAGCAAGGATCTAAGACTTCCATTTCAAATCAAAATATTTCAGACTATTGTAATAAGATAACGAGTTTCCCAAACATTCCCCCTAACATAGCATAAAGTAATAAACTTATATAACACATTCACGGTGCATGGAAATAAACATGATACAAATCACAACAACATTAAAACAATCATGCCAACTCCCACTTATCGCAAACTTGGCTTGATACCACCAAATGTAACCCCATCGACCCGGCCTAGTCGCAAGATCGAACCGAGCGAGCTACATTAGGTTTATCGAATTAAACCGTAAAGATGAAACTCGAAACACGTCCATTTTTTTCTTTTATCTTGTCTAGATGCAACATATTATCCTATGGTTTTCGTACTTCCAACAGATAAAAACTCAACTCGATCGGGCATCGATTTGACATCTAATTGAGTACAATTGCAATTAGGGACCAATTTGCAATTATAGATAATTTTATGGGCTTAACTCGCTTTTTAGGTTACCAATCTTTAATTAATTAGGTTGCATGCTCACATATCAAATATCAGTCCAAAACGATGATCGAAACTCATAAAATTTCTTCCACTACATTCAGGGACTAAAACATAAGAAAACAAAACTTCAAAACATCAATTTAACTAACATAAATGCTACTCGTATCGGTACATTAAGGGGGTGTATCGGTACGCTTTTTCCATTTCAAAATTTCCCATTTCTAGTAGCTCAAATTCGTATCGATACGCCTACGCGTATTGGTACACCTTGCTTAAAAACACTACTCCGTACCGAAACATTTCCTCGCGTACTAAAACGCGGGCCACAATTAGCCTAAAATCGTATCAGGATGGTAGCCCGCATACCGAAACGTTGTCCCCTTTTTAGCTTATCCGTATCGATAATATCGATACACTTGCACCTAAAATATCCACTTTTGCTAGTTTAATATGCTTTCGAAGATACCAAAACACCATAACAAGCTTCTAACATATACACAATACATTCAAGGATCAATCCTCAACAAAACATCACATAAACAACATCATATACAAGCATCATGCTTCAAAATGTAAACTAGAGGTATGCTCCCTAGTAACCAAACCAAGCAAAGCATGAAACTTCAATCTAAGCAAACTTCAAACCATAAAGGCCAATTACAAACCAAACACAGCAAGACAACCTTGCCTAAATATGGAGTTTAACCAAACATCTCCCAAAACACAATAGAAACCACATTGCCCTTATTACTCATAGTCTAACTTTGAAAAACATACTTTCAATACCGAAGTCTTTAGCGATCCCTTGCTTTCCTCACTGTCTTCAACTTTAATTCTCTACATTGATGGACAAGAAGGGCGTAAGCACACTAGGCTTAGTGATGAGTGCTCAAAAACAAAACACCATCAATGCATTTAAAACCATTTCAAAGATCACATTGAAATCCTATTTCAATCACCTTTTAAAACCAACGTTTGAAACATCATGCCTTGAAAACCATGGACTTAACAATTTCAAAAACCAACATATTAAACCATATGCAACATGTATCATGTACCAACAGGAAATCCCATTACTAACCCTCAATTTAAGTCTTCCCATGCATAGCAACCATATGCAAAGCTTAAATAGTAAACATGTATAAATCACATTATACAACATAAATCATCACATGATACATCAACGATTATATTGGCTTACAAGTGATCATTAACCAAGTTCTATTTCCAAAATATCATATCGGATACACGAATTCAACAAATTTCCTCTCAACACTTCAAGCCATCTTAATCGGAATAGCGATACAATCACAATCGTGGTACGTTAACAACCAGGTACAATTACAACCTATGGGGACACTAACCCCAATCATCGGTTAGACGCTTAATCCACTAACGGGAGTTTTTGGTACCATATAATAGTAATCACTAATTTTATCCAGAGCGTTAACCCGCTTTTGTATTTTATATTTTGTAATAACGAGCTTTGTTTATCTACTTTATCTATTTACATAGTTTATGAATGAGAACTCGAAGAAACAAAAAAAGACTACTAGTATTATTATTCGCTTATTACAATTATGTATATATATGTGTAATACTTTATGTTATATTGTTATTATTCTAAAACAGAAATTAAAAAAAGAAGCCAAAAGAAAAAAGATTATTAAACTTAATTAAATAAAGCCCCCATATATATATATATGAGGAGTCCATTCCATTTACAATTAAAATAATAAGCCCCCAAAAAATAATAATAGAATATAAATACACTTTGGCCCGATAAGGGCCCAAGCCTAAAAACCCTAATCTAGCCTATCTATCTCTTTTGTCCCTAGCACATCCGGCTCCTAGCCGTTAGATCTGGGGCAGATCTAATGGCTCGAGATCAAGGCGGGGAAGATTCTAGAGCTTCCACGCGCCCAGGCGCTCGCCTCTTTGGCTCCCTACGCGCGCGTGCGATTTACGTCTGACCTCTCAGCTCCTCCACGTCGTCTGCCACGATTAAGCCCATGTCTCTTCCCCGATCGAGCGTAAGCAACATGCAACAACGCAAATCCACAGAGCATCAGATGAAAAATATGGTAAAGATGACATGCAAACAAAAAACAACAACCAAGGTCAACTAGACAAAAGGTAGAGAGCAAGGTGAATTTCGCCAAGGATTTCAAAGGGCAACCAATAGCATTATCCGATTTGTTTTTCTTCCAATTTAAAATCCATGTAATAATCAAGGGCTATATAACCAAAGCCCCAAACATTGTGAACCCTAGTTCAGAACGGGGGAAATAACCGAGGTTTTGAAGACCAAGCAATACAAAAATAACTTTTGAGGTATATCTCCTTGATTTTCAGAGCATACATATGAAATAAAATAAGGGTTTAGTGTTTATCGAGGAGTCAGTCCCTCTTCCTAGCATTTCTTCTTATCTGCGTTCGCTGTTCTCCCTCGTCGGCGATAAGCCTACGACCTCTTCGAGGCCACGTGTGGTGAGTCGACAAAAGGATAAGTGGAGAGGGGGAGCTTGTTTTCGGTTTCTGTTTCCAAAAAAGGGTTTTTGTGGTTTTCAAGTGGAATAAGGTTTAGGTCTAGGTAGATCAGGGTTTAGAAGTGAAAAATGAGTGTTTTGGGTTGAGTTCAAGAAGAGCCAGCGGCCGTCGAGCGGTGGCCGACGTGGTAGAGAAACCTTCAAAATTTGGAAATTGGGGAGGTTTTTGGGTTTAGGGATGAACAACACATCGGTATTCATCTCTGTTTCGAAGAAAGGGGAGAGCTTTTTGGGGAAACCAGCTTGATCGAGTTGGAAAAGAGGGCCGAGTGCCTTATAATTTGGCCTTTATACTCGGTTCCCTTATTAAAAATGGGATAATTCCATTTTAAATCCCTCTGCCCTTTGATAATAATGCCCGCGGTCCTTTTGTCTATTTTAATCATGGCCTTAGTCCCTGGTTTTCTTTATCTTTGTCGTTTTGCCTTATTCTTCATAAATGTTAAATGTTTGTCCCTTTTCTATTGTTTTTCTTCAATTTCAGTCTTTTTTGTTCATGTTCATTTATGTCCCTTATCATGATTTAGATGTATGTATGCGACACGTATATAGTATCTGTTGCATAATATGTAGTTTATGTGTATAATATATGTTATATATAATATAGTTTTTTATGTATGTAATGCATGACATCTATAATATAGTTTCTAAGTACATAACATATGACAAATAACATATATTTTTTTATGTATAATATACGTAGCTTTTATTATATACATAGTTTCTATATAACATGTAATATACGTTCTTAGTATATAATATATGATTTTAAATATAAGATATAGTATGTATAATATATGTTTATAATATATGGTTTATTTATGTGATACTACTTGTATATATTACTATATGATATAATTTATATATGTTATATATATTTCACATGTTGGATACATTTTGCCGTCCCCTTTTGTGCATGGTTTATTTCCTTGTTTATTTGCCTATTTTAGATAGTTGGTCCTTAGAACTTAATTTAATTAATTTAAAACATACCCTTGGCTTAATGGGGTGTGTGTTTAAATTAATTAGACTAAGTATAGGTTCTTTTAGATTAAGTGAAACCTAGGTTTGGGGCCTTTTAAGATAGTTTAGGGTAATTTAATTTGATTAACCTTAAGTGTGCGCTTGGCTTATTGGGGCATAATCTTTAGATTAATTGAGTTAGATTTAGGATTAGATTTTTTTAGAGCCATAGTTAGATTTAATCTATGGTCTGTTGTATCGTCACCCTTATTAATTAAACGTTTAATTAATTCAGACCCACCAATTTGACTAGGCCAACTTAACTAGAGTCCATACTCAATTGAGAACATTTAATTAGCGTTAATTTGAATTTCGTCCATTTCCATCGATTAAAAGCAATATATGATTTGGTACTGATTTTGGGCGTTGTGGGGGTGTTAACCCTTCCCCACACATAACCAACTCTCGAACCCAATTTCACGAGTCTCTGGTTTTATGGTGTCCGGTCTACCTTAGCCAAATATGGGCACTTGATAGATTTCAGATGAGATGCCAATTTCACCATAGGGATCCTTGATAGATCGTGTGTTGTGACATGCCAAGTATGGGCACTTGTGTGGTCGAGTCACCTTTGATTGATGAGATCCAGATACCCAGTAAAAGAGTATTGCAACACCATGGTTAGAGATTTCAGATGTATGTTCCCAATGTTGTATGACACCGGACCTCATCCGATGATACTCGAGGAGAGATACTGAGTATGGGTATAAGTTCTCGACACTGTGTGACATCGGCCCTCACTCTAGGTTTGTGGTTATGACTTCGTGTGTTGGTCGGTGGATCTAGTGAGATCTCGAGTATGGTTGGGCCTTGTGGGCCATGTATGATGTTTTTCTATGTTTAGAGCATGTGTTTAGGCGACTAGTAGTAGCGCCACATGCTTATTTATCTTCCCTTATTGCTCGTACTAGCTTGCACCCTTATGTTTATGATTAGCATGAAGTATAGTAGAGTAGATATGTACCACTGAGCTTTGTAAGCTCAGTGCTTGTAATCATTGTTTTCGTGCGTAGGTTGACCGTTAGATCGTACGATTGAGGAGCATTATCAGTACGGGATTCCAACATGTATTCATAGAAACTTACATGATCGCATCTGTAAAGCTTTCTTTTGAAATTGTATTAATCAAATCAAATGTTTAATGTTTTAAATTAATGTGGAGCTCCTTTGTAGCGATTTAAAATATTTATCGATGTTTTCAACTATTGGATTCTAAATGCTTTGGAAATACCTTGTTTTGGCTAAACCCAATTCGAAAAATTGTATGGTTTTTTGTTTGGGCTTGAGGCCCAATTGTGACATCCAGGTCGGGGGTGTTACATCAGGTTTTAGTTATTGTTACAATGTAAGTTACTGGATTTTTGTTATAAAACAAATTTCTTAAGTTCTCTACAAGTTTGTGCATTTTCATTAAAAAATTTTATAACTTTTGCAATAATTTTGTGACGAACATGTCATTATGTCATTCAAATTGAAACAATAGCGTGGTATAATAACAATTTTAGTCCCTAAAACTTACCCATTCTATTAATTTGGTTCTAATTCAAAATAGTTCAATAAACGTAACACTTTATACTTAAAAATTTCAACAGTGTACCATCCTGACACACCCTCCGACCACTTACCACTCTCCATGCTACTGTCCATTAGCCCGATAATCAACAAATGTGATAGCTTGACAGACACAACCACTTCACTACTAGGCAATTGACAGACTAATGGAATAGACTCATTGTGACCTTAATGCTGCCTGCTAGTAGACACAATCACTTCACTAATGAAATGTTTCAATATCAAGGGTTAAGTTTATTAAATTATTTCGAATTATAACCAAATTAATAAAATGCATAAGTTTTAGGGAATAAAATTATTATTTATATCAAGTTGTTATTTCAATTTTAATGACAGTTTGCTACAAAATTATTGCAAAAATATACTTTTGAATGAAAATACATAAATTTGCAGACAACTTAAGAAATCTGTTTTATAATTAAATGACTAAATTGATATATATTGTTTAAATATGAAGGGTTAAATTTATTGAGTTATTCTGAATTAGGACAAAATTGATAGAATAAATAAGTCTCAAGGACTAAAATTATCATTATACCAATTCTTGTTAGATATCTGCTGGGATGAACAATCAATACAAATGGCCAAGAGGGGGTGAATTGGCTATTAAAAATATTGTGGAGCTAATTGCAAAAGCAATAAAAATTGAGACAAGAGATTTATAGTGGTTCAACCTTCTCAATAAGATTTACATCCACTACCTTAGTTATCTTTCTCAAATCCATTAGATTTGCTTTCCTTTTGAGGCTCAATGAGATAACCTTACAAACTCCCTTAAAGTTTATACGCAAAACCTTAAGAACACACTCAAAAAGAAAAATAAAAATTTAGCAAACTAAGAAAACCTCACAAGGTAGTTTGTTTGCACAATTAAGGTTCACTCTAACCCCACGCACTTGAATGAAAAGATTACAATGAAGAACACTCAAGTGAGTTTACAAGATTTGACAAATTGAGCTCAAAGATGTTGGATATGTGCTTGAATGCTTTAAACTTGTTGAATTGTTGTTGAAGATGCTTTGGAAAATTGATTTTATACCCCATCATTCATTTCTAACTGTTTGGGTGGTTGGGATATTCAATAGAGCTGTTGGCTGTATTTTTCCTGCAATAAATGATGTCTGGCAACACTGGTATCTGTATAGGTGTAGTCGTATCGGTACCTGCCATAGGAAGAAAGAGCCGTTGCAAAAAAAAGGGTACAGGTACGTGAAAGGGCGTATCAGTACAGAGTGAAGGTTTTACAAAGGGTATAAGTACAGTTCAAACTGTATCGGTAATCATTTTGCTTTTGGTTAAAATACTGTATCAGTATGAGGCTAGCTGTACCAGTACACGTTAACTAACTTTTAAAATTATAGTTCCAAGAAACTGACAAGGCAACAGTTGGATCATTTAATGAAATGATTTAAAAAAATCATTAACCCCGTACCGGTATGCCATAAGTCGTACCGGTACTCAAGCTTAATTTGGTTTTCAGTTTCAAAAATACGTATCGATACGCCTAGAGTCGTATTGGTACCCTTTAGCCATTATGCACAAATTTGGTTTCCAGTAGTGAAAACTTGTATCGGTACGGCTCGGTTACCAAATTGGCTAATTTGAGTATCAAAATACTTAGAAAATATTTGGGGATTTAAAGTTTGACTTAGAAAATATTTAAGTTCGAATGCCTGTCAATTTTGTGAGTAAATTGAGTATCTTAAGAATTTATTTCTCTTACAAATTAATCATTGTTATATCAAAACCAAATATAGGTTTAACAATATCGATTTGAATTCTAACATAAGAGTGACTCGATTGTAAGTTTTAATAATTGAGTGACATGTTTGTAACTTCATTAATAATTGAGCGATCCTATTAAACATCAACATTTAAGGATCATTTGCAATTAAAGGTCGAGTGACCCAATTGTAATTATAATATTAGTGACCTAAATGTATATTTTAATAATTAAATAATCTAAATATAACATTACTTATAATTGAGTGATATTTGTTGTAGTTTAGACTAATTGTAATAATAATGGCAATAGTATCGTCTAGCTTCAGAACGACTCCAATATCCAGTTAAGTCGTACACAGTGAGACACGAGGCAGGATCCAATTCCTTTCTCCTGAATTCTTCCACAAGTCATAATTTTATATTTTAAAATACGTTATTCCCGTTTAAAGTATTCTTCATCATAGGAGCTTAAATAATTTTTATTTTGTTACTGTCAATCTCTGTTTTATTCCTAATTTCTATACCAATTAACCAGTACTTGTAGGGTAAGTATAAAGAAAGGTTGTCTAAAAGCGGTTAAAAAATAATTTATTGTTACTAAAAACATGTAATATTTTAAGCTGACCCGATTAATATTTTAGATCAAAATTAAAATATTATTTAAATAAACCTAAAAATATTATCATATATTTTAATAATATTTTAGTTTGATGGTTTTCTAGCTATTTTTAAGCTGCTGCATAATAAACTTGCCCGTACTTGTAAAGAACTTTCTTTATTTTGGTAAAAAATGGGAACAGTTTTCTAATTTTTATATTAAGTGCTAGAACATTTCGCAAATCGACGACCCACTTATTTTATCAATTTGAAAAAAAATATATATAAAGGGTAAAATATTTAAGTTATCACTTAATTTTGCACTTATTTTTATTTAGGTCATTGAACTTTTAAAACGATTTATTTATTATTGAATTTTATTTTCTGATTTATTTTAGTTATTTTAAATTATTTTATTAATATTTTGAGGATAACGTGACATATTTTATTATTATTAAATATAAAAAATAATTTAAAATAAAAATAAATTATATTGTTTTTATTATTAAATACAAAATTACAAAAATAAAACCCAAATACCCCAAACTTCTCCCACCCTCACCGGCCTCACCACCCATTCACCCTCGCCGGCCAAATCCCTGACTTTTCCGACCTAGTCAATTTCAAATCACCTTTTCTTAACGACAACAACTTCACCAACGGATTCCTAGAATCCATTACGGGCTTACATCGGTTGAAAATCATTATTTTATCGAGAAATCGAATCTCAGGTCGCATTCCGACTTCTTTACTGAAACTCAAACGACTACACACTTTTTACTTACAAGACAATGAACTCAAAGGTACAATCCTGGTTTTGAATCAAACCGGTCTTGGATTCTTCAATGTTTCGAACAACCAACTCCATAGCCAAATCCCTGTGACCCCAACTCTGGTTCGGTTCAACATTTCTTCGTTTTCTAGTAACATTGATCTTTGCGGCGAACAAGATTATAATAGGAAGCGTCGTCGGTGAGTTTTCACTGCCACCTTTATGTGTGTTTTGTTAGCAAAAGGAGAGGAAAAGGCAAGGGAAAGGATGCTAAAAGCAAAGGGATTGCTAATGTAAAAACGGTAGAAGGAGGGGAGGCGGTGGGCGATGGCGCCGTCGGCGGCAGAGGGAGTGGTGGCATGGAAGGTAATAACAGTGAGAAACAAAGAGTTTTGGGGTGTTTGGGGTTTGAGTTTTTTGTATTTAATAATAAATAAAATATAATTTATTTTTATTTTAAATTATTTTTTTATATTTAATAATAATAAAATATGTCACATCATACTAAAATATTAATAAAATAATTCAGAGTGATCAAAATAGGTCAGGAATTAAAATTCAGTGAGTAAATTAATCGTTTTAAAAGTTCAGAGATCAAAATAGGTCAGAGTAAAGTTGAGTGATGATTTAAGTATTTTACCCTTATATAATTCGAGGCTAAAATTATCTTAATTTTACATTACAGTAATCGAATATATATGAAATCAGCATGGTGAGAACATGTTGCAAATGTCACAACTGCACGACTTACAAGCAACGTCGTAAAGAGCAATCACCCACCAATTTGATTCTCTGTTTTTAATCCGGCTGAAATGTAGTGAACTATTTTCATAAGCCTATATGTTGGACTCTATATAAGCCGTGGTAGACTCCATCATCCTATCAAACCACCGCAGCTCAGCCCTTCCAACATGTGTATCTGCGTCAAATGTGGATGCTTCAGCTGCAAAAACGAAAGCTCCGGAAGTGGGGCACAGAAGAAAGAAGACGAAGCCGACTGTCTTGACGTTATCCTGGCGATCTTTCTTCCCCCAGTTGCGATATATAAAAAGGAAAAACGTTGTACGGTGAGTTGTCTCTCCTTTTTCTTATGTTCATACACTTGGAGAATCATATGTTCATTTTCATTTGTGTTTTGAATTAATTACAGGCCAAACTGTGGGTGAATATATTTCTCACGGTATCAGGATATGTTCCGGGAAGCATCCATGCCGCCATCTCCGTAACGAATTGAACATGATGAACTTGACCAAATCGATTTAGATATAGTCCTTTAATTGTATTGCCACTCCTTTCAACTGTCAATCTGCTTCACAATGGGCAGGTGGATAAAATTTATGTCGTGTTCGGTTGTGGTTGAATGAATCCTAAGTATGTTATTTTCCCTGAATGCGTTGGAACACAAACAAATATAACACTATCATCAAAGGCAAATGAATCCTAGTATGTTGTTTTCCGCATGAACTTCCGAAACATCTACAGACATCTCACTTCCGATTGCAGTCCCAGAGCCATTTCGATTGTGTCCGATAAGCCAGTGGATCATAATATTTGTGCTGGGACGAGCAAATGAAATGGCATACTCATCCCACCCACTTTTGATGGCAATTAGATCATCACCGGTGCTAATGTAACAATCTTCAATGCAAACATCATCGGAAGAATCTGTATGTTCAAACATGCGAGTAAGAAAGCTTATAATTGAAAATTCACATCGAATGCCAAGGTTAGTTTATAATACTCACCTGGATCGATCCCATCAGTGTTTGGTGAATCCAGAGGAGCCAGGATTGTGACATTCTGGACTATGACATGGCTGTTCATAAGCAAATAAAAATCTCAACTTAATTAATAAATGTTTTCACTCTTGAGTCTTGACAGTTCTGTGATGAAAATGATAATCGAAAGCCTCAAACCTGCAGTATATTGCGTGGATGGTCCAAAATGGAGAGTTCAAGAAGTCAAGTTCGAGATCATCAACTCCACCAGATTGGGCCAAGTATAGTTCAGAGTTTCATGTTTAAACCAGTTCCACCAAACACTGCTTTGTCCATCCATAGTTCCATTCTCGCCTGGACAAATCTTGGTAATACAATTTGAGTGAGCCTATTTAAAATTTTGGAGTTTTAAATTAAATCTTTTAAGTTATTGAAGGGTTTAATTAAAAAAGTTCAAAAAATAGGGTCTAACTATTTTTTAAGTATTTGAGACTTAATAAGAACTTTTATAAAAGAATAGGAGGGGGTTTAAATAATTTTTTTTACAAATTTAAAACATAATAGAAAATTTTAAATTTTTAAAAGGAAAAAATTAAAATTTTAAACTTTTTGGACTATATATTGATTTTCTAAAATCTTGAGAGACTCAGGGATCTATTACTCCCACTCCCATCTGCCCCAGTGTGAGTTAGGATTTCCAAGAAAAACAGAAAATGTAAGATATATTTTAAATAGAGATGGGCACGAGTCGGGTTGGGTCGGGTTTTTGGCCTACCCGAACCCAAATCGAAAGTAAATACCCTAAACCCGACCCTACCCGACCCAAAAATAAATACATTAAACCCGAACCGTAAAATAAATATATTTTAAATAGAGATTCGAGTTGGATTGGGAATAAATATTTTTATGCAAGATAAAAATATGAAAAAATGGTTAAAAATCGCTATTTAATATATGGGTGTTATTGGTGAAATCAATTTTGGAAAATGAGGTTTGGAAATGTGACATTTTGGCTAGTGACCAAAATGTAATTTTAGTAAAACTGTTTTTAGTGACTGTTTTGTAAAAGAGTCAAAATTTTGAATCTTTAAGGAGCTAATTCACCATTTGGTCTAATCTGAGTTTTCTTTTAATTATGATTATTTTAAAAGAGTTTTAATTAAGGGAATTAAAAAGGGGTTTAATTAAGGAAGGTAATTATTTCTTAAAATCACATTTGACGTAACTTTCTTTTCTCAAAATTTTCTCTCAACTTCTCTTCAGTCAAACACTTGTTTTTCATCAGAAAGTTGAGGTGCTGATCTTGATTTCTTAAATCATTGATTTCCTAAATGATTTCTTAACTTTGTTTTCAGGAAATCTTATTGTATCTCTTTGTTTTTCAAGAGAAAACATCCAATTAAAGAGAAATTCACTCATTGGATGTAAGGTTTGTTCTTCTCCTCTAATGAAATTTTTTTTATTGAAATTCTCAAGTTCTTGACTCTTTAATATGTTTTCTATTAAGATTTTATGATTAGTTGAGGAATATGATTAAAACAAGGTTTAACTGATGAGTTTATGTGATTTTCGAATTAGATCTGTTTCGCCGGGTTCTTGATTGGTTTTAATCACGAAGCTATATGAATCTCTAATTTTCTAGGTCGATAGTTATGTGTTTTGAGGAGTTGTGGTGGTTTAATGTGATGTTGATGATTATGTGATATTATGATTAGGATCGATCCTTAGTAATGATGAATGAATGTTTGAAGCATGTCTAAGAAGTTTGAGATTAAACGAAGTATGTCAAACTAGCAAAAATAGACAGTACATGCTTAGGCGTATCGGTACGTATGTCCTCGTATCGGTACGGGTAAGCTATTTCAGAGGCTGCATTTCGGTATGCTATGTATATGTTTCGATACGGGTAAGCTGTTTTGGGCATAGCATTTCAGTACGTGGGAAAGTGTTTCGGTACGGGGTGGAGTATTTGGGCAAGGTGTACTGATACGCGTAAGCGTATCGATACGATTTAGAGCTACTAGAAATTGGAGATTTTAAATTGTCCAAAGCGTACCGATACACCCCTTCGTGTACCGATACGGCTAGCAGTTATGTTAAGTTGATGTTTGGAAGTTATGATTCTTACGTTTTGGTCTATAATTATTATGTATGCAATTGAATGAGTTTGTATGATCGTATTGAGCGAATTTTTGGCATGTAAGCATGAAACCTGATTAATTAAGGTTTGATAACTTCAAAACGGGTAAAGTCCTTGTAATTTTTCAGAATTGCAATTTGGTCCCTAAATTGCAATTACACTCAGTTGGATGTCAATTCGATGCCTGATTGAGTTGAGTTTTCATCCACTACCAGTATGCACTCCATAGATTAATATGTTGCATTTAGACAAGATAAAAGAAAAAAATGGATGTGTTTCGAGTTTCTTCTTTACGGTTTACTTCGATAAACCTAATGTAGCTCGCTCGGTTCGGTCTTGCGACTAGGCCGGGTTGAGAGGGTTACACTAAACCCGATCTTTACCCGACCTGACTTCACCCTCAATAAAAACTGACCTGAACCTGACTTTTTCATTAAAAATATCTGACCCGTTCGGGCCGGGTCGGGTAAAATACCCATCCCTATCCATGAGAGATAATTGGTGGAGTTGAGTTTGATAGAATTGTGTATGATGACTAAGGTTAAAGGATGGTTTGGCTCACTAGTGTTGGGAAATGCATTTTCAAGGTCCATTAAGATCAAAACCTAAGCTCGTAGGAGCTTGCTCTGATGCCATGTAAAGAAAGGAGCTAGAGAGGATTGTGAAAATGTATTGCTTGAATTTCACTAAGCATTGTTGCATTTATATAGGCATAGGCAACTTGAGAGTTTCTAATGATAAAGAATTTAAACTAAATCAAATAATGTAAATTAAGCGATATCACAAAAAATAATTATTTAAAATTTAAAATCATATTCAATTATCTTATCTTATCACTTCTTTCGTGTTGTTCCTTTTCTGGTTTGATAATGAACTTTCACCTATCTCCATTTGGTTAACTCCTGCGTACCTCATCAATTTTTGACTGCCGTTTGGCTCATTCCCCCTACCCTACCCCTACTCTTTATTTTCCTGCGGACTTCTTCTCCAATACTCGTGTCTACTTCTAAATCTCGCAATCAACACTCTAATTCTGCTTCATAAGACCTTGAAGCTGTTGAGTGCATCAATTTCCCTTCGAACATCTAATATGTTCTCTATTCTAACAAATTCATATTGTTTACCTTCTTTACTTTTCTTTTTCGGAATAAAAGTATTTATCATTTTCCCATGATCGCACATAATCCTTGGCAATGTGTTTTTTCTTCAATGTTGTAAACGAATAGTGTAACCGGTGATTTCCTGGTAATTCATGTGTTCCACTCGCCCATGATAGATTTGCTTCATTATATCATCTTAAAACATTGTTAATAATTTTGTTAGTAGAGTTCAAAATTTGACAAAAAAACTTTTAGGGTTGAAGAATAACGGTTGCAAGAACGGTTATCAAATTAGACAACTTGCACTGCATTCGTTGAATCTTTATGCATTTAGTGAGTTTGTTGAATCTATATGCTCCTAAATATTTTGATAAATTGATATTAGTTGGCAACATTCAGGATACCCAACCCCAACTAGAAATCAAAAGATTTTGCGTGAGCAAATATCTTTTTCATTCATGTTTGTTACATTTGTTATATTATAACATTTGTTATATTTTATTTTTTTTTATTTTTCAAAATTGTTGTTGGGCCAATTTTGCGGCAGATGCCTATGTCATTTCTCATAGGCGAATACATTCATAACTCGCCTCAACATTTAGTAGATTTCGTTGCTCCTGTGAAAAAAAGTCGTGGTTCGGAGGGCTTTTTATGCATTATTGATAAATATGTTATTTAGTATGATATTTAGTTAGATTATAGAAAATGAAATTTATCGAGAGATTGATTATCCGTTTCTAGCAACACCTCGTAAACAACCACTCATTTTGAAGGTATTAAATTTTGAAATAAAAAATTGTTTATATATATATATATAATGTTGCATACTAATTTATTTATTTATTTGGTTAAAGGTTCCAACATTTCCACGAATTAGAAATTATCTTTCAATTTTGGATGATAATGAAAGTCAAAGGAAGTCGTTGCTTGCTGTGAGGGATAACCCAATTGCTGCATCATTGCTAGTTGATCAGGAGTTTAAATACATGCGAGAGGTTAATTATTATAAATTATTTAATTTGACTTAATAATAGTAATTTACAATTGTGACTTTAGTTATTTTTTATTAGAGAATATATTTGGGCCCAACAGTTCTTTCGGCCCTAATTTTGAGCAAATGTTGTTCAGCTCATAGGATTTAGAAGGGATGATGCACATCAAAAAGACTTGCGAGTAAATAGAGTAGCAAAAGTGGACAGGAGCGTCCGTATCATTTCTACTCGGAACCAACTCTTACCAATTGAAAGTTTATACTTTTATTTATAGACTTTAGTGGTCATTGAATTGTTAACACATGTCAATATTTTAGTCGTTACTTTTATAAACATCTAGATATTTTTATGATAGTTATAAACATAATTATTAAATATTACAAATATATAACTATTTTATAGATATTTCTAGACATATGATTTTAAATAGATATATATTGGACAAATAGGGTTAAATTTGAAATAAATTAATATTAAACGAGAAAAAGAAGAACCAGAAATTACAAGAATAAGAACAAGATTTGAAATAATAGAAAATAAGTTCGAAATAATCGGAAATATGGTTGCCGAGGGTTGCACGAACACAGTTTCCTTAAGACAAATTCGACCGCTCTTCGGTGCTAGAGATCTTCGGCCGTCGGTCTCTCAGGATACAACAGCAGATGATTATCTTCAGCAGCACAACTGAGTAATCACGAACGAACTCGAGCCTTCGACTATCACCAAAATAATGCAGGTTTTCTGGGAGAGAAAAGCAGTTGAAAACTGTGTGTTTTTCGTGTATTTAAAACTAAAAAGGGACCATGTATTTAAGTTAGGTTAAATGCGACTAAACTAAAATTCCAATTTTGTCCTCTATCGGATATTTGTGTGAACTTCAAGCATAAAATCAAATCCGAAAATATCCCTTTAATTTCGGAATAATATGCTTGTCACAAAAAGAAAAATTAATTTGAAGTGGTAAAATATCTACAGGCTCATGCAGGGCCTGACTGGTCCGGACATTCGCGTCGCCCACGTCGTGCGGGTGCGTCCCAACCCGAATGAGATTGGATTCCCACCCTCCTGCACGCGAGGCAGAAATTCAACTCAAGTCATTCAATGACTACAAAGTGAGTAAGTGTATATAAACACTTCTTATTCTATTTATCCCATAAATGTGAGATTAGGGGTTTCCATTTCCTTTTCTCAATTCACACCTCCTTACTTTGAGCATCAATTTCTCATTCATTACTCACCCGTTTTGAGCATATGAGATATCGTTGTAAAGGTATCATGGAGTAGAGTAAGATCCAATCGAATCCTTATTCGAATCTCCACCTTTACCCATTCAAAATATGGCTCAAAGTTACCATTTTATCATGTTTTTCCAACAATCCCCCACATGAATGAAATTAATGCATTTTATCAAAAACATTTTGACTCGAAGTGGTGATAGTTTCTATGATTGATAGTTGCATAGGATAGGTAGATTTACTCTTTTGAACCTTCTCTTGTGAAAGTATATTTACTTCACTGGCTATCTAGTAAACGTGATGTCCTTGAACTATTCAGTCGTTTGTGTAAATGATGATATACTCCACACAACTACCTTTCAGACACGAATTTTGTTCTCATGGTTATATCCATATAGCCGTGGACATCGCCTGGTTCTGCAAGAGTTTGAGAGAACTATGCCCAAATAGTCTCCTTGAAGTGGCCCCATTTCACTCTCACATAGGTGACTTATGTTGCTTGGCTCACCAAAGCACACAATGGTTATTAAAAGCTTTGCTTAGCATGTTCTGTTTTTAGTCACTGTTTACATCATAGGAATGGACTTGGGAGAGTAACCCCCACAGTGACTGTACAAGGTCTATGCAATTAGGTTGTCCCTTTGAACCTAGATCTTGGGATCTCCAGTCAACTAGGTAGGGTTTTCCTTCACATAGCGCCTTAAATTTACATGGGCTTTAGTCTCATTCCTTTCAATATTTTCTCAACTTGATCTCGATTTAACCCTTTAGTTAGCGGATCCACAACATTATCCTTTGATTTTACATAATCAATAGAGATAACTCCATTTGAGATCAGTTGTCTAAAGGTGTTATGTCGATGACACATGTCTCGACTTACCGTTGTACATACAATTTTATGCCCTAGCAATCGTTGCTTGGTTATCGCAGTATATACAGACTGTAGTCTCGAGTATATCTGAGATATCTCAGTATCCTCACAATCGCTTTCTAGTGGTTTTCACTTGGATTTCTTGTAAATCTGCTTAGACTACTCAAAGTAAAAGTAATATCCGGTCTAGTACAGCTCATGAGGTACATTAGACTGCCTATGACCCTTGCATATTCCACTTGGTCAACACTTTGGTTTTTATTCTTGGACAAATGTTGGCATGTGTCTATTGGAGTTTTGGCTATGCTAAAATCATCCTTGTCAAACTTCTTAAGCATTTTGTCCACATAGTGTGACTAGATCAATGTGAGACCCTCAGATGACCGTTTGATTTGAATCCCCAAAATTGTATCGGCCAGTCCCATATCCTTTATGTCAAATCTCGAATTTAACATGTTTTTGGTACATTTTACCATTTTATCATTTCTTCCAACAATGAGTATGTTATCAACATACAAACATAGGATGACATATCCAATGTCTATAGTTTTAACATATACACACTTGTCACACTCATTTATTTTGAAGCTGTTTGTCATCACGACACTATCGAACTTCTCATACCATTTTTTTGGTGCTTGTTTAAGTCCATACAAAGACTTCGCCAATCTACATACTTTTCTTTCTTGACCAGAAACTACATGACCCTCAGGTTGTTCCATGTATATTTCTTCATCAAGATCTCCATTAAGAAAAGCTGTCTTAACATCCATTTGGTGTACTTCTAAATTCTTCAAGGCGGCAATTGCAAGTATTATCCTTATGGAAGTTATCATTGATATAGGAGAGTATGTATCAAAATAGTCAAGGCCTTCCTTTTGTTGGTAACCATTTATTACCAATCTGGCCTTGTACTTATCAATTGTCCCATCTGCTTTTATTTTTCATTTGAAAATCTATTTAGAACTTAGTGGTTTAATTCTCGGAGGAAGATCCACTAGTTCCCACATATGGTTTTGCAGGATGGAGTCAATTTCACTCTTAATGGCATCCTTCCATAAGGTGCCCTCAGATGATCTATAGCCTCATTATATGTTTGAGGTTCAGCCTCTAGCATAAAGGTTAGAAAATATGATCCAAATAATCTTTCTATAATTGCTCGTTTACTTCTTCGTGGCTCTATTTCAAGCTCACTCCTTTGTTGATCTTCCGTGCTATCTTCATCGATAGTCTCTAAAGTTCGTTTCGTTGAACTTTGATCAATTCCTCTATCTTTGCGAGGGAATATATTTTCAAAGAAAGATGTATTCTTTGATTCCATTATCGTGTTCTTGCAAATCTCAGGATTCTTTAATTCATACACAAGAAATCGATAGACATTGTTATGTTCTGCATAGCCTATGAAAATACAATCCACAGTCTTTGGACCTATCTTCATTTGTTTTGGTAATGATGCTATTACCTTGGCAAGACACCCCCACATTTTCAAATGTTGGTAGGAAGGTTTTCAACCTTTCCATAAATCATATGGTGTCTTATCATTTCTCTTCTGGGGAACCTTATTTAAAAGGTAATTAGCTTAAAGGACAGTTTCCCCCACATGTTCTGTGATAATCCCAAACTTTCCAGCAAGGTGTTCACCATTTCCTTTATAGTCCGATTTTTCCGTTCGGCTATTCCATTGGATTGGGGAGAGTAAGGTGGTGTTACTTCATGAATAATACCATGTTGTGAACAATATTCACCAAATGGTTTTACGTATTCTCTACCACGATCACTTCTTGGCATTTCATGAATATTACCATGTTGTGAACAATATTCACCAAATGGTTTTACGTATTCTCTACCACGATCACTTCTTAGCATCTTAATCCTTCTGTTAAGTTGGTTTTCAACTTCTTGCTTATAGAGTTTAAATTTCTCTATAGCTCCATCTTTGCTCTTAAGCAAATATACGTAGCAATATTTCGTGCTATCATCAATGAAGGTAATAAAATATTTATTCCCTCCTCTAGTTTGGACAAATTTTAAGTCACAAACATCGCTATGTATTAGATCAAGGGGTTCCGTTCTTCTTTCAATGGTTTGAAATGAAGACCTTGTCAATTTTGTTTCAACGCAAGTTACACGTTTATTTTTATAATCAATATGAAACGAGGGGATATGTTCCAAGTTAATTAATCTCCGCAGAATATCATAATTAACATGTCCGAGTCTACCATGCCATAAATTTAAAAACTTAATCATATAAACAGAAGAAGAAGCAACATTCTTATTCATGCTTTTGATTTTATAGAGATTGCATTGAGTTTTCACATTCCATTCAATACATTTCCTCTGCCCATATACATTCCCCTTTTAGACAAAACTAATTTTTGAGATTCAAAAACCATTCTGAACCCATGGACACTTAATAGTGTTCTAGATACAAGATTCTTACGTATGTCAGGTACATACAACACATTTTGTAGTTTGACTTCTTTACCAGAGGTCATCTTCAAGACTACAGTTTCCTTCCCTTTGATCTTGGAAGTCGTAGCATTTCCCATGTAAAGCTTATCCCCATTGTCGTTAGGTATAAGCTCGGCAAAGGAATTTTTGTCACAACAAATATGACGTGTGGCTCCCGTATCTAGCCACCATTCCCTTGGGTTTGTGTCAACCAGGTTGACTTCAAAGATCACAACAACTTGATCTTCATTATCAACAAACTTTTCCGTAGTCATTGTTCCTGTTCATAAAAGAACCAACACTCGGAATCAGTTATAATTCCAATAAATCGAAATTCAATTTCGTTTATTTCTGATTTTGATTTTTCACAAAATTCGTAACCTCAGTTTCTCTCAACGACAATTTCTATAACACAGATTTATCCTGTTTATTTTTTAGATCTAAGCAAACCCGTTAAAATGACGGGATAATTCCTGAAACAAATTTATTTGCTTGACTCACAATCACTTATTTGGAATCGCCTTGGATATAAAAAATCTGTCTTAAGATTGTTGGACAAATATGGTTAAATTCGAAATAAATTAATATTAAACGGGAAAAAGAAAAACAAAAAATTGCAAGAATAAGAACAAGATTTGAAATAACAGAAAATAAGTTCAAAATAACCGGAAATATGGTTGTTGAGGGCTGCACGAACACAATTTCCTTAAGACAGATTCTACCGCTCTTACGGTGCTAGAGTTCTTCGGTCGTCGGTCTCCCAGGATACAATAGAAGATTATTATCTTCAGCAGCACAACTGAGCAATCACTAGCGAACTCGAGTCTTCAACTATCACCAAAATAATGTAGGTTTTCTGTGAGAGAAAAGCAGTTGAAAATTGTGTGTTTTTCGTGTATTTAAAATTGAAAAAAGGTCATGTATTTATAGGGGAAAATTAGGTTGGATATTTGCGTGAACTGTAAGTATAAAATTAAATTAAAAAATATCCTTTTAATTTCGGAATAATATGGTTGTCACAAAAAGAAAAATTAATTCGAAGTGGTAAAATATTCGCAAGCCCATGCAGGGCCTAACCGGTCCAAACATTCGCGTCGCCCACGTCGTGCAAGTGCGCCCAACCCGAATGGAATTGGATTCACACCCCCTACATGCGAGGCAAAAGTTCAACTTAAGTCATTCAATGATCACAAAGTGAGTAAGTGTATATAAACACTTCCCATTCTATTTATCCCATCAATGTGGGGTTGGAGGTTTTCATTTCCTTTTCTCAATTCACACCTCCTTACTTTGATAATCAATTTCTCATTCATTACTCACCCATTTTGAGCATATGAGATACCGTTGTAAAGATCGAATCCTTATTCGAATCTCCACCTTTACCCATTTGAAATATGGCTCAAAGTTACCATTTTATCACGTTTTTTCAACAATATATACTAATTATCTAAAATGATAGAGAAGTTGATAAATATTTAATAAGGATAATAGAGATAATGGTGAAGAAGCCAGGAGCCCAGGAGCAAGGAGGACCGGATGAAATATGAAGAATATGAGTCGGCCTACGGGGTATGAACCTTTCTTTTCTCGATCAATTAAATTCAAGATTTTGTTTTTATTGTACTTGATTATATGTCTCCAGGACTATACAATTGTGATGCATGCGGGTTGATAACTCCTATGAATGTTAACCGTTGGGAGGAGTTACCCTCATATGCAAATATGGCCGTAGGCTATTACAGTAGACATAATGCACTCTCTCGGTTTCATCCTAGATTTAGGAGCGATTTAAAGATCGTAAGGGTTTTATATAATTTACTGAAACAAGGTCTTTAATTTATAATGTAAAAGAGGTATAATATTTTTTTAAAATAAAAAACTCTTAATACAAAAAAAATGTTAGATATTTCTCTTAAGCCAAAGTAATATAAAATTACTTTAAAACATCTAAAAATATAATATTTTTATTTAAAAGTGTTGTTCTTCTTGCATATGTCGAAGCAAAATCATCTGCAACGCTTTTAATATCAACTTTTTCCAAAAGATCACCCTCGATTGTTGTCAAAGCAAGTCCATTTAATCTTTCTTGCAACATAATTATCGATAAATATGTCTTCAAAAACTTTAATTTTAAAAAACTTCGTTCGGCAAAAACAAAAGTAATATGAATAAATAACTCTTTTTGCAATTTTGCATTTGAAAAACAATTAAAACGTTAATAAGTCCATTGCTCGTATTTTTCTTTGGGTAAAAGTTCTCTAAGTAATTTCATCTCAACAAATAACATATTTTCATCAACATCAGATAACTAAATTTTCGTAAGAACATTTTCAAAATTATTATAATGAGATATGAGATTAACGTCATTCACTAAATATAATTTATCTGAATGAAATAAGAAATCAAAAATATTCTCATATAACTTGAACAATTATATTTTACATCTTTTAATGTTAGCTTTTAACTCATTTTGGGGCCTTCATTTCTCGGAGTATTGTGCAGACGCACTTATTGAATAAATCCAGATTCACTCTTGCATATTCATATCATTCTCACCTGCATGAAGAATCCGTGACATTAATGGAAAACATAAAAAGCTTACCGAACACGATTTTTCATCATGGTACTAACCTGTTATGATTACATCAGTCAAATTGCGACCATATATAAGGAAGAGGATCCACAACTGGCCAATCATCAGAACTCTGAAACAAAAAACCATGCAATAAGAAAGCATCTACAACGGTCAGCTTACGACAAATGTAAAGACTCGGCTAAATTTGCTTGCAAATAGCTCGAGTGTGAAATCTCCTGGATCAACCATTGTAACAACAGATTAAATCCCATATACCACAATTTCTAAATGCAACTATTTTTCTTTTTCACATGATCTTATGGTAAATATATGTCGGCTAATACACGCTGATAATGTTTACAATTGACCTATATATAGGCTTACAAATGAATATACAAAAATACAAATCAAATATTTAAATATAAGATAAGATTGAGATAGAGATAGGATAAGATAAGATAGAATTTGAATGAGATTTGACTAAGAGTTATCTCATTGATTTGAATGAGATAAAAGTTATCTCATCTTATCTTTATCCTTAATACACCCCGCAAGATAGAGGATCCATCGGAGACTCCAATCTTAGACCGAAAATGGATGTAGAGATTACGACCAAGCGATTTGGTGAGCATGTCCGCAATCTGAGCTTTGGAGGGAATGTGTTGAAAAAGTAGGGAACCCGCAACAACTAAGTCACAAACAAAGAAGTAATCAAGGGAAAGATGCTTCATACGAGAATGAATAACTGAATTTTTGCAAACATATGTGGCACTGAGATTGTCGCAGAAGAGAGATGGTGGTTTTGGTAATGCCACGACAATTTCTTGAAGAAGATGTTGGATCCAAAGCACTTCAGCAGTTGCATTGGCCACAACATGATATTCAGCTTATGTGGAAGAACGAGAAATAGTTTTCTAACGAGCTGACTTCCAAGAAATAAGATTAGATCCAAGATAAATAGCATATCCAGTAGTAGATCGACCATCCATAGAGGATCCTCCCCAGTCCGCATCGGCAAAGGCGATGAGATGAAGTGAAGATACCGAACGAAAAAGAATGCCATCGCATAATGTTCCTTTGAGATAACGCAGGATGCGCTTAGCTGATGTCCAGTGTGCAAGTGAAGGACCATGCATGTATTGCGACAGATAATTCACGGCAAAAGAAATATTCGGACGAGTAAGTGTGAGATACTGAAGGAGACCAAGTAATCGATGATACCCAGAAATATCAAGTGCCGTAGATGGCTCCGGCAGAGGACGCTTGTCGTAAGAGGACATAGGTGTGGAAATTGCCTTGACATTTTCCATCTGAAACTAAGTCAAGATGTCAGAGATATATTATGCTTGAGATAAAAACAACCCAGTAGGAGTAGAAATAGCTTCAATACCAAGAAAATGGCTGAGCAAGCTCATATCCTTCAAAGCAAACTTCGTAGATAATATGTTGGTGAAATGAGCAATAAAATCATTGTTATTACCAGTAAGCACAATATCATCCATATAGACTAGAAAGTACAAAATAACTCCCTTTGCATTATAGATGAAGAGAGAGGCACCAGCCTTTGATTTCGTAAAACCAAAGTGAATGAGAAATTGACAGAGTTCACATACCATGCCATCGGGGCTTGCTTGAGTCCATACAAGGCTTTACGCAACCGACAAATATGAGATGGGTGAGTAGAATTAACATACCACAGAGGTTGTTATGGATAGACTTACTCATGTAAGGTGTCATTTAAGAAGGCATTATTAATGTTAAGTTGCTTGATGGGCCATGCATGATGGAGGGAAAGAGTGAAAATAATACGCACCGCAACAGGTTTCATCACAAGACTAAAGGTCTCAAAGTAGTTACAACCAGCTTCTTGAGAGTACCCTTTCGCTACCAGTCGAGCCTTGTATTGATCAACAAAGCCATCAACACGCTTTTTCACACGAAATACCTATTTGCACCATACAACAGATTGTGTAGACCGTGGAACAAGATCCCATGTTTGGTTGCGTATAAAGGCATTAAACTCATCATCCATGGCTTGTCTCCATAGTGGGTCTTTGAGAGCTTGAGTAACAGTCTTTGGCTCTATTTGGAAGGCAAAGGATGACATGTAGTAGAATTAACAAATGAAGGACCAAAGTACCTCAAATTTGGCCGACGAATCTGCTGTTGCGGAGGATCATGTTGTGGCAAGTTAGGGGAGACATCTTGTTGTGGCAGATCATCCAAGAGAACTAATATGGCAATGGAATCATCAAGTTTTCATGGTAGGTTACCCAAGGGAACTGGTGTGGCAATGGAATCATCAGGTTGTCGTAGCATATTAGACAATAAAGCATCAAGTTGCTGTGATATAGGAGGCAATGAAGCATCAGATTGTTGTGACATAGTAGAAAACAAAGCATTAGGTTGTCGTGGCATAATAGGCAATGAAGCATCCGATTGTCGTGGCATAGGGATGACACATCGTGTAGCAAAAAGGAAGATGTGAGGAACAAACCGAACATGGCGAAAGACATAGATTCTGTTAATGGTCGATTCTAGGCATTTGCAAGCAGACTGCGTCACAGAGTATCCAAAGAAAACACATCCAACAGACCGTGGCTCAAGTTTATATGTCGTGTATGGTCTCAGCCAAGGAAAGCACAAGCATCTGAATGGTTGAAGCTAGTCATAGTTTGGTGCTTGTTGATGAAGGAGAAGGTAAGGCGATATAATACCCAATATCGGTATTGACATCCGATTAATAAGATAAGCAGCTTCCTGAAAAGCATGAGGCCAATACTCTGTTGGGAGGGATGCAAAGTGAAGTAGAGAGAGTCCAGTTTCCACTACGTGACGATGTCTCCATTCAGTAGTCTCGTTGTGTTTCAGAGTATGAGGCGGTGAAGTAAAATAGGAAATACCGCCCAAATTCAAAATGGGCAAGAGCTTAACAAACTCACATTCATTATCAGAGAATAGAGACACAATGGTCTGATGAAAAAAAAAGCTTTCAACAAGACTTTTAAACTAAGGAAATATTGCCTCAACATCCGATTTCTTCTTCATCGGGTATAGCCAGATATACTTGGTAAAATGATCAACAAACACTACATAGTATGAATATCCATCATAAGACACATGTTTAGTGCTCTAAACATCAAAGTAAAGCAATTCAAGAGGACAAGAGCTTGACTTAGTATTTTCATCAAATGGTAGTTTATGACTCATATTAATAAGATATGAAGTACAATGATAGTTCGCCAAACTACTTGGGTCATAAGATATATTACAAGTGCGTAATATAGAGGCTGAGAATTTATCGGAGGGATGACCAAACTTGTGATGCATTTGATGCACGGACAAGCAATTGACTGAGTTGACTTAGGGATAAATGATCGCGGAGCATAGTAAACACCACCAATTTGATTACCTCGAAGAAGGAGAATTCATGTGGGTCGATCCTTAACAAGAAAATAATAGTCTGTTGGGCTCGAAAATCAAAACCGAATTACTTGCCAAGTGGTTGAGAAGATATATTTTGGGTGTTTAGAGTGGAAGCAAAAATATAGGAAAAATTAGACACAAGATTTAGAGTGGTTCGACTTTCTAACCAAAGCCTACATCCACTACCTTAGCTTCCTACTAAGGATTTCACCAATTCACTAAGAATTCTTCCCCTTTTTAAGGCTAAGGAGGCAACCATTTACAACCTAGACTCACTCACCAAGTCTAGCATCCAAAGCTCACAAACCGAGCTTTAAGAACACTCTCTAACAAGAGAAAACTTAGCAAACTAGAAATCCCTCTAAAAGGTGACTGTTTGCACTCTTAAGCTCTCACCCAAAAATCCTAATACACTTGAGCATACATTGACATTTTAGATTAACAAGTGTAGTCTATACAAAGAATGGGAAATTAAGCACTAAGACAAATTTTCATCATAATGTTGTTGACTTGTGGATCATTAGTCTTCTATAGATGCTTGAAGGTAAGGTCCCTTTTATACTCCCAATTGAGCTTCTAGCCATTGAAGATCGTTGGGATTGAGTTTGAGCCTTTGGGGCCTTTATTTCCCGTGATAATTGCAGTTCTGAAGCTTTCCGTATCGATACGCAGGTAGCCGTATCAGTACGTGTTCTTTATAAACTACCCGTTGAGCTCTTTCCAACTGATGTGTATCGATACACTTAGGAGTGTATCGGTACGACCTGTAATTTAAAAGACCGTTGGGAAAAAGCTGTTTGGGTTTTTGCCACATAGGCGTATCAAAATGACCCCTCTCCGTATCGATATGGGCAAGCCATGTATTGGTACAGGTTTTGGCAATTTCAAATAGACTGCAGCTGAAACCCAAAGGTGTATCAATACGGGGGATACTGTATCGGTACGGTTACTTGAAAAACTCAGGTTTGGCTACTTTAATGACATTTTAAATCACTCCAAAACCTTATAAAATCCATCAAACATATTTTTCAAGTTGTTTGGACTTAAACTCATTTTTGAAATCTTTTCAATTTAGTCCAAAACTATTTTTCAATTATTATATCAAAATAAATATCCTAATAGAGTCAAAGAATTCAACAGACACATGATTAGTCTGACATAATTTAGAAACCGACACCAAATTTTTATTTAACTAAGGAACACATAAGACATTTGTGAGAGAAAAGGGGCTTGGTAGCTGTGGGAATAGTGCATCGGCTAATATGAGATATAGGTAAAGAGTTACCATTACCAGATAAACTGTATCAGGACCATCATAAGAGGAGATATCCTGAAGAGACGCAATAGTCATTGTGGTGTGATGCGAGGCACCACTATCAAACATCCAAGGAGTCAGATCAGATGATGAAAGATCAGTAGCAGTGTTAACAACTGGTGAATCAAATGATGGCTGTTGATAAGATTTGTTGTTATGAAAGAACTGAACAAGCTTACGACAATCTCGAACAATATGCCCTAGCAAATTACAGAACCTGCACATAACATCTTATCGTCTAGAATGACTAGATTGAGGAACAAGACTACGACCGGCACTAGAAAATAAATGGCCAGAGCGACCATCCTTCCCTCGAGAATGGTTGGTAGAATAACCATGATTTGAATTAGCCCGTTGCGCAGAATATGTCATGGCGAGAGGTGTAGCTTGGTCAGATTCTTGTAGGAGCCTCTCATGATCAGTTAAGATCTCAAACAACTCAAGCATGGATTTTGATGTGTTTCGGACACGAAGGGCAGCAACAATTGGACGATAATCATCACATAATTGATTGACAATAGAAATCAAGAGATCTGCATTGGAGATAGGACAATTTGCCAAGGCAAGATTAGAGACAATATCATGTACGTCTTTTATGTAGTTGGAGATAGACATGGAACCACGGGGATTGCAGCCAATTTGGACTTGAGAGCAAGGATGCGACCGGGAGATGTTCAAACATAACTTGCAACTAGAGTCTCTGTTGCGTGATTTGATTGCAACGGAAATGGTGCAAGTATACACATTGCAAGTAATAGTATAGTAAAGATATCGTCTCTACGGGGATTGGTGAAACTCAGATTTCTAATTCCTTACACTGAAAAGAGAAATAAATGGTGATGATAAGTGTTTGGATTTAACAAGTAAAATAAATACGCAAGTAAATAAAAGAGATTGTGATCGAATAAGAGAGTAGGTCGGGTTATCGTGAGTAGTGGTGTGATGGTCGAATGGACTGTCGAGGTAATTAATTACTGTGGTAACTCAATTGTCGTGGCAACTAGGACCGGCTGAATTGCCTTGGCAACTAATTATGTTGCGACAACTAGGACTAGTTCGATTGCTGTGGCAACTGGGTTCCTTCCTTCAAAGCTTGGCGAAGTGTTCTTCAATGGCTTCTAGTTATCCCTAACCGAAGCACTAGTTAATTGTGCATGCCTTGGTGATTCATCCCTAAATTAACCTTGGGTGAACAACAACCAATCTTACGCTCCTATTAGCCATTGAAATCCAAATCTTATTTCTAAGATAGATTAACCTCCATTAACGAGTTGTTGAATGAAGATCATGTTCATTCGTTTCTTGAATCTAACTCTCCCAATGCTAGATAAATGGATAACTCTTGAGATCCTTTCCCAATTCACTCGAAATCAAAATAATAACCAAGAATGAATAAACTTTGAATTTAATTACAATCAAAAACCTAAACAATCTAAACATTTTCACAAATACAAAAACCCAATAACCTAAGCCAATTTAGTTTAGTTCATGGCTGGGTGTAAAATAAATATAAAGTAATAATTCCCCAACATAAATCACATAAAAGCAAATAAGGAAGAAGATGAAGTTGCGATCAACCCCCTTTTTCTCTCTCTTCTCGAACAACCCTTCAAGGTTACGATTTGGTCTATTTTTATAGGAGATTATTAGGTCATATTTGTTGTTGAAGAGGGTGAGTTTAAGTTGGAATTAAATTGAATAAAAGGGATATTAAATCCCTTTTTAATTTTATCATGAAAACTCCTCACAAATCTGACTTTTTATCCCCATCAATCTCTACGTGGAAATCCAAATTTTTGGGATTTATCCCTTGCTTTTCATGCTTATCCGGAATAAGGTGGACTCATCCAGTCATCATCAGAACCTTTAGAAATTAGCTTCACTTGCCACGGCAGACCCTTCACCATTCTCCTTAATTGCCACAGCAATTCCTACTTGCCACAACAATTTTATCCTGCACAAAATAACATACACTAGCAACGACTTTTCCGCAAAAACCAACCAAAATATAATATCAAGCTTAAGAACGAAGGATACTTAGAAATTATGCATGAATGACTATAAATGCAACTAGAATGAGCCTAAGTCTAACAATAATTATGAGTAAAAAGGTAGAAAATATAATACTTTTACACACTTAACACACCTCCAAACTCGAACTATTGCTTATCCTCAAGCAATGCAAAACACTAACAATTACTTGCCAAGGCCCTTACCATTAAAAACATGCTCTTTACCTGACTTAAATTCTCAGAACCGTGGCACAAGTTGATTAGCTTTCGATATTTTGGACAATTGTAGAGAATTACTTTGAAAATCAAACTATAATGTTAGTGACATTGTATGTGTAAAGTTGTGTACAAGTCAACTAATAGGATTCTATGTGAACAATAGGTTTTATTAATTAATTTATATGTCGGGTAATTAAGTCCACTAGAGCCGGTGATAGGCACCTCTAGCGAAACAATTTCTTGTTTTAAAGTATAGTTGACTAGAGCCAGTGTTAGGCACCTCTAGTGAGAAGTTATCTTAAATTCCAATTTTAAGGCTAGAGCTGGATAGGCACCTCTAGCACAAATTACCCAATTTTAGATAACCTAAGTTCACCAAGTCTCCCTTAATCAGCAAGTCACAACAGTGTCAATTAATAATTAACATTATGCTAGTCCTAGGATCAAAAGTTCTATCATGTGAGTACACTGGAAAAAGTTCATCATCGGATATCACAACAGGACTAAACAGTTTAATCCAGTAAAAGGCATGGCAAGTAATATATGCAAACTTTATGAGATGAATGCAACTATCTATGAAAGCAAAATAAAAATAAACCCCCAAAATCGATTGAAGCATTGTCATCAATGCATGCAAAAAATGAAATGGAATGTAAATGAGTTAGTCGGAGAGGTCGTCACCTTGAATGCCGAGTTTCCTTCGAGCTGTGTGCTTGATCCGTTTGTTGGCTCGTAGTGGTTGGTAACATGTAACTGGTGGTGCGTCTTGAACCATTGTTTCAGCAACCTCATCGCTTGGTTCATCCTCTTTTGGGGCCTCTTCAATGTTAGAAGCTTTGCACTTCGAATTTGATGGCACGGCCGGTGGTGACTTCATTGGTGCAGAATTAGTCTCATCCGAATTTGAAAAACCATGATGGGATTTAGTACAAGTAGGTTCAGTCATAGGTTCTTTACCTTTTTGTGGTGTAGCAGTTGTCGCGGCATCTTCAATTGCTAGGGCAAGTAGTTCAACAGGGAAAATCGGGAAAGGAACGGTACTATTAGGGTAATTTTCCAAGATGACTCTCGTGATAGCTACATCCCGATCCTTCATGTACCGCATGAATAATAGTTGTTGGGCCTCTATTTTCTCCAGTCATTGCGAAAGAGGGCGGAGTATTTTGGCGTTCTTATATATCTTCCCGAGGCATGTTCCTTTGCTAGGGCATTTAAACTTGCCAAGGCATTTTTAGTTGCCCTGGGAATTGTTGGAGCAAGGGATTTTTTCGCTACTGTTGGTCATTTTTTGGTTCCTCACCCATTATTCGTATGTAATAACTTCAGGTCCACCCACTTTTCACAATTAGTTTCTCGTCCATGGCATCAATCGGCACATATTCCTTCTTGCACAATCAGGATATCAGGTTTGGGAAGAAAAACGCTCTTACATCTTTTTGGCTACAAGCATAAATCTCATCAAAAATTATCTGTCCAATATTTATAGATCGCTTGTGCAAAATAGAGCGTAGTAATAAAAGACGAGAATAAGAAACTATAGTGTTATGGGTAGTGAGCATTAAGCAAGTCTTAATAAAATTATTCCACAATTTTGCCTCGGGTTTTAACATAATGCGATTTACCTTCCCTTTCAAGGTTCCTCGGTTCCACTCGGCTCCTTCAACCGTGAGGTCTTTGAATACCCCCTCTACTTATTCGGCCGTGATATTATCAACAAACGTCCTGTGTTCATCCTTCTCAATGTACAACCCAAAATATGTGTTGATCGCGTCAAAATTAATGAGGATTGCCCTACCAAGAACATAAATACAAGGGTTGTTTGAGTTAGAAAAATGGGAATAGAACTCTCTTACCCAAGATACGTTTTCGAGCCTTTGTTTTTAGCAAAAGATTTGTCATTTTTGGTGCTCGATAATCTTGAAGATTGAAGCATCAAGGCCATGGTTCTTGAGGGAGACATCATAATTGAACCCTTGTTCTTTCCACACTTTTCAAGTTGCAAATTTGTTGACATATCACTTTTCGATGGTTGGTGTTGCAAACCGGCGAAATGAGGGTTCGGCTTCTCGTGAGGAACTTGGCTTGGCCATGGTTTTGAGATTCCTGACCATAGGTATTGTTGGTTTTGTGATTGTGGAAGGAAAGAAAACAAAGAAAAACTAAAGAAATTTTGAGAATTCAAAGATGATGGAAGCGTAAAAGCTCAAAGATGGAGTAGATAGAAAGTTGAGGGTTTAATGTTGGAGTGAAAAATATGGTAGAGGTGATAGTTGGATACTCGACTAATGAGGGGAAAGAAAAGAAAGAAGGAAGGAAAGAAAGAAAGTGGGGGGATTGGGTGTGCGTGCAGCTAATGAGTATTGGAGGGAAGACAAGGGGTGTGTGGCTAGGTTTAGGGGGAAATAATTAGGGTAAGAATCATTTAAATGGGTGTTTTTATTCCTCAAAATTAGCCCATTATCCACCCCAAATGATAGACTCTATCTTGAACCCAACTCCTCCTTCTCTTGAATTCTTTTCCTAAAATCCAAACAAAACACAAAGATAAATATTTAAGAAGGATAAATCCTAAATTAAATAGATAAAGATAAATAAGAGAAAAAAACAAAGATAATTAGAAAAGATGATTATCCCAAAAGTATAATGAATATAAAGATGACGATAAAAATTAAAAAGAATAAAAACTAATATCCGCATAAAAATAAAATTAAGTTTGAAAATAAAATTAAAAATAAACTGAAAAAATAAATAAAAATACTAAAGAAGAGCATGTTCATGCATCTTCTAAAGTAACAACTTCCTTGTCACGTTCAACATGGGTGCCCACATAGTGCTTCAATCATTGTCCATTAACTTTAAACTCATGTCTGCTGACGGTGGACTTGATTATAACAACACCATGGGAGAAAGGTTTTACCACCTCAAATGGCCTGGACCATCTCGACTTCAATTTTCCCGAAAAAATGTTTTAACCGAGAATTAAAGAGAAGCACCAATTGCCCTGGCAAGAATTGCTATAGCAATAGCTTCTTGTCATGCCAACGCTTTATTTTCTCTTTGTAGATTCGGGCATTGTCGTAAGCTAAGGAACAGAATTTTTCTATCTCGTTTAGTTCTAGTAAACATTTTTTCCCTACACTCTCCCAATCCATGTTCACAGACTTGATAGCCCAATATGCCTTATGCTCGATCTCCACCGGTAGTTGGCAAGTCTTACCATAGACAAGTCTATAAGGAGACATGCCTAGGGGCATTTTGAATGTTGATCGATAAGCCCAAAGTGCATCATCAATTCTTAGAGGCCAATCTTTTCAAGAGGGATTGACAACCTTCTCAAGGATAATCTTCAGTTCAAGGTTGGAAATTTTAGCCTGCCCGTTTATCTGTGGGTGATATGCAGTGGAAATTTTGTGTGTCACTCCAAAGCGCTCCAACATCTTGGCAATCAGCCTATTGTCAAAATATGTGCCCCCATCGTTGATAATTTCCCTTGGTGTCCCGAATTCTGTGAATATGTTTTTCTGCAAAAATTTCTGCATGGTCATGGAATCGTTTCTGGGAACTGCAGCTACCTCAACCTATTTAGATACATAGTCTACGATAAGTACAATGTACAAATTGTCGAATGAGAATGGGAAGGGCCCCCATGAAATCAATCCCCCACACATCAAACAACTCTACTTCAAGAATATTTTAATGTGGCATCTTATGTCGTCTCTAGATATTCCTCGTTCGTTGGCAACAATCACACCGTTTGTAAATTCTTGTGCATCTTTATAAAGAGTCGGCCAGTATAAGCCTAATTGTAAGACTTTGGCCGCGGTGCGAGTACCTCTAAAATGACCTTCATAGGGTGAAGAATGGCATTGTCGAAGCACATTTTGCTGCTCCTCTTCGGGAACACATTGTCTTATGAACTAATATGCATATTGTTTAAACAAAATAGGCTCATCCCAATAATAATGCTTAGCATCATGTCAGAACTGCTTCTTTCCTTGGTGAGTAAGGTCATAAGGTAAAATACCACAAACCAAAAAATTTACTAGATCGACATACCATGGTGTTGTCGTAGCAACTAGCATCTGTTCATCCAGGAATTCATCGTGGATCTCCAAAAATTCATTCTCTTTATCACCTCCTTCTAGCCTTGACAAGTCATTAGCAACCTAATTTTCCGATCCTTTCATGTGCTTAATTTCAATGTCAAACTCTTGTAAAAGTAAAATCAAACGAATTAAACAAGGTTTGACATCTTTTTTGGCAAATAAATACTTAATTACTAAATGGCCAGTATGGACAATTACCTTTGTACCAATTAAATAGGAACGGAACTTTCGAAATGCGGAAACTACTGCTAGTAATTTCTTTTCCTTCGTGGTGTAATTCAATTGAGCATCATTAAAAGTTTTACTAGCATAGTATATCAAATGGAAAATTTTACCTTTCTGCTGGCCTAAAACAACTCCTACTGGGAAATCACTTGCATCACACATGAGTTTAAAGGGTAGGGACCAATCGGGTGGAACGACAATGGGTGTCGTGGCAAGTTGCTTCTTCAGGGCTTCAAATGTCATGGCACAAGAATCATCAAAATTGAAGGTGATAAGTGTTCAAAAGTACTATTTTTATTACCCTTTTTACTCATATTATTGTTAGACTTAAGCTCATATTAGTTGCATAATTAGCCATTCATGCATTAATTCATGTTTCCTTCCATCGTTGAGCTTGATTACATAACTTGGTAGTTTTTGTGGGAAAAGATGCTGCTTTGGTGTGTTTTGTGTGTATATGCAGGATCACTTGCCAAAGCATGGCTAGAGCTAGTTGCCAGGGCAATACATGAAGGATATGCCGAGCTAGTTGTTAGGGCAATACATGAAGGATATGCGAAGTAGTTGCCAGGGCAATACATGAAGGGGACGCCAAGCCAGTTGCCATGGCAATTGTCGACAAGAGTAAAGGTGATATGGTAGTCGAAATTGATGACTAGACAAGCCCAAGATGACGTGGAGCAAAACCCAAAGGAATTTGATTTCCATGCAGAGATTAAAGAATAATTAAATTCCAAGAAGATAGGAGAAGTTCTAGTAGGAATACAATTATAATAAAGAATTATATTCTTTAAAGATAATTTAATTCCAACTTAAACTCCTCCTCAAAGAAGGACTTTGGCCTAGCCCTATAAATAAGATGGAGATTTCGACAATTGATAGGGAGCAAGAAGAGGGAAAATTTCGACAACTCTAAAGGGAGAGAGGAGAGAAATTTCGACAAGAGAGCAAGGGGGAGAGAGTTTGATTTCTTCTTCTTCTTCTTTGCTTCCATTAGATTCATGGTTTGGGGATTATTCTTTGTATATCTTTTGAACCCAACCATGAACTAACTTGATTGGTTGGGGTTATTGTGTTTTGTTGTTGTGAGAAACAATTGGATTTTGTTTAGGTAATAAGAGTTTGCACTTTTCTATTCAAGGTTTACTCATTCTTGGCTTTTATTCTTGTTTGCGAGTGAATTGGGAGAGGATCTCGTAACTTCATCTATTTATCTAATATCGGGAGAGTTAGATTCAAGAAACGAATGAGTATGGCCTTTATTCAATCTATTGATGGTGAAGATTAATCCGGCTTAGGAATAAGTTAAGCATTTCAACAGCTAAGAGGAGCGCAAGATTGGTTGTTGTTCACCCTTGATTCACGCAGGGATGTATTATCAAGGCATGCACAAGTAGCTAGAGTTTCGACTTAGGGATAAGAAGAAACCATTGAAGAACGCTCTGCCGAACCTTGAAGTTGCTGCCCAGAATCCCAAGTAGTTGCCCAGCTAGTCGCCCAGGCAACCATCGATTAGTTGCCAAGGCAACCCCGCTGTGCAAGTTGCCACGGCAACTGAGTTGCCCTTGCACTCTTTTACCAAGACGATCCAATCGGCTATCACACCTCAACTCACGATAACCTGGCCTATTCTCTCTTTTTCTTTCATCTATTCTTTTAGTTTATTGCTTTTACTTTTCTCGTTAAAATCAACTCTTATTATCAATTGTGTTTTTATTTTCACAGTGCAGTAACTTAAGCAAAGTGGCCCAAACCAATCCCTGTGGAGACGATACTCGATACTCGTATCACTTTATTACTTGCGACGTGTATACTTGCACATTTGCGTTGCACTTATTACACGCAACAAGTTTTTGGCGCCGTTGCCGGGGATTGGCAATTGGTGTTAGTTGTTTTTATTATTGCATTTTTTTCTCTTAGTTTTACTAACTTTTCTTTTTGTTTGTTTTATCAAAAAAAAATTTAGGTGCGCTACAAGTTAATGAACATCAACATGTCGGGAAATAAAAGCCAATCTATTCGAGAGATGATGTTGGAAGATATGAATCAATCCAATCAAGAGTTCCTTGCACCCTTTGATGATTACCTATACCAACCGAGAAAAGCCCAAAGAACTTATACCGTGGAAAAATATTGTGCTATGTGTGGAGAACATCATGTGTTTGAAAATTGTGCATATAACTACATGGAGGACCATAGAGGGAACCGGTAGCAAAATTCTTCATGGTATGGTCAAAAAGCTCAAATTTTTTTTTACCATAACAATTTTATCGCAGCAACAAATATGCCATGGCAATGTAGTCATTTTCAAGAGCATTCCAATTCCTTGGAGGAAACGTTACTAGCTTCCTTGGCTAGACTTGACGGATCAATTGAAGAGATTCGAGAGCTATCAAAATCTATGGATACGAGGATAGCTCAGTGGGATGCAACCTTAGGGGATTCAGAAAATCAATTGGGGAGATCCACGTATGTCATGGATAACATGCATCAACAATTCATTCCTAGGGATACTGACGTCCCAAGGAAAGAGGATAAGGAGCAATGCAAAGAAATTTCTCTGATGTGTGAGGAACAACTAGAACCTCAAAGTCAAGAGGATGCCAATAAGAGAGACTGCCCAACACATGATGAGCCTGAACAACAAATGCCTCGGCAATGATTGAGGAGCCTGAACAGAGCAATGCCACGAAAACACTCAGTGAAGCTGAGAACAACAATACTACAACAAATTCTGAGGAACCTGATGCCCATAAGGTTACAACGTTGATGTTGAAGCAGGAATCTGTAGATTGCTCTCATCTACAATTGCCACGACAATTACACGTCCACATGCAAGATCAACGAGATGATAATACTTTGCCAATGGAATATGAGCAGGTAATGGTTGAACCTTTCGAATTCTTTAAAAACTCACCTCGTCCATTGCAGGTATGTCTTGAGGAACCAAGGTTGGTAGATTTGAAGCCATCGAAATCTCTACTGATGGAGATGTTTAAGAGGCCAAAAGAAAATGGTGTTTGGATTCATAAAGCTTTTCAGAAAATTGGTTCTTCCCTTGACTTACAACAAATTTTGGCAACTGATTGCCACGGCAATTGGCTTGAGCAGCAATTGCCACAACAACAAAGGCTACATCCAACCATGATAGAAGTCGACAAGAATGAGGTAATTGAATGGTTGAGAATGGATATAATTTTTCCTATTAATATATTTGTGCCTTCAGGAATAGTAGCAAGGTGGAGAGTATACATGGACTACAAGCGAACAAAGAAGAAAGACACCTCCACCATGGTAACGCAAAAGGGAGTAGTGGCAAGCACATTGGCCAAACTCTTTTTGGGCAATATTGTCACCCGATGGAGGGTGCGGATGGACTATAAGAAGTATCGAAAACGACCACCCTCAAGTTTTCTCAGATATGCACTAACATTAGAAGATGCATGATGGCACTCTTTTCAGGCATGGTCGAAGACTTCCTTGAGATTTTCATGGATGATTTTTCCATTTTAGGTAGTGACTTCAACAGTTGCCTCGACAATTTAGAGAATGTGTTGGCAAGATGTGAAGAAACTGATTTAGTCCTTAATTGGGAGAAGTGCCATCTTATGGTAGATGAAGGAATAGTGCTCGGCCACAAGATTTCATCCAAGGGAATTGAAGTAGACAAAGCTAAGGTGGACGTGATCGAGAGACTACCCTCACCAAGATAAAGTCTTCAATTTTGATGATTCTTACGCCCAAGCATTCGAAACCCTAAAGGAAAAGCTTGTCTCGGCAACCCTCAATGCCGCAGCAACCCCTGACGCCTCGGCAACCATGGCTGCGCATGCCTCGGCAACCCTCGACGCCGCAGCAGCTCCTGATACGCACACCTCGGCAACCATGGATGCACATGCCTCAGCAACCCTCGACGCCACAGCAACTACTGATACGTTTTCTTTTCCACAACAAGACTCACAACCACCATGCTAAGGAAATTCACTGCCGACTACTTGCCACAGCAACCAGAACAGAAACTGACGATGCACAGGCAACAACAATGGCTTCGGCAACTACTGATGCCCATGCCAGTGAACCTGCATCGACAAACATGGATCAAATCAAAGCAATGCTATTCACGCGGCACCAACATTCAACCACCGACTGAAAAATGAATCAAGCAAACGGCACGAAGGAAACTTATCACTCGAGGTGACGACCTCTCCGACTAACTTATTTCATTTAGTTTCTTTTAAATTTTGTTTCACTCTTACATGCATTGAGGACAATGCTTCTCTCGAGTTTGGGGGGTGTTGGTTTCTAGTTAGTTTCATGTTTAGTTGCATTCATCTTTAGCAATCACATATAGGTTGCATATGTTACTTGCCATGCCTTTAATTTGATTTAATTGCTTAAGACTTGTTGAATATCCAATGATGAATTTTTGCCACTGCACTTAATTGAAAGAACCTTTAATTTTAGGATTACATGAAAAGAACTTAGAATTTTACTATGATGCTGATTTTTTTATACGGTTGTGGCTTGTTGATTGAAAGAAACTTAGTGAACTTAGGTTGCTTAAAATTAGGGTAAATTTAAAATTGAAAATTAAAAGTTAATTTCTTGCTAGAGGTGCCCAAAACTGGCTCTAGTAGTAATTGCTCTTTCTTGCTAGAGGTGCCCGAAACTGGCTCTAGTAGTTAATGCACATTAAAGAATCGCTAGAGGTGCCCAAAATTGGCTCTAGTCGACTAAAATAAAATGAGAAATTGCTTACTTTGCTAGAGGTGCCCGAAATTGGCTCTAGTGAAAATAAAAATAAATGCCCCGATAATTAAATTGATAAAAGCCTATTGTTCACATAGAATCTTGAAAATCAACTTGTACACAACTACGCACACACATTGTCACGAGCATTATAGTTTGGTTCCGGGTAATTTTTGTGCTATCCGAAAAATTAAAAGGTGATCATACTTTGTGCCACGGTTCCGAGGTATGAATTCAAGTTTGAAGCATGTCTTTGATGATTAAAGTCTTGGCAGGTAATTATTAGTTTGCATTGGTTGAGGACAAGCAATAGTTCGAGTTTGGGGGCGTGATAAGTGTTCAAAAGTACTATTTTTATTACCCTTTTTACTCATATTATTGTTAGACTTAATCTCATATTAGTTGCATAATTAGCCATTCATGCATTAATTCATGTTTCCTTCCATCGTTGAGCTTGATTACATAACTTGGTAGTTTTTGTGGAAAAGATGCTGCTTTGGTGTGTTTTGTGTGAATATGCAGGATCACTTGCCAAAGCAAGGCTAGAGCTAGTTGCCAGGGCAATACATGAAGGATATGCCGAGCTAGTTGTCAGGGCAATACATGAAGGATATGCCGAGCTAGTTGCCAGGGCAATACATGAAGGAGACGCCGAGCCAGTTGCCATGGCAATTGTCGACAAGAGTAAAGGTGATATGGTAGTCGAAATTGATGACTAGACAAGCCCAAGATGACGTGGAGAAAAGCCCAAACCCAAAGGAATTTGATTTCCATGCAGAGATTAAAGAAGAATTAAATTCCAAGAAGATAGGAGAAGTTCTAGTAGGAATACAATTATAATAAAGAATTATATTCTTTAAAGATAATTTAATTCCAACTTAAACTCCTCCTCAAAGAAGGACTTTGGCCTAGCCCTATAAATAAGATGGAGATTTCGACAATTGATAGGGAGCAAGAAGAGGGAAAATTTCAACAACTCTAAAGGGAGAGAGGAGAAAAATTTTGACAATAGAGCAAGGGGGAGAGAGTTCGATTTCTTCTTCTTCTTCTTCTTTGCTTCCATTAGATTCATGGTTTGGGGATTATTCTTTGTATATCTTTTGAACCCAACCATGAACTAACTTGATTGGTTGGGGTTATTGTGTTTTGTTGTTGTGAGAAACAATTGGATTTTGTTTAGGTAATAAGAGTTTGCACTTTTCTATTCAAGGTTTACTCATTCTTGGCTTTTATTCTTGTTTGCGAGTGAATTGGGAGAGGATCTCGTAACTTCATCTATTTATCTAATATCGGGAGAGTTAGATTCAAGAAACGAATGAGTATGGCCTTTATTCAATCTATTGATGGTGAAGATTAATCCGGCTTAGGAATAAGTTAAGGATTTCAACGGCTAAGAGGAGCGCAAGATTGGTTGTTGTTCACCCTTGATTCACGCAGGGATGTATTATCAAGGCATGGACAAGTAGTTAGAGTTTCGACTTAGGGATAAGAAGAAACCATTGAAGAACGCTCTGCCGAACCTTGAAGTTGCTGCCCAGAAGCCCAAGTAGTTGCCCAGCTAGTCGCCCAGGCAACCATCGATTAGTTGCCAAGGCAACCCCGCTGTAAAGTTGCCACGGCAACTGAGTTGCCCTTGCACTCTTTTACCAAGACGATCCAATCGGCTATCACACCTCAACTCACGATAACCTGGCCTATTCTCTCTTTTTCTTTCATCTATTCTTTTAGTTTATTGCTTTTACTTTACTCGTTAAAATCAACTCTTATTATCAATTGTGTTTTTATTTTCACAGTGCAGTAACTTAAGCAAAGTGGCCCAAACCAATCCCTGTGGAGACGATACTCGATACTCGTATCACTTTATTACTTACGATGTGTATACTTGCACATTTGCGTAGCACTTATTACACGCAAAGTGGCTTCAAATGTCATGCCACAAGAATCATCAAAATTGAAAGCCTTGTTCTGTTCAAGCAAAGTACACAAGGGTTTAGAAATCTTAGAAAAATTATGAATAAACCTTCTGTAAAAACCTGCATGTCCAACAAAACTTCAGATCCCTTTGACTGAATTCGGTGGCGGCAATTTCCCAATCACATCCACCTTGGCCTTGTCTACTTCGATTCCCTTAGATGAAATTTTGTGGCCAAGCATGATACCTTCATCCACCATAAAATGACATTTTTTCCAGTTTAAAACTAGTTCGGATTCCTCACAGCGTGCTAACACCTTCTCCAAATTACCGAGGCAATTGTCGAAGCTATCTCTAAATATCGAGAAATCGTCCATGAAAATTTCAAGGAAATCTTCCACCATGTTGGAGAAAATTGCCATCATACATCTTTGGAAGGTTGTCGGGGCATTGCATAGTCTAAACAGCATCCTTTGAAATGCATATGTACCATAAGGGCATGTGAAAATGGTATTTTCCTGGTCTTCTGGTGATATTACGATTTGATTATAACCTGAGTCACCATCAAGAAAATAATAAAAAGATTTACCTACAAGACGGTCAAGCATTTGGTCAATAAAGGGTAAAGAAAAGTGATCTTTCCTAGTAGCTTTATTTAACTTACGGTAATCCATACAAACTCTCCAACCAGTAACAGTCCTATTCAGAATGAGTTCATTGTTTCCGTTACTTACCACGGTTGTACCTCCCTTTTTTATACATATTGTACCAGACTTACCCATGTAATGTCGAAGATAGGATATATGATACCAGCCCCGTTTGATGATTTCTTTCATCACAACCTCCTTTATTACAGGGTTATGTCTCCTTTGTGCTTCAATCGACGGTTTATGATCATCCTCTAATAGGATATTGTGTATACATACTGCTGGACTAATTCCCTTCAAATCTGTGATTGTCTACCCTATTGCCTTTTTGTGCAGCGTCAACATGTCAATCAACCTCTTTTCCTATTTAGGCTGCAACTTAGAAGAAATAATTATAGGAAATGCATTACCGTTTCCCAAATAAGCATATTTTAATTGCCATGGCAATGGTTTCAATTCTAACGTGAGAGGTTGCTCAATAGAGGGTTTTCTGAGTTTACCTTCCTTACCTGAGTAATCCAAAGGTTCAAAATATTTATCGGTCGACTTACTATCCAATTTGCTTCATTCTGTTCTTTGTCGTATGGCTCCTCAAGTTTCTTAGGTTCGGCAATGCAATTACCGTGGCAATACTCCTCTATGTCAAAATTCAATTCCTTAGTGGATTGAATGTATTGGCATTTTTCTGGATCGTCAACATGTTTTAGGCTTTAGAAAACATTTAGCTTGACTTGCTGATCGTTCACCCATATAGTGAATTATCCTCTCTCGACATCAATCAAAGACCTTCATGTTGCTAAGAAAGGTCTCCCAAGAATAATAGGCACGAACTCATCTACTTCACAATCCAAAATAATGAAATCAGTAGGAAAAATAAATTTATCAACTCTTACCAAAATATCCTCAATCCTCAATTTTCCCTCTAGATGAACATAGGATCTGTCCGCAAGTTGTAACATAACTGTCATGGGTCTCGCTTTCCCTATGCCCAATCATTGGAAAATAGATTTCGGCATAAGGTTTATGCTTTCCCCAAGATGGCATAAAGCATTCCTGACATAGTGATTTTTTATTGTACAAGGTATTGTAAAACTATCGGGATCCTTCAGTTTGGGTGGTATCTGGTTGTGCAGCATTGCCATACATCCCTCCGTCACAGCAACCGTATCAAATTCTCCTAACCTAGTTAGCTTAGAGAAAATGTATTTAAGGAACGTAGCATAGTTCGACATTTTTTCTATTGCTTCAACCAACGGTGAGTTGATGTAGACTTGCTTCAGGATGTCAATGAATTTCTTTAACTGGTACTCTTGTTTCTGCCTTTCAGCCTCTGTGGGAATATTGGTGGTATTATGATCTCTTCATCCTTCTTATCCGATTTGAAATTGTTATCAGGACTTGCCGCAGCATCTGGAATTGTCGTGGCAACTATGAGATATTGTTTTGCTGATTTATTGTTCTCCGTAGGCTGAGCAGGTGCAACATTTGGCTTTTTTATGCTTCGAGTGGTAATTACCTTACACTACTTATGACCTATTCCCTTTGCGACCTTAGTATCAGTGGGTAAACTTCCTAGTGGTCTCGTATTCATGTTCTGGGCAAATTGTCTGACTTTCGTCTCCAATGATTTCAAATATGCCCCCTGGTTCTGCAGTCTCATTTTGGTCCTTTTAATGAAAGCATCATTCTTTTTCATGAAACTACTATTCTCAACCATATAAGATTCAATTTTTAACATAAAAGCATTAAGAGAGTTTTCCAAAGAACTAGATGGTGTAGACTGTTGCCGTGGCATGTTCTGCTGGAATCCAGATGCTTGTGTATTCTGACTGTGCTGATTAAGGGCGTTGCTCTAGTTACTCCATGAGAAGTTAGGGTGCTTCCTTCAAGTTGGATTTTATGTGTTGGACATCACATTGTTGTTGCAGTTGTAGTTTCCAATGTAAAAGCTAGAATCTGGGTTCTGCGGACACTCGGAAGAATCATGGTTACCATTACATAAATCACAAAATAAGTCTATTACCTTGATCTCCTGTGTGTTGCTAGGTCTCTGCATATTTTTAACCAAATTGGTTAATGTGGCCAACTATGCTAAAATAGTATCTGACGAATCAAGTTCAATTGCCGAGGCATTTCGCCTGATTATTCCCCTTCTAGTGGTTGAGAACTGATACTCATTCATGGCAAGTCTGTCCAAAATCTCCTAAGCTTCCTCTGCTAATTATTCCAGAAGCGTGCCATTCGTCGAGGCATCCAACATCAATCTTGTCAGTGCATTTACTGAATTGTAAAACATTGTTACTTGCGTCCAATCTCTGAATCCGTGCACGGGACATTTGCGTAAAAGCTCCTTATACCGCTCCTAAGCCTCGTACATGGATTCATCATCTGCCTGTCGAAAAAAAGTGATGTCATTACGTAGTTTATCAGTCATATTTGTAAAACTAAATCTAGAAAGGAAATTCCAGCACAGATCGGTCCAAGATTCTAAAGAGCTAGATGGGGTACTATTTAACCATGTTTCTGCCCTATCTCTCAGTGAATAGGGGAATAATTTTAGCCTTAGGACGTCCTCGGGGACTCCTTGTTGCTTGAATGAATCACAGATTTCTAAGAATGATTTGAGATGTTGTCTAGCATCCTCAGTTGTTGATCCGCCAAACTGACCAACTATATTAATCATATTGAACGTCAAAGGCTTCAACTCGAAGTGGGTGGCTTGAATCTTAGGTGTGACAACACTTGGAGTGAGACCGTTAAGATCTTACTCTAAGTAGTCTCATATGGGTCTATTTCGTATGATAACCGATTGATTCGGTAAGGCCACCACGCCTCCTGTTGCGGCATTCTAATTGTCGTTAGCATTCAGATTGTCAACTAGATCATTAGGTGGATCTACCATCTCTTCTCTCAACATTCTTCTTCGTCCACGAAAAACACATTCGATTTCTAGTTCAAATGGATAATCTTGTGCTTTTGGTCTTGTCCTAGTCATACACCAATGCAAAACCAAAGTTATTAGCCTCTTGAAACCAACACAAAAATAAAATAAATAAACAAGGTGCAAGAAAATAAAAACAAAGTCACTATTGCCAATCCCTAGCAACAGCGTTAAAAACGTGTTCCGTGATTTGAGTGCAACGCAAACGGTGTAAGTATACATGTCGCAAGTAATAGTATAGTAAAGATATTGTCTCCACATGGATTGGTGAAATTCTAATTTCTAATTCCTTGCACTGAAAAGAGAAATAAATGGTGATGATAGGTGTTTGGATTTAACAAGTAAAATAAATATGCAAGTAAATAAAATAGATTGTGATCGAATAAAAGAGTAGGCCAGGTTATCTTGAGTAGTGGTGTGATGGCTGAATGGATTGTCGAGGTAATCAATTACTGTGGTAACTCAATTTTCGTGGAAACTAGGACCAGTTGAATTGCCTTGGCAACTAATTATGCCGCGACAACTAGGACTAGTTCAATTGCTGTGGCAACTGGGTTCCTTTCTTCAAAGCTCGGTGAAGTTTTTTCAATGGCTTCTAGTTATCCATAGCTGAATCACTAGTTAATTGTGCATGCCTTGGTGATACATCTTCACGTTAACCTTGGGTGAACAACAACTGATCTTACGCTCTTATGAGCCTTTGAAATCCAAATCTTATTCCTAAGATGGATTAACCTCCATTAACGAGTTGTTGAATGAAGATCATGCTCATTCATTTCTTGAATCTAACTCTCCCAATACTAGATAAATGGATAACTCTTGAGATCTTCTCCCAATTTACTCGAAATCAAAATAAGAACCAAGAATGAACAAACTTTGAATTTAATTGCAATAAAAAACCTAAACAATCTAAACGTTTTCACAACCAGAAAAACCCAATCTAATTTAGTTTAGTTCATGGCTGGGTGTAAAATAAATACAAAGTAATAATTCCCCAACATGAATCGCACAAAAGCAAATAAAGAAGAATATGAAGTTGCGATCAACCCTCTTTTTCTCTCTCTTCTTGAACCACCCTTCAAGGTTGCGATTTGGTCTCTGTTTATAATAGACTATTAGGTTAGATTTGTTGTTGAAGAGGATGAGTTTAAGTTAGAATTAAATTGAATAAAAGAGATATTAAATCCATTTTAATTTTATCCTGAAAACTCCTCACAAATCTGACTTTTTATCCCCATCAAACTCTGCGTGGATATCCAAATTTTTGGGACTTATCCCTTGCTTTTCATGCTTATCCCGAATTAGGTGGACTCATCCAGTCATCATCAGCAATCAGCTCGGCATGTCCTTTAGAAATCAGCTTCACTTGCCGCGGTAGACCCTTCAGCATTCTCCTTAATTTCCACGGCAATTCCTGCTTGCCACGATAATTCTATCTTGCACAAAATAACACACACCAGCGGCGACTTTTTCACAAAAACCAACCAAAATGTAATATCAAGCTTAACAACGAATGATACTTAGAAATTATGCATGAATGGCTATAAATGAAACTAAAATGAGCCTAAGTCTAACAATAATTATGAGTAAAGGGTAGAAAATATAGTACTTTTACATACTTAACAGTCTCTCATGCAATTTTAGCGATGATAGTGGATGAAATAAGTGGTTGAACATGATCATCACAACTGCCAAGAAGAGAACTTGTAAGAATTTAATCCTGACAATACCATCGTAGTATTTAGGATTAACAATTGTTAACGCGGCATCGAAACTTAGATGGGGAAGGCTGTGAACTATCAATATAACCGAGTAGCCCAAAACCAATGAGAGTAGCCTCCACTTGGCGACGCCAAATAGGAAAGTTGCAGAAGAAAGTTTGATTGGGAAGTTGGTCGGTGCTCTAAGATGCACAAAATCATTAGAAGTAGAAGACGGAGCTATGAAAAGAGATCCGGTTTAAAGAAAAGCGGGAAAGAGAGGGAAAATGAGTAGAGGAATTCTACTTGGCTTTGATTACCATGTAAAGGATTTGTATATTTCATGGTTGATAATGTTTACAATTGACCTATATATAGACTTACAAATGAATATACAAAAATACAAATCAAATATTTAAATACAAGATAAGATTGAAATTGAGATAAGATAAGATAGGATTTGAATAAGATTTGACTAAGAGTTATCTCATGGATTTAAATGAGATAAAAGTTGTCTCATCTTATCTTTATCCTTAATATGACTTACATTGGATCTAATGATCACTGCATCCTTATTTAAGTAACCACAAAGTTAGGTGACTGATGAGATCGGAGCTCCATGTTAACCACCGGCTAGCTGAAATGCATTGAGGTGGAAGATTGCATTCTGAAATGCATTGAGGTGGAAGATTGCATTTTGAAATGCATTGGTATTGGGAGTGACACTATCTCCGACTGCACCAAATTCGATAATAGCGGCACCTATGAGGCCGAATCTCCCTCGAGACAACCTATTTGTAATGTGATCTGGCCTTGACAATCCATGTAATATGACTGAAAATTGCAAGTACCAATAGCATGAAATGAAATGTTTTCAGAAGTGATCATGAATGTTAAATTGATTTCTCGTGAATCACACATTTCATGCCATAAAACTAGCAGATTGACAATAAAAGTAATCAATTGGAACTTCATTTTACAAAAAAAAGGGTAACTTGAAAACGAAAAGAAACAACCTATCCAAAATCGACGAAACAAATTGCATTTGCTCTCTTCAACTAGTAGTCTACAACTACAACACTCATTTTGCTCAATTAGATCCCAATCATTGCCTTAAATCAGTTTGTAATTTGTACAAAAAGAATGTAGATGACTTAAATTGTTCTGCCACCACATTTTTTTATCCTGAATTAGGGAATTTATAAAGATGATTTCTTTTTAGCTTATGGTATCTAAAATAATCTTGTTTGTGGGGCATGTTTTGCAACTGATTGTGAACCAGAATATATAGAAAAGCACCAGCTGCTAACTATGGCTTTATCAATATATACTTGATTTCTAAAATTAGCATATTCTCTAATATTTTTTATTATTTTTATCTCTAATTTAATACTTAATCTTTTTCTACTAGTGATCATGATAATTTTCTTTTTGTATCACCTTTAAATTAGGATGACTTGACATTACTAGCAAGTTAAAAAATTATAAACAAATAAAGTTTAAAAATATGCCAAATAATCAATTGCATCATCATTTTTGTGATTTTCTTAGCTCTATTTGGACGACGAACCGTTGGCTAAAAGTGTTGCTATGTTTTCAAAGGGAGGTCGAAGGTTGGAATACCGATGTTTTTGGTCAAATCAGGACTCGAAAGGAGCGTATCCAGGCACGGTTGAGAGGTATTGACCGCACTCTTTCTTTTAGGCATTCAGAATCTCTTGTTAAGTTAGCTAATAATTTGAAATCTGAGCTTGAGATCTTACTTGAACAAGAGAGTTTTTGGCAGCAAAAAATATGTTCTGATTGGGTTATGCAGGGTGATCGTAACACTTATTTTTTCACGCGTCCGTCATGCCGTGACGTAGAACTAATCAGATTACTTCTCTTCACCGTCTTGATGGTACTTGGTGTACGGATGAGGCAGAACTGGCAAACCTTACGTTTGCTTTCTATAGGGACCTTTTCACGGCTTCCCCGGCCGGTCGTGTAGAGTACATGGTGAAAGGTCAGTTTTTGGGTTTGGACACAATTGCATACGATGGACTGCTTTGTCTGGTCAGCAACGAGGAGATAAAGAGTGTCGTCTTTGACATCGGAGCTTCAAAAGCCCCTGGGGTAGATAGATTGAATGCAAGGTTTTTCCACAACAATTGGGATATTGTGGGGAGTTCGGTATGTCAGTTTTTCCACAAGGTCTTTGCTACAGGGAGTATTCTTGGAGATATAAACTGTACCCTTTTGGTTCTACCAAAAGTTACTTTCCCAGATTTTATGAGTCAATTCCGACCTATTGGCTTATGCACAGTTATCTATAAGATTATCTCTAAAATCTCAGTTAATCGCCTCAAACCACTATTACCTGCATGGGTGTCTGAAAATCAGACTAGCTTTGTTCTGGGTCGTTCAATAATAGATAATATTGTCATCACTCAGGAGGTAATTCACTCTATGCAAAAGAAAACCGGTAAAAAGAGGTGGATGGCTCTTAAAATTGATCTCGAGAAAACCTATGAACGATTGAAGTGGGATTTTATTGATGATACATTAAAGGATATTGGTATTTCGGATCAGTTGCGTATTTTGATTATGCAATGTATTTATACGGTTTCCTCTTAGCTTATCTAGAATGGCTCTTTAACATCTTCTTTCACTCCATCTCAAGGAATCCGACAGGGTAATCCTTTTTCACCGTACTTGTTTGTCTTGTTTATGAAGCGTCTTTCTCAAGCGATCCATGGTACCATTAATCGTGGAAGTTGGAAGCCTTTCCATACTTCGCGTCATTACCCAGCGATATCATATTTGTTCTTCATTGATGACATGATTCTGTTTGCGGAAGCATCGGTTGAGAAAATGGCAATTATGTGTTATGTATTAGAGGATTTCTGTTTGGCTTTAGGGCAAAGGTGAGTTGTACCAAGACTACGATTTTTTTCTCCAAGAATGTTCTGGCACTATTAAGGCAGTCTATTAGTGGTGGATTTGGGTACACTGAGGTCGATGATCTTGGCAAATATCTCAGTGCGCCTTTGTTGCACAAGCGTGTCACTACCGCATCTTATTCTTATTTGGCTCAAATGATTCAAAAGAAGCTTAATGGTTGGAAGGCGCACGCTTTATCCTTAGTTGGTTGGATCACATTGGCAAAGGCGGTGTTGGTTGCTATTCCTACTTATACAATGCAGACTACGGTTCTTCCCAAAAGGACATGTATCAAAATTGAGCGACTTATACAAAGGTTTATATGGGGTATTACTTCCTCTCGGTGAGGGGCTTAATTGGTTAAATAGGATGATGTGTGTCAACCAATTCCTAAAAGGGGCTTGGGTTTTTGCAATACCACGGCGATGAATGAGGCTTTCCTCATGGAGAAGGCTTTTAACTTGCTTGTAAACAAGAATTGTTGTTGGTTCATTTTATTCGTACAAAATATAAATGTATGAATGGCGTACCTACGAAGCTCAACAATACTAATTGTTCGCGGTTGTGGAAAAGGTTAAGTATAGTTTGGAATAACGTTCGAAATAACATTGTTTGGTCCTTGGGTTTAGGATTTGATGTTGCCTTTTGGCATGATACATGGCTTACTGATCTAGGCCCTTTAATTCAGTATGTAACGCCTGTGCTTGTTCCTTCCTTAAGGAATGTTTTGGTTGCTAAGATGACAGTTCCTAGAGGTGAATGAAATTGGAAAGCTTTTCAAAACATTTTGCCACATGATGTGTTGTTTCAAATAGCCACAACCAAGGCTCCCTGTGTAACATCCCAAAACCGGGCCTAGTCAAAATTTGATTCCGATGACCAAAAATTTCACAACGGAGAGTCAAAATTGTAAGGTTGACTTTTGACCAAGTGGTTAATTATTAGTTTAATAAATCCTAATTAAGAATTGGTATTGCTAGAGATCCTATTGCAAGTATTGAAATATAGTTTAGTGACTAAGTTGAGAAAATTGAAAGTTAAGAGGATAAAAGCATAGAGAATTGAAAGTGATAGGCTAACCTTGCGATAAGCTCCTCCATATGACTAATCATCCAATTCGTGGATGTATGGAGATAAGTAGCTTCACCTAAAGGAAAACTTAACATTAACAAGAAGATGAGTAAAAGAAAGAAAACTCACCAGTTATTGATTAAGCAAGCACCTCTCCCTAACTTCATCCCCTACCTCTAAGCACACACCTCCATTGAAAGTGAAATCAAGCTTTGCTTTTCTTAAGTTCATCAATCATAAATCGTAGCAATAGATTGGATAAGTAATTTTCCTCAATCGGTTTATCAAATCCATGGCTAATCATGCTTAATTTTGAGCCCAAGGATTGAGTTAAACCCTAGAGACTCCTTAGAGATGTTATGGCTTGTTTATTATCGTTTTTCATAGTTATTGAGTTGCTACGATTTCGTTATCGATATTGAAACCCTTGTATTCTCGATTTTGTGTAGCTCAAGATAATCAAGGTGAAGAATCACCAAATCCTTCCAATTCCACCAAGCCCAAGAACAAAAGGGTTGTCATTTGGGGGCCTTGAAAGCCTCGGAATCATCGGTGAGTATAGTCAGAGTCAAGCGATTGGCTAGGTGCCTTCCCCTAATTTATGGGTGTTGATTTATTGCATTTCCATTATTGGCCAAGGAATGTTGCATTGAAAACCTCATATGAGGGATCATCAGTAAGCTTATTATGTTACCTAGTCGGTCATTGAGTTGCCATGTGATCATTGATATTATGGGAATTGAATTAAGTCATATTGAACATGTCATAGGATCATTGCCATTGCCATTGCATTGTTATTTCTATTGTTATTATCACTGTTATTGCTATTGTTATTGATATTGACAAGCATTGATATTTACGAGTAACGAATCCTTGGATACAAATGGACATGGATACAATTGGCATGTCATAGAATTTATGAGCTCAATGGTAAGGAGTGGACTAGGTCCTTGAGCTAAAGCTCCCATTGGCTATGTTGGTGGGATGTGGTTGAGTTGGTCTTATTGGCGATTGTTGGCGGATATTGACCATTCATTATTGGTGATGTTGGTTAGGAATTCGTGTATCCACATTACATGTCGATCCAAGGAAAATTTGTGAATAAGTATTGCAAGTATTGTTAGGTTAAACGTGGGAAAATAAAATATTCCAAAAAATTATTGGCCATTAATTATCCGGATAAATTTCTGTGAATCTCGAGCATTATCTTTTAATATTTGAATTTAAAATTTAAATTTAAAATTTAAATTCAGAATATTATTAGATAAATATTCTTATCTTAAGGAAAAAATAATTCAAATTGGGTAAAATATATGCATGCCCACGAAAGGCCCGGCCGGTCAAGACATTCGCGTCGCCCATTTCGTGCAGGTGCGCCCCAACCTGAATGGGATTGATTCGTACCCCCTGCGCATGAGGTACAGTTTCCATCCAATTCATTCAATGACCACAAATTAATTAAGTGTATATAAACACTTCCCATTCCATTTATCCCATCAATGTGGGATTGGGGGTTTCCATTTCCTTATTCAATTCACAACTACCTTACTTTGAGCATCAATTTCACATTCATTACTCAACCGTTTTGAGCTTATGAGATACCATTGTAAATGCCTCATTGAGTAGAAAAAGACCCAAATGAATCCTTATTCGAAACTCCACCTTTACACATTCAAAATATGGCTCAAAGTTATCATTTCTCTCACATTTTTCCAACAATCCCCCGCATGAATGAAATTGATGATTTTATCAAAAATATTTTGACTCGATGTGGTGATAGCTTCTACGATTGATAGTTACATAAGATAGGTGGGTTTCCTCATTTGAACCTTGACTTGTGAAAGTATATTTACTTTATTGACTATCTAGTAGACGTGATGTCCTTGAACTATTCATCAGTTTGTCTAAACGATGATATACTCCACACAACTACCTCTCTAACAAGAATATTTGTTCTCATGGTTATGTCCATATGGCCGTGGACATATGGTCTGGTTCTGCAAGATTTTGATAGAACTATGCCCAATAGTCTCCTTGAAGCGGCCCCACTTAACTCTTACTTAGGTGACTTATGTTGCTTGGCTCACCAAAGCACACAATAGTCATTAAAAGCTTTTTCTTAGCCTATTCCATTTTAGTCAATGTTTACATCATAAGAAATAACTTGGGAGAGTGACCCCCACAGTGACTGCACAGGTCTATGCAATTATGTTGTCCCTTTGAACCTAGATCTTGGAATCTCCAGACAGCTAGGTAGGGTTTTCCTTCACACAACACCTTTATTTTTAATGGGCTTCAGTCTCATTCCTTTTGATGTTTTCTCAACTTGATCTCGATTTAACCCTTTGGTTAGTAGATCCACAATGTTATCCTTTGATTTTACATAATCAAAAGAGATAACTCCATTTGAGATCAGTTGTCTAACTGAGTCCTGGCTATACCAGAATCATCTTTGTCCTTATAGTGTCACTGTATGAGACTTTCATGTGACCGTTTGATTTGGATGTCCAAAATTGTATCGTCCAGTCTCGTATCTTTCATGTCAAATTTTGAATTTAACATGTCTTTGGTACGTTTTACCATTTCAATGTTACATATAACAATGAGTATGTCATCAACATATGATCATATATCCTAATGTCGGTAGGTTTGACATACACATATTTGTACACTTATTTGTCATCATGACAGTGTTTTAGTTTTAACCTTTTGTTGAAAATATGGACTAATCTCCATTGACATTCTCCAAAGCTCGTTTCATTGAACTTGGATCAACTTCCATAAATATATAGGAAATCTATTTTCAAGGAATGAGTCATTCTTTTTTTCATTATCACATTCTTGTGAATCTATTTGTATACAAGAAATTGATATCCATCAATGAAATTATAGTCCACTTATATCCATTTACTTTGGTAATGGGAATATTACCTTTGCAAGACACCCCCGCATTTTTTATGTAGTTGTAGGAGGATTTTATATCCTTCCATAACTCAGACGGTGTCTAAGTTGATAGAACAACTTCCCCCAAATTAGGCATATTTAGAAGATCCAATTCTACTCAGAGGTTATGTTCAAAATCATTATTCCCTTGGATGTTACATCGTTACTCACATAGAGTTTTCTCCCCAAAATTAATCAAGTTATTAAGTTTGGGTTTGAACATCCTACTTATAGATAATAATTTATTTACAGTAGTTTTGCTTTTAAGCAAAACACTAGTTAGTTCTATCATGAAGGCAATAAGTTATTTCCTCCAAGAATTTGATCAAGCGGTTTCATACTTCTTTCAATAGTTTTGAAACGAAGACTTTGATAATTTTGCTTCAACGTATGTTTCACATTTATTTTTATAATCAATATGAAACAAATTCCATGTTAATTAGTCTACGTAGAGAACCAAAATTAACATGTCCATGCCATAAATTTAAACCGAGGCATGTAACTGAAAAGAAGAAACATTCTTATTCATAATTTCTGGGTTTTTATAGAGATTAAAACATATCATCTACCCATAACTATCCCCTTTTGTTAGGTGTATAGATCTTCCTCCTCCACAATACTGGCCTCCTTGGCTTTCTTTGGATGTCTACATTCAGAAGATCTGTGCCCCACCTTGCCATAGTTGTAGCATGCTCCCTTGAATTTCCCATTTTTTGTAAATTCCACCATTAGGCCCCAACTTTGTCATGTCTTGGTGTTGTTGAGGTTGCTTTCCCTTCCTGACTTTGACAATATTTGTCTTAGCCTTTTGAAAGGTTTCTTTGTTGAGCTTTGTAGCATTACCTCTGTTGTCTTCTTCTATTCGAAATTTGACAATCAGTTCCTCTACTTTCATCTCTTTCCTTTTGTGTTTTAAGTAATTTTTGAAGTCATTCCATCCGGGAGGTAGTTTTTCTGTGATGGCGGCTACTTGGAAAGATTCACTGATGACCATCCCTTCAGCAAGAATTCCGTGAACAATCAGTTGGAGTTCTTCCACTTGACTTACTACTAATTTTGAATCAACCATAGTAAAATTCAAGAATTTCGTTACTAAGAATATCTTAGCCCCAACATCTTCTGCTTTGTACTTCTTGTCCAATGCTTCCCACATCTCTTTTGCTGCTTTATACAAATCATATACCGAATACAATAAACCTTGTAGTCCGTTGAGGATGTAGTTCCGACACAGGAAGTCGCCATTTTCCCAATCCTCGGTGATACTGAAGGCGGTGATTTCATCCATCTCTCATTCTCCGACTCGTACCATGACAATTGGAGGATCTTCCTTTAGATACTTTGCCAATCTCAACATGGTCAGGTAAAATAGCATCTTCTGTTTCCATGTTTTAAAATTTTGCCTACAGAATTTCGACGATTTCTCATTGTGGCTCATCACCGCCGTCGTTGCATTTAGATTCATGGGCTGATTTGTTTTTTTTTTTGACGTTTGTCCCGGTCCCACCGTTTGTGCGGACGATTTGGTTGATTTGATAAGATCTCCATTAGTAGTCATTGTTTCTGTTCAGAAAGAAACAAAAAAACCCAGAATTAATAATAATTCCAATAAACCGAAAATTAATTTCGTTTATTTTTTATTTTGATTTTTTACAAAATCCGTAACCTCAGTTACTTCCAACGATAATTTATGTATTACAGATTTGTCCCGTTTATTTTGAGATTCAAGCAAACCCGTTTAATACGGCAGGATTACTCCTAAAAACGAATTTATTTGCTTTCTCACAACCATGATTAAATCGAATTAAATCAAGTCGCCTTGTAGAAAAAAAGGAATCTGTCTTAAGATTGTTAGAAAATAAAATGTTAATTCAAAATAACCGATAGAATAATAAATCAAATAAAATAATGAAATAAATGAAAACAATTTAAATCGAAATACATATTCGAAATAACCAGAACTGGATGGTTAAGGCCTACAGAATCGCAATTTCCTTAAGACAGATTTGACCGCTTCTTGGTGCTAGATATCTTAGGTCGTCAGTCTCTCAGGATACAACAGCGGATGATCTTCAACAACAGCACTACTAGAGAGATCACGAACATAAACTTGCCTTTGACTATCACAAAAAAAACACAATGAAGTTTTGAAAGAGAAAAGATTTCTAAGTTCTATTTTAAACAAGAGAATGCCATTCTATTTATAGGGGAGAATTAGGTTAAACGTGAAAAAATAAAATATTTTAGAAAATTACTCGTCATTAATTATCCAGATATATTTTCATGAATCTCGAGGAAAAAATATGCTTATCTTAAGGGAAAAAATAATTCGAAGTTGGTAAAATATCTACAGGCCCACAAAATATCTAACTAGTCCAAACATTCATATCACCCACATCGTACAAGTGCACCTCAACACAAGACACAATTTCCATTCAAGTCATTCAATTATTACAAATTGAGTAAGTGTATATAAACACTTCCCATTGTGTTTATCCCATTAATGTGTGATTGGGGGTTTCCATTTCTTTATTCAATTCACAACTATCTTATTTTGAGCATCAATTTCTTATTCATTACTCAACCATTTTGAGCTTATGAGATACCGTTGTAAAGGTCTCATGAAGTAGAATAAGACCCAAATGAATCCTTATTCGAAACTCCTCCTTTACACATTCGAAATATGGCTCAAAGTTACCGTTTCCCTCACATTTTCCAACAATAATCACCCTTGCGATCCCTCTTTCTTTGCAATTCTGATTTTAAGTATTGATTTCTTTGCAATCTCATCCCCGTATGTTTCCTTAATTTTGTTTCCTCTTTTATTTTGGCCGTATGTAATATATATATATATAGTCTTTTTAGCACTTTTCTCTATAAATTATATAATATACGTATCTAATATATATTTATATATATGTATTTATGGTTTTTACCTAATATAGGTATGGTAATATATATGTAGGTTTTAATACCGTATATATATGTTCATGCTTAAATGCTAGTGCTGTGTAGGATGTGTACATATGTTAGTTTTTTTATATTATATAGTATGGTCTTTGCACCCGGTAGCTTAAATGTTTGAGTTTCTATATATTTATTCTTTTATATTCGTGCTAATACATATGCACGTAATTTGTTTATATCTTGTATGTATTTATGTGTAGTTTAATGCATGATTTGGTTTCTGTTATCTGGCATATTGGTGCATGTGATACATACTATATTTATATGTTATGCTTTTGTATGTATTTTGCTTTTATTTATTATGTGCACTGTTGCGTATGTATGTTATTATTTGAGCCTAGAGTTAATGTATTTTGCCATGCTTATTTGTGAGTTTGCCATGTTGTCTATGTTTCATCCGCGATATAAATTGTCAATGCGGTGCTCACTTTTTCGAGGGTAAACTTGGGTAGTACTTAAGAAGTAGGTGGTGGTTTTCATTTATCTCTCGAACACCAGAGCCCTTTAAAATGAGCTTGAATTTATAACCAAATTTTGATTCAATCGTCACTTTAACTCGCAAAATCCGATATTAATAAAATGATAATTGATTTGGTACCTAGTTTGGGCGTGGTGGGGGTGCGAACCCTTCCCCACACGTAATCGACTCTCGAACTCAAAAGAAAATCTCTAATTTATTTTTTGGTGTCTGATCTACCTAATCCAAGTGACTGGTGGCGACTCCAGTTCTATTTCAAAATAAGATTTTTAAATGAAATCTCCATAATCAATATTTTTAAAGAAAAACGGAAAACTCGTTTCAATTTTTAAAAAAGGTGCTACATAAAGAACTCAATTATTCAAGTTTAGTGAGTATGAACTTTTATTTACAATAATTATGGTTATAATTTATGTAATATTAGTAATTACTATGATTTATCTAAAATATAATTTTAAATATCAAATCAATAATATAATAAAAATAGAGGGTATCTCGTAGGTTTAATATTTGGAAAATTTTAGAACGGACGTCGCACTCCATTAAACACCACTAATGCAATACAGCGCTGAAGACTATAACATTTTTAATAAATATTAAAAATTATAAGGACTAGACTTATAATTAAAATTATTTCTGAACAAAATTAAAAATTAGATTTAATAAACCTTTTATATTTCTTTATAGTATTTTTAATTGATATATTAGAATCAAATATCTCAAAATCTCCTTAATCTCAAAAATTCTTAATCAAACCTCTTTATTTTCCTTCTGCCGTGGCTACTACGGCCGCTCCTTAATATAATAACTACGAATCTTGTATTTTAATAAAATAAACTTATTTGGTTTGCTTCTTATCTTAGAAATAAAAGACGATTGAAACACGCATTTTTGTAATGTATTTTAGTCATTTTCACATATTTGGATTTGCTCTAAATCTTATCTCCTAATAGAGATTCAAGCTCAAGAGTTCTGTAGTCACCTATTTTATTCGGCCCGTATTTATTTAGTTCTTGTATATACATACATTTCCGAAAATAAAATAAAAAGTGATAAAAGCCCAAAAATAGTATTTGGTCTTTGTATATATATTAGAGTCAAAAAATAAAACCCAAAAAATGAGAACCCAATAATATATATGTGGTCCATTTGGTCCATGTTACAAAAAAGGAGCTCATTTACAAACCCAACATAATGAAAAACCTAGAACCTAAGCCCTTTGTTTGTTGAGCCACCACCCTTTCTCTACCGTTGGATCAAATTCGATCCAACGGTCCAAATATGCGCTAAAAAATCCTAGCCCCCTTAAGCCATTGTGCCGCATGGTTATACGCCGTTGGATATGCAAGTGATCGACGACCCAAATCACACAGAAGAGCCTCACACGGATCGCGCACCTGCGCGTGCTCCTCACGCGCCTGACATTTTGTTTCCATCAGACCGATCATCTTCTCCGGCAGTCGCAAGCCACCGTCGCCGACGTTCCTGCATGCTTTTCCTCGATCGGCCATGACATGTAAGCAAGAAAAAAAGGATTAGCATTTGAATCTAAACAAAAAAAGGAAATATATCCGAATCAAGCAAGAAATCGGTCCAAATTGGACCAAACCGAAGTAAGCAAGGCAAGAGTTGGCCGGCGTGAAGATCAAGCAAAAATCAGAGTATACGGGGAAAGAATCAAAACATATCGGGCAAGAATCACAACCAAATCAGAAGAGTTTAATTTAGAATTCCTTGTACATACTTGTTGTAACTGCTATAAAAGCCTTCGATTTCACCGATATAACACAATCTTCACAAAAAAGAAATACAGGCATATTCTCAATCGGATTTCCAAGGTATCTTATACCTAAATTCTTTTTTTATATATATACATACAATGTTCGAATAAAATGAGGGCACGGGTTACCGTTCGAATCGCCGGAGAAGGGATCCGTCGTCACTAGTGGAGTCGCGAGCCAAAATAGTGAAGAAGTGTCACCGAAAAGTCGCCATCGACTGAAAGCCACGACGGCCGAAGCTGGAAACGCGTGGCGGAACACGACCTAATTTTGGGTTTAGCAGTGGTGTTCTTCATCCCATGAAGAACACCCAAGAACATTTCAGACGATTAAGGGAGGGGCTCGGTTTGATTCATTTTGCCAGGAGATAAAGAAATGAAAAGTGTTGCTGAAATTTGAGTTATATACTCGACCCGTTGAGCGACCCGGATCCGGCCCGCTTGGAGATATAACCTACGCCCTTCTTCCTCCCTTTCTCTACTTCAGGCCCACTGTTTGCAATTCTTACACTTTAGTCCCTCTTTCGTATTAATTTAGCTCTTTAATTTTGAATTTCATGCAATTTAACCCTTAATTTTAACTCTTTAATTTGTTTTCTTTAATATTGTTTAATTTGCTTGTCAAACACCCATTTTAAAAATATATAGGTCATAGATACTTAACTCTATTTAATAATATGATTTCCTTGAAAATTAAAATCGTGCAATAATTAAAGTAAAATACTTTAGTTTAAACAATTAGAACACCATTAATTAAGTGAGGTAACTTTAGTTTTCTTCAGTTGGCCTTGTAGGTTTAGGTTATTTAAATAACTTACTCTCTTAATTAAACTTGGTAATCTTGTAAATAGAAAATTTAAATATACAGTTAAGTCTAAAATCTGTTAAATAGAGCCTTTTAGGAGTAGTTACTTGAATTATTTAGTCGTTAGGTCTTAGAAATTAATAAAGGCGAATAAAACATCATTTAAAAAGGATATTTCTTTGCATCATGAAAATGAGGTGTACTTTCAATTAGGGTTAATTCGGTCTTACCCTAGCCGTTGTGGGAACGGTCGAGACTCCTATGCGAAAGTGCATTATCGAATTTTAAGGACTAATACCTTAATCCCTTTGCGTCTAAATTGATTCGGATTTTCTCAACTGTGAGCGAGTTCGAGCCAATTCTAGAACTTTGTGGATTTTTGTATTAACCTTTGCATGCACGCATCCGAGTTATCAAGGAAAATATTAGTGATCAAGTAAGCGTCGGTCTTCAGGTGTGATGGGGGTGTTAATCCTTCCCCACACGTAACCGTACCCCCGAACCCTCTACTTGGTTGGTTTTTAGGTTTCCGATCTGCTTAATACAATAAAAGAGATCGGTGGCGACTCCGTTGTTACAGCTTGGCAACTCCGTTGGGGAATCTTTAGAGGGCACAACTGTTACTTGATCACAAATTATTTTCCTTAGTAACCCGTTGCATTTTTTTGTGTGCATTTTTCTTGGTGCTTTAAAACTGTTTGCATTATAACATAAGCCTTCTAGCCGGGCTTTATCAAACTTAAGTGGAAGAAAATAGCTATGCCTTTGTGAGTAACCCTCCGCATGGGCTAGCGAAAGTCTTCCGGGGTCCAGAGTACTTATGCTTTTGTGAGTAATCCTCCGCATAGGCATAACGGAAATGTATCCCCTCGAGTCCTGTTCGATTCACAAGCCTGTGATGGGCTAGAATCAAACATCTTATCCACCTTGGAGTGGGGGATAGGGACGGTTCGAGAACCTTTTCTAGATCCAAACCTGCATGAGTGTATGTTTTAGAAAGCCCGCCCTATTAAGCCTTATGAAGCCATAGGTTTTACTTTCCGCTTTACTTTTTATATCTTACCATTGTCGCTTTATCTCATTATTTGTATATGCTAACACTTTTTTTTATTCTTTTAGAGCATACATCACATTACATCCAGTTGGTATTCTGAGATATTGTTCAGTCAGAGATCATGAGTATTCGGGTCACATTATCCAGTTTCGGAGTCCTCCGCTCGAACACAGAGGTTCGAAGTGAGTCTATAAAGCTTCAACACCAACATGGAGACAGCATGCAGAGAGAATCCATCATAGACCTGCCAAGACAAGTACACATGGGATTGCCTCATAACCATCTGTCAGGATTGGTCACTGTGTGGGGAAGCCTGGAAGCCCAAGATCAAGCCGTGTTCACCAAGAGGTACGGAGATATAGCCCTTTTACTTGGGGTGGATATAGACGAGCTGATGTTGTTGGCAGCCATCGAGTTTTGGGATCCGGCTTATCGTTGCTTCATCTTCAATCAAGAGGACATGACTCCCACTATTGAAGAATACATGATCTTGCAGTGTCTGGATCTAGAGAAGCCTAATAAAATATATTGGAAAGAGAAAAACTCGGGGTATCGGAAGAAATTTGCCAAGCTTGTTGGTCTAAATGTTGAAGAAATAGATGCCCATGTAGCCGAAAAGAATAAAAGCCCTTGCTTCACATGATAGTTCATCTACGCCCAAATCATGAATTTTCGGGGCACATTGAGATAACCTTGGTAGACTTGCTAGCCCAGAAAAATGTGAATCTGGTCCCAGCTGTCTTAGCAGAAACCTTTAGGTCCCTAAATTTTTGCCAAACCCAAGGAAGGGGACGCTTCACCGGGTGCTCACACCTTCTCCACCTATGGCTGCGAAGTCACTTTTGGGACAACGAGAAGATAAGCAGACATCCCACATCCAGAGATCTAGTCCCGATCAAAAAGGTCACCAGAAAGCAGTGGCCGCAAAATGGGAAGCAAGAGCAGTGGATTCCTCCATAGGCCCACGGGGAGCTACCAGTTATGCCCTTTGCTCGTACAACGCCAGTACAGTTCTCGACGGTTCATTCATGTTACCTATGGGTTACGTGAGGAAGAATTCTCCTACACAGAAGTTAATTCCACATGATGAGTAACAGAGTTAGCTAAAGAGTGGAAGCAAATATTCTGAATGGAAATAGCTCTATTTACTGGTGTTGTGCGTGAATATGCCAGTTGGAGAAAGCAAAGGGTGAACAACATAGGTGTACCAATTTTGATGAGTGAATCAGATAATCCTTGGCCTAGTATTCTGCTAACTGAGCTAGAAATTTACAAATAGGACTTTGAAAAGGAAAAGGAAAGGCTATGGGACAGGGTGACTGAACTTGAAGGCAAACTCCTTGCAGAGCAAGTCCAAATAGAATGCTACTAGAAGAAGGTGAAAACTCTATTGTCAAACCAAGAACTCTACCTAAAAGATGTTCAAAAATTAACGCAAGAAAAAAATCACTTGAAAGGTCGAGTGGCACGAGCAGACAGTTCCAAGACCTCAAAGGAAGAAAAGGTACAGTTGGAGGAAATAAAGAAAGAATCAAAGGAGTGGAAGCGTGAAGCCCGAAAGCAGAAGAAAAAAGCAGATCGACTCACTGAAAAAAGCAAAATTTGGAGGAGTAATATTTAGATGCTCGGTGTAGCCTCAAAAAATACCGTGATTAGAATCAAGAGCTCCAAGAGAGGCTGAAGGAAGAGGAGGCCAATAGAGCTGAAGCTGAGTTACTCCGTTTGGGTATCGAAGACTTGAAGAAACAACTATAGGCGTATAAAGACCTTATCCATACTCTCATTGATGATTGGGATTATGAGAATATCCAATGGGATAATACTAAGCGAGCTTTGGATGTCGCATGCTTAGGCTGACATTTCTATATAAATCATCTGAAGCGTCAGATTTAGAAAGCAGTTTCCAAAGCTCAAGAAATGAGGAATCGCGCTAGGGTTTTGAGATCGAGATTCCTCCCAGTAAGAGAGGATGAACAACACCTATTAGATTTCCTGGATGAGGTGATTGAGCAGTATCAATAGATCAGTCTTTTCTTTGGTAGGGTTCAGAAGAAAACAACACCGAGAGGAGAAGTTGAGCCACCAGTATCAAAACGGCTCAAAGTAGCTGAATATGAGCTTATTTTTATCTTTCTTTTGATTTAAAATAATGTGTACTCGAAACTTTATGATCTATGAAGTGCACTATATTTCGGAATACCACTAGTTTTTGCATCATTTGTATTATTTGCATTTAAGCATCCATTCTACCTAACACATTGCATTAAAATAAATAATGGGAAGTTCAAATGCAGTTGACAAAATTACGCACACGTACAGAACTCGCTCGCAAACCCGCAAAATGGATATGAAAAATAGAATGTCCACCACAGAAGCTGGCTTGAAGGGTACACATGATAAGCTAGAGAAGATTGAAGGTGATTTGTAGAATGAGATTACTAGCGCCTCCAGAAAATACAGTACTACAGATAGCAGCCATGCTTGGCAAGAGCCTTGAAGTCATCAAGGCCCTTAAGGATGCGAGAACAGCAGTACCCCCACATGAAATAAACCGCGAGGCCCTCAAGGGGAAGGTTCAGATCCACATTCCAGGAACTTCGACTAATGCCTTGGTGGAGTCCAGGGCAGGTCAAAGTGATAAACAGGATTTTGAGGTGCCTGATCTTGATGATATGGCAAGAAGAAGTCGTTTAGACAAGAAATTAGAAGACCGTTGTGAAAAACTTGATGGAATTGTTAAGGCCTTACAAGGAGTTAGTATTCATCGTGGTCTAGATACTAGAGATCTCAGCCTGGTGACGGACTTGGTCATTCCCCAAAAATTTAAAATGCCAGACTTTGAAAAATATAATGGAACTACATGCCCTTCAGCACATCTGACGATGTACTACAGAAAAATGTCGTATTATCTCGATAACGAAAAGTTGCTCATACATTGCTCCCAGGATGGCCTGTCTGGATCAGCTGCTCGTTGGTATACATAATTAAATCGAACTAGTGTAAAAATATGGTTAGATTTATCGAAAGATTTCGTTGAGCAATATAAACACGTGACAGACATGGTCCCGAGCATGATGGTTTTGCAGGATATGGAACAAAGAGCCAACGAGAGCTTCCGCCAATATGCCCAAAGGTGGCTAGACGTGGCGGCCCAAGTCCAGCCTCCGTTGCTGGAGAATGAAATCACGTCCATGTTCGTAGAAACATTGAAAGGGCACTTCTATGACCGTATGATAAATCACGCGACCAAGAGCTTCGCGGACATGCTGATAAACGGTAAACTAATATTGGCAGCCATAAAGAGCGAAAAGCTTGATGGAGGGGATTTAAAGAAACCTTACAAAAAAAGAAAATGAGGTGAACATGACTTCAACATATAATCAGAATTTCTCAAAAAGGGTGGTAATTAACAAACCAAACGTGGCTAATACGAGTTCGGCAGCTCAAAACCCCCTGAGGTTTGAAACAAGAAATCAATCGAACAAGCTGAGCTTTACCCCTATAGCAATAACTTATGCAGAATTATTTCTGCAATTGGTTGAGTCCCGGTTGGTGGTGCCACAAAACCTCACCCCAATGTTACCGCCATACTCCCGTTGGTATGACCCAAATGCCAGGTGCGAATATCATGCTGGGATAACATGACATACGATTAAAAAATATATAGCCTTCAAGAAGGTAGTGGAGAATTTGCATAAGACAGGAATGTTGTCATTTGAAGCTATAGAGGAAAAAACAAAACCCCTTACAAACCATCAAAATGCTGGTGTGAATGCTATATTGGAGGAAGAAGGCAAGTAGGTAAAGTCGCGGATAGCTGATGTTCAAACACCTCTATGATGGGTGTGGTCGATGATGATGGATGCTGAAGTATTAATCAAGAATGATAAAGTTCAGTCCTTAAGAGATGACCCCTACTGTGAGTATCATGGGGTAGAAGGTCATGAGATTCAATGGTTTTCAGAGTTTAGACAGCTAGTTCAGACCAAGATGGACAATTGTGAAGTAGAGTTCTTCGAAAAGAAAGACGTGAACAACATACCCGAAATATGTGCATCAGATGAATCTCCGATGAGGAATCTTGCTGAGATCAAACCCTTGGTCATCAGAACAAAGGTAAAAGCTGATGAAAGAGCAAATAGGATGACCCCGCGATTGGTGATAAGAGCACCAACACCCTTTTCCCTACGACGATAGCAAAATAGTACCTTGGAATTACGCATGTACCACAGTGACATCGGAAGACCTAGGGCACGCTGAGGCTGAGGCTAAGAAAGGAATGATTAATGAAGTTGGCCACTTTACGAGAGGTAGGAGATATTATGTACCACATACTAGAGAGGACCGAGACGTAGATCAAAGGAAGAACGCTCTAGAGAAAGAGCCGGGGAAGGATTTCTACGAGGAACACCCTGTAGAATTACTCGAGTATGTGAAAGAATCTGAGGCTCAAGAATTTCTAAAGATTCTCAAGTACAGTGAATATAGTGTGGTGGAGCAACTGCATAAGCTCCCAACACATATATCTATGTTATCGCTATTGCTAAGTTCAGAGGGGCACCGTGATGCATTACTCAAGGTTCTGAACCAAACCTTTGTGCCATAGGAAATAATCACCGACAATTTGGATAGGTTGGTCGGAAACATTGCTGTTGATAACTTCATTTCTTTTAATGATGAGAAGATTCCATAGGGAGGAAGGGCCACATATAAAGCTTTCCATATCACTACTCGTTGCAAAAGACATATGCTTCTAAGAGTCCTTATAGATAATGGTTCGGTCTTAAATGTCTTGCCTATGACCATGTTGAAGAAGTTGCCAATAGACGAGTCCCATATAAAGGCTTACCAGAATACAGTTCGAGCTTTTGATGGAACACAAAGAGAGGTGTTAAGAAAGATAGAGGTTCCCCTACAAATAGGACCCTCCATCTTCGAGGTCGATTTCGTGGTAATGGATATTCGACCTACCTATAGTTGTCTTCTAGGGCGTCCGTGGATTCATACTGCTGGTGCAGTTCCATCTACGCTGCACCGAAAGTTAAAATTCATGGTCGATGGACAGTTAATAACTATTAGTGCAGAAGATGATATCATCGCCTCAATAACAGTTGATGCTCCCTATATTGAGATCGACGCAGGGGCATTAGAATGCTCTTTTAGGTCATTGGAGTCAGTAAGTGCGACCTTTATTGCTGAAGGGAATAAGATTTGAAGGCCAGGTTTGTCCAAATGCGGGAAGATGTAAGTGAGAGAAACTTTGGGTAAGGGTGCTGAAGTAGAAAAAGAATTTGGAAAGCATCACTAAGGTAGGTTGTACCCTGTAACCATTATCGAAAAGAGGGACAGATTCGGGTTAGGATTTAAGCCCAACGTGGCCCAGAGAAAAGCTGCCATAGTGAAGAACCAAGAAAGAAGGAAAAGCATGCTCAAAGGGGAGGATGTTGCATGGGATCCGATGACGTTTCCACCCCTTAATTTCACCTTTAGCTCAGGAGGATTTGTGAACCCCGGCTTGACCCAGGACGAGAAGGAGGAGGATGAAATTGTAGAGATATTTGGCAAGTTGATCATTAATGTGGTACTAGAAGAGCAAAAAGAAGAGGGTGGATATCTGCCAATGATTCACCCATGTGATGAGCATAATAATTAGAGTGCAGAAGAACTTCATGTAGTTTTTAAATCTCTTTTAGAGTAATTTTTAAAAACTGACCCTATGTTTTAGCCCGAAAACAATAAGGGATCACTTATGTAAGGGCATATGCTAAAACCATTATGGTTTCCATTCAATAAAGTGCATTTTCTTTCAGTGAACCTTGTGTGACAAACATTTAAGTATCTAACACAAATCAAAACACAACAAAATAAAAAGAGCATTTCATTCCCTTTTCTTTTGCCCAATGTCGATATATTCCTATTCATCTTCTTCACAGGTTGACAGATATCACTGACATAAGTGATATTGACTCCAAATCGCAAGTTAATTTTGAACAGCCCATATGCCTAGAAGGATTGTCCGGAAGATTTACTCTGACTGATGAAGAGTGAGGAAAACCATATTGTCCCCCATAAAGAGCGGCTGGAAATTGTGAACTTCAGGACTGAAGAAGAAAGGCGGGAAGTGAAGATTGGCGCTACAATCACTGCACAGACGCGACAGAGTTTGGTTGAACTTTTACACAATTACAAAAATGTGTTTTCCTGGTCTTACCAAGACATGTCTGGTTTGGATACAGACATTGTGGTTCATCGTCTGCAAATAAAGTCAGGGTGTCGACCCGTGCAACAAAAATTACGAAGAATGAAGACTAATATGCTCTTGAAGATCAAGGATGAGGTGAAAAAGCAATATAACGTAGGTTTCCTACAAGAAGCCCGATATCCTGAGTAGGTGGCTAACATTGTTCCAGTCCCAAAGAAAGATGGGAAAGTTTGCATGTGTGTTGATAATAGAGGCCTCAACCGAGCAAGCCCAAAAGATAACTTCCCACTTCCACACATTGATACCTTGGTAGATAATATTGCTGGCTATTCCCTATTCTCATTTATGGATGGTTTCTCTGGCTACAGTCAAATCAAGACGTGTCCCAAAGACATGGAAAAGACTATGTTTGTGACACAATGGAGAACCTTCTGCTACAAGGTAATGCCATTCGGATTAAAGAATGCTGGGGAAACTTATCAGAGGACCATGGTGAATCTGTTCCATGATATGATTCATCGAGAACTTGAGGTATATGTGGATAACATGATTGCCAAATCCCGAATGAAGGAGGAACACATCATAAATTTAGAGAAGCTCTTCAAAAGATTGAGAAAGTTTCAATTGAAGCTTAATCCCGCTAAATGCACTTTCGGGGTAACTTCAGGGAAACTCCTAGGCTTCATAGTAAGCGAAAATAGGATAGAGATAGACCCTAACAAAGTGAAAGCAATACAACAACTTCCACCTCCGCAAACACAAAAAGAGGTCTGGGTTTCCTAGGCAAGCTCAATTATATTGCCAGATTCATCTCCCAACTGATAGAAAAATGCAGCCCAGTGTTCAGGCTACTCAAGAAGGAAAATCCCAGAGAGTGGAATGAAGAATGCCAAATAGCCTTTGAGCAAATTAAGAAGCAGTTGACAAATCCACCAGTATTAGTGCCACTAGTCCCAGGAAGGCCTTTAATCCTATATTTGACCATACACGAGAATTCATTGGGATGTGTGTTGGGGCAACACGACGAGACGGGTCGAAAAGAAAATGTAGTCTATTACTTGAGCAAGGAATTTACAGATTATGAATCAAGGTATCCTTAGATCAAGAAGATGTGTTGCGCTCTGGTTTGGGCATCAAAAAGGCTCAGGCAGTACCTTTTATACCACACCACGTGGTTGATATCTAAGCTCGATCCATTAAAATTTATGATGGAAGCACCGGCTTTGTGGGGAAGAGTAGCTCGCTGGAAAATTCTGCTAACAGAATTCGACATCCAATATGTTAGCCAAAAGACGGTAAAAGGAAGTGCCATAGTAGACTTTTTAGCAAACCGTACCTCCGATGATTATGAAGCTTTAGAGTTTGACTTCCCTGATGAACACTTGATGTGTGTTACATTTGAAAATAACCCATGGATTCTTAATTTTGATGGAGCTTCTAACGCCCTAGGTCACGGTATTGGGGCAGTCCTGGTGTCTTCCGAGGGCGATCATTACCCATGCACTAGTCGTCTGAAGTTTTTCTACACCAACAATATGGCAGAGTACGAGGCCTGCATTATGGGATTGCGAGCGGCCATTGAGAAAAAGGTCAGGGTCCTAAAAGTCTATGGAGACTTAGCTCTGGTCATCTATCAAATTTGCGGAGAATGGGAAATGAAGGATTCAAAATTAATTGAGTATCAGAAGCTAGTCAAAGAATTTGAGGAAATTACCTTCAACTACCTCCCGAGAAAAGAAAACTAAATGGCAAATGCTTTGGCCACGTTATCAGCGACATTTAAAGCTAGCGAAGATTCGAGAATAATGCATGTACAAATCCAGGTTTCAGAATTGCCTGCGCATTGTTACAATGTAGAAGAGGAAGAAGATGGTTTCCCATGGTACTATGACATACTGTAGTACATCAAGTTTTAGGAGTATCCAACTCAAGCAACTGAGAATGACAAAAGAACACTTCAAAGAATGGCTGCAGGATATGTTTTGGATGGAGAAACCTTGTACAAAAAGAGCCAAAACCAAATTCTGCTGAGATGCATAGGTTCAAAGAAGCCCAATTAATACTGGAAGAAATTCACGAAGGGGTATACGCGACTCATCCTAGTAGGTTTACCATGGCAAGACGAATCATGCGACTGAGATATTACTGGTCTACCATGGAAGGAGATTGCATCAATTACGCACGAAAATGTCATAAGTGTCAAATTTATTCTGATAGGATACATGCCCCACCACAGTCTCTTCATGTGATGACTTCGCCATGGCCCTTCTCGAGATGGGGCATAGATGTGATTGGACATATTTATCCTAAAGCCTCCGACGGACATAGATTTATTTTGGTGGCAATTGATTATTTCACCAAATGGGTCGAAACAACATCTTATGAAAATGTCACTAGATCGACAGTATGCAAGTTCCTCAAGAAAGAGATTATCTGCCGTTATGGGCTGCCTGAAAGCATTATCACTGACAATGCTTCAAATTTGAACAATAAAATAATAGCTGCAATCTGTGAGCAATTTCAAATCAAGCACCACAATTCGGTGACCTATTGCCCAAAGATGAATGGGGGCAGTAGAGGCTGCCAACAAGAATATCAAGAAAATAATCTCTAAAATGATGGACACTTACAAAGATTGACATAAAAAGTTACCATTCGCCCTATATGCTTACCGAACGGTCGTACGAACATCTACAAGGGCAACACCATTTTTTGGTCTATGGCATGGAGGCCGTATTGCCAATTGAAGTTGAGATTCTGTCACTTTGTGTCCTAATGGAAGCAGAATTGGATGAAGCTGAATGGATTCAGGCACGTTATGATTAGTTGAACTTAATTGAAGAAAATAGATTGAAGGCAATTTTCCATGGCCATATGTACCAAAAAAGAATGATACGAGCTTACAACGAGAAATTTCACCCAAGAGAATTTCAAGAGGGTGACCTCGTTCTAAAAATGAAGCTATCGATTCAAAGAGATTCATGTGGGAAGTGGACACCTAATTGGGAAGGTCCCTATGTGGTGACTAAGGCATTCTATAGAAGAGCTTTAATTTTGTCTGAAATGGATGGGGGTAAACTAGAAAACCCCGTGAGCTCAGATTCAGTCAAACGCTATTATGCGTAAAAAAATCCGAAAGTGAAAACCCGTAAAAAGGCATTTTCGGTCTAAAAAAAAGAAAAAGGAGAGTCCAAGATGAAAACCCAAAAAGGGCGTTTGGAGACTAGGATGGATTCAAGTTGAAACCCATAAAGGGCGGCTTGAATATTTAAAGAATGAATGTTTACTTGGCAGTTTGTTCAGCATTCTCAGGACCTTTGGAGCAATCTTAGCAGCCGGTGCACGGAAAGAACTACCGAGGGGCTAACTCTTAACACTTTGGTCTTTGATATTTGGACACCTTGTCCTACCTTTTTGTGATCACTTCTTTCTTTCCCATAATAAATGAACTTTTTCTCCCAGAACTTCCCTTTGTACCCCTTCTTGCACATTGAAATGGGAACCAATGGATTTGCATTAATACAACATAAGAGTTTTTTGAATATTACTTTGAACGTGACTTAAGAAAAAATAGGAATTACAATGCATTTCATTATTCTGACTCTGATTATATCATTCACATGAGCATGAAACTTAGTGCAGGTAATGTTACCAAATTGGGACAAGATTCCTTGAACATTAAATATCATTCTAAGACTTTCAAGGTGGAAATAAGCTTTGCTGCAAAGATTCCCATATGAGAAGTTCGAAGGTGATCATAAGAAGCTTTGAAGAGCCAGAAGACTGCCCAACTCATTTGGAGTACAAGATTACTGGATTGAGTGAACAAATATGCAAGGATCAAATATGAAGCATACGACTTATTGTTCATTATCGCTTCTGAATGATACAACAATTATTCGATTTGTTTTTGCCGCTTTAAAGAAACTGATCCATTCACCAATTGGAATCATTGCCGCTCTGGAATGATTTAGCAATTTCGATTTGTTTCTACCGCTCCAGAGAAACAGGCCCATTCACCAATTGAAGTCGTTGCCACTCCAGAATGATTTAGCAATTTTGATTTGTTGCCGCCGCTCCGTAGAAACAGGTCCTTTCACCAATTGAAGTCATTGCCACCTCGGAATGACATAACCATTATTCGATTTGTTTCTGCCGCTCCAGAGAAACAAGTCCTTTGAAGTTATTGCCGCTTTGGAATGATAAATCAGTCATTTTTTTCTGCCGCTCTGGAGAAACAGGTCCTTTGAAGTCATTGCCACTTCAGAATGATAAATCAATTGTTCGACATGTTTCTGTCATTTCAGAGAAATAGGTTCTTTCATCAAATGAAGCCATTCGGTCTATTCACTACCGCTTCGGAGGAATAGGTCAATTGAAGAGTCACCGATGATCAGTTTGTTTTTGTCGCTCTGGAAAGACAAGCTGCGTTCAGCCATTTGGCTAGATAGAATCAGTGCCTTTTGTTATTTGCCCTATTCTCGTTTCATCGAAATGAGCAAAGAGGGGTAGTTGTAGTCACCTATTTTATCCGGCCCATATTTATTTACTTCTTGTATATACATACATATCCAAAAAAATAAAAAAGTGATAAAAACCTAAAAATGGTATTTGGTCTTTGTATATGTATTAGAGTAAAAAAATAAAACCCAGAAAATGAGAACCCAATAATATATATGTGGTCCATTTGGTCCATGTTACAAAAAAAGAGCCCATTTACAAACCCAACATAATAAAAAACCTAGAACCTAAGCGCTTTCTTTGTTGAGCCTCTACCGTCTCTCTACCGTTGGGTCAAATTTGATCCAACGGTCCAGATCTGTGCTCAAAAACCTTAGCCCCTTTAAGCCATTACGTCGCATAGTTATACGTCGTTGGATCTGTAAGTGATCGACGACCTAGATCACACAGAAGAGCCTCACACGGATAGCGCACCAGCGCGTGCTCCTTATGTGCCCGGTATTTTGGCTTCTATCAGACCGATCATCTTCTCTGGCAGTCGCAAGCCACCATCGCCGACGTTTCTGCATGCTTTTCCTCGATCGGCCATGGCATGTAAGCAAGAAAAAAAGTATTAGCATTCAAATCTAAACAAAAAAGGAAATAGATCCGAATCAAGCAAGAAATTAGTCAAAATTGGACCAAACCGAAGTATGCAAGGCAAGAGTTGGTCGACATGAGGATCAAGCAAAAATCGGAGTATACAGGGCAAGAATCAAAACATATCGGGCCAGAATCACAACCAAATCAGAAGAGTTTAATTTATAATTCCTTGTACATACATGTTGTAACCGAATATAAAAGCCTTCGATTTAACCGATGTAACACACAATCTTTACAAAAAAGAAATACACGCATATTCTCAGTCGGATTTCCAGGGTATCTTATACCTAAATTCTTATATATATATATATACAATGTTCGAATAAAAAGAGGGTGCGGGTTACCATTCGAATCGCCGAAGAAGGGATCCGTTGTCACCAGTGGAGTCGCGAGCCAAAACAGTGAAGAGGTGTCGCCGCCGACTGAAAGCCACAGCGGCCGGAGCTGGAAACGCGCGGCGGAACACAGCATAATTTTGGGTTTAGTTGTGGTGTTCTTCATCCCATGAAAAACACCCAAGAATATTTCAGACGATTAAGATGGGGGCTCGGTTTGATTCATTTTGCCATGAGATAAAGAAGTGAAAAATGTTGTTGAAATTTGAGTTATATACTCACCCGTGGAGCGACCAGGATCCAGCCCGCTTGGAGATATAACTCGCGTCCTTCTTCTACTTCAGGCCCAATGTTTGCAATTCTTACACTTTATTCCCTCTGTCGTTTTAATTTAGCTCTTTAATTTTAAATTTCATGCAATTTAACCCTTAATTTTAGCTCTTTAATTTGTTTACTTTAATATTGTTTAATTTGCTTGTCAAACACCCATTTTAAAAAAAATATAGGTCATAGATACTTCACTCTATTTAATAATATGATTTCTTTGTAAATTAAAATCGTGCAATAATTAAAGTAAAATACTTTAGTTTAAACAATTAGAACACCATTAATTAAGTGAGGTAACTTTAGTTTTCTTTAGTTGGCCTTTTAGGTTTAGGTTCTTTAAATAACTTACTCTCTTAATTAAACTTGGTAATCTTGTAAATAGAAAATTTAAATGTACAGTTAAGTCTAAAATCTGTTAAATAGAGCCTTTTAGGAGTATTTACTTGAATCATTTAATCGTTAGGGCTTAAAAATTAATAAAGGCGAATAAAATATCATTTAAAAAGGATATTTCTTTGCATCATGAAAACGAGGTGTATTTTCAATTAGGGTTAATTCGCTCTCCCCTAGCCGTTGTGGGAACGATCGAGACTCCTATGCGAAAGTGCATTATCGAATTTTAAGGACTAATACCTTAATCCCTTTGCGTCTAAATTGATTCAGATTTTCTCAGCTATGAGCGAGTTCGAACCAATTCTAGAAATTTGTAGATTTTTGTATTAACCTTTGCATGCACGCATCCGAGTTATCAAGGAAAATATTAGTGATGAAATAAGCGTCGGTCTTCGGGCGTGCTAATCCTTCCCCACACGTAATCGTGCCCTCGAACCCTCTATCTGGGTTGGTTCTTAGGTTTTCGGTCTGCCTAATACAATAACAAAAACCGGTGGCGACTTCGTTCATAGAAGTTCTTCCTTTTTTTTCTCTTTCTTCATAATATTTCCTCATCTTTTTCAACCACTCACACCTATTTAAATTTCAAACACCACCAGTAAAAATTTATTCTTCCAACTTGGATAAAGCCATTAAATAAATGCCTAAAGCCCATATCCAAATTCTTTAAATGGGCTCCCAACACAAAGGCCCAATATCCAGGTCTGAGACTCAATTCGCTAGCCCAAAATTTGGGTCATTACAACTCTCCCCACCTTAAAAGAAATTTCTTCCTAGAAATTTATTCCAGTAAACCAAAGAAGATGCTAAAACTTTCATAACTCTCCAACATTCTCAAACATATCCCGCTGCGCTACTCTAATCTCTCACAATACTTGTAAATCCTTGTCTTATAACGATCCAAACATAATCTCAATTGATTCTTTCTCTTAGAAAGAATCCATCATCGCTCGGTACATTACAGACAACAAGGAAACCCAACCAAACTGTCACACGAATACGTCATTAAAGAAACTTAGCTTATGTTGTAAAACCCAAAAGATTACTATACAACAAAATCATCCAACAACTCCACAAGATCTAAAAGAATAAGAGGTTACACAGCAGTTGTAACCAAAATGAAACGATCCCTCTCATGTTGACTCCCTGAAAGAGACTATAACTATGATGATATCCCTTATCAATATCATTGCTTGCCCGGTGCAAGACTTGTAACACTCACGACCCGGATGTCACATTTGGGCCACAAGCCCAACCCAAAATCCATAAAATTTCTCAAACTGGTTTAGCCCAAATAAAATGCTTCCCAAAAACATTCAAAACCAATAATTTAAAAATAAATATATAAATGAATAAAACATTATAAGGGTGTTCCAATTAAATTAAAATATTTAAACATTTGATTTGATTAATATAATTTCAAAATAAGGATTACAGACTCTAATGCATAAGGTTCTATGAATACATAGCCCACTAAACACAAGTAACGTACTCTAGAGATCACCACATACTAGAACCCCGTACTAATAATGCTCTTCGATCCCACGATCCAACGATCAACATACGCATAGAAACAACGATTATGAGCGCTGAAATTACAAAGCTCAGTGGTACACATCTACTCCTCCCTACTTCATGTTAATCATAAACATAAGCATGCAAGCTAGTACGAGCAATAAAGATAGATAAATAACCATGTGGCGCTACTACTAATAGCCTAAACACATGCTCTCATCATAGCAATCATCATATGTGGCACACAAGGCCAAACCATACTCATAACATGCCAATATAGGAGTGAGGCCTATCTGTATATCAACAACAAGCACATAGGCTTCACATAGCATATAAGCATAATTCCACAATATAGGAGTGAGGCCTGGTCTCACTAAGCATCAGGATCATACACTCTGAGTGAAGCCTAGTTCCACTAAGCATCAGGTTACAAACACTCTTTGAGTGAGGCTCGGTACCATTATGCGTCGAGATACATACACCCGTGCTCGAAATCTCTTATCAAGAATCTTCGAATGAGTCCTAGTCCCACTAAGCCTCAGGTTCATACATTCGAGAATTTTCAAACATAGTGCTGTAATACACTTTTTCTTGCACTAGGTATTCGAAACCCATCAATCAAGATGATTCAATCATCTAGGTGTCCATATTAGCATATAGCAAGGACACGTCTACCACACAGCACACAACATCACACGACTTACCAAGGATTCCTACGGTTACTATTACCATCAAATTATCCAATTAAGTCTACCAACTTATTAATACATTATGGAAGTGTACATTAATCATCCATGTTAATTATCTTATTAAGCCATATTATCTCATCTATATCCCGTGCCGATTTTCATCTTTATTAGCATTGTAGATTATTTCGTTTAGTAGGTACTGGTACTTGAACACGAGTATCGATGCGGTACCCTGGGTACTAGTACTCACATGCGTACCAATATAGATATTACTTACTAGAAATCCTATATTTCCTCAATTACTGGTATAGTTCAACTCATACCAATACGGACTCTAATCACGTACCGGTACTGCTAAAGCTCATACCAATACCCTATTCACGGGTTCGTACCATTTCTTCAAATTACGATATTACCATACTTTATTCAATCCCTAAAGCTTATGAAAGTCATTATGGTTTGTTTACTAATGCATCCATTCGATTATTATTAGTTACCGGCTTCATAATCATTTATTTGAATCTCACCAGTTATCAGCCCATTAAGTGTAATTCCCATTGAGCAAGCATATTCATCTCAAGCATCACAACATGTAATTCAATCAATCAAATAATTATGCGAATAGTCAAATGGCTATACACAGTTTCAATATTTCATAACAGTCTTGAATATTTTCAACGCATCAAGCATCTCAACATATATCAAGTCTTCTAAAACTGATCTCAACACATGCTTACCTATTATCAACCTATTTTGCAATCACTAACAACCAAGACATTTACATTTATGATGCTCATGAGGCGATAGGAGTTCGAGGTGTACTAACCTTAAGCCGATATCATTAAAATCCTCATCCAAGCTTTCCAAATATTTCACTTGACCCGATATCCGATCCTGAATAACCCTCGTATACCAATTAATACTATAAGCATCACTTAAACACATACTTTAGAGAATTCAAATGGTCAAATGCATAAAAACAACTTAGTGGGTTGGGTAGGGTCCCTCAGAAAAAGTCTACGCCAATCAACGGTCAACGGTAGCTGGCGGCTTGGCTCATCTCGAAGGTCAGCTTGCTGGACCGGCTCGGCCCAGCCAACTGGTTATCATAGCCCAGCTTGGCCAGATGTTGCCCACGCGCAGGCGGCAGCGCGTGCAGTGACTTCCGGTGCCCGGATCTTCGGTGGTCGATGCCCAGATCAATTTTCCCCCGGCCTCTGATCTTGTTGGTGGCATCCGTTTCTTGATTCGATCACTCTAACCTCCTCAACTGGAAAACCCAAAACTTTCTCTCTTACCCTTCTTTGACGGCTACTCCGATGGTGACGTTGTTGTACCGGTGAACTCGTCTCGGTGAGATGAACACAATGGCGATAGAGGTGTCAACAACGGACGGCCCAATCTCTGTAGATCAGAGATTAAAACTCTCAACCTTACTTTCTCTCCTTTCTTCTTCTCTCTATCATCTTTTTCCTAATTTTCAATTTTCTCTTTCCTCCATCATATCTCCCCCAGTTTTTAACTACCCACTCATAATTTAAATATCAAACACCAACAACAACACTCTTCCCACTTGGATTAAGCCCATACCTAATTTTTTAATTGGGCTCCCAATATAAAATCCTTAACTTAGGCTTCTACGATAAAGGCCCATAACTCGGGTCTGAGACCCAATTCACTAACCCGAGAATTTGGGTCGTTACAACTCTTCCCTCCTTAAAATTTATATCGTTAAACCAAAGAAGATGTTAAAATTTTTATAACTCTCCAATATTCTCAACCATGTCCCGCTGCGCTACTCTAATCTCTCACAACACTTGTCAATTATAATAATTGTCTTCAAACGATACAACATAATATGAACTGATCCTTTCTCTTAGAAGAAATCCATCGTTGTTCGGTACAACCGAACCCAATTCAACTGACCATCTCCTCTAAAGAGCTCCATCACTATTCGGTGCATAACCAAAGCCATAGAATAAACCCAATGGTACCTTGACCAAATCGTCATACAATTATGTCATAAAAGAAACTTAGCTTGTACTGTAGATCCCAAAAGATTGATACATAACAAAATCCTTCCACAACTTCGCATGATCTAAGAAGAATTGAAGGTTAAATAGTCATTACATCCAAAACAAAATGATTTCTCTCATGGTGACTCATTGAAGGAGACTCTAACTCTGACGACATCCCTTATCAAAATCATTGTTTTCCTGGTGCAAGACTTCTGAAAACGAATGACGTCTCAACTCACCTCAACCACTTACCTTAAACTCAACAAGATAACCCATATCGATAACTAAAGTAGCTCTAAAAAACTCTGCTCATGCAAGCGTATTACACTCCAAACTATAACGTGTCCAGAAAAACATGTCATCAACACTCTTACTTGAATCTTTCATCATGGAAATCCCACCAAGGGATAAGGTTCCAACACAAACCTCGAATCTCGTACCTAAAAGATAGCATGTACACACTGTAGTGTTGTACAACTCAACTCAAAACCAAACCAAGTAGACTTTCCATCTAGATCTCATATTTACCAAAAATAACGAGCAATACTTACCAAGGAAAATACCATTACTCAAAGAAACCCCATCGAAATTGTGTATTTACCAATCCTTCATAAGGTCTACGGTCACCTACTTAATTTCCATTGAAGAATATCGAAGCATCACAAAAACTCTAACAATTAAATGTTAGACTTCAAAATGATGGCAAGACAACCACTTATCACTATCTCGAACACACGACTCCATATCGTTTCCCAAATCACACGATGAAAGTTTGGTACCAACTGTTGTTCTCAAGATTCACCATATTCTGACCACTTTACCATAAAGGAAGAATCTCTTGCCTTGACATGTCTTTCTCTAGAAACAACCACACAAGATCTCAAGTCCATCCAAAAATTATCGAACCCAAATTCGATCACAATACTGTATCATTTTAATTACAATCAGATACTACTTTTCATGGCTTCCAAAGTTACTTAGTCTTCAACTCGAAGCTTAACCCACAAAACACATAGGCACCGGTACTGACCAATCAGTCTTGACACCCAAAAGAAACAAGTATTGATACCGCATAAAGCTAGTTTTGGTACTCCCTTACACAACCATCGCTGAAAATCCTCGATCGCCCCACACGGGCAGGAAGATACTCTAACCCGAACTAACTTTGTACAATCCATCACTTAACAAGCACACTTTACTTATGTGGTGATCAACTATACGATCCACAATTCTCAACTACTCCAACTCACGTTGTTATCCAAAAATCAAAGTCCTTAAAGAGCAAGTACCCAAAACTTCACATTGTTGGGGTAAACACGCACTTCCCTCTTCTATTACAAAAATGCTGCCCCTGCCAATATAAAAAAACATCCTCGAGATCTTGAAATCTTACTCAAATTTAATCGGGTCAACACCATTATCACAACATAACAGTCTCATACAGCTCGAATCTCTACCAATGTTCCTCAGCTCCTTCCAAGGTAATCGCGTTACAAACAAATGCATTTATGAAGTCTCAACCCTTACTTCTTTAACTGATTATGTAGTAAGTAATATTTCTCACACATAAGGTTATTATGGTAATTATCTTGCCAGCTCTCATCTTTTCGTATTCCTTATTCATTCACACGTGTCACGCAAAGCATCAAATTTATATTCAAGAGACAGCATGGTGGCCCCACCTTATCAAAGCTGAAAATACTCCAAATATTACTGCAAACATCGAACGTTACTAGGACACACTTTAAAGAGATAAAACCTCGTTCCAAAATTTATTTTGAAATTATTAGCCTCAAACACTTTAACCATAACCATCTCATTCTCAAACCAATCCCAAAAAAAATACACGGGTACTTCACAATTGGTTAAACAAGTCATCCACCTCAAGAGATAAGTAACGGTCTTCCATTATCACTTAACAAACTATCAACAGTTTACGCATCACGTCAATGAACCAACTACCTACTAGAGAACAAGCTCGGTTCTTCCTTGGGTGAAACACATAGATAAAAGAAACCTCGTACAAGTTGCACCTTTTGCAACTAGATCTTTGAGTCTCTGAATCGGGTCAGTTTCCTTTAATAAGGGTGACAAGCATCGACATCCAACTCAGCCTTTCCTCATCATCTATTCATGTTCTTAACAAGGATAAAGTCTTGACGAATCCTCGAAGAAGCGTAAACAAACACTCTAAACAATTTATGAATCTCGAATCCGCTATCTCCGGGAAATGCCTCTAAGAAGGGATGTGATACTCTCCAAGTATCCACAAGACTCCTTTTAAGTGAACAAATGGTTGTCTAACCAACACGCAACGAAGGCACCATTTAGACGGCGAGAGGAGGATACATCCTCGACTTCGGCATCATTCAACTAACTCGTATCTCAACAATCCATGGCGTCTCTGCCCCTAGAATCGCTTCCATGAGTGGCTCAACACTTAACTCAACCCTCTCGGCCACGATCGTAACCATTTTAGCATCACAATTATTGGATACACCATCAAGATTCTAGTCTTAAGGATTATGAACTTAATTTAAGGGCTTGTATTCACTAGACAGCTTACGAAAACACCTATACCACCCCAGGGTTTCCTAGAACCGACAAAACCTAAGCTTTGATACGACTACATGTAACACCCCCGACCCGGATGTCATATTTGGGCCTCAAGCTCAACCTAAAAACCATTAAATTTCCCATACTAGTTTAGCTCAAATAAAATGCTTTCAAAAAACATTCAAAGTAATGATTTAAAAATAAATATATAAATGATTAAAATGTTATAAGGGAGCTTCAATTAAATTAAAACATTTAAACATTCGATTTGATTAATACAATTTCAAAATAAAGATTACAGACTCCAACACTTAAGGTCCTATGAATACATAGCCTACTAAACACAAGTATCGTACTCTAGAGATCATCACATACTAGAACCTCGTACTGATAGGGCTCATCAATCCCACGATCCAACGATCAACCTACGTACAGAAACGATGATTATGAGCGCTGAGCTTACAAAGCTCAGTGGTACACATATACTTTACTCTACTTCATGTTAATCACAAACATAAGCTGCAAGATAGTACAAGCAATAAAGATGGATAAATAAACACGTGGCGCTACTAATAATCGCCTAAACACATGCTCTCATCATAGAAATCATCATACGTGGCACACAAGGCCAAAACGTACTCATAACATGGCAATATAACATCAAGTACATATGGCGCTACCTTTAGCCGCCTATCCATATATCAACAACAAGCACATAGGCTTTATATAGCATATAAGCATAATACCACAATATAGGAGTGAGGTCTGGTCTCACTAAGCATCGGGGTCATACACTATGAGTGAAGCCTGGTTCCACTAAGCATCAAGATACAAACACTATTTGGGTGAGGCCCGGTACCACTAAGAGTCGGGATACATACACCCATGCTCGAAATCTCTTATCAAGAATCTTTGAATGAGTCCTAGTCCCACTAAGCCTCAGGTTTATACATTCAGGAATCTTCAAACATAACGTTGCAATATACTCTTTCTTGCACTAGGTATCCGAAACCCATAAATCAAGATTATTGAATCATCTAGGTGTCTATATCAGCATATAGCAAGGACACGTCTACCACACAGCATACAACATCACACGACCTACCAAGGATTCCTACGGTTACTATTACCATCAAATTATCCAATTAAGTTTGCCAACTTATTAATACATTATGGAAGTGTACATTAATTATCCTCGTTATATCTTATTAAGCCATATTATCTCATTTATATCCTGCGCCAATTCCCATCTTTATTAGCATTGTAGATTATTTCGTTCAGTGGGTACTAGTACTCGAACACGAGTATTGATGCAGTACCCTAAGTACTGGTACTCACATGCGTACCGATATAGATATTAGTTACTAGATTTCCTCAATTACTGATACGGGTCAACTCGTACAAATACAGACCCTAATCGCGTACTGATACCCTATTCACAGATTCGTACAATTTCCTCAAATTACGATATTACCACGCTTTATTCGATCCTTAAAGCTTACCAAAGTCATTATGGTTTGTTTACTAACGTATTCATTCGATTAGTATTAGTTATCAGCTTCATAATCATTTATTCGAATATCACCAATTATTAACCCATTAAGTGTAATTTCATTGAGCAAGCATATTCATCTCAAGCATCACAACATGTAATTCAATCAATCAAACAATTATACGAATAGTTAAATGGCTCTACACGGTCTCAAAAGCTTATAACAGTCTCAAATATTCTCAACGCATCATGCATCTCAACATATATCAAGTTTCCTAAAACCGGTCTCAAAATATGCTTATCTATCATCAACCTATTTTGCAATCACTAACAAGGCATTCACATTTATGATGCTCATGAGGCGATAGGAGTTCGAGGTATACTAACCTTAATTGGATATCATTAAAATCTTCATCCAGGCTTCCCAAATATTCCACTCGACCTGATATCTGATCTTGAATAACCCTCGTATACCAATTAATATTGTAAGCATCACTTAAACACATACTTGAAAGAATTCGAAGGGTCAAATGCATAAAAATAGCTTACTGGGTTCGAATTTGGTGAAATAGACCATGCCGTTAGATCTGGAACGTCAAGAAACCCCTGGGTAGGGTCTTCCATAAAAAGTCAACGTAGGTAAACGGTCAACGGCGGTGGTGGTCAATGGCGGAGCGGCTCGACTCGAAGGTCAGCTTGCTAGACCGACTTGGCCCAGCTGGCTAGTTATCACAACCCAGCTTGGCTAGACGTCGCCCACGCGCAGCGGTAGCTTTCTGTGGCCGAACGGTCGCGATGGGCGTCCATATCAACTGTCCTGTAATCTCTAATCATGATGGTGACCTCCGTTTCTCAATTCGAGCACTCTAAAATCCTCAACTATAAAACCTAAAACTTTCTCTCTCCTACCCTCTCCGATGACAGCTCTGATGGTGACACTGCTGGTACCGGCGAACTAGTCTCAGCGAGATGAGCACAATGGCGGTGGAGCTGTCGACTACAGATGGCCTGATCTTCATAGATCTAAGATTAAATCTCTTCACCTTACTTTCTCTCATTTTTTCTTCTCTCTCTCATATTTTCCACTTTTTCATTTTCTCTTTCCTCCATCATATCTCTCACACTTTTCAACTACCCACTCATAATTTAAATTTCAAACACCATCAACAACACTTTTCCCACTTGGATTAAGCCCATACCCAATTTTTTAATTAGACTCTCAACGTAAAATCCTTAACTTGGGATTCTACGATAAAGGCCCATAACCTGGGTCTGAGACCCGATTCACTAACCTAAGAATTTGGGTCGTTACAAGACTTATGCAAAAGAACGGTGTTTTAATATGCCTCAAGCACTTACCTTAAACTCGACATGATAACTCACATTGGCAACTAAATCAACTCCCAATAACTCAGTTCACGTAAGAGTCTTGCACTCTAAACTATCACGTGTCTGAAAAACATGTCATCTGTACCCTCACTAGGATTCATCATCACATGAAATCCCACTAAGGGTTAAGGCTCCATCTCAATTCTCATGTCAAAAGGTAACATGTTCACACCGCAGTGTCGTACAACCCAACCCGCAAACAAACCAAGCACACTTCCATATGTATCTTACATTGCCAAAAATATCAAATGGTTCCCACCAAGGACTATATAATTACTCAACGTAATCCCAAATAAATTATGCACTCACAAATTCTTTACAAGGTCCACGGTCATCTATTTAACTCTCACTGATGAATAGTGAAGCATCATAACAACTCTAGGAAGCTCAATGTTAGAGTCCCAACCGGTGGCAAGTCAAACACTTATCACTATCTCAAACACAAGACTCCACATTGTCTTCCAAAACACGCGGCGAAAGTTTGATACAACTGCCGTTCTCAAAATTCACCATGTATTGACCACTGTACTATATTAGAGAAATCTTCTACACCTATACATTATTCTCTAAAACGCACCTAAGAAGATCTTGAGGTCATCAAAAGACATCAAACTTATATATAATCATAACATTGTATCCTCTTAATCGCAATTAGACGATACTTCTCGCGGCTCCCAAAGTAATTCAACCCCTAACTCGGTACTTAACTAAAGAAACACATGAGTACCGGTACTGCATGGAGCTAGTATCAGTACTCCTTTACATGACCCTTACTTGTGATACTTGATCACCCCACATAGGCAACATGATACTCTAACCAGAAATAACTTTGTATCGCTCATCACTTTAAGAAGTTCACTTTACTTAGGTGCTGGTCGACCATATGATCAAAATTTCACACTGTTGGGGTAGGCACACCCTGCCCTCATCTTGCACAAAAATAAAGCCCTAACAAAACAACAAATTATCTTCTAAGATCTCAAAATCTTACCTAACTTTAATCGGGTCAGCACCACAGTCACAACAAAATGTTCTCACGTAGCTCAAATCTCCACCAATGTTCCTCAGCTCGTTCCAAGGAAACTATGATTCAAAAAAAGCATTTACGAAGTCTCAAACCCTTGTTTTCTTATTGATTACACGGTAACTAACATTTCCCGCACACAAGGTCATTAAAGTAATTATCTTGGAAACTGTTACACCCCAAAAACCGATCTAGTCAGAATTAGGCTCCGGCGATCAAAAATTTTGTGTCAATTATTCCTGAATGGTGTAATTGCTTGACCTTGTACCCAACATTGAATTAATGGAAGTTATTTGGGATTAATTTAAGTTGTGGGGACCTTTTTGTAAGAAATTCAAAGCTAAAAAAATTGAAAATAAGCCAGACATATCGATATGGTAAGACCAGTATCGGTATGGCCTAACTACCCATAACTAACTTACTTGTTTTAGCTTAGCCGTATCAATATGTCCATAAGGTGTATCAATATGGGTCCCTGCAGAAATCTATTCGGGTGACTAAATTGAAAAGATATGAGGAATAGGGTGCTAAGTCACCTACTTGCTTGCCCCTCCCACATGAAATACCTCAGATAAAGTGATGGATAGTTGTCAATTGCCTTAAAATTGTAAAAAGATATTAATTGATAGAAAATGGTTATTTAATCTTTCCTTTGTTAGTAGGAAAGCTTCCTATTGGTCCATAAGTAGGTGGGAGAATGATTAAGAGCTGTAAATGGTTTTAAAATGATAAACAAAAGATTTCTTCCTTACTTTGAATTACCTGAAAGCAAAACTCACCCTTGTCCTCAAACAAGCAAGCATCACCATTATTGTCTTCAACTTCAAGCCAAGAAAGCACCTCGATCTAATCCTTGGCCTTTGTTTGATTTTGATACATCGTTTGAAAGCTCACAACTTGGTGGGTAAAACCTCCTTTATCAATTTAATAATTCATTCGATCTTTGAGGTGTAATTTCAAGGATTAGGTCTTTGATCATCCAAGCTAAGCCCATGTACTAGTTGATCAAATCCCTTATTTTGATGTTATCCACAAGCTTCGGTAAGCTTGAAAAAAGTTTGTACGTCATCGTGTTTGATTCTAATGCAATATTTAATTTTTGGGCTAGCTCAAGAAGTGGAAAAGAATCCCTCGTTATCTCCCTCGAAAGCTAGGTTCCAATGAGTCATAATTCGAGAGCTTTGGAATCAAGGTAAGTGTAGTTGTGTCAAGGAATAGGCAAGGTGTCATCCCGTTGCATTCGTTTTTGTGATTATAATTGCATTTGTTTAAGGGCTTAAGTAGAGCAAGCATATGTGGGTGCTAATAGTAAGCATGGTAAGTTCTCAACATTGTGGTATGTTGTAAAGTTCGTATATGACATTTGAAACATGCTATGTGTAAATTTTGATAAGTATATGTTATGATATGATATGTGGAGCTAAGGCTCAATTTGTGATTCGATATGATATGGACTACAGGCACAAAGGTAAGCTTTATTTGCTATCCGATATGTTATAGCCTAAGGGCACAAAGGTAAGAACTATGATGATATGTGTAATCCTTGGACACTTGTGAACATTGGATACAATTGGCATACCATAGGGTTATTTGAGCTCACTAAGTAAGTGATTGGACTACGGTCCGGGGCTATAGCCTATATGTGGTGAGATAAGGTTGGTTTGTGTAAGGGATATTTTTCAGAGCTACGGCTCAAGGATAAGACCTACTTTTGATATAATTTGGTGTATAGGGGAATCCGCGTATCCATTGGTTACCATGTCCAAGGAAATGCTATGTATTTATGTTTTGCATGTGACATATGAAGATATAACAATTGGCCTTGACTATGATCGATATATGATTAATGGTGTACTTATGTCATTCAAGCATGTTTATAAGTCATTTACGCCAAATAAGAACTTGGTTGCATTTGTTATATAACTACCTCACTAGGCTATGTACGCCTAACATGTGTATGTCTCATGCATTTCAGGACTTTGAAGAATTTCGAGCTCCGATCGTATAGTTGCGGTTGTAAGTCACTCTCATCAACCATATGTATGTTACGTTTTGTTCTAAACTTCTATTAGGGTGGCATAGGTCTTAGACATGTTACAATGGTCTATTTTGATATGTATGTAATGGTCCTAAAGTGCCTAGGTGTAAAATGGGAAATCTGGCATGTTTGTAAATTGGTAAACTAGCTAATTTTTGGCCTAAAGCGACTCAAAGGTAAAAACTTAGTAAACATATTTAAAATGTCCTAAATTTTGAAATACTAGGTTAATTCGAATAAAAACCAGATAAAATATGTCATTACAGGACAAATGTATCAATACGGGTCAAGCTGTTTCGATACGGCCTTGCATATTTGGACTTGGAAAAATAGAGTGTATCATTACGCAAGGAGGTGTATTGATACAGACTTGGGTAGTAAGTTCTGGGAAATAAATTGTATTGATACGACCTTAGGCCGTACCGAAATGGGTTAACCTTGGTCAACGCGTATCGATACAGGCTTGTTACCTTTAAATCTAGAATTGAGAAATTTAGCTTAGTGTACCGATATGGTCCTAAGTGTATCGGTACGGTGTTAGTTAATTCTGTTAAAAGACTTAAACCATAGTTTTAAACAGTTCACAAAATAGTCACTAAATCTTAAAAAGGTTAATCTGATGGCTAAATGGCCTCCGTTAATAACAAAATTTTACAGGATAATAGTTTATAAGTTTAGTTGAAGGCTAGCAAAATAAAATTCTGATAAAGACCCCTAATTTTTAAAATTTACAATTTAGTCCCTAAATTTAAAAAAGGTTAAAAGTGACCCCAAGTTGAACAAGCTATTAATAAGTTAGTTCGATAAGTCGTAAAAGAAATTAATAAGACATTCTATATAAGATTTTGAACTCCGAATAAATTTACGGTAACACTTTCTGACCCAGTTTTCTGCTAGGACGGGAATGGGGTATTACGGAAATGCTTATCTTTCCATATTACTTGTACATTCACACGTGTCAAGCAAAGTATCGAACTTATATTCAAGAGACAATATGGTGGCCTCACCTTATCATCACTACAAACACTTCAAAATAGAGACATCTTCATTCCAAAATTTATTTCAAAACTACAAGCCTCTAACACCTTAACCGCAATCATCTTATTCTCGAACCAATCCTAAAAAACACATAGGTACTTCACAATCGGTTAAACGAGTCATCCACCTTAGGAGACATGTAACGATCTTCCACCGTCACTTAACAAGCTATCAACTATTTAAGCAACATCTCAACGAACCAACTTCTTACTAGCTAACAAGCCCGACTCTCTCTTGGGCAAAACACTTAGACAAAAGAAACCTCGTTCGAGTTGTGCCTTCACAACTGAATCTCTGACTCTATCAACTGGGTCAGTGTCCTCTGACAAGGGCGATGAGCACCGACATCCAACTCGGCCTTACCTCAACATGCACTCATATTCTTAACAAGGAGAAAGTCCAAACAACCCCTCCAAAGAGCATAAACAAACACCCTGATAGCTTGAAAGCTCCCGAACATGGAACTACACACATCGGCATCTGCCAAACGGTTAAACATGTCTCACAACCCATTGTGTTATTCTCAAAATGACCAGTACAAAAATCACGATAAAAGGGTGATGATCCAACATTCTCATTACCCAAAGGTTGAGTTCCCTCGAGGTTTCAAGCCTTGGGCACAACTCTCAACATTATAGGCTAGAGTCGTGCTTGGTTAACCAAATCAATTTCCAATGTGCAACAACTCCCAAGAAGTCACCTCTATCAAAATTTTGGAGCGTCTACTTCGGTCACACTCCAACGAACCAGTGGATCTCGAATCCACTATCTCTAATAAATGTCATTGAGAAGGACGATGATACTTGTCAAGTATCAACGAGACTCATTTTAAGCGGACAAAGGGTCCTCCAACCAACGTGTGTCCACCGATCGATTTAGAGAGCGGATTATCCATAACCGCAACACAACCATTATCTATGCATAATGATGAAGATTTCTTACCACAAACTCTCTTAGCGTATCCTCGGGCTTCGAAATATCTACAACACGCAACGAAGACACCATTCAGGTGGTGGAGGGAGGATACATCCTCGACTCCGGCATCATTCAACTAACTCGTAACTCAATAATTTGGGGCGACCTCACCTTCGAAATCGCTCCCATGAGCGGCTCAACACCTAACTCATCCACTCTAGGCCACGATCATAACCATCTTAACATTGCAAATTTGGACACACCATCAGTATTATAGTCTTAAAGATTATAAACTTAATTTAAGGGCTTGTATTCACTAGACACCTTACTAAAATACCTATACCATCTCGAGGTTTCCTAGAACCGGCTAAACATAAGCTCTGATACCACCATTGTAACACCCTCGACCCGGATGTCACAATTTAGCCTCAAGCCCAAACAAAAAACCATAGAATTTCTCAAACTAGATTTAGCCCAATAAGGTATTTTCACAAACATTTAAACCCAACAGTTGCAAATATAGATAAATAATCAAAACGGTACAAAATAGCTCTAATTTGAATTTAAAACATTTAAACACTCGATTTGATTAATACAATTTAAAAAATAAGAGTTACAGACTCTACCGTGTAAGGTCCTGTGAATACATAGCCCATTAAACACAAGTATTGTACTTTGGAGATCACCACATACTAGAATCTTGTACCAATAGTGCTCCTCAATCCCACGATCCAACGATCAACCTACGCACAAAAACAACGATTCTGGATGTTGAGCTTATAAAGCTCAGTGGTACGCATCTACTTTACTATACTTCATGCCAATCATAAACATAAGCATGCAAGCTAGTACGAGCAATAAAGAGAGATAAATAAACACGTGGTGCTACCACTAGTCGCCTAAACACATGCTTTCAACATAGCAAAACATCTTACATGGCTCACAAGGCCCAACCATAATCGAGATCTCACCAGTCATCCAAGCTAAAGCCCACAAATGTTAACAACAAACATGGAGTGAGGCTCAGTGTTGCACACCTTCAAGAATATTCACTCTAAGTAAGGCCCGGTGGCCTGGTGCCATACAACTTAAGGAACGTAGACTTTTTGGGTGAGACCTGGTGCCACACAGCTTCGGGAACATACATTCATTCTCGAAATTTCTCGCCGAGCATCTTTGAATGGGACTTAGTGACACATAGCTTCAAAAATGTACTTTCAGTATCTCTAACCGTGATTTTTCAACACTTTCTTATTAGGTATCTGGATCCCATCAATCAAAGGTAGCATAACCAATAAAGTTTCCAAATAGAACACAACATGGACATGATTACCACAGAACACACAACACTTACATGATTACCAAACTCTATGGTTTCTATCAATTATCAAGCCACCCATTTTGATTTACCAACTTGTTAATATATTATGAAAATGTATATATTAATCATCCTCATTGATTACATCTATTAATCCATATTATCTCATTATCACCCCATGTCAATTTCCATCTTTTATTAGCATTATAGATTATTCCGTTCAGTAGGTATCAGTACTCGAACACGAGTATCGATACGATACCCCTAGGTATCGGTACTCATATGCGTACCGATACTGGTATTGCTTACTAGAAATCTTAGTTTTCCACAAGTACCGATATAGGTTAACCTGCACTAATACGGTGCCTGATCCCATACCAGTACAGCCGAAGCTCGTACTGATACTCTATTCATGAGTTCGTATCATTCCCTCAAATTGAGATATTATCACGCTATATTCAATCCCTAATGCTTATGGAAGTCATTATGATTTGTTTGTTAGCGTATTTAATCATTTAATATCAATTATCGGCTTCATGATCATTTATTCAAATATTACCAATTTTTAGTCTATTTAGTATAATTTCCATCGAACATGTCAATTCATATTTCAAGCACTCAAGCAACACAACATGTAAATCAATAAATTAGTTAATCATAAGAATATTCAAAGGACCCTACAAGGTCTCTAAAGCTCATAATAATCTCGATTATTCTCAAGCTCATAAGGTATCTCAATATTTACCAAGTCTTGTAATACCGGTCTCAACACATGCTTATTCATCGTCTACCAATTTTGCAGATACTAACTGCAAAACAATCACACTCATGATGCTCATGAAGCAATAGGAGTTCGAGGTGTACTAACCTCAAGAATAGTGATAAATCCATATATAAGCTTCTCGATTACTCTATTGGTTCGATATTCGATCCCGAATAATCCTCATATAAAAACAAATACGAAAATACATTATTTTCATGCATCCCCTAAACAATTCACAAGGTCAAACGCGTAAAAATAGCTTATTGGTTCGAATTTGGAGAAATAGACCGCGCTAACAAAATTAGAACATCGAGATAACCCCGAGTAGGGTCCTTTAGAAAAATTCAATGCTGGTCAATGCCCCGACAATCCGGTGCGGTGCAGGATAACCAGGTGCACCCGCAGGCAATAATCTAGTACGACAAGGAGCAGTGCACCCGGCCGAGAGGGAACCAATGCGGCGCGGTGCACCCGTCTGGGCAGACATACATGAGAGGTGTTCTGGTGGTCAGACGACAGCAGCAAGCTCCAGCCCTGCTGTCCCGATGCCAGTGGCCTTCATTTTTTTTGTTTTGGCCGCCGAAAATACTATATTTCGAGCTTGGCCAAACTTCTTTTCATTCACCCCTTTTAACAATAGTTTCAACGGTAACGGGACGATAATCGATCGAATCGTCTCGACGAGCTCAACCTAATGGTGCCAGCAGTGAGACTACACGGCGGCCAGATCAACTTCAAATTAAAGCAAAACCTCTTCTCTAAAATCCATTTTCTTTTTCTCTCATTCCAACATTCTCTCTCACCCATTAGTATTTTGATTTCCCCCCACTTTTCCCTTCTCTCTCTTCATAATATCTCTTCCTCTTTTTCAACCACTCACACCTATTTAAATTTCAAACACCTCCAATAAAAATACATTATTCCAACTTAGATAAAGCCATTAAATAAAGGCCTAAAGCTCGTATACAAATTCTTTAATTGGGCTCCCAACATAAAGGCTTAATACTCGGGTCTGAGACCTGATTTGCTAACCCAAAATTCGGGTCGTTACATGTCACTTTTGTTTTGTGTGTCTTAGTTTAAACATCAATTTCGAAAAATTACATTTTAATCACTAATTTTATTAATTTAATTTTTTGAAAGAATTTTTTATTAATTTTAATATAACCTAAACAAGGTCGTATCTAGCCTGGTCAGGATGGGCAATTGCCTAGGGCCCAGAATTTTTATAATGTATTATAATTATAAAAAATATTTTTTATATTAATTATAGGGCTCAATTATTTTCAATAAGTTATTAGTAGGGTTGTGCAAAAAAATTCGGCAAATCGAAACTGAATCCGAAACCCAAAAATAATGATCCAAAAATCCGGTTAACCGAATTGAAAATTCGATTTTGGTACAGGTTATTTTTAAAAATATTATTATTATTCAATTACAGTTTACAATTTTAAGAAATATTGGTTAATCGGTCTGACCTGTTATATAACATATAATAATAATAACAGCAATAATAATAACATATATTCTTAAAAAATAAAAGAATATTAATATATTAATATTGTTAACTTATATTGGTCTTGAGAGTGAAAAGTGTAATTGTTGATTTGGTTATGATTTTTTATAGGATGATTTTGGTGTATGATATTTTATGGTTGCTTTTATTGAATGACATGGTTGTTAGATTGTTATGAATGTTTAACTTGATCGTATGAAAAATATATTGATATCATGTGCGAGTTTTTATACATTATATATTTTTTTACCATGCTATTAAAGTTAATATTTTTAGTAAGTAAAGTAAAAAAAATTATTATCCGAAATGAACCGAATATTCCGATTAATCGGTCAATCGGCTATCCGATTTAATTGGTACGATTTAGGATCGAAAATTGAGCGATTCGAATTTACCGATTAACAGAAATAATTTACTAATTGTTAACCAAAACCAGTTTTGCACACCCTTAATTATTAGGGGCCTAATTTTTTCTAAAATTTATTATGAGGACCTAAACTTAAAATTTATTTTTTTCTAATATATGTTATTAAGTGTCCAATTTTCCCTCGGTATTTGTTATTTTGGACATATTCTTAAAATTCAATTTTTTTTTCTAATACTTGTTATTAAGAGCCTATTGTTTCAATATTTGTTATTATGGCCTACTCATAAAATTTAATTTTCTTTTCTAATATTTATTTGTTATTAAGAGTCTAATTTTTCAATAATTTTTATTAGAGTTTCAATTTTTTCAATATTTGTTATTATGGGCAAACACTCAAAGTTTACTTTTTCAGTATTTGTTAGTAGATGCTATTTTTTCAGAACTTTTTATTATGAAACTGCTCTTAAAATTTATTTTTTTCAACACTTGTTAGTAGAGACAATGATTTAAATAACGGTTCGCAACTGCAACAACGATCGTTATATAGCAGTAGGGACATCATCTAAAATCGCGATATCCGAAACCGTTATGTCCACAATAGCATATTTTATTTAAAAAAAATCACTAACCGCAATACACACAGAGTACGCAATAACACTCATTATGTCCGCAATTGTGATAAACATAAAGCAACCAAAAAATGACCGCGACCATAATTTAATTTCATGATTAGGGGCCCAATAACCTAATATAACTTCTTTAGTGACTGAACTATAACCTTTTCAACCTGGTGATTAAAATAAGATACAGTTGAAATAAAAGTGATTTTCGCAGTAGTTTACTCAAGAACAATTGATGTGACTATCCAATTATTGTTTTTAGTATCAATAATGATCCTCATAATTATCCGGGACAAATCAGTTCTGTAATTTAAAAGTGCACAATTTATTGGTATTTTAATTTATCTTTCCTGAACAAATAATTGTGGCCATGCAATGATCAGTTTGCGAAGATAAAGAAGCTGTGGTTCCTCGAGCTATTTCTCACGAATGGCAAACCTTGGTACCCACTAAAGTAGAAATCAACTGTCCGTAGCAAATTTGTAAAAATTAAGCCTTCTCTGAGATGGATGACGATGACCCTTTTCTCTCCCTCCAATCAAAACCTCAATTTCGACCCATGCTTGAAGACGACCGCCATGGCTTATGCTTCACGCGCACACAATCAGAAATCCAAGACCACCAACAAATTCACCCCCCTTCTAAGCTCGCCTCGTCAAAGAACCACGGTTCTCTCCACCGATGTAAAACGGCTCCGGCCATGGCTGTCATGCGTGACCTCAAGCCCAAAACACCCCAAGTGCCCAAACCTCAGTCCGAGTCCAGCACCATTATCAGGCAAGCTGTTTTCCTGCTATCCATTTACTTGTTACTCGGTGTTGCTATTTACTCTTTCAACACGGATGAATTCTCCGGCATCGAGACTCACCCAGTTGTAGATGCTCTGTACTTCTGTATAGTCACCATGTGCACGATTGGTTACGGCGACATAACCCCATTAACCCCGGCCACCAAGATTCTTGTGTTTTTGTACTCGTAGGTTTCGGTTTCATAGGCATTTTGCTGAGTGGGGTTGTGAGTTATGTTCTTGACTTGCAAGAGAACATGATTTTAACCGGGATTCACATGAAAAAATCGCAGCAACGGTTTTCGGCCAGCAATTACATTGTGGATGTGGATAAAGGGAGGATGCGGATAAGGCTTAAAGTTGGGTTGGCACTTGGGGTCGTGGTGTTGTGTATTGGAATTGGATCTTTGATGTTGTACTTTGTGGAAAGCTTAGACTGGATTGATTCCTTTTACTTGTCTGTCATGTCGGTTACTACAGTTGGGTACGGCAATAGGGCGTTTAAGACGCTGGCCGGAAGGTTGTTTGCCGGTGTTTGGCTTCTGTTCTCGACGCTGGCAGTGGCTAGATCGTTTTTGTATTTGGCCGAGGCAAGGGTCGACAAGAGGCATAGGAGGATTGCCAAGTGGGTGTTGCATAGAGAGATCACTATTGAGGATTTACTAGCTGCCGGCATCAATAACAACAATGTTTCATCAGGTTGGATTTCAATCTTTCTAGCTTATGGCAATTAGCCAATTACTCTGTTTTTGTAATTAACCAACCAATCACTTAAGAACATAGATTGACATCTAATGTTGGTCTTGTTTGTGGTTCTTACCCTCGTAACAATATCTCTGTGTCGAAAAATCTGGTTGCAGTAAATCGGAGTATGTAATCTACAAGCTGAAAGAGATGGGGAAGATTGGGGAGAAAGATATAATGCAGATATGTGATCAGTTCAGCAAGCTTGACCCGAATAACTCAGGGAAAATAACTCTTCCCGACCTCTTAGAAAACCGATTGTGATATTCTGCAGATAAGCTTAGTAACTTAAATTCATTTGGGTAGAGAATGGGAACTGAATGGGGAAATGTTCATACATTCAAGCTAGAAAATCTCAATTGTATACTTTTTTCAAGCTCTTTTGATGATGTGAAAAGGGAACGGAATTAGCAACATGTTTCTGATCTCAGTAGTGTCTGAAATCTGAATTGTAATTCTTTGTTGCCAATGTATTCATCATCTATAAAGTAATTATATTCCTAGATGATGTTTCCTTTGTTGCCAAGACATATGGGAGTACACTAGCCAGATGAAGTGTAGTACATATTCGACCGATGTGAAGTACTCACAAGCTTCTATTTTCAACCGGCACACAAAATTGCTAGTACAGTTTCAGTTTAGTACATGTTGTACTGTAATCCGCTTGTCCTGTTGGACTTGTTGCATAAATACCTCAGATGACAGCATAGACTCAGACCCAGTTTACCAGTTTGCTAAAAAGTGTCTTATGGATCATGAGTTAGTCACAAAAGAAGGATTGGGACCTTAACCCTGAACCCTGAGGTCAAATGCGCAAGCATGCCAGGTTTGGTTTTGGCTTCGACCGAGACAAGGTGAGGTATCGGTGGAGAGAGTGGGAGAAAGGTGGGAAAGGCAGACAAAAGACAGGGAACAGGTTGAGCATGGATGGCTCTAACCAACAGCTTTCTATTGTTTCTCCGCCCATGCACGGCCTCTTCACTGGCTCTGCCACCTCCATTTTCTCTGCTCTTTATTTATCTGGAATTATTTTCTAGCTTTCTTTACTATAGCCAAACTGATTGAATTTGGATCCAGGTTCATGTTGTAATATTGTAAAACTAGCCATGATTGTCATCCACGAGACATAATCGGGTGTGCAGAATTGGGAAGCCAATTGGAGATTAATTATTTTATATGCAATTTAATGATTAAATTAGTTTATCTATCAATTAGGTAAATGTGAAGCACTGTTGAATCTAATGTGCTTGGTAGGGAAGTCCTGTGTACGTTTGAGAATTTGAGATTCAAGCAATAAAGAAACAACAAATATATAAAAGGCTTAATAGCAAAATAAATGCTCAAGCTATACATGTTAATTTTGTGTCTAACTATTTTTGCTCAAAATTATACGCCTAACATTTTTTCGTTACTATTTTGAGTGTTTAGCCGTTGACGGTTGTTATAAAAGAACCATTGACCATTTTGAGCCTTGCATGTGATATTAATTATAATTTCTAAAATAATTCTTTGAAAATCAAAATAATTACTTAACCTTAATTTTAATTCTCAAAAAGGTAAAACACAAAATTCACCGTAACCCTTTCTAACCCTTTCCCTCTCGTCTCTTCCCCTGAAACTCACGACAATCATCTGATATTTCTTGGGAGAATCTTAATTTTTTATTGTGAAATTAGGGTTTAAGGTGTGAAAAGTTTTGAGGATTTGAGTGTAGCTTAGAGCGGGTGGTAGAATTGTAACTTTGAGGATGTTTTGGGGGTGAAAATGGTGAAAAGCTTATATCTGTTTTGGGAGCTTTTAAGGGAGTGGTCGATGATAGTGTGTATTGTAAGTTCAAAATATCTTTGCAGTTTTGTGTTAGAAGTGGTTTAAGTTTTGTGTTTACGAGGAATATGATGATTTTACTGGATTTTATTGGTGGGTTTTGAATTTTTTGAGGGTTGTTTTTTTCGTGCCGATAAAATTTTTCACCGTTCAAATCTTTAAAAAGTTTTTTTGTTCACTAGTAAATTGACGTCGTCAAAAAGGTGACAAAAAACGTTCAATGTAAACTTTAGTGAGTAAATTGAATGTTTTAAAACTTCAGTGACCAAAATAAGTTTAAAAGTAAAGTTCAATGACGATTTACATAATTTACCCTTTTTATTATTACTCACAAGAGTTAAGAAAATAATTTAATAATTTTTATAGGGATAAAAAATAATTCTATCATAAAATGGATATAATTGACTTAAAATATTAGCCCATAGACAATTTTTATGTCACTAGATTCTTTATTTGCATAATTTGTATTGGTAAATTGTGATTTATGTTTGCCTCAAATTTATGTTAAGCATGTATGTCATTTATTTATGGCATTACAACCTATGACATATTTGATAGTATACTAGATATCTCTGAATTAACTAGCGAGAACTTTAAGTTCTGGAAGGAGAGTATTCTTTTCCAATTCATATGTATGGATATTAACTATGCCATAAGAAAATCAAAGTTACATATTAATGACATCAATAATCAAGTTGATCTTGCTCTGTATGAAAAATGGGAGCGAACCAATCACATAACTTTCATGTACATTAAGAGTGTAACACCCTCGACCCGTATGTTATATTTGGGCCTCAAGCCCAACCCAAAACCATAAAATTTCTCAAACTGTGTTTTGCCCAACAAGATATTTCTCAAAAAAACATTAAAAACCAACAATTGAAAATATAGATAATAATCAGAATAGTACAAAAGAGCTCCAATTTAATTTAAAACATTCGGCTTGATTAATACAAATTCAAAATAAGAATTACATACTCTACCACATAAGGTCCTGCGAATACATAGCCCACTAAACACAAGTATCGTACTCTAAAAATCACCACATGCTGGAATCACGTATGATAGCGCTCCTCGATCCCACAATCAACCTACACACGAAAACAACGATTCTGAGTGCTGAGCTTATAAAGCTCAGTGGTACACATCTACTCTACTATATTTAATGCTAATCATAAACATAAGTTTACAAGCTAGTGCGAGCAATAAATAGAGATAAATAAACATGTGGCGCTACAACTAGTTGCCTTAACATATGTTCTCATCATAGCAATCATCACTCATAACATGGCAAGATAACATCACATAGATATGGCGCTACCTCTAGCCACCAAATCATATAGCATTATAGATTATTCTACTCGATGGGTACTAGTACTCGAAAACGAGTATCGATACGGTACACTTGGTACAAGTACTCACACGCGTACCTATACTAATATAACTTACTGAAATCCTTAATTTTTATAAGTGCCAGAATAGGTCGAACCGTACCGATATGGTCACCAATCGTGTATCCGTACGGCCGAAGCTTGTATCGATACCCTACTTATGAGTTCATACCATTTCTCTTTAAATCTAATATTTGAGTCCACAAATTCCTCGAATAAAACAAATACAACTACATAAGTTATTCCACGTTATCAAACTACTTTAAGGGATAAAACGTGTAAAAACAGCTTACCGAGTTTGAATTTGGCAAAATGAATTGCGCCAATGGACTTAGAACATCGAGAAATCCTCAGGTAAGGTCCCCTAGAAAAAACCAACGTCAGCAACGGTCAACGGCGATCAGGCAGCACGTTGCAGTCGAGCAAGGCAGGGCGGTCTGGTCCAACCTGGTTTGGCCTAACCGGTTCAGCCCAGCAGAACTAGCCTGGTTCACCACACCAAGCATGGTTCAATTGGCAAGGCACGCCCACTCGCAAGCAGTCGGACGGAGACGGCGGCTCTAGATCTGCTCTTCTTTAGTCGGTGATTCCAATAGTGCCCTCGGTTTACGGTGGTGGATGGCAGTGGTGGCGGTGACCATGGGGTGACCACGGTCGAACTCGTCTTGACGAGGTAGAGATGATGGCGACGGTGGTGTTGTCAATGGACGAATAGACGACAACCAAACTTTGTTTAAACCCTTCATCTCTCTAAAAACTCATTTCTTCCCCCAAAAGCCATTTTCTCTCTCATCTTTCAATTTTCAGATTCCCTTTCTTTTACCCTTATCCACTTTTCAAGCATTTTAGATTAAATACACCATTTTCCCAACAAAATGGGTAAACCAAATAATAAACACGCATATTTCTATTTATTTTTACTTTTAGACTCGAACTTAAAATCATTTATTCGAATCCATTCAAGAATTCATTTAATAAGCTTCCAAAAATATTTTTTCTTATTTTTAATTACCAACTTAAGGATTTAAAACTCGAATCTAAGACCCATTTAACTAACCTGAAATTTAGGTCGTTACAAAGAGCAAGGTTCTTGTTGATGTTTATGGCTCAATTGAGCATTATTAAAAATCCAATAGTTATTAACGACTATAGAAAAATAGTTCTAGACTTCTCAAAATTCGTTGGCCAATACCCTAATTATGAAGTTCACATCACTAAAGCTCACTGCAGTGAAAGGTGTGTGTGATCACATCAATAAGATACAAGATCTCATGGCTCTTAAAACACTTGAGGTTGAAATTTTTAAATCTTTCATGTTGGACTATACATTTAACACTCTTTCACCTCAATATAGGTCATTCAAGATCTCTTATAATACACATAAGGATAAATGGTTTATTGATGAACTTTTGACCATGTGTGATCAAGAAGAGGGTAGACTCATTGGAGATATGAAAGAGTGCACTGACAGTTACTCAAGGAAAAAGGTTAGTCCAAACCAAGCAAAAGGGAAAGCTAAAATGTAACTCAAACTAACATAAAGAAAGAGTTCATGTGTTTCTTCTATAAAAAGAAGGGTGTTGAGTTGATCAATTGATGGCAAATCACTAAGATAGGGGGTGAATTGGTAGTTTAAAAAAATGAAGGGTACAAAAAAGAGAATTGGAAATTGGAGACACAAGGATTTTAGAGTGGTTCAAGCTTCGAACAAGCTCTACATCCACTACCCCAGCACCCTATTGAGGATTTCAACAATTCACTAACTAGAATTCTTCCTCTTTTCTCGGCTTAGGAGGGAACCGTTACAAACGATCAATCTTTCTTCCCAAAGACCGATCCACTTCACTCTTTACAAAGAGAAATAGGCAAACAATAAATAACCTCTCAAATAGGTGGATTTTTGCCCAATTAAAATATATCACACTCCCCAAATTGATAAAAGATAAAATAATGAAAATACACTCGATTGGGGTTACAAGTATTTGACTCTTTAGCTCAAGAAGGTTTTGGATTTTGCTTGAATGTGCTTGGAAGTTGATTAGTTGGTTGGTGTAGCTTCAGAAGCTTGTATTTATACCTTCTCATTGATTTCTAGCCGTTTGGGTGGTTGAAGTCATCAATATAGCCGTTGGCTCCTTTTTTTCCCACCATAAATGCACTTCTTCAACTACTCGTATCGGTACATGAACAACCGTACGATACCTGTCTCAAAATAGAAAGAGACATTGTGTACAATTTATGCAAGGGCGTATCGATACACGAGGAAGCGTATCGGTACGATCTTAGTGTAAAACAAAGGGGCGTATCGATACGGGCAATGTTGTATCGATAAATTTTGCTCACTTGGGCTACTGTCTGAACCTGTATCGGTACGCCTTAAAGGTGTATCGATATGGGTTAACTAAATTTTAAAAACGCATGTTCCAATAATTGACAAGGCAACGTTCGAATCATAAATGAAAAATCTCAGCAATGTATCTATATGCCAGTAGCTGTATTGGTGCGTTGTTCTTAAATCTTAAACCCAATATGAAGGCCGTATCGAAACAGATGGAACCGTATCGAAATGCATGAGTAAAATACTTAACCCATATGAAGTCCGTATCGATACGAGTGGAACCGTATCAAAACAGATGTTCACAGTGGCTTTTTAATTTAAACTCGTATTGGAACGCCTGAGGGCGTATCGATACGTCTGGGTGTAAAACTTGATTTTAGCTTCAAAAACACTTAGAAAAATTTATAGGGTTTAAGTTTTTGATTTTGAATAATTTTGTACTTGAAAAACCTTGTCAATTGTGAGTCTTTGAGATACTTAAAAATTTATTTTACTTTCCAAATAAGTCCTTAATCAATTTGTTATATCAAAATCAAACTTTGGTTTTACAATCTCCCCCTTTTTGATATAACAAAATTAAGTTAAATTTTTAAGTCTTTGTGAAAAACTCCCCTTACTTTAAGATATGTTTCAAAAAAGTTTTTTTTTTAATTTAAGCTTTTTCTTCTCCCCTTTTTTTAGATCAACATCAATGATATTAAAGGATGATGCAAAGAAACATACTTATCATAATTCAAAGCATAATCAAAGCAACATACTTACCATTGAAAGTTTAAAGCAACATAATCCAAATCCAACTTTAAAAAAACTAAAATCAAAGCATAGGTTCATAGAGTAAATAACATAGGTGCATAAAAATAAAAACCTAATATGATATGCAATGCAATGTATGTCTATGGAGCATCCTCATCATCCTCATCCTCTTGATCTTCATCTTCGTCATGGGTTTGAGTAGCCTGAGATTGTCTCCATTCTCCATGGAAAGCAGTAAGAGATATGTCCATCGAACCTTGTTGGCTTTCAATGGCTTGAATTCGATCCTCCAAGGAAGTAAATCGAGTATCAATGGCCGCAAACCCTTCGTTCATGGTTGTTTTCAATGAAGTGAATTGCTCATTGAGATAAGCCATGAGAGCATCCATAGCCGGTAGAGCTATCGGATCTTGAGGGGCGACTTGTGGAGGAGCTTTCGGCTCTTCAAGGATTGCATTATGTTGAAGCTCGGCAAGACGTAGCCACTCACCACTGAAATAGCAAAACTTTGCACGAACAAGAGAGCGCTCATCAATGGGATTGGTAAGAGGCTCGGGAAAGTCTTGTGAGTAATCGATCTTCAATTGAGTAAAAAGTAACTCAAAATTGTCCCATAAGTGAATGATGAAACTAGAGAGGCGTGTCGATGTTGGATGAGGAAAACTAGCTCCGTGAACATTATTTGAGCAAGATTGGGCTTCTTCTCATCATGAAAGCATCTAATCCAAAAGCCATCCACTTGTCGGATAGTGGAAAACTTTCCACCGAATGGCCGAAACCACCAAGTGATCATGAGATGCAAGAAGCAATCTTGAGCATCAAGAAATGTGACAGAACCGCCAAGAACATGTCCCAAGGAGTCTTCATCGTCGATTCCCTCATCGTCGAGCCCAAAGACATTGACTAGAGTTTGAACATCGATACGAAATTTCTTCTCCATTAAGAAAGACTCAATAGCAATGACCTTAGTACGATCTTGGTTGGGGATGCACCGGGCATTAGCAAATAAAATCAAAACAAGATTACGGTACAAAAACCCGGGGATAGTCAAAAATGGAATAAAGTTCCAACGTCTCAAAAGAGGAAGATATTTGAACTTGAAACATTCAGAATCTAAAAAGAGGAGAGATGTTACTCTTTCGCGGTGGATTTTGTAGTTTTGGTATTGCTTGAAGTTGTTTAAAGCCATCGGGGTTGGAAATTTTTTTTTTGATAAATGACACTAAGGTTGGGACATGCCGAATTGTCTTCGGTTGAAGACTCGCCAACCTCGCTTGTTTTGGCTCTTTTTCTTGGTGCCATAGATAATCTAAAAATAATTTAAGGCACAAAACATATGTATGCATAAATCATCAAATTCAATCCAATATGTAATCCAAAATTCAAGGAATTAATGAAGAACTATACAATATAATTTTAGAAAGATTTTGGTAAAAAGAAATATGGAAAAATAGATTTAAAAATATACGGTATATTTTTATATTCGAATCAAAATTTTCAAATTTTGAATGAATTTTTGCAAAATCTTCAAAATTCATACTATATGTATACTTTTTGTACAAAATTAGTTAAAAATAGTATACGAAACTAAACGGAAAAATAAAAAGAAAAGGAAAGAGTTTATACTTTGATTTGAGGAAATTGGAAGAATGGATGGATGATAATGCACCAATTTGATGAGAGATCTTAAACTTGGTTTGTTGAACAAAAACCCTAAAAAATTTGTGTGAAAAAAAAGAGAATTTGATGGGTATTTATAGTTGAAAAACTAGGGTTTCAGATGAATAAGGGTTTAAAAGTTTGATTTAAAGCTGGATACTCATTAAAGACTCATTTAAAGAATTTGTGGCCGCGCGTACCAATACGCCACATGGTGTATCGATACAAGTGTGTCGAAACACATGCACCATTTTGATACGAAATCACCTATATCGAAACCTGTTCTTAAACCCGTATCAATACGGTTGGACCCATATCGATACACTTGTGCTAAGGAATGCAATCTGGGTTGAGTCAAGAATGGTGTATCGAAACACCTTCACCCGTATCGGTACGAATAACCCAAAAATGCATTTTGGGCCACAATTTGTCAAAATTTTGATCTTATTCGAACCAAAATGCATGTGTATGATGTATGAACAACATGAATTGGCTAAGGTAGATGCATACTCCCCCTAACTAAAGGCATAGATGCATCAATAGGCAAAATTACATAAAAATGGCAATCAAATCAATTCAAGCAATTTTTTTGGCCTTTTGGGACTCTAAAGGGTCAAGGAAGGCTTGTTAAACCTAGATCTCTCCTAAGGGTCCAAAAACATTCTTTATCTAAAGGTTTGGTAAATATATCCGCTAATTGGTTCAAGGTATCGACACATTCTAGAACTACATCATTTTTCAAGACATGATCTCTAATGAAATGATGCCTTATTTCTATGTGTTTGGTTCTAGAATGTTGGATGGGATTCTTAGTGAGACAATTGGCACTAGTGTTGTCACACTTAAGGGGTATGATATCTACTTCAACACCATAGTCTAAGAGTTGTTGCTTCATCTAAAGGACTTGAGCACAACAACTCCCTAAGGATATGTACTCCACTTCGGTGGTAGATAAGGCTACGCTATTTTGTTTCTTAGAGAACCAAGATATGAGCATACTACCTAGGAATTGGCATGTTTCGGATGTACTTTTCCTATCTATCTTACATCCCCCATAATCCTCATCCGAGAAGGCATGAAGATCAAAGGAGGAATCTCTAGGATACCAAAGACCTAAACTAGGTGTATCTCTAAGGTGTCTAAAGATTCTCTTAATGGCTACTAGGTGCGATTCTCTAGGGCTAGCTTGAAACCTAGCACACAAGCAAACACTAAACATGATATTAGGTCTACTTGCGGTAAGGTAAAGCAAAGAGCCAATCGTTGAACGATAAAGCTTAGAATCAACACACTTACCTCCTTCATATTTGTCAAGCTTAATAGATGAGCTTATCGGAGTGGCTTGAGGCTTTACGTTCTCCAAACCAAACTTCTTGAGCTTATCGTTGATGTACTTGGCTTGATTGATGAATGTGTCATCCTTTTTTTGCTTGATTTGGAGCCCCAAGAAAATTGAAAGCTCCCTCATCATGCTCATCTCAAATTCACCTTGCATTAGCTTAGAAAATTCTTGGCAATAAAACTCATTAGTAGAATCAAAAATAATATCATCAACGTAAATTTGAACTACTAAGATGTTATTATCATATCTTTTAATGAAAAGTTTAGTATCCACCTTACCTTTTTCAAAACCTTTTTCAATTAAAAAGTTTGAAATCCTTTCATACCAAGCTCTAGGAGCTTGTTTTAAACCATATAAAGCTTTGGTGAGTTTGAAAACATGATTTGGAAATTTTGAATCGTCAAAACTTGGTGGTTGTTCTATATACACTTTTGCATTTATAAAACCATTTAGAAAAGCACTTTTTACATCCATTTGAAAAAGCTTGAAATCATGAAAGCATGCAAATGCAATAATCATCCTAATAGCTTCCATCCTAGCTACGGGCGCATATGTTTCATCAAAATCTATTTCTTTTTCTTGAGTGTAACCTTGAGCAACAAGTCTAGCCTTGTTTCTCACTATGTTACCACTCTCATCTAGTTTGTTTCTAAAGACTCATTTAGTTCCTATTGTAGATTGATTACTAGGCCTATAAACTAATGTCCATACTTTACTTCTCTCAAATTGATTAAGTTCTTCTTGCATGGCCAATATCCAAAAATCATATTTTAATGCTTCCTTGATATTCTTAGGCTCGATGCATGAAATAAATGCAATATTATTCATAAGTTTGAGAGAGGATCTAGTGGTTACCCCTTTGGATGGATCACCCAAAATTTCACCACCTTTGACATAGTTGAACTCCCTTGGGTAGGTGACCTCCTTTTCCTCAAGAGTCATGTCCTTCAAGAGGTGGATCTTGTGGTTCATCTTCTTTGCTTGGAATCTCATTCACCTTTGATGTTTGTCCTCCATCAATGGCTCCAATGATCCATACATCATCATCATCACAAGAATCCTTCTTCGGAAGGAGGTTATCATCGAAAACAACATATATAGACTCTTCTACAACCAAAGTTCTTTTATTAAATACCCGATAGGCTTTGGAGTTTAAAGAGTAACCTAGAAAAATGCTTCATCACTTTTGGCATCAAATTTACCTAAATTATCTTTTCCATTGTTTAAAACAAAACATTTACAACCAAAAGGGTGGAAATAGCTAACGTTAGGCTTTTTGGATTTTAAAATCTCATAAGATGTTTTCTTCAAAATAGGCCTAATCATTACTCTATTAATTATGTAGCAAGTCGTATTAGTGGCTTCCACGCAAAAATATTTAGGTAAGTTATTTTCACAAAGCATGGTCCTAGCCATTTCTTCTAAAGTTCTATTTTTCCTCTCAACTACCCCATTTTGTTGAGGAGTACGAGGAGCCAAAAAATTGTGGCTAATACTATTTTCGTTACAAAAATCTTCAAAACCCATATTTTGAAATTTGGTTCCATGATCACTTCTAACATGTGAAATTTTAAGATCAAGATCATTTTGGGTGATTTTTGAAAACGTGATGAATTTTTCTAAAGCCTCATCCTTAGTACTTAAGAAGAGAACCCAAGTGTATCTAGAATAGTCATCTACTAACACATATGCATATGACTTACTACCCAAGCTCATAGTCCTAATTGGCCCAAAGAGATCCATATGGATCAATTGTAAACATATATTAGTAGAAACATCATTAATGGATTTAAATAAGGTTCTTTGTTGTTTACCCTTAGCACATGCATCACAAATTTTATCTTTAGAAAAAATTAGCTTAGGTAAACCTCTTACTAGATTTAGGGAAACCAATTTCTCTAAAACACTAATGCTAGCATGTTCTAGTTTCCTATGCCATAACCATGTATCATGTTCATTATGTGTCATAAAGCATGCATTGGATGTATGTATGTCATCTACAAGCACCATGTAGATATTACCTATGCGATGACCTAAGAGCATTATCTTATTAGTTTAAATGTTCATGATTTTACACCCATTAACATCAAATAGAACATTAAAACCCTTATCACAAAATTGACTGATGCTCAACAAGTTATGTTTAAGACCGTTTACATAAAAGCACATTTTCAATAAAGATTGATGAGTGATTACCAATAAAGCCAATGCCTTCAATGTGGCCTTTGGAGTTGCCACCAAATGTCACAACTCATCCACTTTTTGGTTTGAGCTCCAAGAATCTACTTTTGTCACTGGTCATCTGTCTTGAGCATCAACTATCAAGGTACCATGTGTTTTTGCTTGAAGCTTTGGCCTTGTAACAATGCTCCCCATACAAACAAATAATTAATTCTTGACTTTTGGTACCCAAATCATTTTGGGTCCATGAGTATTAGCTCCTAAAAACTTGGTTCCCTTAGGAATCCAAGAAGCAATAGCATTCATATTGTTAGAAACAACAAGTTCCGTAGGAACCCATTCACTCCTAACTCTTTTAGTTCTAGATTGATTTTGAAAGTTTATTTGTTTGAGGTTAAAAGGCTTTCTCTTGACATATTGGGTTTTTGAAGAACTTCATTTTTCAAAAACACTTTTCCCAATAGTAAGAGAAGTTTTAAGATTATCCACCTCCTTTGTGGATAATCTTGGAAATCGAAAAGAATTTTTTTCTAAATCGAGATTTTTCTTTTTAAGCTCATTTGAAAGATTTATCAAATATAAAACTTTCTTTTCCAATTTTGAGTTAGATTTTAAAAGAGAATCATTTTGAGTTTTTAAATCTGAAGTAGTTTTCTTGTTTTTCAAAATTGATTCTTTGAATTTTTCAACTAACTCATCATAAAAATCTTGCAACTCATCATATGCATCATATAATTCATCATAAGTAAGATTAAGAGATAATGAGTTCTAGTTTACCATTTGGTCCTCCTCAAAGGCCATGAGGCAAAGATTGGCCACCTCTTGCTCCTCCTCCTCGGACGATTCTTTATCACTCCAAGTGGCAAGTTGGGCCTTAAGCTTCTTCTTTACAAAGCTCTTCTTTTTGAGTTGGGGACACTTGGTTCAGATGTGCCCCGGCTTCTTGCACTCATAACATATGAGTTGGTCCTTCTCTTCTTCTTTGTCTTTGTTCTTGAAGTCTTTCATTCGGTTGAATTTCCTACCCCAGTTGGACTTCATGAACCGAGTGAAGCCCTTGGCTGGCCATGTGAAGCCCTTGGCTATCATGGCCATCTCTTCGTCTTCCTCATCGCTTGAATCGCTCTCATCAAATGAAGCTTTGAGAGAAATTCCAAGCTTAATATTTTCACTCTCTTTTTTCTCTATTTTTTCTCTTCTTTCATCTTCTCTCCTTCCCTTTCTTGCTTCATAATCTCATGAGTAAAGAGGGATATAACAAGAGCATCAAGCTTGAGAGTCTTCAAATCTCTAGCTTCGATGATTGTCGTTCTTTTGCTATCCCATGATTATGGAAGAGGGTATAGAAGCTTTCGGACTAACTTGTCTTCTAGAATGATCTCACCGAAGCCCTTGAGACCATTTATGATGACGGAGAAGTAGTCGAACATCTTCGTTATGCTCTCATCGGCCTCCATCTTAACATTCTCATAACTAAGATTGAGAAGCCCGATCTTTATCTCCTTGACATCGCTTGTCCCTTCATAGGTTGTATCAAGTGTTTCCTATATTTCTTTTGCGCTTGAGATTGAGGACACTTTCGAGTAGATGCCCGGTCCAGGAGAGTAAAATAGCATGTGCAAGGACTTGTTATTCACTTACAATTTCTTGCGATCATCTTCACCCATTTCCACCTTTGTCTTTGGAATGAATTTTCCTTCTCCATATCTCTTCATAGGGATTGTTGGTCCATCTTCTACCACATCCCAAAGTAAGTAATCGTTGGACTTGATGAAGAGCCTCATCCTACTCTTCCAATAGAGATAGTTATCCCCATTGAAAAATGGTGGTTTGGTGATCGATTGTGACTCGTACATGCTTGGCCCGGAGGTGGATGTCATTACTTTATGTCAGTTGATCGAACTCTTCCAAGGATCTCCTCAAGAGGGTGTTAATCCTTCTAGTGGGTGTAGCTTTGATACTAATTGTTGAGTTGATCAATTGATGGCAAATCACCAAGAGGGGGTGAATTGGTAGTTTAAAAAAAATGAAGGGTGCAAAAAAGAATTGGAAATTGGAGACATAAGGATTTTAGAGTGGTTCAAGCTTCGAACAAGCTTCGAACAAGCTCTACATCCACTACCCCAGCACCCTACTAAGGATTTCAATAATTCACTAACTAGAATTCTTCCCATTTTCTCGGCTTAGGAGGAAACCATTACAAACGATCAATCTGTCTACCCAAGGATTGATCCACTTCACTCTTTACAAAGAGAAATAGATAAACAATAAATAATCTCTCAAATAGGTGGATTTTTGCCCAATTAAAATATATCATACTCCCCAAATTGATAAAAGATAAAATAATGAAAATACAATCAATTGGGGTTACAAGTATTTGACTCTTTAGCTTAAGAAGGTTTTGGATTTTGCTTGGAAGTTGATTAGTTGGTTGTTGTAGCTTCAGATGCTTGTATTTATACATTCTCATTGATTTCTAACCGTTTGGGTGGTTGAAGTCATCAATATAGCTGTTGGCCCCTCTTTTCCCACCATAAATGTACTTCTTCAACTACTCGTACGGTACACAAACAGCTTTATCGATACCTATCTCAAAATAGAAAGAGTCGTTGTGTACAATTTATGCAGGGGCATATTGATACGCGATAAAGCGTATCGATACGATCTCAGTGTAAAACAAAGGGGCGTATAGATACGGGCAAGGCTGTATCGATGAAATTTTGCTCACTTGGGCTATTGTCTGAACATGTATCGGTACGCCTTAAAGGTGTATCGATACGGGTTAACTAAATTTTAAAAAATCATGTTCCCAATAACTGACAAGGCAACGTTCGAATTATAAATGAAAAATCTCAACAACGTATCGATACGCCAATAGCTGTATTAGTACGTTGTTCTTAAATCTTAAACCCAATATGAAGGTCGTATCGAAATGGATAGAACCGTATTTAAACGCTTGAGTAAAATACTTAGCCCATATGAAGACTGTATCGATACAGATAGAACTGTATCGAAACAGATGCTCATAGTGGCCTTTTAATTTAAGCTCGTATCGAAACGCCTGAGGGCGTATCGATACGCCTGGGCGTAAAACTTGAGTTTAGCTTAAAAAATACTTAGAAAATTTTATAGGGTTTAAGTTTTTGGTTTTGAATAATTTTGTACTTGAAAAATCCTTGTCAATTATGAGTCTTTGAGATACTTAAAAATCTATTTTCTTTTTCAAATAAGTCCTTAATCAATTTGTTATATCAAAACCAAACTTTGGTTTTACAAAGGGACACTTAAAGAAAGATTGCGTCAAGTATAAGGGTTGGCTTGAAAAGAAATGTAAATCTTTCTCACTTGTTTGCTTCACGTTAAATATGGCTGATGTTAATTATAACATATGTTGGATTGATTCTGGTTCTGCAATCTAGTCTCAAACTCCTTACAGGGATTAAGAAACCTAAAGAACCAGTGGTAGCAGAGCAACACATATATTCAGAAAACAAGATACAATCACATGTAAAAGTAATGGGACCTGCAAATTACTGCTTAGTAGTGTATTTATTTTTAATTTTAGAAAATACTTTTTTATATCTCTAGTTTTTTAGAAATTTAAATATCATTTCAAGACTTGAGGGCACTAATTAATTTTTCAAAAAATGAATTTAATTTATTTTATAAATTTAAAATTATTAGAAATTGTGTTTTGTTTGATGGTCTTTACTTCTTAAATTTACAAAATAATTTCACTTATAATGTTATGCACATTCAATTTGGAACTAAACGTTGTGTTATAAATAAAGATTCCTCTACTTTATGACAACGAAAACGGAGAGTAGAACACATCTCCATTGAAAGGATTAAAAGATTAGTAAATGATGGGTTACTCAGTACTTTAAATTTTACTCACTTTTATACTTCTATAGACTACATTAAGGGAAAATAGATTAACAAGTCAAAGAAAGATTCCAAAAGGAGTTTAACTATAATGAAAATCATTATTTCTAATATTTTTTGCCCATATATAGATATGCAAGTTCATAAACACCTCATGATTCTCATAGATTATTATTCATGGTACATGTATCTCTACATGTTTCATCATAAAAGTGAAGCGTTAGATTCCTTTAAAGTTTTCAAGGTTGGGCTAGAGAAATAATGCGCTAAGTAAATCAAGATTGTGAGAATCGATAGAGGTGGTGAGTATTATGGAGTTATACTGAGGATAGACAAGCACTTGATCCATTTGTAAAGTTTCTTCAAGATAATAGTATAGTAGGCCAATATACCATTGCTAGACTCGTCCGATCAGAATGGTGTTGCGGAAAGAAGAAATTGAACTTTAATGGAATTGTGACTTTAAGACAACCTTTATGCATGTTGGCATTTGGTGCACTTAAATTGCTCCCTTGAAAGAGTCCCGCTGAACTCGAACCTCGGGGACAAAATTAGTTACACAAAATTCGGTTCCTAGTAGAGTCGCCAAGCTGCAGCGACCCTTTTTGAAAATAAATAGGTTTAGGTTTGGTGCTACGGGGCATCCCCAAATAATTCTTGAAATTTCAGTTTAGGGAGAATTTCTTTTTGAAAGTTCTTTTTTCTTTTGAAAACGATAAAAACTTGGAAAATTGATTTTATTTGAAAATAAGACTTGGAATCGCCACCGGCCACTTGGATAAGGTAGGTCGGACACCAAAAAACCAGAGATTCGATTTTAAAGGGTTCAAGAGTTGGTTACGTGTGGGGAAGGATTAGCACCCCAACACGCCCGAACATCAGTACCAAAATATTTTTTGCTTTTTAAAATAGATTGAAATTATTAAAATTTAAATTAAATTTAATTTGGCGTCCTTAAATAAAAAAAATTGACCTTGATTGAACGAGCTTTATCAAATTGGTGGGTTCAAATTAATTGGACATTTAATTAATAAGGATAGCGATACATTGGACCATAGATTAAACCGATATCATATAAGCCTGACTGTTGTGTTAATTATGGTTCAAATCTCGTACGTCACCTTTATGCATCGTGCAAACAGTTAAGATATGATATGATGATTCGTCAATTTTTAATTGATATTTACCTTCAAATCGGTAAGAGTTAATTTAAATATTCGGTCAACATCCATTGGGCCAAGACTGTCACGACACAAATATCGGAATTAATGGATACCTCCTTTTCATAACTTAAGATTAATTAACACGATAAATAATGAAATTAAAAGGTTAAATGAATGAAAAATATGATGTACATCATGAAAATAAAGAAATAACAACACAAAGAAAAAATACATATCATAAAGAAAAATCTGAAAAAGGATCGGACCGAACAAAAGAAACGCGTAAAATAAATGCGAGAAATTAAAGGAGGAGATTAAAGGCAAAAATAAAAAGCGGAAATTAAATGTTAAGAGTTAGATGTTAGGGGTTAATTGGCTACACTAAACGGACCATAATAATACGGATCATACTCCGTTGCGGGTCACCGTAACTCCGACCAGAACAAGAATTAAAAGCATGAATTCAAATAAATATAGGCATATATATATATATATATATAAGAACAAAGAAAAAGAATATATAAATAAACAAATAAATAGCATATATATATATAAGATAATAATGTAAGTAAACATAATATATATAACTAAACAAAAGACATATACATAATGTAAAAATATTCAATGCGTAACATATATATTATAATATGTGGATAGTAATGATGTATATGTATAAGTAACGTGTGTATATATATATATATAGCATACGTATTATATAATATAAATATAGATATATAGCTATTATATATACACTATACATAGGTATATAAATATAAATATTATGATATACCATATATACATAAACTAGAAAAGAAAGTAAAAAAAGGCCATACGTATAATATACATATAAGGAAAATAAAATAAAAAAGAAAAAAAGAAAGTAAAACACGACAATTAAATAAAAAGAAAGAAAGGAATAAAGCAATGAAAGGGCATGGGATTTCCAACTTTTCCATTTCCCAGAAATGTTTCAAAGGTTCTCTGAACCGAGACCTTCCATGGCCATTCATCGGCGACCACTCCTCACCGGCCAACTCCGATGTCCGAAGACGCACGTGGATGGTGGCTCTTCCTTAAATGGCAGGTAAGTTCGAAACCCCCTTTTATTTGATTTTTGACTAAAAACCCAAACGAAAACCCTAATCTTTGATTTCAAAAAAATCTAAAAACCCCCTTTGATTTTGGTTTTAAGAACAAGATTTTACTCGAAAGTTTTGAATCCCTATTTGTTTTGAAAATGACTTTTTTTGAGATTAGAGAAAAAATCTTTGATTTTGGTTTTGAAAAAGGAAAAAAAGATGAACCCTAATTGTTATGTGAAAAATAAAAAGAATACCTATGAAGAAGTTGCTTTGTATTTCTGAAGATTGTGGAAAAAAAGCCCCCTTTTACATTGTCTTGACTCAGGCTTTATAGCCAGATATTACAGATTTGAAAAGAAAAAAATGAAATTGAAAAAAGAACCAAAAAACTTGATTGGTTGCTGATCGGTTTTGTTTCCGATTTTATCCCCTGATTTGCATGTGATTTCTACCCTTTTTATCTCGTAGCAAATTGAAATCCTCTCTATCTTCTTGCATGTAACGAGGTACAAGAGTGAGAGGGTTCTTGGTTGCATTCACACGAGCATCTGGAGGTTGGAGAGGGGACCAGTGGTTCCTTAGCTATTATTGTCGTTGAATGTGATGACATGGCTGCAGATGAAGGTTCACGTGATGCTTAAAGGGCGGAGGAGGTGTGCAAGGCTGGCGTCGTTCTGCATTAGGGTTAGAGAGCTCATGAATTTAGCCAAAGTGAGATTTAGTTGTGGGCTTAGTGGTTTAGTTGGGTATTGTTGGGTTAATTGGGGTAAATGGGTCTAATATGTGTGTAATGAGATGTAAAATGGGTGATTTGTGTATATAATATGGATATTGGGTTTAAATTTATTATTGGGCTTGAGGCCCGGATGAAAATGGGTATTACATCTGTCCCTCTTTGCCCATAGCTGTGAAACGGGTATAGAGCAAAGACTAAAAGATAACTATTTTCGTTCGGGCGAACTGGAACACCCTTCTTGGCACAACTCTTCTTTTAACCCTAACTGAATCATCTTCCAACTTTAGGAGGAATATAAGTCATCTGTAGATTCGTTACACCATCGACGGAGAGTCAAGATTTGGTCGAATCATCTATTTCATCCCTTTTTTTGGAAAGATAAAACCTGCGAGAGTAAAAGGCGATTGTTTCAGACTAAATATCTATTTATTTTATTGAAAATTGTGAAATTAAAAGAGACGGGGTAAGGAGATTTATAAATATGGATGATTTGTTACGCCATCAACGGTAAGACAAGATTGGGAGGTTGGATTGGATCAAGGTACGACTCTGACGAAGAGGCATGATCTGGTGAATAGATTGCGATCAAGTTACAACTTTGACGAAGAGACATGATCTGAGGAGTTAGTTTGGCGATCAAGCTACGACTCTTACGAAAATGCATGATCAGAGATCCGCTATGCCATCAACGACGAGACAAGATCGGGAGATTGGATTGGATCAAGCTATGACTCTGATGAAGAGGCATGATCAGAGATCCGTTATGCCATCAACGGCGAGACAAGATCGGGAGATTGGATTGGATCAAGCTATGACTCTGACGAAGAGGCATGATCTGGTGATTAGATTGCAATCAAGCTACAACTCTGACGAAGAGGCATGATTATGGATCCGCTACACCATCAACGGCGAGACAAGATCGAGAGATTTGATTGGATCAAGCTACGACTCTGACGAAGAGGCGTGATCCGGTGATTAGATTGCGATCAAGCTACAACTCTGACGAAGGGGCATGATCGGAAGATGAGAGGCGATCAAGCTACAACTCTGACGAAGAGGCATGATCAGAAGATGGAGGGGCGATCAAGCTACAACTCTAACGAAGAGGCATGATCGGAAGGGAGATTTTGATTCACTTCACTACTGACAATGAGTTAGGATCTTGAAGAAAGAAGTAAACCATAGTTAATGGTTGTCCACTTGGAGTTTTAAGTTTAAGCTTAGCTTCCTTTGCCTTGAGGGTTCGCCATTTCATGCTTGGTGTTGTTATCTTCCCTCTTTAAGGTTTTGACTTCTTTGTTGATCTGGCTTTCCTTCATGGTCGAGGGCTTGCCAATTTGCTATTATCCTTCATGATCAAGGTTTGAACCTGTTTATTTCATGTATGAATGAAGCATATGCACTTAGCATGAATGCATCTAAATTGATGTATGATGTATGCCGAGTGGAGTGATGTTGGTACAAATGGTATGCAATGCAATTGGTCATGATGTTGACTTTAGAGGGGATGCCCCGTGATTTTCTAGACTTATTGGTGGCTCGATCTTGTTTTTTATCCCATTTTTGTCTTGCAGACTAGATGGGCTGTTATCGTCGATGCCCCAACCTCTTGTGAGTTTGACCATATTTTTTCTGAAATGTTACCTTTCTAGGCGAATGTCAACTTGTGAATGCTTTCTTTAGTGAAGCAACGATCTAAGAGCCTATTTGTCGTAGGTCCTTATACTTTTGAACTCCTTTTGTGAGTAATGCAGAAAAACTTTGTTGTCTCAAATCTAGGGCTACATGTTCTGATTTCAATGCGAGATGCTTATTTAAAAAATGGGTTTTTTTCGTTTCAGATTGTGAATGTATCAAGCTAGATTGAATACCCTGAATATCAAGTGCATGAGCAACACCGAAAACGGTTTATCGGGGATTGCCCCAAGAAAATCCTGTGTCTAGGAGACCTCGAGAGTTGAATTGATATTTGAAGATGCGAAGTGCATTTTTAAGCTCTTTCGGTGTTTAACTTCATTGCCTTTGGCATATTTATTTATGTCTTATTTTTGTTTAGGGAATTCAATTCATCATATTCCTTTGGCTTGAAATAAATGATAGAGCAAACAACAAATTCCCGAGCTACTAGGTATTGTCATGATTTTGAAAATATTACCATCACTCATAAAGCAAAAGGTTTTGATAAAAATGGGCTTCAGCGGAGTGCCCCAAAAATTCCACACTCTTATCCTAAAATGCCTATTACCAGATTTCGAACATTTGAGTGCTTTTCGATTAATTTTTGAAAGAAAATGCCTATTATCAGGCTTTGAAGTTAAATTAATTTTTTCTTCCTTTTTTAAATGCCTATTACCAGGCTCCAAACATTAAATTGCACCGATTTATTAATATTTGATGTAAAATGCGAGTCACACCTTTATAGACTCCACAACTTAGGATTTCAATTAAACACAGGCTACTCAGATTCAACCTTTGGGTCATAGTCAATGTCCCTTATGCAATTGATATACGGGGACTCAGATATATTTACATAATGGAAAAAGAGTTATAGAACAAAATGCATCGCTTCATTGAAATTAAACCATGTAGATGCACTTTTCAAAAGATCGACACCGCCTTCGGGCTTAGGTCGGTGGGTTTGATTTGCATGCATTACTTTTGGAGGAAATTAAAAGCAAAAGGGACCTACAGAAGTTCTGGGCTTGACGTCTAGACTAAAGTGGTGAGAGCGATTTCATTCCTCAAAGAACTCAACTTCATTACTGTCCATCAAGCCTTGAACAATATCCTTGAACTGACTACAGTCATGAATAGTGTGCCCCTCTTCAGCATAAAACTCACAATACGAACCACTATGCCCCTCGAGCATCATCATTCCTTGATCGATTAGACCCGCATCGAGTAGCTTCTTCCATACCCAAGTAAGAGGGGATTTGACTTCCAACACCTTGGACCTAGTCACTCGGTTGCTCTCCTCGAGGATTGCATTCACTCTATCGGCATGATTTAGGAGGGGATTGGCAATCGTATTCGCCCACTAAACTTGTTAAAACCGATAACCCCGAGCTTGATTAGTTTTTCCATGGCCCTCTTGAAACTAAAACAAGTCTCAATCGAGTGCCCTACTTGATCACCAAGGTATTTTGCACTAGGATCATACCACTTTGAAAAGAGAGGCTGCACCGGTGCTTGATAGAAGGGTGTCACCACATGTGAATCAAACAATTGCTTGTACAATTCATCGTACGAGATTGGTAGTGGGGTAAACTCCACCTTCTCGGTGTTCTTTCTTTGGCTATAGTTTTGGTTCGAAGGACCTTGGGCACTTGGTATAGCCTTAGGTTGTACATCGGTGACGGGATTCAAGAATTTGGTATTATAAAACCCGAAGAGTTCACTTCATGGTCTTTCCTCCCATATGACTTCTTATGGGATGCACTTGAACTTCCTCTACTATCAATTTTTCCAGTCTTGACGGCATTCTCAATGAGATTACCGAATAGCACAAGATCGACGAAATTGGTAGTCGCATGGCCTATAAGGCGATCTAAAATTGGGCCCTCCAAAGTTTGGACGAATATGACCATCGTCTCTTTCTCACCAAGAGGGGGTTGAACTTTTGCCGCCACATCTCTCCAACATTGTGCATATTTCTTAAAGCTTTCATTAGGCTTTTGGTTCATGTGTTGTAGGGTCCAACGGTCTAGTGCCATATCACTAACGTAATGGTATTGGGCTAGGAAAGCCTTGGCCAAGTCCTTCTATGAATTTACCTGATGTTGACTCAATTGATTATACCATCTAGTGGCAGATCCTGATAGACTATCTTGGAAGCAGTGGATCAACAACTTGTCATCTCTATCGTATCCCGTCATTCTTTGACAAAACATGGTAAGATGAGCACGGGGGCAACTCGTCCTATTATATTTCTTAAATTTCAGGGTCTTAAACTTAGGGGGTAGCACCAAATCTGGGACCAAACTAAGTCCGTTAGCATCGAATCCAATGAAACTGTCCACTACCCCTATAGTTTCCATTTTCTCTTCGATTCTCTTGCAACGATCCTCAATCTCTTTCGAGGTCTTAATCTTGGGTTTCTCACACTCAATTAACTGGTTTATTTTTGAGACAAAGTTTTTGACTTTATTTACCCCGGGCTTGACTTTCGACGCAGAGGGTAAATTAATAGGGAATGAGGCGTCGGCCTGATGAAGTGGTGTTTTCCCTCGAGAAAGCATGACTTGAGGATCTGGTTGACCCTTAGCATGATAAGGAGTGAAACCCGGTAGGTACGTAGGAATTTCGAACCTTGCCGTAGGATTATCAATAGAAGCTTATCCTTGCTCGGGAAGTTTAAATTCGAACATTTGGGCTATTTGTCCTAAGGCCTCTTGTTGAGATTTCTTGAATTGCTCTATCATGTCTTGTCAGGCTTTGGCTAACTGTTCCTCTATTTTTCGAACCAAATCTGCTTGCATGTCCTTTTGGATCTACTCAATCTGGTCTAACCTTTCTTCGTTCGCCATCTTAGTTTTGTGTTAGGTTCTGTAGGGGTACTGAATCGATTAAACTTTACTTTGATCCAGAATCACTGTCACGTGGCATCCCAAAAATTAGTCTCAACGTCTCCAAAATGAATGCATGTAAATGCATAACAAACACCCTAAATGCAATATTAATGTCTAAATACAAATGTGTCGATGCAAGTGAATAAATGAAAATGCATATTTGAACAATATGGTAAGAAAGGTCATGAAACAAGAATTGATAATATTATCATGAAAGGAAAAATACAAAGGAGTGTTGATCGAAAAACATCCTCATTAAACAACTTTCCATAACGAAGATCGAGTCTCATTACAATGAGAAAGAGAAAAAAAAACTTCTACACAGGGCACAACTGAAAATCTAAGTTAGCATATTCTCATCTTCTTGATCAAACTTGAACCTTATGATTCTTTAACTCGTTATTATGGACTCTTTCTCCCATTACGAAATCTTTCAACTTTGGACTGTTCTTGAATCAACACTTCATTATAAAAATGCTATGAATATGCAAAATAAATGAACAGAATAAGACAAGACAAAAATGGGTTAGCAACAGATATGATGAATAGAAACCAAAGCATACCTAATAACATAGATTCTAGTTCGTTATGGTTATCCGCATGGCTCTAATAGGGTGGGCTTCTTAGATTCTCACATGTGGGTTTGGTTCTAATAAGGGTACCCAAACCTATCTTATTACCTACTAAGGCAACAAGAACCCCAATTCTGGCCCATTACAAGCTTACAAATTGGTTTTGGTTCGAGGGAAAGCACGACCTAATGACGTGGAGGGCTGCTCACGTGTCAAAAGGAGTGGATTTCGAAAGTGAATTACCTACCCGTGGAAGGCTACTCACGTGGGTATATGGCGTTTCACTCTCACTTAAGGGAATGAGCTCGGGTATAGAGCTTGATGAACATGGTGCAAAACATGTCGGTGATTCCTTATAAATTAAATGAAAAATTAATTCGAGGACCACCAATTATCAAAGCCCGTGCAATCTTAGTCACATTTTCAAGAAAGAATCGATCTCATTAAAATCAAATTAAATTCTCAATAATTTCCATCATTTAAAAGCAACAAATATTTTCTTGGCCTAACTCTCTTTTTGCTTTGCAAAACAAAATTTCTCCCAAGCGAAGTCGTCAACCTGTAGCGGCCCTTTTTGAAAATAAATAGGTTTAGGTTTGGTGCTACGGGGCATCCCCAAATCATTCTTGAAATCTCGGTTTAGGGGGGAATTTCTTTTTGAAAGTTCTTTTTCTTTTGAAAATAATAAAAACTTGGAAATTTGATTTTATTTGAAAATAAAACTTAGAGTCGCCATCGGCCACTTGGATAAGGTAGGCCGAACACTAGAAAACAAGAGATTCGATTTTGGGAGTTGGTTACGTGTGGGGAAAGATTAGCACCCCCAACACGCCCGAACATCGGTACCAAAATATTTGTTGCTTTTTAAAAGAGATGGAAATTGTTGAAATTTAAATTGAATTTAATTTGGTGTCCTTAAATAAAAAATTGACCTTGATTGAACGGGCTTTATCAAATTAGTGGGTTCAAATTAATTGGACATTTAATTAATAAGGATGACGATATATCGGACCATATATTAAACCGACATCATATAAGCCTGACTGCCGTGTTAATTTATGGTTCGAATCCCGTACGTCACCTTTATGCATGGTGCAAATAGTTAAGATATGATATGATGATTCGCCAATTTTTAATTGATATTTACCTTCAAATCGGTAAGAATTAATTCAAATATTCAGTCAACATCCATTGAGCCAGTACTGTCACGACACAAATATCAGAATTAATGGATACCTCATTTTCATAGCTTAAGATTAATTAACACGATAAATAATGAAATTAAAAGGTTAAATGGATGAAAAATATGATGTACATCACGAAAATAAAGAAATAACAACACAAAGCAAAAATATACATCATAAAGAAAAATCTAAAAAAGGACCGGATCGAAAAAAAGAAAGCATAAAATAAATGCAAGAAATCAAAGGCGAAAATTAAAAGCGGAAATTAAAAGCAGAAATTAAATGCGGAAATTAAAAGCGGAAATTAAATGTTAGGAGTTAGATGTTAGGGGTTAATTAGCTACACTAAACGGACCATAATAATACGGATCATACCCCGTTGCGGGTCACTATAAGGCCGATCAGAACAAAAATTAAAAGCATGAAATAAAATAAATATAGACATATATATATATTTAAGAACAAAGAAACAAAATATATAAATAAACAAATAAATAATATATATAAGATAATAATGTAAGTAAACATAATATATATATATAACTAAACAAAACACATATACATAATGTAAAAATATTCAATGCGTAACATATATATTATATAATATGTGGATAGTAATGATAAATATGTATAAGTAACGTGTATATATATATAGCATACAACATACGTATTATATAATATAAATATATTATCATATATACACTATACATAAGTATATAAATATAAATATTATGGTATACGATATATACATAAACTAGAAAAGAAAGTAAAAAAGGGACCATACGTATAATATATATATATATATAAAGAAAATAAAATAAAAAAAAGAAAGGAAAACACGGCAATTAAATAAAAAGAAAGAAAGGAATAAAGCAATGAAAGGGCACGGGATTTCCAAACTTTTCCACTTCCCAGAAATGTTTCAAAGGTTCTCTGAACCGAGACTTTCCATGGCCATTCATCGGCGACCACTCCTCACCGGCTAACTCCGATGTCCGAAGACGCACGTGGACGGTGGCTCTTCCTCAAACGGCAGGTAAGTTCGAAACCCCTTTTTATTTGATTTTTGACTAAAAAACGAACCCAAACGAAAATCCTAATCTTTGATTTAAAAAAAATCTGAAAACCCCCTTTGATTTTGGTTTTAAGAACAAAATTTTACTCGAAAGTTTTGAATCCCCATTTATTTTGAAAATGAATTTTTTTGAGATTAGAGAAAAAAACCTTTGATTTTGGTTTTGAAAAAGGAAAAAAAGATGAACCCCAATTGTTATGCGAAAAATAAAAAGAATACCTATGAAGAAGTTGCTTTGTATTTCTAAAGATTGTGGGAAAACCCCCTTTTACATTGTCTTGATTCAGGCTTTATAGCCAAATATTACAGATTTGAAAAGGAAAAAAATGAAATAAAAAAAACCCAAAAAATTTGATTGGTTGTTGATCGGTTTTGTTTCCGATTTTATCCCATGATTTGAATGTGATTTCTGCCCTTTTTATCTTGTAGCAAATTAAAATCCTCTCTATCTTCTTGCATGTAACGAGGTACAAGAGTGAGAGGGTTCTTGGTTGCATTCACACTAGCGTCTGGAGGTTGGAGAGGAGGACCAGTGGTTCCTTAGCTACTATTGTCGTGGCATGCGATGACATGGCTGCAGATGAAGGTTCACGTGATGCTCAAAGGGCAGAGGAGGTGTGCAAGGTTGGTGTCGTTCTGCATTAGGGTTAGAGAGCTCATGAATTTAGCCTAAGTGAGATTAAGTTGTGGGCTTAGTGGTTTAGTTGGGTATTGTTGGGTTAATTAGGGTAAATGGGTCTAATATGTGTGTAATGAGATGTAAAATGGGTGATTTTTATATATAATATGGATGTTGAGTTTAAATTTATTATTGGGCTTGATGCCCGGACGAAAAATGAGTATTACAGACATGGTGCGACGTATTCTTAGTAGCTTTCAGTTACATAAATTCTTATGGGTTTGAGCTCTCAAAACGGTAGTGTATATGTTACATTGGGTTCCAACCAAGGTTGTCTCAAAGATGTATTTTGAGCTATTCAACTGTTAGAAATCGAGTTTACGACATATACGCATATGAGGATACTCGTTTGAAGTGAGAGTTTATAACCCACAAGAGAAAAATCATTAGTGAGTATTTTATTGGATATGTTGAAAAGTTCAAAGGTTATAGATTATGTTGTCCATCTTACAATACTAGAATTGTAGAGTCAAGAAATGTAATTTTTTTTTTGAAAATGACTCAATCAGTGGGAGTGATCTATTTTGAGATTTCATTCCCGTAGATCAATTTTCTACTTCAACTAAGAGATTAGTTATCATATATAACACTCATCAAGCTCAATCGGGTGTAGAAAAATCAATTAATGAAGATCTACAAAATGCTAAAACACTCCAATAGATCACGTTGTTAACAAAAATCAAAAATTACTGAGCAACCAATTGAACACGATTCACAAAAAAGTGTTGATTCAATAAGACCTACTAGCAAGGACGAAGCCATGATTTGAGTTTGGAGGTAAATTATAAATGTTTGAAAGTAGGGGGTAAATTCATAAATAAATCAATTTTTAAAAAAAATTAAATAGGTAGACGAAGGTGAAAAGTATTCTTCGGGGATGGGGGGCGATTGCCCCTCCCCACCCTCGCATAATTCCATCACTGCCTACTAGAAAAAGAAAATTAGTAATTTCTAGTGATTATGTTTTATATTTACAAGAATCTGATTATAATATTGGAGCTGGAAATGATCTTGAGTCAATTTCACAAGCCATGAGTTGTCATGAATCAAAATTATGGTATGATGCTAGTAGAATGAGATGAATTTTATGAAAAACAATGAAGTTCGAGATTTTGTATCGTTGCCTGATTGTGAGTAAAAGACACTGAATGTAAATGGTTATTCAAAACAAAAAGAGACTCAAAGATAAATAAATATTTCATATATATGATCAGTTCAACAAGCTTAACCCGAATAACTCGGGAAAAATAACTCTTCCCGACCTCTTAGAAAACTGCTTGTGATATTCTATAGATAAGCTTAGTAACTTAAATTCATTTTGGGTAGAGAATGGGAACTGAATGGGAAATGTTTATACATTCAAGCTAGAAAATCTCACTTGTATACTTTTTTTCCAAGCTCCTTTGATGATGTGAAAAGCGACCGGAATTAGCAACATGTTTCTGATCTCATTAGTGTCTGAAATCTATAACGTACATATATTCTTTTTAAATATTGAAGTAGTAATTTAATTATTCTTCTTTGGCAACTAAGACCCTATCATTTGGAAACATGGGAGTACACTAGCAGATGAAGTGTAGTACATATTCGTCCAATGTGAAGTACTCACAAACTTCTATTTTCAACCGGCACAAAAAATTGCAAGTACAATTTCAGTTTAGTACATGTTGTACTGTAATCCGCCGGTCCTGTTGGACTTGTTGCATAAATACCTCAGATGACAACATAGACTCATATCCAGTTTCCGGTTCGCTAAAAAGTGTCTCATGGATCATGAGTTAGTCATAAAAGAAGGATTGGGACCTAAACCCTAAGCCCTGAGGTCAAATGTGCAAGCATGCCAGGTTTGGTTTCGGCTTCGACCGAGACAAGGTGAGGTATCGGTGAAGAGAGTGGGAGAAAGATGGGAAAAACAGACAAAAGACAGGGAACAGGCTGAGCATGGATGGCTCTAACCAACAGTTTTCTGTTCTTTCTCTGCCCATGCACTGCCTCTTCCCTGGCTCTGCCATCTCCATTTTCTCTGCTCTCCCTCTTTATTTATCTGGAATTATTTTCTAGCTTTCATTATAATAGCCAACCGATTGAATTTAGATCCAGCTTTCTGTTGATCCAGGTTCAAGATAATGACTTTCAAATCCTATTGGGTTCTGTTTATAAACTCTGATTTTGGCAATGGAAAGATTGATTACATCTAGAAACAAATAGATGTTACTTTAGAATTGATACGTTAATACAACAACCAGCCTTGTTGAAATGCCCCTTCATTCTTTCTGGCCGGCACCAACATCAGTAACAAATATGCAATCATAAACAAATACTGGCTATGGCCTCTGACTCTGAGGATCAATTTATGTCCAATCGAACCAGCAATCTGTAAGCCAAAATACATCAGAAATAAAGAAATGATTAAACTATATTATTATGTAATAAAAAGATCTTAGAAAAGAAAGACAACATGTATGCATACTTGTTGTCTTCATCACTCCAGCAAACAGATTGAGCTTCTTCGCGGAGCTTATGGTCAAGTTTGCCAGACTCTATAAACTGCAAATCCTCCAAAAGAATGACATAATGTTTTTGCGACTCTTCTGCACTTCTTTTCCCTCCGACCATGGCTACAACCGCTTTCCAACGATCTGGGTGTTGCTCATTGATAAGTGTTCAAAAGTACTATTTTTCTTACCCTTTTTACTCATGTTATTTTTAGACTTAGGCTCATATTAGTTACATAATTAGTCATTCATGCATTAATCCCTGTTTCCTTCCATCGTTGAGCTTGATTGCATAACTTGGTTGTTTTTGTGGGAAAAGATGATGCTTTGGTGTGTTTTGTGTGTATGTGCAGGATCACTTGCCAAAGCAAGGCTTGAGCTAGTTGCTAGGGCAATGAATGAAGGAGATGCAGAGCTAGTTGCCAGGGCAATGCATGAAGGAGACGCCGAGCCAGTTGCCAGAGCAATTGTCGACAAAGAATAAGGTGATATGGTAGTCAAAATTGATGACTATACAAGCCCAAGATGACGTGGAGCAAAGCTAAATCCCAAAGGAGTTTGATTTCCATGAAGAGGTTAAAGAAGAATTAAATTCCAAGAAGATAGGAGAAGTTCTAGAAGGAATATAATTATAATAAAGGATTATATTCTTTAAAGATAATTTAATTCCAACTTAACTTCCTCCTCAAAGGAAGACTTTCATCTAGCCCTATAAATAGATCACCAAGCCGTCAACTCCAAAGGGAGAGAGAAAGAATTTTCGACAACATCTAGGGCAAGGAGGATTTCGACAAAGCTCCATCCATTCTTCATCTTTTTCTTTCTTGTTCAATTAGGTTCATGCTAGGAATTCTTTATCTTGTGTTTCTTTGGAACCTAGCCATGAACTAAATCTATTTGGCTAAGATTATTGTGTCTTGTGGTTGTGAGAAACTATTGGATTTTGTTTAGGTAATAAGAGTTTGCACTTTTCTATTCAAGGTTTATTCATTCTTGGTTCTTATTCTTGTTTGCGAGTGAATTGGGAGAGGATCTCGTAACTTCATCTATTTATCTAATATCGGGAGAGTTAGATTCAAGAAACGAATGAATATGATCTTTATTCAATCTATTGATGGTGAAGATTAATCCGGCTTAGGAATAAGTTAAGGATTTCAACGGCTAAGAAGAGCGCGAGATTGGTTGTTGTTCATCCTTGATTCACGCAGGGATGTATTATCAAGGCATGCACAAGTAACTAGAGTTTCGACTTAGGGATAAGAAGAAACCATTGAAGAACGCTCTGCCGAACCTTGAAGGTTGCTGCCCAGATGCCCAAGTAGTTGCCCAACTAGTCGCCCAGGCAACCATCGATTAGCTGCCAAGGCAACCCCGTTGTGCAAGTTGCCACGACAACTGAGTTGCCCTTGCACTCTTTTACCAAGACGATCCAATCGGCTATCACACCTCAACTCACGATAACCTGGCCTATCTCTCTCATTTGATCTCATCTATTCTTTTACTTTATTGCATTCTAGTTTAGTTATTAGTTTAAACTCCTATAATCTTCTATTTGTGTTTTTACTTTTTATAGTGCAAGAGATTAGATTCTTGAAGTGGCACCAATCCCTGTGGAGACGATATCTTTTATACTTTAACTTGCGACGTGTACACTTGCACAATTGCGGAGAACTTATTACGCACAACAAGTTTTTGGCGCCGTTGCCGGGGATTGGCAATAGCGACTTTGCTTTTATTTTCTTGCACTTTCTTTTTATTTTTCTTGCTTAAGATTCAAAGGGCTAACAAACTTTGGTTTTGCATTGGTATATGACCAGGGCGAGAACGATTACACCAGAATATCCCTTTGATCTAGAAATCGAATGAACCTTACAAAGACTTAGACGAAGGTTAAGAGTAGCAATGGCTAATCAGGATGGCAATATGAATCAAGATGTTCCAGTAGGAGGAGGAGTGATTCTTGCACGAAACAAAACTATTCAAGACTATCTTGAAGAAGATCTTGATGGACTTAATCCAGGAGTTGTCGCACCTGAAATTGAAGCCGACCACTTTGAGTTAAAACCGGTGATGTTTAATATGATCAACACAATTGGTCAATTTGGCGGCTCGGCAACTGAAGATGCACGACAACATCTTAAATATTTCCTCGAGATTTGTAACTCGTTCAACATACACGGAGTCACCCTCAATGTTTTACGATTAAGATTATTCCCCTATTCACAGAGAACTTTTACACAAATACCCCCTACACGGATTCCCAGTGTGGACACAAGTAACAATATTTTACAACACCATGAATGCATTAAAAATGATGATGCTAGACGCCTCGGAAAACGACATAGTCCTAGATAAGTCACCGGAGGAAGCAATGCAAATTCTAAACAGGCTGGCCAAGAATGATTATCAATTCCCTTCTACTAGAAGAGGAGGAGTTAGACGCCAAGCCACAATACATGAACTAGGATCATCAGACTCAATTTTGGCACAATTGGCCACTTTAACCAAGATGGTCCAGAACATGCAGAAACCAAACAACACACATGAGGTCAAGGTAATGGATTCTTTTTGTGAGTTATGTGGTGGTAACCATGATTCTTCTGAATGTATGCAGAATCCGGAATCCAGCTTCTATGTGGGGAATTACAACCGGAACAACAATGTGATGTCCAATACATACAATCCAGCTTGGAAGAAGCACCTGAATTTTTCATGGAGTAATCCCAACAATGCTCTAAACCAGAACAATCAGAATGCACAAGCATCGGGATTCCAGCAGAATATGCCACGGCAACAATTGCCGTAGCAACAACCGACAACATCTAGTTCTTTGGAAAATTCTCTACATGCTTTTATGATGAAAACTAAATCTTATATGGCTGAAAATAGTAACTTCATAAAAAGAACTGATGCTTTTATTAACAGGACCGAGATGAGATTGCAAAACTAAGAGGCGACAATCAAATTATTGGAAAATCAAGTCGGACAATTTGCTCAAAACCTGAATACTAGACCGCAAGGAGGTTTACCTAGCGATATTGAAGTCCCAAGAGGAACTGGCCATGAGCAATGTAAGGCGATCACCACTAGAGGTGGCCAACAACTTAAAGAGGCTCAAGCCTGCTCATCAAACAAAACTCCACAAAAAGATAATGACGAACCTAGCGGCAAAGCCTCAGATGCTGAACCAGGAATTGTCGCGGCAACCGGCAATAAGTATACCTCGGCAACCAACGATAAGGATGCCTCGGCAACTTGCGATAAGCATACCTCGGTAACCCCAGTTGGTATGCCTCGGCAACTCCAGTTGTCCCGGCAATGCCGTCAATCATGTTCCAAACCAATGAAAGGATCGAAGATATCCTACTTCCACCACCATTCCTACAAAGGTTGAAGCGACAAAAGCAAGAATATCAATTCAAGAAGTTTCTTGATATCCTAAAGCAAGTCCACATCAACTTGCCATTGGTGGAAGCAATTGAACAAATGCCGAACTATGCCAAGTTTCTTAAAGACATTGTGTCCAAGAGAACAAGGCTATGAGAGTTTGAAACAGATTGCCGCAAATGTAGGATGCATAGCCATGTTGCACAATCGTATGCCACCAAAGTTGAAGGATCCCGAAGTTTCACAATACCTGTTCTATTGGAAACCACTATTTCGGGAAAGCATTATGCGACCTTGGGGCTAGCATAAACTTGATGCCTAAATTGGTTTTCCAGAAACTAGGAATCGGGAAGGCAAGACCTATAATGATTATGCTACAGCTAGCCGACAGATCCTATGTGCATCCAGAGGGGAAAAATCGAAGACTTACTAGTAGATAAATTTATTTTTTTCCACGACTTTATTTTTTGGATTGTAAAGCGAGATGAGCATGCACCTATCATTCTCATGAGACCATTCCTAGCAACAGGGAGAACCTTGATCGATGTTGAAAATGGAGAACTCACAATGAGGGTGAATGACCAGAAAGTTAAACTAAATGTGTTCCAAACACTAAGGCATGCCGATGATCCAGAAGAATGCCAACTTTTTCATGCCACGATAGATTTTAACTTCGACGAGGAATTTAGTTGCCTCGGTAATACATTGCCGATCAAGAGGAACCTGAGGAGTATGAAAAACCGGTCAATGAGGAACAACAAGAAGAGGAAAATTGGCTAGTCAATAGACCAGGTACATACTTTGAACCACTGGATTACTCAGGTAAGGAAGATAAGCTCGGAAAGCCCTCTATTGAACAACCACCGATTCTTGAGTTGAAATAGTTGCCATAGCAACTAAAATATGCATACTTAGGAACTAATAATACATTGCCTGTAATTATTTCTTCTAAGTTATAGCCTGAGAAGGAAAAGAAGCTGATCAAAATGTTGATGCTACACAATAAGGCAATAGGGTGGACAATTGCCGACTTGAAGGGAATTAGCCCGACAGTGTGCATGCACAAGATTTTGTTGGAAGATGATCACAAACCTTCAATCGAGGCCCAGAGGAGACTGAATCATGCCATGAAAGGGGTTGTAATGAAAGAAATCATCAAGTGGCTTGACGCCGGCATTATATACCCTATCTCTGATAATACATGGGTAAGTCCAGTACAATGTGTACCGAAAAAGGGAGGTATAACGGTGGTAAGTAATGAAAACAATGAACTCATTCCAACCAGATCAGACCGGTTGGAGAGGTTTTGTATGGATTATCGAAAGCTAAACAAAGCCACTAGGAAAGATCACTTCCCATTACCCTTTATTGATCAAGTGCTTGACCGTCTTGCGGGTAAACCCTTTTATTGTTTTCTTGATGGTTATTCAGTCACAATCAAATTGCCATAGCACCGTAGATCAAGAAAAGACAACCTTCACATGCCCATACGGTACTTATGCTTTCCGAAGGATACCGTTCGAATTGTGTAACGCCCGACAACCTTCCAAAGATGCATGATGGCACTCTTTTTCGGACATGGTCGAAGACTTCCTTGAGATCTTCATGGATGATTTTTCTGTTTTTGGTAATGACTTCGACAACTACCTCGACAATTTAGATAAGGTGTGGGCAAGATGTGAAGAAACCGATTTAGTCCTCAATTGGGAGAAGTGCCATTTTATGGTAGATGAAGGAATAGTGCTCGCCACAAGATTTAATCCAAGGAAATCTGAAGTAGACAAAGACAAGGTAGACGTGATCGAGAGATTACCCCACCAAGTTCGGTTAAAGGAATTCAAAGCTTTCTTGGACATGCGAGTTTTTTACAGAGGTTCATTCATAATTTTTCTAAAATCACTAAACCCTTGTGCAATTTGCTTGAACAGATAAAGTCTTCGATTTTGATGATTCTTGCGCCCAAGCATTCAAACCCTAAAGGAAAAGCTTTCCTCATCACCCATTGTCGTTCCACGAGAATGGACGCTACCTTTTGAGCTCATGTATGATGCAAGTGATTTTGCGGTAGGAGCGATCCTAGGCCAACGCACGTAATACCTTCCATGTGATATACTACGCTAGTAAAACTCTTAATAGTGCTTAAATGAATTACACAACAACGGAGAAAGAGTTACTAGTGTAGTTTTTGCATTTGACAAGTTCCGATCCTATTTGATTGGTACAAAGGTAATTGTTAATACTGAGACCATTCAGCAATCAAATATCAATTTGCTAAAAAGGATGCCAAACCTCGTTTGATTCGTTGGATATTACTTTTACAAGAATTGCTTAGATTTGATGAATATCCGATGATAACTTTGCCAATGCACTTAATTGATAGAATTTTTATTCTAGGATAACCATGGAAAAACTTAGAATTTTACTATGATGCTAATTTTGATGAAACACTGTTGTGGTTTGACTGATTTAAGGAATTCTAGTGAACTTAGGTTGATAATTAACAAATTGGGGGATTAGAATAAAAATTGGATGAATGCTAGAGGTGCCCAAAATTGGCTCCAGCATGTGCTAAAAATTTATCACTAGAGGTGCCCGAAACTGGCTCTAGTATGTGTTAAAAAAAGTACTATTTCGATAGAGGTGCCCGAAACCGGCTCTAGTCGAATAAATTAACTTAAGAAAACTGAAAACAAAACACTAGAGGTGCCCAAAACTGGCTCTAGTTAAAACATGTTAAAAAGAACCCAATGAAGTAATTTGAAAACCTCTTGTTTGCATAGAATCCAAAAAATCTACTTGCACACAACTCCGCACACACTCACAAGCATTATAGTTTGATTCCGAGTAACTCCTAAGTTTTCCGAAAAATAAAAAGCCAATCATACTTTGTGCCCCGGTTCAGAGAATTAAAATCAAGTTCAAAGCTAAGTTTGTGAAAGTTGAAGTATTGGCAGGTAATTATGAGTTTGCATTGCTTGAGGACAAGCAATAGTTCGAGTTTGGGGTGTGATAAGTGTTCAAAAGTACTATTTTTCTTACCCTTTTACTCATATTATTGTTAGACTTAGACCCATATTAGTTGCATAATTAGCCATTCATGCATTAATCCATGTTTCCTTCCATCGTTGAGCTTGATTACATAACTTGGTAGTTTTGTGGGAAAAGATGCTGCTTTGGTGTGTTTTGTGTGTATGTGCAGGATCATTTGCCAAAGGAGATGCTGAGCTAGTTGCCGGGCAATGCATGAAGGAGACGCCGAGCTAGTTGCGGGGCAATGCATGAAGGAGACGCTGAGCTAGTTGCCATGGCAATTGTAGACAAGAGCAAATGTGATATGGTAATCAAAATTGATGACTAGACAAGCCCAAGATGACATGGAGCAAAGCCCAAACCCAAAGGAATTTGATTTCCATGCGAGAGATTAAAGAAGAATTAAATTCCAAGAAGATAGGAGAAGTTCTAGTAGGAATATAATTATAATAAAGAATTATATTCTTTAAAGATAATTTAATTCCAACTTAACTTCCTCCTCAAAGAAGGACTTTGGCCTAGCCCTATAAATAAGATGGAGATTTCGACAATCCATAGAGAGCAAAAAGGAGGGGAATTTCGACAAGTCTAAGGAGGGCAAGAGGAGAGAATTTTTACAAGCATCAAGGGCAAGGAGGATTTGACAAGCCTCCTTCTTCATCCTTTTCTTTCTTGTTCGATTGGGTTCATGCTAGGGATTATTTATCTTGTGTTTCTTTGGAACCTAGCCATGAACTAAATCTAATTGGCTATGGTTATTGTGTTTTGTGGTTGTAAGAAACTATTATTTTTGTTTAGGTAATAAGAGTTTGCACTTTTCTATTCAAGGTTTATTCATTCTTGGTTCTTATTCTTGTTTTGCAGTGAATTGGGAGAGGATCTCGTGATTTCATCTATTTATCTAATATCGGGAGAGTTAGATTCAAGAAACGAATGAATGTGATCTTTATTCAATCTATTGATGGTGAAGATTAATCCGGCAGGAATAAGTTAAGGATTTCAACGGCTAAGAGGAGTGCAAGATTGGTTGTTGTTCACCCTTGATTCACGCAGGATGTATTATCAAGGCATGCACAAGTAGCTAGAGTTTCGACTTAGGGATAAGAAGAAACCATTGAAGAACGCTCTGCCGAACCTTGAAGTTGCTGCCCGGACGCCCAAGTAGTTGCAACAAGTTTTTGGCGCCGTTGCCGGGATTGGCAATAGCGACTTTGTTTTATTTTCTTGCACTTTCTTTTATTTTTCTTGTTTAAAATTCAAAGGGCTAACAAACTTTGGTTTTGCATTGGTATATGACCAGGCGAGAGACCGACTTCACCAGAATATCCCTTTGATCTAGAAATCGAATGAACCTTACAAAGACTTAGACGAAGGATAAGAGTAGCAATGGCTAATCAAGATGGCAATATGAATCAAGATGTTCTAGCGGGAGGAGGAGTGATTCTTGCATGAAAAAAAACTATTCAAGACTATCTTGAAGAAGATCTTGATGGACTTAATCCGGAGTTGTCGCGACCAAAATTGAAGCCGACCACTTTGAGTTAAAACCGGTGATGTTTAATATGATCAACACAATTGGTCAATTTGGCGGCTCGGCAATCAAGATGCGACAACATCTTAAATATTTCCTCGAGATTTGTAACTCGTTCAACATACACGGAGTCACCTCAATGTTTTACGATTAAGATTATTCCCTATTCACAGAGAACTTTTACACAAATACCCCTACACGGATTCCCGGTGGGACACAAGTAACAATATTTTACAACACCATGAATGCATTAAAAATGATGATGCTAGACGCCTCGGAAAACGATAAACGCGTAGTCCTAGATAAGTCACCGGAGGAAGCAATGCAAATTCTAAACAGGCTGGCCAAGAATGATTATCAATTCCCTTCTACTAGAAGAGGAGGAGTTAGACGCCAAGCCACAATACATGAACTAGGATCATCGACTCAATTTTGGCACAATTGGCCACTTTAACCAAGATGGTCCAGAACATGCAAAACCAAACAACACACATGAGGTCAAGGTAATGGATTCTTTTTGTGAGTTATGTGGTGGTAACCATGATTCTTCCGAATGTATGCGTAATCCGAATCCAAATTCTATGTGGGAATTACAACCGAACAACAATGTGATGTCCAATACATACAATCCAGCTTGGAAGAAGCACCTGAATTTTTCATGGAGTAATCCCAACAATGCTCTAAACTGTAACAATCGAATGCACAAGCATCGGGATTCCAAAGAGAATATGCCACGGCAACAATTGCCGTAGCAACAACCGACAACATCTAGTTCTTTGGAAAATTCTCTACATGCTTTTATGATGAAAACTAAATCTTATATGGCTGAAAATAGTAACTTCATAAAAAGAACTGATGCTTTTATTAACAGGACCGAGATGAGATTGCAAAACTAAGAGGCGACAATCAAATTATTGGAAAATCAAGTCGGACAATTTGCTCAAAACCTGAATACTAGACCGCAAGGAGGTTTACCTAGCGATATTGAAGTCCCAAGAGGAACTGGCCATGAGCAATGTAAGGCGATCACCACTAGAGGTGGCCAACAACTTAAAGAGGCTCAAGCCTGCTCATCAAACAAAACTCCACAAAAAGATAATGACGAACCTAGCGGCAAAGCCTCAGATGCTGAACCAGGAATTGTCGCGGCAACCGGCAATAAGTATACCTCGGCAACCAACGATAAGGATGCCTCGGCAACTTGCGATAAGCATACCTCGGTAACCCCAGTTGGTATGCCTCGGCAACTCCAGTTGTCCCGGCAATGCCGTCAATCATGTTCCAAACCAATGAAAGGATCGAAGATATCCTACTTCCACCACCATTCCTACAAAGGTTGAAGCGACAAAAGCAAGAATATCAATTCAAGAAGTTTCTTGATATCCTAAAGCAAGTCCACATCAACTTGCCATTGGTGGAAGCAATTGAACAAATGCCGAACTATGCCAAGTTTCTTAAAGACATTGTGTCCAAGAGAACAAGGCTATGAGAGTTTGAAACAGTTGCCGCAACAGAGGGATGCATAGCCATGTTGCACAATCGTATGCCACCAAAGTTGAAGGATCCCGGAAGTTTCACAATACCCTGTTCTATTGGAAACCACTATTTCGGGAAAGCATTATGCGACCTTGGGGCTAGCATAAACTTGATGCCTAAATTGGTTTTCCAGAAACTAGGAATCGGGAAGGCAAGACCTATAACAGTTATGCTACAGCTAGCCGACAGATCCTATGTGCATCCAGAGGGAAAAATCGAAGACTTACTAGTAGATAAATTTATTTTTCCCGCTGACTTTATTTTTTTGGATTGTAAAGCAGATGAGCATGCACCTATCATTCTCATGAGACCATTCCTAGCAACAGGGAGAACCTTGATCGATGTTGAAAATGGAGAACTCACAATGAGGGTGAATGACCAGAAAGTTAAACTAAATGTGTTCCAAACACTAAGGCATGCCGATGATCCAGAAGAATGCCAACTTTTTCATGCCACGATAGATTTTAACTTCGACGAGGAATTTAGTTGCCTCGGTAATACATTGCCGATCAAGAGGAACCTGAGGAGTATGAAAAACCGGTCAATGAGGAACAACAAGAAGAGGAAAATTGGCTAGTCAATAGACCAGGTACATACTTTGAACCACTGGATTACTCAGGTAAGGAAGATAAGCTCGGAAAGCCCTCTATTGAACAACCACCGATTCTTGAGTTGAAATAGTTGCCATAGCAACTAAAATATGCATACTTAGGAACTAATAATACATTGCCTGTAATTATTTCTTCTAAGTTATAGCCTGAGAAGGAAAAAGAAGCTGATCAAAATGTTGATGCTACACAATAAGGCAATAGGGTGGACAATTGCCGACTTGAAGGAATTAGCCCGACGGTGTGCATGCACAAGATTTTGTTGGAAGATGATCACAAACCTTCAATCGAGGCCCGGAGGAGACTGAATCATGCCATGAAAGGGGTTGTAATGAAAGAAATCATCAAGTGGCTTGACGCCGCATTATATACCCTATCTCGATAATACATGGGTAAGTCCAATTAAATGTGTACCGAAAAAAAGGGAGGTATAACGGTGGTAAGTAATGAAAACAATGAACTCATTCCAACCAGATCATGACCGGTTGGAGGGTTTGTATGGATTATCGAAAGCTAAACAAAGCCACTAGGAAAGATCACTTCCCATTACCCTTTATTGATCAAGTGCTTGACCGTCTTGCAGGTAAACCCTTTTATTGTTTTCTTGATGGTTATTCAGGTCACAATCAAATTGCCATAGCACCAGAAGATCAAGAAAAGACAACCTTCACATGCCCATACGGTACTTATGCTTTCCGAAGGATACCGTTCGAATTGTGTAACGCCCCGACAACCTTCCAAAGATGCATGATGGCACTCTTTTCAGACATGGTCGAAGACTTCCTTGAGATCTTCATGGATGATTTTTCTGTTTTTGGTAATGACTTCGACAACTACCTCGACAATTTAGATAAGGTGTGGGCAAGATGTGAAGAAACTGATTTAGTCCTCAATTGGGAGAAGTGCCATTTTATGGTAGATGAAGGAATAGTGCTCGGCCACAAGATTTAATCCAAGGGAACTGAAGTAGACAAAGACAAGGTAGACGTGATCGAGAGATTACCCCCACCAAGTTCGGTTAAAGGAATTCAAAGCTTTCTTGGACATGCAGGTTTTTACAGGAGGTTCATTCATAATTTTTCTAAAATCACTAAACCCTTGTGCAATTTGCTTGAACAGGATAAAGTCTTCGATTTTGATGATTCTTGCGCCCAAGCATTCGAAACCCTAAAGGAAAAGCTTTCCTCATCACCCATTGTCGTTCCACCAGAATGGACGCTACCTTTTGAGCTCATGTATGATGCAAGTGATTTTGCGGTAGGAGCAGTCCTAGGCCAACGCACAGGTAATACCTTCCATGTGATATACTACGCTAGTAAAACTCTTAATAGTGCTTAAATGAATTACACAACAACGGAGAAAGAGTTACTAGCTGTAGTTTTTGCATTTGACAAGTTCCGATCCTATTTGATTGGTACAAAGGTAATTGTTAATACAGACCATTCAGCAATCAAATATCAATTTGCTAAAAAGGATGCCAAACCTCGTTTGATTCGTTGGATATTACTTTTACAAGAATTGCTTAGATTTGATGAATATCCGATGATAACTTTGCCAATGCACTTAATTGATAGAATTTTTATTCTAGGATAACCATGGAAAAACTTAGAATTTTACTATGATGCTAATTTTGATGAAACACTGTTGTGGTTTGACTGATTTAAGGAATTCTAGTGAACTTAGGTTGATAATTAACAAATTGGGGGATTAGAATAAAAATTGGATGAATGCTAGAGGTGCCCAAAATTGGCTCCAGCATGTGCTAAAAATTTATCACTAGAGGTGCCCGAAACTGGCTCTAGTATGTGTTAAAAAAAGTACTATTTCGATAGAGGTGCCCAAACCGGCTCTAGTCGAATAAATTAACTTAAGAAAATCAAAACAAAACACTAGAGGTGCCCAAAACTGGCTCTAGTTAAAACATGTTAAAAAGAACCCAATGAAGTAATTTGAAAACCTCTTGTTTGCATAGAATCCAAAAAATCTACTTGCACACAACTCCGCACACACTCACAAGCATTATAGTTTGATTCCGAGTAACTCCTAAGTTTTCCGAAAAATAAAAAGCCAATCATACTTTGTGCCCCGGTTCAGAGAATTAAAATCAAGTTCAAAGCTAAGTTTGTGAAAGTTGAAGTATTGGCAGGTAATTATGAGTTTGCATTGCTTGAGGACAAGCAATAGTTCGAGTTTGGGGGTGTGATAAGTGTTCAAAAGTACTATTTTTCTTACCCTTTTTACTCATATTATTGTTAGACTTAGACCCATATTAGTTGCATAATTAGCCATTCATGCATTAATCCATGTTTCCTTCCATCGTTGAGCTTGATTACATAACTTGGTAGTTTTTGTGGGAAAAGATGCTGCTTTGGTGTGTTTTGTGTGTATGTGCAGGATCATTTGCCAAAGGAGATGCTGAGCTAGTTGCCAGGGCAATGCATGAAGGAGACGCCGAGCTAGTTGCCAGGGCAATGCATGAAGGAGACGCCGAGCTAGTTGCCATGGCAATTGTAGACAAGAGCAAATGTGATATGGTAATCGAAATTGATGACTAGACAAGCCCAAGATGACATGGAGCAAAGCCCAAACCCAAAGGAATTTGATTTCCATGCAGAGATTAAAGAAGAATTAAATTCCAAGAAGATAGGAGAAGTTCTAGTAGGAATATAATTATAATAAAGAATTATATTCTTTAAAGATAATTTAATTCCAACTTAACTTCCTCCTCAAAGAAGGACTTTGGCCTAGCCCTATAAATAAGATGGAGATTTCGACAATCCATAGAGAGCAAAAGGAGGGGAATTTCGACAAGTCTAAGGAGGGCAAGAGGAGAGAATTTTTTACAAGCATCAAGGGCAAGGAGGATTTCGACAAGCCTCCTTCTTCATCCTTTTCTTTCTTGTTCGATTGGGTTCATGCTAGGGATTATTTATCTTGTGTTTCTTTGGAACCTAGCCATGAACTAAATCTAATTGGCTATGGTTATTGTGTTTTGTGGTTGTAAGAAACTATTATTTTTGTTTAGGTAATAAGAGTTTGCACTTTTCTATTCAAGGTTTATTCATTCTTGGTTCTTATTCTTGTTTGCGAGTGAATTGGGAGAGGATCTCGTGATTTCATCTATTTATCTAATATCGGGAGAGTTAGATTCAAGAAACGAATGAATGTGATCTTTATTCAATCTATTGATGGTGAAGATTAATCCGGCTTAGGAATAAGTTAAGGATTTCAACGGCTAAGAGGAGTGCAAGATTGGTTGTTGTTCACCCTTGATTCACGCAGGGATGTATTATCAAGGCATGCACAAGTAGCTAGAGTTTCGACTTAGGGATAAGAAGAAACCATTGAAGAACGCTCTGCCGAACCTTGAAGTTGCTGCCCAGACGCCCAAGTAGTTGCCCAGGCAACCATCGATTAGTTGCCATGGCAACCCCGTTGTGCAAGTTGCCACGACAACTGAGTTTCCCTTGCACTCTTTTACCAAGACGATACAATCGGCTATCACACCTCAACTCACGATAACCTGGCCTATCTTTCTCTGATTTGATCTCATCTATTCATTTACTTTATTGCTTTCTAGATTAGTTATTAGTTAAACTCCTATAATCTTTTATTTGTGTTTTTACTTTTTACAGTGCAAGAGACTAGATTTTTGAAGTAGCACCAATCCCTGTGGAGACGATATCTTTTATAATATAACTTGCGACGTGTATACTTGCACATTTGCGTAGCACTTATTACGCGCAACAAGTTTTTGGCGCCGTTGCTGGGGATTGGCAATAGCGACTTTGTTTTTATTTTCTTGCACTTTCTTTTTACTTTTCTTGTTTAAAATTCAAAGGGCTAACAAACTTTGGTTTTGCATTGGTATATGACCAGGGAGAGACCGACTTCACCAGAATATCCCTTTGATCCAGAAATCGAACGAACCTTACAAAGACTTAGACGAAGGATAAGAGTAGCAATGGCTAACTAAGACGGCAATATGAATCAAGATGTTCTAGCAGGAGGAGGAGTGATTCTTGCATGAAACAGAACTATTCGAGACTATCTTGAAGAAGATCTTGATGGACTTAATCCAGGAGTTGTCGCACCTGAAATTGAAGCCGACCACTTTGAGTTAAAACCGGTAATGTTTAATATGATCAACACAATTGGTCAATTTGGCGGCTCAGCAACTGAAGATGCACGGCAACATCTGAAATCTTTCCTCGAGATTTGCAACTCGTTCAAGATACACGAAGTCACCCCCGATGTATTACGATTAAGATTATTCCCTATTCACTGAGGGATAGGGCAAAAGCATGGTTGAATAGCATTCCTGCCAGATCCATAGCATCTTGGACTGATCTTTGTCGTGATTTCCTTGCTAGATTTAATCCTACAAATTTGACTGATAAGCTTCGTAACGACATTACTTCTTTTCGGCAGGCAGATGATGAATCCATGTACGAGGCTTGGGAGCGATATAGAGAACTTCTACACAATTGCCCCCTACACGGATTCCCAGTGTGGACTCAAGTAACAATGTTTTACAACGCTGTGAATACACCAACAAGGATGATGCTAGATGCCTCGGCAAACGGCATACTCCTAGATAAGTCACCGGAGGAAGCAATGCAAATTTTAAACAGGCTGTCCAAGAATGATTATCAATTCCCATCTACTAGAAGAGGAGGAGTTAGACGCCAAGCCACAATACATGAACTAGGATCATTAGATTCAATTTCGGCACAATTGGCCACTTTAACCAAGATGGTCCAGAACATGAAAAAACCAAACAACACACATGAAGTCATGGTAATGGATTCTTTTTGTGAGTTATGTGGTGATAACCATAATTCTTCTGAATGTATGCAGAATCCGGAATCCAGCTTCTATGTGGGGAATTATAATCGGAACAACAATGTGATGTCCAATACATACAATCCAGCTTGGAAGAAGCACCCAAATTTTTCATAGAGTAATCCCAACAATGCTCTAAACCAGAACAATCAGAATGCACAAGCATCGGGATTCCAACAGAATATGCCACGGCAACAGTTGCCGCAGCAACAACCGACGACATCTAGTTCTTTGGAAAATTCTCTAAATGCTTTTATGATGAAAACTGAATCTTATATGGCTGAGAATAGTAATTTCATAAAAAGAACTGATGCTTTCATTAACAGGACCGAGATGAGATTGCAAAACCAAGAGGCGGCAATCAAATCATTGGAAAATCAAGTCGGATAGTTTGCTCAAAATCTGAATACTAGACCACAAGAAGGTTTACCTAGCGATACTAAAGTCGCAAGAGGAACTGACCATGAGCAATTTAAGGCAATTACCACTAGAAGTGGCCAACAACTTAGAGAGGCTCAAACCCGCTCATCAAACAAAACTCCACAAAAAGATCAAGACGAACCTAGTGGCAAAGCCTCAGATGCTGAACCAGGAATTGCCGCGGCAACCGGCAATAAGCATGCCTCAGCAACCGACGATAAAGACGCCTCGGCAACTTACGATAAGCATGCCTCGGCAACCCCAATTGATAATGCCTCAGCAACTCTAGTTGTCCCGGCAATACCGTCAATCAGGTTTCAAACCAATGAAAGGATCGAAGATATCCGACTTCCACCACCATTCCCACAAAGGTTGAAGCGACAAAAGCAAGAATACCAATTCAAGAAGTTTCTTGATATCCTAAAGCAAGTCCACATCAACTTGCCATTGGTGGAAGCAATTGAACAAATGCCAAACTATGCCAAGTTTCTTAAAGACATTGTGTCCAAGAGAACAAGGCTAGAAGAGTTTGAAACAGTTGCCGCAACAGAAGGATGGATGGCATTGTTGCACAATCGTATGCCACCCAAGTTGAAGGATCCCGAAAGTTTCACAATACCCTGTTCCATTGGAAATCACTATGTCGGGAAAGCATTATGCGACCTTGGGGCTAGCATAAACTTGATGCCTAAATCGGTTTTCCAGAAACTAGGAATTGTGAAGGCAAGACCTACAACAGTTATGCTACAGCTAGCCGACAGATCCTATGTGCATCCAGAGGGAAAAATCGAGGACATACTGGTAAAAGTTGATAAATTTATTTTTCCCGCTGACTTTATTGTCTTGGATTGTGAAGCAAATGAGCATGCACCCATCATTCTCGGGAGACCATTCCTAGCAACAGGGAGAACCTTGATCGATGTTGAAAAGGGAGAACTCACAATGAGGGTGAATGACCAGCAAGTTAAACTAAATGTGTTCCAAACACTAAGGCATGCCGATGATCCAGAAGAATGCCAACTTCTTCATGCCACGACAGAGTTTAACTTCGATGAGGAATTTAGTTGCCTCGGCAACTACATTGCCGATCAAGAGGAACCTGAGGAGTATAAAGAACCGGTCGATGAGGAACAACAAGAAGAGGCAAATTGGCTAGTCAATCGACCAGGTACATACTTTGAACCACTGGATTACTCAGGTAAGGAAGGTAAAACTCGAAAAACCCTCTATTGAACAACCACCGATTCTTGAGCTGAAACAATTGCCAGAGCAACTAAAATATGCATACTTAGGAACCGATAATACATTGCTCAGAATTATTTCTTCTAAGTTACAGCCGAGCAGAAAAAGAAGCTGATCAAGATGTTGAAGCTACACAAAAAGGCAATAGGGTGGACAATTGCCGACTTGAAGGGAATTAGCCCGGCAGTGTGCATGCACAAGATTTTGTTGGAAGATGATCACAAACCTTCAATTGAGGCCAAGAGGAGACTGAATCATGCCATGAAAGGGGTTGTAATGAAAGAAATCATCAAGTGGCTTGACGCCGACATTATATACCCTATCTCTGATAGTACGTGGGTAAGTCCGGTACAATGTGTACCGAAAAAGGGAGGTATAACAAAGGGTAAGTAATGAAAATAATGAACTCATTCCAACCAGATCAGACCGGTTGGAGGGTTTGTATGGATTATCAAAAGCTAAACAAAGCCACCAGGAAAGATCACTTCCCATTACCCTTTATTGATCAAATGCTTGACCGTCTTGCAGGTAAACCCTTTTATTGTTTTCTTGATGGTTATTCAGGTTACAATCAAATTGCCATAGCACCAGAAGATCAAGAAAAGACAACCTTCACATGCCCATACGGTATTTATACCTTCTGAAAGATACCGTTCGGATTGTGTAACGCCCCGGCAACCTTCCAAAGATGCATGATGGCACTCTTTTCAGACATGGTCGAAGACTTCCTTGAGATCTTCATGGATGATTTTTCTGTTTTTGGTAATGACTTCGACAGCTGTCTCAGAAATCTAGAGAATGTGTTGGCAAGATGTGAAGAAACTGATTTAGTCCTCAATTGGGAGAAATGCCATTTTATGGTAGATGAAGGAATAGTGCTCGGCCACAAGATTTCATCCAAGGGAATTGAAGTAGACAAATCCAAGGTGGACGTGATCGAGAGATTACCTCCACCAAGTTCGGTTAAAGGAATTCGAAGCTTTCTTGGACATGTAGGTTTTTATAGGAGGTTCATTCATAATTTTTCTAAAATCACTAAACCCTTGTGCAATTTGCTTGAACAGGATAAAGTCTTCGATTTTGATGATTCTTGCACCCAAGCATTCGAAACCCTAAAGAAAATGCTTGGCTCGACACTCATTGTCGTTCCACCAGATTGGACGCTACCTTTTGAGATCATGTGTGATGCAAGTGATTTCGTGGTAGGAGCAGTCCTAGGCCAACGCACAGGTAAGACCTTCCATGTGATATACTACGCTAGTAAAACTCTTAATAGTGCTCAAGTGAATTACACAACAACAGAGAAAGAGTTACTAGCTGTAGTTTTCGCATTTGACAAGTTTCGATCCTATTTGATTGGTACAAAGGTAATTGTTCATACGGACCATTCGGCAATCAAATATCTATTTGCTAAAAAAGATGCCAAACCTCGTTTGATTCGTTGGATATTACTTTTACAAGAATTTGATATTGAAATTAAGGACAGGAAAGGAACAGAAAATCAAGTGGCCAATCACTTATCACGTTTAGAATGCAACATGGAGGAGGACGCAGATCTAGAGATATGCGATGCATTCCCGGATGAACAAATTTTAGTTTCATCGAAAACCATGGACGCGCATGCCTTGACAACTATCGACGCTGCAGCAGCCCTTGACGCGCACGCCTCAGCAATACCCTGGTACGCGGATTTAGTTAATTTCCTTGTTTGTGGTATTTTACCTTATGGCATTACTCACCAAGGGAATAAGCGGTTCTGCCATGATGCTAAGCATTACTTTTGGGATGAGCCTCTTTTGTTTAAACAATATGCAGATCAGGTTATACGCCGATGTGTCCCTGAAGAAGAGCAACAGAATATACTCCGACAATGTCATTCTTCACCCTATGGAGGACATTTTGGAGGAACTCGTACCGCGGCCAAAGTTTTGCAATCCGGTTTGTATTGGCCAACATTGTACAAAGATGCCCAAGACTTTTACAAGCAATGTGATCGTTGCCAGAGGACAGGCAATATCTCTAGACGATATGAGGTGCCATTCCAGAACATCATCGAGGTGGAATTGTTCGATGTATGGGGTATCGATTTTATGGGACCTTTCCCATCTTTATTCGGCAACCTCTACATTCTACTTGCTGTCGACTACGTGTCTAAATGGGTTGAGGCAGCTGCAGTTCCCAACAATGATTCCAAGACCGTACAACGATTCTTGCAGAAAAAACATATTTACACGGTTTGGGATGCCAAGAGCAATTATCAGTGAGGAAGGCAAGCATTTTGACAACAGACTAATTGCCAAGATGTTGCAACGCTTCGGCATATCACACAAGATCGCTACGGCATATCACCCACAAACCAACGGGCAAGAAAAAATTTCCAACCGAGAAATGAAGGGGATACTCAAGAAAGTTGTAAATCCCTCTAGGAAGGATTGGTCATTAAGACTAGATGACGCGCTTTGGGCATATCTCACTGCATTCAAAACACCCTTAGGTATGTATCCCTTCCGACTTGTCTATGGCAAGACATGCCATCTACCGGTGGAAATCGAACACAAGGCATACTGGGCAATCAAGACCGTGAATATGGATTGAGAAAGTGCCAGACAAAAGCGTTTGTTGGACCTCAATGAGATAGAAGAATTCCATGCACTCGCCTATAACAATGCACGAATCTACAAGGAGAAAACAAAGCAATGGCATGACAATAAACTATTGCCGCGACAATTCATGCCATGGCAACTAGTTCTCTTATTCAATTCTCGGCTAAGACTTTTCTCGGGAAAGCTGAAATCAAGATGGTCGGGACCATTCGAAGTCGTCAAACCATTCTCCCATGGTGTTGTGATAATCAAGTCCATCACTGACAAACATGAATTCAAAGTTAATGGACAAAGATTGAAACACTACAATGGTGCCCATGTGGAACATAACAAAGAAGTGGTCAACTTAGGAGATGCATGAGCATGCTCTCCTTTCAATATTTTCTTTTTCTTTTTTTTTCATTTTTATTTTTTTAGGAGATATTTTATTTTTCTTCATTATCTTTAGTTTCCAGGTTTTCTTTGTTTTCTTTTCCACAACAAGACTCACAACCTCCATGCTAAGGAAATTTACTACAGACTACTTGCCACGGCAACCGCAACAGATGATGCCGCGGCAACCTACATCGTGCCTGCACAAGCTGACGCCATGGCAACCAACCCTGAAGATGCCACAGCAACCAAAGCTAAAGACATCCCGGCAACCACTGCAAAAGCCAAAGGTAAAGTACCTATGCCCGAATCAACTCCTACGGAATCATTTTCTATTTTTTCAGATTCGAACGAGTCCTCCATTGCACCAACAAAGACCGCACCAATTGAATCCTCCAAGCGAAAAGCCAATGACATTGATAAAGAGGACGATGAGGAAAACCCCGTACGAGGATCGATTCCACCACCAGCAACAAGAAAACAACCATCGCGTTCAAGTAAGAGAATCAAGACACTGACCAAAAGGAAACTAATCATCTACGATGACGAACTCTCGGAGTAAGTCCTCGTATGCATTTTATTTTTCGTTATTTTTATTTTTCTTTAATGCATGCATTGAGGACAATGCCTCACTCGAGTTTGGGGGGGGATTGTTATTAGTAGTTACCATGTTTAGTTACATTCATCTTAAGTATTACATTTAGGATACATAAATTGCTTGCCATGCCTTTAATTGGAACAAGAATTGCTTAGATTTGATGAATATCCGATGATGACTTTGCCAATGCACTTAATTGATAGAATTTTTATTCTAGGATAACCATGGAAAAACATAGAATTTTACTATGATGCTAATTTTGATGAAACACTGTTGTGGTTTGACTGATTTAAGGAATTATAGTGAACTTAGGTGATAATTAACAAATTTGGGGATTAGAATAAAAATTGGATGAATGCTAGAGGTGCCCGAAATTGGCTCTAGCATGTGCTAAAAATTTATCACTAGAGGTACCCGAAACTGGCTCTAGTATGTGTTAAAAAAAGTACTATTTCGCTAGAGGTGCCCGAAACCGGCTCTAGTCGAATAAATTAACTTAAGAAAACTGAAAACAAAACACTAGAGGTGCCCAAAACTGGCTCTAGTTAAAACATGTTAAAAAGAACCCAATGAAGTAATTTGAAAACCTCTTGTTTGCATAGAATCCGAAAAATCAACTTGCACACAACTCCGCACACACTCACAAGAATTATAGTTTGATTCCGAGTAACTCCTAAGTTTTCCGAAAAATAAAAAGCCAATCATACTTTGTGCCCTGGTTCAGAGAATTGAAATCAAGTTCAAAGCTAAGCTTGTGAAAGTTGAAGTCTTGGCAGGTAATTATGAGTTTGCATTGCTTGAGGACAAGCAATAGTTCGAGTTTGGAGGTGTGATAAGTGTTCAAAAGTACTATTTTTCTTACCCTTTTTACTCATATTATTGTTAGACTTAGGCCTATATTAGTTGCATAATTAGCCATTCATGCATTAATCCATGTTTCCTTCCATCGTTGAGCTTGATTACATAACTTGGTAGTTTTTGTGGGAAAAGATGCTGCTTTGGTGTGTTTTGTGTGTATGTGCATGATCATTTGCCAAAGGAGATGCCGAGCTAGTTGTCAGGGCAATGCATGAAGGAGACGCCGAGCTAGTTGCCAGGGCAATGCATGAAGGAGACGCCGAGCCAGTTGCCATGGCAATTGTCGACAAGAGCAAAGGTGATATGGTAATCGAAATTGATGACTAGACAAGCCCAAGATGACATGGAGCAAAGCCCAAACCCAAAGGAATTTGATTTTCATGCAGAGATTAAAGAAGAATTAAATTCCAAGAAGATAGAAGAAGTTCTAGTAGGAATATAATTATAATAAAGAATTATATTCTTTAAAGATAATTTAATTCCAACTTAACTTCCTCCTCAAAGAAGGACTTTGGCCTAGCCTATAAATAAGATGGAGATTTCGACAATCCATAGAGAGCAAAAGGAGGGGAATTTCGACAAGTCCAAGGAGGGCAAGAGGAGAGAATTTTCGACAAGCATCAAGGGCAATGAGGATTTCGACAAGCCTCCTTCTTCATCCTTTTCTTTCTTGTTCGATTAGGTTCATGCTAGGGATTATTTATCTTGTGTTTCTTTGGAACCTAGCCATGAACTAAATCTAATTGGCTATGGTTATTGTGTTTTGTGGTTGTGAGAAACTATTGGTTTTTGTTTAGGTAATAAGAGTTTGCAATTTTTTATTCAAGGTTTATTCATTCTTGGTTCTTATTCTTGTTTGCGAGTGAATTGGGAGAGGATCTCGTGATTTCATCTATTTATCTAATATCGGGAGAGTTAGATTCAAGAAACGAATGAATATGATCTTTATTCAATCTATTGATGGTGAAGATTAATCCGGCTTAGGAATAAGTTAAGGATTTCAACGGCTAAGAGGAACGCAAGATTGGTTGTTGTTCACCCTTGATTCACGCAGGGATGTATTATCAAGGCATGCACAAGTAGCTAGAGTTTCGACTTAGGGATAAGAAGAAACCATTGAAGAACGCTCTGCCGAGCCTTGAAGTTGCTGCCCAGACGCCCAAGTAGTTGCCCAACTAGTCGCACAGGCAACCATCGATTAGTTGCCAAGGCAACCCCGTTGTGCAAGTTGCTCGTGCACTCTTTTACCAAGACGATCCAATCGGCTATCACACCTCAACTCACGATAACCTGGCCTATCTCTCTCTCATTTGATCTCATCTATTCATTTACTTTATTGCTTTCTAGATTAGTTATTAGTTAAACTCCTATAATCCTTTATTTGTGTTTTTACTTTTTACAGTGCAAGAGACTAGGTTCTTGAAGTAGCACCAATCCCTATGGAGACGATATCTTTTATACTATAACTTGTGACGTGTATACTTGCACATTTGCGTAGCACTTATTACCATCTACTGGTGGAAATCGAACATAAGGCATATTGGGCAATCAAGACCGTGAATATGGATTGGGAAAGTATCAGACAAAAGCGTTTGTTGGACCTCAATGAGATAGAAAAATTTCATGCACTCGCCTATAACAATGCACGAATCTACAAGGAGAAAACAAAGCAATGGCATGACAAGAAACTATTGCCGCGACAATTCACGCCAGGGCAACTAGATCTCTTATTCAATTCTCGGTTAAAACTTTTCCCGGGAAAGCTGAAATCAAGATGGTCGAGACCATTCGAAGTTGTCAAACCATTCTCCTATGGTGTCTTGATAATCAAGTCCATCACTGACAAACATGAATTCAAAGTTAATGGACAAAGATAAAGCACTACAATGGTGCCCATGTGGAACGTAACAAAGAAGTTGTCACTTTAGGAGATGCATGAGCATGCTCTCCTTTCAATATTTCCTTTTTCTTTTTATTTTCATTTTTATTTTTAGGAGATATTTTATTTTTCTTCATTATCTTTAGTTTCCAGGTTTTCTTTGTTTTCTTTTCCACAACAAGACTCACAACCACCATGCTAAGGAAATTCACTACTCGCCACGGCAACCGCAACAGATGATGCCACGGTAACTAACCCTGAAGATGCCACGACAACCAAAGCTAAAGACATCCCGACAACCATTGCAAAAACCAAAGGTAAAGCACCTATGCCCGAATCAACTCGTAGGGAATTATTGTCTGATTTTTCAGATTCGGACGAGTCCTTCATTGCACCAACAAAGACCGCACCAATTGAATCCTCCAAGCAAAAAGCCAATGACATTGATGAAGAGAACGATGAGGACAACCCCGTACGAGTATCGATTCCACCATCGGCAACAAGGAAACAACCATTGCGTTCAAGCAAGAGAATCAAGACACCGACCAAAAGGAAACTAATCATCCACGACGACGAACTCTCGGAGTAAATCCTCGTTTGCATTTTACTTTTCTTTATTTTTATTTCTCTTTAATGTATGCATTGAGGACAATGCCTCACTTGAGTTTGGGGGGATTGTTATTAGTTAGTTACCATGTTTAGTTGCATTCATCTTAAGTATTGCATTTAGGATACATAAATTGCTTGCCATGCCTTTAGTTGGAACAAGAATTGCCTAGATTTGCTGAATATCCGATGATGACTTTGCCAATGCACTTAATTGATAGAATTTTTATTCTAGGATAACCATGGAAACACTTAGAATTTTACTACGATGCTAAATTTTGATGAAACACTGTTGTGGTTTGATTGATTTAAGGAATTCTAGAGAACTTAGGTTGATAGTTAAAAAAATTGGGGGATTAGAATAAAAATTGGATAAATGCTAGAGGTGCCCGAAATTGGCTCTAGCATGTGCTAAAAATTTGATTGCTAGAGGTGCCCGAAATTAGCTCTAGTATGTGCTAAAAAATTGATCGCTAGAGGTGCCCGAAACCGGCTCTAGTCGAATAAATTAATTAACTTAAGAAAACTAAAAACAAAACCTAGAGGTGCCCAAAACCGGCTCTAGTTAAAACATGTTAAAAGAACCCAAAGAAGTAATTTGAAAACCTCTTGTTTGCATAGAATCCGAAAAATCAACTTGCACACAACTCCGCACACACTCACAAGCATTATAGTTTGATTCCGAGTAACTCCTAAGTTTTTCGAAAAATGAAAAGCCAATCATACTTTGTGCCCCGATTCTGAGAATTGAAATCAAGTTCAAAGCTAAGTTTGTGAAAATTGAAGTCTTGGCAGGTAATTTTTAGTTTGCATTGCTTGAGGACAAGCAATAGTTCGAGTTTGGGGGTGTGATAAGTGTTCAAAAGTACTATTTTTCTTACCCTTTTTACTCATATTATTGTTAGACTTAGGCTCATATTAGTTACATATTAGTCATTCATGCATTAATCCATGTTTCCTTCCATCGTTGAGCTAGATTGCATAACTTGGTTGTTTTTGTGGGAAAAGATGCTGTTTTGGTGTGTTTTGTGTGTATGTGCAGGATCACTTGCCAAAGCAAGGCTTGAGCTAGTTGTCAGGGCAATGCGTGAAGGAGACGCCGAGCCAGTTGCCAGGGCAATTGTCGACAAAGAATAAGGTGATATGGTAGTCAAAATTGATGACTAGGCAAGCCCAAGATGACGTGGAGCAAAGCTAAATCACAAAGGAGTTTGATTTCCATGAAGAGGTTAAAGAAGAATTAAATTCCAAGAAGAAATGAGAAATTCTAGAAGGAATATAATTATAATAAAAAATTATATTCTTTAAAGATAATTTAATTCCAACTTAACTTCCTCCTCAAAGGAGGACTTTGACCTAGCCCTATAAATAGATCACCAAGCCGTCAACTCCAAAGGGAGAGAGAGGGAGAATTTTTGACAACATCTAGGGCAAGAAGGATTTCAACAAAGCTCCATCCATTCTTCATCTTTTTCTTTCTTGTTCAATTAGGTTCAATCTAGGGATTCTTTATCTTGTGTTTCTTTGGAACCTAGCCATGAACTAAATCTATTTGGCTAAGGTTATTGTGTCTTGTGGTTGTGAGAAACTATTGGATTTTGTTTAGGTAATAGGAGTTTGCACTTTTCTATTCAAGGTTTATTCATTCTTGGTTCTTATTCTTGTTTGCGAGTGAATTGGGAGAGGATCTCGTAACTTCATCTATTTATCTAATATCGGGAGAGTTAGATTCAAGAAACGAATGAATATGATCTTTATTCAATCTATTGATGGTGAAGATTAATTCGGCTTAGGAATAAGTTAAGGATTTCAACGGCTAAGAGGAGCGCAAGATTGGTTGTTGTTCACCCTTGATTCACGCAGGGATGTATTATCAAGGCATGCACAAGTAGCTAGAGTTTCGACTTAGGGACAAGAAGAAACCATTGAAGAACGCTCTGTCAAACCTTGAAGGTTGCTGCCCAGACGCCCAAGTAGTTGCCCAACTAGTCGCACATGCAACCATCGATTAGTTGCCAAGGCAACCCATTGTGCAAGTTGTCACGACAACTGAGTTGCCCTTGCACTCTTTTACGAAGACGATCCAATCGACTATCACACCTCAACTCACGATAACCTGGCCTATCTCTCTCATTTGATCTCTTCTATTCTTTTACTTTATTGCTTTCTAGTTTAGTTTTATTAGTTTAAACTACTATAATCTTCTATTTGTGTTTTTACTTTTTATAGTGCAAGAGATTAGATTCTTGAAGTGGCACCAATCCCTGTGGAGACGATATCTTTTATACTATAACTTGCGACGTGTACACTTGCACAATTGCGGAGCACTTATTACGCGCAACACTCATCGACCACCGCTAGAGCCAGCTCAAACAACTTGTTCCCCTCCCAGCCCCACCCACGTAAAACCGTTTAAAAGTTATCCATGTCTCACTCTGACAAAAACCCTTATTTTACTTCGATTGATTGATGTGGGTTTTTCTCGAGTGGAAGAAGAAGAACAAGACCTAAAAGACGAATCTTTTTGGGTTAGCTAACTTGTTTGATTCTGTCTATAGCAGATTCTAATTCCCCACTCCAGTGTCTTCGGGCTCAGATATCTGTTGTGACTTGTGAGCAGCAAATCTAATATTTTTGTTTGTGTTCCGTAACAAGTAAAAAACAACTCAAACACAAAAGAATTTAAAATAATTGATAAGTTATAAAATTGCACTTAACTTATATTTGTTCTCTATTGTCTTAGATGACCTAATTCATTTATAACTCATATTTTAACTAGATTTTGTATTTTTGAAGATAAAATTAAGAATTTTAGTAAAGATCGGACAGTGAACAAAAGTAGCATGTACTTTTCAACTTCAATTGGAACTCTATCTTTGTAACATTAAATTTAAACTTTATCGCTTATCCTATTTGATACTAAATTGTTACCGCTATATAAAAGATTATTAAGCGAAAGACAGAGGACATCAAATTCTCTCAAGTTTCTTAGCGTACATATTTATTTTCTCTCTTGCATTTTTTATTTCTTTAGGAGTTACTAAATTTCAACTTCAAAGTTATGAAGATATAAGATCTAGTTTGAATTATCTATGCTGACCTGAGTTGGTTAACTAAGGGTAAGTTTTTTTTTTAATTTTTATAGTAGTTAAATATATAAAATCAACGAGACAAATAACCATTTGAGTGTCTCTTGGTTTACTAAAAAACTAAGAAGAGATTAGGTTAGCTATAACCAATTTATTCAAAGTAGATTTAGATTATTAATTGTTGAAGTCAATGATTGAATTATAAAATAAAATTCCACGATTTATTTTATTATTATTAATATAATGTCACTTTTAATGAATTCGACCATGTTTATCACTATTAAAAATTTTATTTTTGAACGGAAATTAATTTTGAAGTATTCGACAACCATTCAATACTGCCTACATTTTTAGTCACTAAACTTTCATAAAAATTTAAAATTATCATTCAATTTATTATTCATTTTATCTTATTTATTTATTTTTCATTAATTTAGTAACGGAAATGACGTGAATGTTTCTTAAACTTGATAAGATACTATATTTAATCCTTAACATTAACAAATTATATCAACTACATCAATTTAGTTTTGATTCTAAAACTTGTACCTCTCAAAATTTACATTGTTTCAATTCATCAGAATTCTAAAAGTTTCAAATATATAGTTCACGTCCGTGTACGCGATAGTTAAAATCCTAGCCGCATAGTATTCTTTCCCTTTGGGTTTGTTCTTTGCTTACCGGTAGAGACGATAGTTTTAATGCTAGTTGTCGACCGCCGAAATCTATAATTTTTTTTGTTTTTTATCGTTTGTCTTATTTTTTTAGTTTTAAATAAATAACTATGTCCTTGTGACACATTTCATCCTACTTTTTGGTACATTTTTCTCTGCCTTTTGATACGTTTTTCTTTTCTTTATCGGTCGTTTGACCATTTTTTATTTAATTTTCTATCAGGTTGGATTTGACATTGCCATGACTGATCAAGATGGCGTCCTTTTGGTTATCTTGTTGATCTCCCTATTTTGGACCATGGAACTGGATTTGAATACGTGCTCACAATCACACATTTCTTGTTCGCGATTGAGTTGTGGTAATAACCATGTTATCAACGTGCCTCGTAGTAATATGCATTTTTATGTTGTTTATTGATGGTTTTTATCTTTAATCGTCATTATTGTTTGAATGATTGTAGGAATATGCTCAGATTAGATGTTTTTGTTTAGTCATATGTAAAATTACATTGTAATTCAATAAAACTAGCGGATTCAATTCAAAAAAAGTTTCAAAATATGAAAGGATAAAATTTTGATATAGAGACTGTGTAACACAAGCATGCATATTTACACTTTAAAATCTAAATCTTAAATTCTCAACTAAAAAATAAACCTTAAAGCATATACCCTAAATTTAAAACACTAACCTTAAACTAAAACCGTACAATTAAACCGCAAGAAATTAATTAAAATGTTAGAAAATTAAAAAGGTAAAAAAGATTAAGCAATCGGAAGTTCATTGGTATAAATGATATACCGCCTAAAGTTCAGTGATATCTTGTGTAGTTTACCGCATAAATTTAATCATTCATATTTAAAAATTCTATCAATTTAATCTTTTTGCTATATTGTCAAACCAAGTGAGTCCGTTAGAAACAAAACAATAGTTAAATAACTACATTATGTCATAAAACAATAATAAACTACCGTTGAATTGTTATTGTACCATGAAAGTAATATATTTTTTAAGATAAGAACAAACAATCTAGGAGAAAAACAAAAACTAAATTAATGATCAGTGACATGTTTGTAATAATTTTTAAATCAATAAAATGAATAAATTTTAAGGACTAAAATTATTGTTATACCAACTTACGTTACTATCCTATCTAATATTTTTTTTGAACAATTTCTACCTATGGGAGGGAAGGAGAAATTTTACTCGTAATGGGTCTAAAACCCACAACCTAAAAAATGAGAAGATGTCAACCGAGAGCTTTTAACCATTTACTTTAATGATCGTTCATATTTCATCTAATATTTAACTATCAACAACTTGTTTGTAATAAATTTTAATAAAATAGCATATTTGTAAGTTTTAGAAAAATGACTCGTTAATTACTAAATATATAATTGAATGACCTTAGTATATTTTACCCAAAAGAATCCTCAAAACAATCTTTAATAAAATCTCCTAATTTACTAAAAAAAGTGTCCAAACAGTTTTATGTTAATAGCATACCTCACCTATTAAAAAAAACTATACCGGTGGTCACCGAACTATCACCTTTTTCATGTTTTGGTGACCCAATTAATTTTTCGTTAAAATCGTCTCTCTCGTTAGATATTTTTTCTGTTTTAGTCCTTCGCTGTTAAAAATTTAACGAAACTGCTTACTTGGCAATTTTTTAAGGCATGTCACCTCCTAATTTTGAACAAATCAAAGAAAAAATATTTAAAGTACTACTTAGGAAAATTGAACCTGAGACCCCTTACATAAAGGGTCTAAGGCCTAACCACTAAGCGAGGCTTAGAGTTTGGTTGGATTTTATCCAAATTAATATTTAATTTATACTCTCCTAAACTCAAAATAAGCAAAGTGCCTCTATGGAGATTTGAACCAAGAACACTTACATTAAAAATAAGGTGTTTAACCACTAAACTAAATTAAGAACTTTTCATAAATCTACATAATTTATTCTTTAATTTATGATGTATTATAAACTCAAAATACTACTAAACTCAACGAATTAAATGTTAATTTAAAATTATATTTTATCTTAAATAAATATTATCAATTTAAATTTTATAATTTTTTAATATTAATTTTATTAAATAAATTATTATTTAATCATTATTTTTTATTTCAAAATAAAATGGAAAAATAATTTTAGTTTGATATTTAATTTTAATTACATTACAAGCTAAAAATATTTTGAAAATAAAAATAATAAATCTAAATCTAAATAGTTGTTTTCAAATAATTCAAAATTTATTTTTTTACCATAAATATATATTATATAGTAATTTTTTTTGTAACGATCGAATACAAATTTTTAAAAATAAATAATTATTAAAATAATTGGAAAAATAATTTTAGATTGATTTGAGTAGTATTTTGATTTAATTTTGAGGTGACAATACATCATAAATTAAAGAATATTTTTTATATTTTTACTAAATTCTTAACTTAGCTTAGTGGTTAAAAATCTTTTATTTTGTGCAAGATGTTCTTGGTCTAAATTTCCATAGAGACAGTTTTCTTATTTTTGAGTTTGGGAGACTCTAAGTTAAATATTAATTTGGATAAAATCTAACCAAGTTCTAAGCTTAGCTCAATGGTTAGGTGTCGGGGGTCCCAAGTTTGATTCCGCACAAGAGCACCACCTAAAGTATTTTTACTTTGACTTGTTCAAAATCAGGAGTTAATATGTGTCACCTCTTGATTGATCAAATAAAAAAAATACTATTTAACGTGCTCACAAGGAGAGAGGAGCTGACGTGGAAAATAAAAAAATAAAAAAATTGTCAAATTATAAATTTCGTTAGATTTTTAACGGAGGGGGCTAGAACAGAAAATATATCTAACGGGAGGGACGATTTTGACAAAAAAATTAATTGGGTGACCAAAACAGGAAATTGTGATAGTTTGGTGACCATCAGTGTGGTTTTCCTAAAAAAAATATCGTACCTACGACCACGCATTAATCTAATCCAGTTATATTTTTTTAATAGTCTAAAGGTAGTATATGTTTATACATATTCTTAACCTTTTAATAATGTGCATATACCTCATAGAAAAAGTGATTTGAACCCGTATCTCCTAGGATAAACATCATCCACTTTTTTTGTAACACCCCTTCCCCGGCCTGGTAGAGAACCAGATCTGAAGGTATTACCAAAAAACATATTCGGAGATCGAAAGCTAAATTAGAGTTCGAAAACTTGTTCGAATTGACTATTAATCTCTTTTTACTCTAACTTATTAACTACTTACTCAAATTGGGGTCAATTTTAAACATTTTCAAATTTTAGGGACTAAATTGTAAATTTTACAAATTAAGGGCCCTTAGCCGAAATTCAGGTTATCATACTAAAATTAAACTTACTAATTATTAGCCGCCTGTGAAATTTCATTACTAACGGAGGTCATTTACCTATCTGATTAGATGATACAATATTTAGTGACCATTTTGTAAACTGTTCAAAACATTTTTATTCGGATTAACTTATCAAACAATTTCGAAACCTTACTAGATTTTACCAGCAAGCTAATAATCAGTAACTCTAATTGCATACCAAATTTTAGAATATTTCAAACCCATTTAGTTTTCATCATTTTAAGCTAAACATGCCCTTTTAACCATTTTTAACCTTATCTAACATATCATTTAAACCCTTCTAAGGTCATTACAAACCGTAGACAATATACACATAACAAAATGGGTAGGTTAAACATCTTTAGGTCCTATGCCACTTTATCAAGGATAAAGATAAACATACATATATAGACGATGTGACTTGTAACTGCAACTACACGATCGGAGTGAGACACACAAATGTTAGGCTTATATAGCCTAGTGAGGTAGTCATAACGAATGTAGAACAGATTGCTATTGACATGGATGACATAGTGCATGCTTAGATGACATGAATATATCACAAATCATATATATATATATATAAATTTCATGCTTAAAACAAATGTCATATTTTATAAATCAAAAGTATGTATCATTTCCTTGGACATAGCAACCAACGGATACGCGGATCCCCCTGTACACCATACATATCGAAAATAGGCCGTAGCCTTGAGCTGTAGCTCCAGAATCCCTTACACAAGCCAACCCTTTCTCCCCATATATGGCTCGTAGCCCCGGACCGTAGTCCAACCCTTACATAGTGAGCTCAAATAACCCTATGGCATGCCAATTGTATCCAATGTTCACAAGTGTCCAAGATTACATAATTCATCATAAACTTACCTTTGCGCCCGTGGGGCGTATCGTATCGAATTTTAATTTGAGCCTTTAGCTCCACAAATCATATCATAGCATATTAGGTCAAAGTTTCACATATAAAAATATTTCTAATATCATATACGAAATTACAACATATCAATGTTGAGAACTTACCGTGCTCACCACTGGAAACCACATATGCTCTACTTAAGCGCTTAATCAAATGTAAATTTAAACATAAAATAAATGCAATGGGATGGGATGGCACCTAGCCTTTCCCTTGACACAACTACACTCACCAGGTCCAAATTTAAGATTCGTCTCAGATAGACGGATTAGCTAATAATTTGAACCTCTCTACTTGGAAGATTCGACTATGCCGTGCCCTTCAACAATTAAATAAAAATAAAATAAACATATATTCAATCATAATTTCAATACACATAACGTTTCTTAACTTGTAATGACATCTATATTCGAATTAGGATTTAGAGTTGCTTACCCAATTCCAAGCTTTTTTCCACTTATTCGAATAGCCCTCAAGTGCTTTCCTTTTCTCCTTCGTTTTTCAATTTGCACAACACCCCCTATTTATACTTAAATGGCCGACCTCCCTATTGTTTTCTCCAAGCTCCACGTAATGTTAGAGTGGTGGCAAAATTTTAGGGCACCCATACCCAAGTGGTGGAAGGCAACAAGGCCTATGGCCACCTTGTGCCATGTTTTCCCAAACGTGGGAAATCCACGGCAAATTCCTTCAATTTGAAGGAATTAGTCGTGGCCCGTGGGTCTCTTTTTTTTTAATAATAATAATAATAATAAACTATTACAGTTAGCCCGAATAACCTTTATTGCTTCAAATTAGGTACAAGATCAAGCAAATTACATTGTTCGAACATAATCGATACAAAATATTCGATCACCGGAACCTAATTCTGACTAGACCGATTTTCGGGGTGTGACAACTCTCCCCTTTAAGAAAATTCATACTCAAATTTTCATTCTACCCGAATAGGTGAGGGTATTGCTTCTGCATTGTTTCTTATGGCTCCCACGTTGCCTCTTCAACCGAATGACTCCTCCAAAGGACTTTCACTAAGGGTATAGATTTATTTTGAAGCCTCTTGACTTCTCATGTGAGGATCTGTACTGGTTCCTCCTCGTATGTCAGATTGGACTGAATTTACACAGACTCTAGCTTGATCACATGGGAAGGGTCTAATCGGTACTTCCGTAGCATAGACACGTGAAAAACATTATGGATTCGGCTTAACTCTTTGGGGAGAGCTAGTCGGTAGGCAACATGTCCAACTTTCTTGATCACCTCAAATGAGCCTATGAAACGAGGGCTTAGTTTCCCCGTTTTGCCAAAACAAAGGATCTTCTTCCATGGAGACACCTTAAGGAATGCTTTCTCACCAACATCATACTGAATGTCTATCATTTTCAAATATGCGTAGGCTTTCTGTCGATCAAATGCAGCTCTAAGTCGATCACAAATGATGGTTACCCTTTCTTCGGTTTCCCGAAGTAAGTCGGGTCCTAGCACATTGCCTTCACCAAGCTTGGTCCAACAAAGATGGGTTCTACATTTTCTTCCATAAAGAGCTTCATAAGGGGCCATTTTAATCGAAATTTGGTAACTATTGTTGTAGGCAAACTCCACCAATGGCAGAGATTTCTCCCACGTATTTTCGAAATCGGTAACAGAGGCTCGTAGCATATCTTCTAGAATCTGAATAACCCTTTTGGATTGACCATCAGTTTGAGGGTGGAAAGCAGTGCTTAAGTGCACTCGAGTTCCTAGCGCCTACTGTAGGGTTCTCCAAAACCGAGATGCAAAACATGGATCACGGTCGGAAATGATGGACACAAGAACTTCTTGCAAACGAATGACTTCACGGATGTATAGTTCTGCAAGCTTAGGCAGACTGAAATCCATTATCACTAGAAGGAAGTGAGCTGATTTGGTGAATCAATCCACAATGACCCAGATTGCATCATTTTTCTTCGGTGTCATTGGTAGACCACTTACGAAATCCATCGTGATACGCTCTCACTTCCACTGTGAAAGCTCGATAGGCTACAGAAGACCGATAGACACTCTGTGCTTGGCTTTGACCCGTTGGCAAGTTAAACACCTAGCCACAAAGTCGGTAATCTCTTTCTTCATTACGGACCACCGAAATAGTTCCTTGAGATCCTTGTACATTTTAATAGCTCCAAGGTGCACAGAGAAATGGCTAAAATGAGCTTTACTCAGGATCTGATTCTGAAGGTCGTTGTCATTAGGTACACAGATATGGTCACGGAAACATAGCAAGCATTCAGAATTCATACCAAAGTCAGCATTTGTTCTATCCTTGACCTTAGCAATGAGAGGTTGCAACTCTTCATCGTTTTCTTGGAGTACCTTGATTCGGGATACAATAGTCGACTGTACTTTCAATTCAGCTAACAACTTGCCACATTTCTTAAGTCGAAAGTGGGCATTCAAACATCTCGGAGAGGAAGTAGGTTTTTGACTAAGGGCATCAGCCACAATATTGCCTTTACCGAGATGATAGTCGATAACTAGATCATAATCTTTTAATAGCTCCATCCACCATCGTTGGCGAAGATTCAACTCATTTTGAGCTAGGAGATACTTCAAGCTCTTGTGATCAGTATACAAGTAACACTTCTCACCATATATATAATGCTGCCAAATTTTCAGTGCAAACACAACTGCGGTTAATTCCAAGTCATGAGTCAGATAGTTCATCTCATGTGGTTTGAGTTACCGGAAAGCATAAGCTATAACTTTGCCTTCTTACATTAGGACATAGCCTAATCCCAAGTGAGATGCATCACTGTATACGGTGAAGTCTTTGCCCGACTCAGGTTGCACCAAGACAAGGGCATGCATGAGGACTTACTTGAGCTGATCAAAACTTCTTTATTGATCCACGGTCCACACAAAAGGAGTGTCCTTGCGGATGAGCTTTATCAAGGGTGCGACAATCGAAGAAAATCCTTTAAAAATCTACAATGGTAACCTGTAAGGCCCAGAAAACTACGAACTTCTCCCACATTCTTCGGAGGGATCCAATCAAGAATTGCTTGGATCTTCTTTGGGTCCACTTGAATTCCCGCAGAAGAGATTACATGGCCAAGAAATGATACTTCAGACAGCCAAAATTCACATTTACTGAACTTGGCATAGAGTTGTTTCTCTCGAAGGGTCTAAAGCACAATCCGGAGATGTTCTTCATGAGAAGCAGAGTCTTTAGAATAGATCAGAATGTCGTCTATAAAGACAACCACAAACTTATCGAGATAGGGCCGGAATACATGATTCATCAGATCCATAAAGGCTGCAGGTGCATTCGTGAGCCCAAAAGGCATCACTAGAAATTCGTAGTGACCATATCTAGTCCGAAAGGCAGTGTTTGGAACATCGGACTCATTTACTAGCATTTGGTAGTATTCAGATCGAAGATCTATCTTGGAGAAGACATAGGCATCTTTTAACTGATCAAAGAGGTCATCGATCCTCGAAAGTGGGTACTTATTCTTGATCGTGACTTTATTCAACTGACGATAGTTAATGTATAGTCGCATCGATCCATCATTCTTTTTGACAAACAAGACTGGTGCTCCCCAGTGTGAGGAACTAAGTCGAATAAACCCCTTATATTGGAGGTCTTAGATTTGAGATTTTAACTCATTTAATTCTACCGGAGCCATTATGTATGGAGTAATAGAGACTGGTGTAGTCCTCGGTTACACTTCGATTCTGAATTCTACTTCTCGGGTTGGAGGGAGTCCTGGAAGTTCATCGAGAAATACATAAGGGAATTTTTTACCACTAGTACATTTTTGAGTTTTGGATCATCTTTAGATTCCATAGAATACATGATAGCTTCACTAGGCTCAGGTTTGGTTTTCATCAAGGTTATGCTTTCCTTGCCGAGTCCACAGAGGTATAGCTTCTTTTTCGAGCAGTCTACCCAGGCTTGATGTTCAGGTAACCAATCAAGGCCTAGGATAAGATCGAACTCACGAAAAGGCAAGGCCATCAAATTGGCCGGGAATGGGATCTCTTGGATCCTTAGATGACAAGCTTTACAGATCAACCGTATAACCACACTATCTCCTAGTGGGTTAGAGACAACTATCTCAGAAGCAATGGGTCCAAATTCTAGGGCATACTTTTCAATCAACGGTTCACTAATGAAGGAATACGTAGAGCCTGGATCTATCAAAGCATAAACAATATCAGAACATAACTGTACCATACCTGCAATCACATCGGGATTATCCTCTTATTCTTGACCTCGAACATGATACATTTGGGCTGAGGTTTGAGGATCACGTTCAGCTGAGGAAGTGTTGGTGTTGCGAGGTCTTCCTGCTGATCCAAACTGCACTTGTTTTGCTCTTCTTCCCTTATTAGGGTTGTTCTGAGAAGCAATGGAGGTAGAAGCGTTAGGATTCTACGGACATTGCCTGATAAAGTAGCCTGACTCGCCGAAAAGATAACAAAACCCGGACTGTCTACGACATTGTCCAGGATGTCTCTTCTGACAGAAGTTGCATATGGGAATTAGGGAACTTCTCCCAGAACCGCTCATACTATCAACTGAAGCTATATGAGTAATAGATGTCCCTGGAGATTGAGATTGTGGTATATGTCCCATCTTTGGTAGCTGCTAAAAAGTGACAGACTTTTGATCCCATTGTCTACCCTTCTTTTGCGGTGTATGAGGCTTGGAATCATCTCGGAACTTCTTATCAGTTCTGGCTTGGTTTCCCTTCCTTCTTTCATATTCCTTCTGAGAGGCTTTAGTAGCAATCGCTCGGTTAACTAGAGTCTGAAAATCCTCTATCTCCAAAGCAGTAAAGAGAGGACGTAGTTTATCACAAAGGCTGTCGATAAATATTTTGCACTTCTCCTTTTCTGTATGTATGATCTTCGCACCATACCTCGAGTACTTACAGAAATTGTGTATGTACTGCTCCACGGGTCTTCCCCCTTGTTGTAGATGAAGGAACTTCTTACGCCTTTCAGCAAGGTAATGATCACTAATATACTTTTTGCGGAACTCCTGAAGGAAGAAGTCCTACGTAATCCTGTGTTCGAGCACTGTAAGTGACACCGTGTCCCACCAGCTCTGGGGTTCCTCAGAAATCAAGGCCAGAGCACACTCTAGTTTGTGCTCCTCCGGGCACTTCATTTGTTTATTCAGCACTTTCAGTGTATTCTCTAGCCAGTATTCCACGGTCTCGGGATTATCCAGGTCTTGGTCGGTGAACGTGTAGACAGGATATTGCTTGAGCTTGTCAACAGGGGCTCTCGAAGTAGGCAGATAAGCCTCAGCAGGTGGGGGAGGTGGTTCTTGTCAGAGAGACACCACTACTTGTTTAATCATGTCTGCTATCGACATCAGATACGCCTGCTGAGCGGGTGGCATTGATGGAGGGTAAGGTGGGTCATTCTGTCCCACATGCTCGGGTTGGATTTCAGGCCTCAAATTATCCCCCTGAGTTGAGTAGGAGCCCGGATGAGGCTCGTTCACTACCCTTCTATCGGTAGGACCAGACATTTTGAATCTAATTATAGAAGGATTGAATCGTGTAAGTTGCAAGTCACAGATAACGTATATAAATAACTCCTTGGTGGCATATACACATGCAGATTCATGACTGGCCTCGGTTTAGTCCTAGAATTGACTAAATTCTGGCTTTGATACCACAAATGTAACACCCCATCCCCGGCCTAGTAGAGAACCAGATTTGAAGGTGTTACCAGAAAATATATTCGAAGATCGGAAGCTAAATCGGAGTTCAGAAACTTGTTTGAATTGACTATTAATCTCTTTTTACTCTAACTTATTAACTACTTACTCAAATTGGGGTCAATTTTAAATATTTTCGAATTTTAGGGACTAAATTATAAATTTTACAAATTAAAGGTCCTTAGCCGAAATTCAAGTTATCATACTAAAATTAAACTTACTAATTATTAGCCTATGAAATTGCATTACTAACGGAGGTCATTTACCTATCCGATTAGACGGTACAATATTTAGTGACCATTTTGTAAACTGTTCAAAACTGTTTTTATTCGATTAACCCATCAAACGATTTCCAAACCTTACCAGATTTTACCAGCAAGCTAATAATCAATAACTCTAATAGCATACCAAATTTTAGAATATTTCAAACCCATTTAGTTTTCACCATTTTAAGCTAAACATGTCATTTTAACCGTTTTAACCTTATCTAACATATCATTTAATCCCCTCTAAGGTTATTACAAACCGTAGACAATATACACATAACAAAATGGGTAGGTTAAACATCTTTAGGTCCTATGCCACCTTATTAGGAATTTCAAGGCGAAAGATAAACATACATATATAGATGATGTGACTTGCAACTGCAACTACACGATCGAAGCTCGGAATGCTTCAAGGCCCTGAAATGCATGAGACACACGAATGCTAGGCTTACATAGCCTAGTGAGGTAGTCATAACGAATGTAGAACAGATTGCTACTGACATGGATGACATAGTGCATGCTTAGATGACATGAATATATCACAAATCATATATATATATATATATATATATATATATATATATTTCATGCTTAAGCCAAATGTCATATTTTATAAATTAAAAGTGCGTATCATTTCCTAGGACATAGCAACCAATAGATATGCGGATCCCCATGTACACCATACATATTGAAAATAGGCCATAGCCTTAGCCGTAGCTCCAGAATCCCTTACACAATCGAACCTTTTCTCCCCACATATGGGCCGTAGCCCCGGGCCGTAGTCCAACCCTTACATAGTGAGCTCAAATAACCCTATGGCATGCCAATTGTATCCAATGTTCACAAGTGTCCAAGATTACATAATTCATCATAAACTTACCTTTGCGTTCGTGGGGCGTATTGTATCGAATTTTGAGCCTTTAGCTCCACAAATCATATCATAGCATATTAGGTCAAAGTTTACATATAAAAATATTTCGAATATCACATACGAAATTACAACATATCAACGTTGAGAACTTACCGTGCTCACCACTTGAAACCACATATGCTCTACTTAAGCGCTTAATCAAATGCAAATTTAAACATAAAATAAATGCAATGGGATGGCACCTAGCCTATTCCTTGACACAACTATACTCACCAGGTCCAAATTTATGATTCATCTCAGATAGTCGGATTAGCTAATAATTTGAACCTCTCTACTTGGAAGATTCGACTATGTCGGGCCCTTCAACAATTAAATAAAAATAAGATAAACGTATATTTAATCATAATTTCAATACACATAGCGTTTCTTAACTTGTAATGACATATATATTTGAAATAGGATTTAGGGTTGCTTATCCAATTCCAAGCTTTTTTTCCACTTATTCGAATAGCCCTCAAGTGCTTTCTTTCTCTCCTTCGTTTTTCATTTGCGCAACACCCCTTATTTATACTTAAATGGCAGGCCTCCCTATTGTTTTCTCCAAGCTCCACGTAATGTTTGAGTGGTGGCAAAATTTTAGGGCACCCATGCCCACTTGGTGGAAGGCAAAAAGACCTATGGCCACCTTGTGCCATATTTTCCCAAACGTGGGAAATCCACGGCAAATTCCTTCAATTTGAAGGAATTAGCCGTGGCCCGTATGTCACTCTTTTTTTAATAATAATAATAATAATAAACTGTTACAGTTGGCTCGAATAACCTTCATTGCTTCAAATTATGTACAAGATCGAGCAAATTAAATCGTTCGAACATAACAGGTACAAAATATTCGACCACCGAAACCTAATTTCAACTAGACCGATTTTCGGGGTGTGACATTTTCACTGGGACACTTGTTGGGTTCAATCATATTGATTTTAACTTAAAAGATTTTTTAAGAAATGTTACAATAATATTCTCAAGGTAAATATTAGAGTTTGAATTCATATAAAGGATGAAACGGACATGGGCGTAATCACAACGGGCTGGTAGAGGCCTGGCCTCCGCGGTCCACCCATACAGTTTATATTTTTACCTATACGATCTATTTTTTTAAATTTGGTCCCAGTAAAATTTTAAATTATAATTTATTTTATTTACTCTGATGTCATTAAATAGTTCTTACCTTAGTGGTATAGTTTGTAAGCGAACGTAAACTTATTTTACTTGAAGTCAACAAATGAACCCTGCTATTGACATTTCTAGTCTTATTTTTTTCTTCAAATTTCTTTATTTCTTACCGTAACATTTTATTCTTAGCCCCCTTTAACTTTTAATTTTTGACTTCGCCCTTAAAGTTGGATGAGCATCCATGACTACTAGACCAATTAGTGGATCTCTTAACTTAAGCTTTTCTTCATGTTTAAAGTTAAATTATGCTTTGTTTGATAAATTGAATATATATATATATATAATAAAGCAATAACAGTTTAAATATATAATTTGTGATTTAATAAATTTTACATTTTATGTTATTCAAAATTCAATATTTATTAAAAAATTTAATTATTAATCTTTTGTAAATAGAAATTATTTTAGGATTATTATCCCATACACGTGCGATGAAATTTTTTTGCTTTCACAAGTGCCTTAATTTTAGGGTTTATGATTTCAATTTAAGGCTTAGAATTTAGGGATTTTAGTGTAGGGGGTTTAGAATTTAGGATTCATGGTTAGAATTAATTGTTTGGGAATAGAATTTAGAGTTTCACTACAGCAAAATAGATTTTTTGCGGCTTTTTTTACTCTATAGCGGCATTTTTAAACGCTGCTAAAATCTCTTCTGGCATTAGAAAAACGCCGCAAGAAGTGCCACTAGATTCAGCGCCGCAATAGTTAGCAGCGTTTGTGAATATAAAACGTCGCAAAAGGTCGAGTTCTATAGCGGCGTTTGATATTCAAAATGCCGCTAAATGCATGTCTTCAGTGGTGTTTAATATTTCAAACGCCGCTAGAACCCTATCTTTAGTGACGTTTGAGTTTCAAATTGCCGCTAAATACCCTATTATTAGTGGCGTTTGAGTTTCAAAATGCCGCTAAAAGTTATGTGATATAGTACGCCGCTATATATTACAATATTTAGCGGCCACAATTTCACCTTTCGAAAATTACAATTACTATTCAAAAAAATATTTTTATTACAAACTATTTTTTATTTCAAAATGACATAACAAAACAATTTAAGCTAACAACAATCTAATGACGATTAAAATTGAATCATTTTGGTTCCTCAACTTCAAATGCTTTTGAAATTTTATGTTTGAAGTACAACATTAAAGAAATCCGTACTACCTACAACAGGATGGTTCGTGTAAACATTTTATGGTCCCATACTTCATTTAAATTCCTCCTCAACTGATTTAGATGCTCTAAGTTGGAAACATTTGAGCTTGAGTTCAGCAATTTAGCAGTCTCATCACTCCTTGCTAAGGATAGCTCATGCCCTTCATGTTTATTTCTGCTTCAACTGTCCTTTTCTGATGATTACCGGCCAGTGGAAAAACAAATGAACAATCACTAACCTTTTGGCAATGTGAAAACTCAGGCAACGAGAAATTTGCCCCTTCATTGTCTACAGCTTTATCTAAAGAAATATCTCTGTAATGACCCAACTGATGACCAACAAAGTAACAAGAATGTGGGTTCAAATCTGCAATAAAATTATTTTATTAAAAGATGGTATATCATCCTCAATTAGGAGTACATCATGTCATAGGTATACCACCCATGACATGACTACCAAAACATAGCCCATGAGCATATTAAAAAAATATCAGCACTAATGGACACAAATTTTAAAAAATAAATAAATTCAGCTTAAATACATAGCCAAGCCTTTGAAGACTCTTTACCACATCCACCGACATCAATGATTGTGGGTTTTTCTTCATGTTCCCCAAAATCTGCCAATTAAAAACCAAAAATTAATATGTGAGAAGAAAAACAAAATGAAAGCAGAAGGCAGGCTAGTTAGGCCATGTTAGCAATTTCTAGTTAGTAGGTATTCATTTAGTTAATTGTGTATATATATCTGCAATATGGACTCTTTACCACATCCACCGGCATCAATGATTGTGCTTTCTTGATTGTGTATATATATCTGCAATATGGACTACATGGAGTTCTGATGGAAGACAACTTGCATGCTTGAAGGCAAAAGCTCATTGCACCTCGAATATGCAAACATTTCTTGAAGGGTCAATGAAGAAGCATTTGAAATCTAAATTGAAATGACTTCCATGCATATACATCTAAGTATCTCCCTATTGATATGCCTAATCGCTGCTAGACTAACTTTAAAACATAAGAATCTTTAAGATGCAATATGAAAAATGATCATTTTCAATTGTCTTTCGCTAAAAACAACAAAGCCAATGCCCAGGCTCAATGATTTCATGGCCAAGACCCCCCACATGCACAATTAATTCCAAGCTTCAGAAACAAATTTATTGAGCACTTTCCTTATACAATAAACATGTAGAAGAAACACTCGAAATCCATAACTCCACATACATACATACTTCGTGGCATGAATGCAGAGTCATGATATCATGATAAGCACATTCTTGAGGTGCAATCATCTATCTAGCTCACAAATCTGATTGTCCAAAGCCACATAGAAACCATTTATTGAAGAAAGTAATAAAGCAACTATAAGTTTGTAACATAATCCTGATCTAGGTAGAAAAGAACATTATGCTTCTAACCCAGAGAAGTTAAGATTACTACTGTGGCTGACAGATGATTGTAAACCAAGTATGACAATTTAGTTCGAAACTTTGTATAACAGGAAGAAACGAAAGGCAGTACCAAAATCAAAACCAAGCATAAATCTCAGATAGTACAAACTGCTAAACTTACAAAATGCAGCAGCACCTAGTGCTTTGGAGCTTTATCTCCCAAATACTTCATCAGCACATCCATAATAGAACCGAAATCAGCCTTCACTTGCATGGACGGATTAGCAAACCAACAAGCCATATCTGGAATTTTCTTCGAGTAATTATCAACCTTAGACTGCGTAAACCACAATAGTTCTATCCCCGACTCCAATTATCCCATTATCCCTAAGCTTCATTTTAGCCATCAATAATAACTTCTTAAGAGTAGGAATGGAAAAGAATCATGGACCAAGCTTATTGCCTCATGCTAAACTAACAAACTAGTAATCACTGCATTTGAAATATGATAAAAGAAATTTCTAAAAGAAAATAAGTAGGACAATTGTTCTTTACAATAAAATTTCTCAAATTGCCTACACCATTAAAATGGTAAAAAGAAAAGTTTAAAGATGTTCATATATAGATCTAGAGAAAGGAATCTGAAAAGCATACAATATTTAAGAGACAATGATTTAGCAGAAATAAAAAACATTTTTATGGTAAGAGTAGAAAATGCAGTTCACAAATGAGCAATCTCAACATCCCAAAATTCACTTAAATTTTTTATTCCATCTCAAAACTAAATCCAAGATCCCCTCATCCAACTTTTTTCTCTAAGATCAAAGGAATATAAAATAAATTAGCAAAAAAAGGAAATTACAGAAACAAGAATTGAGATTGAAAAGAAATAAATTTCAGGAACTTTTCTCCAATAAAATTAAAACATGATACAAATACATTCAACAAGAAAGAAATAAAGAAACAACGAACCTTCCGGCTAAACTACCCACTTGAATCCATGAAAAAAAATGAGATTGGGAAACCTTTCAAGTAGCACCTTCAAGGATAAAATTAGAATTTCCTTTTGAAACGAGATTCTCCACCAGAAAAGCACCAAAAACAAACGCCAAAATGAAACGAAAGAAGAAGAAGACGAGTAGAAGGGAGGTGGAGAAGAGATCGCAGCAAACACTAGGGATTTTGGGTAATTTAATTTAGGGATCGCAGGGTAAGGGAGTGTTGAGAGGGAGTATAAATCGTGAAAATGAAACGGTGCGTTTAACCTATTGTGACGCCATAAAAAACTAATACAATTGCGGTGTTTTTTAAAAAATGCCACCAAAACTACAACTTTGCGGGGTTTTTAGAAAAACGCCACCAAAGAACGAAATTTTTTTGCAGCGCTTTTGCCTAAACGCCACCATAAATGACACATTTTGCGGCGTTAGAAAAACGCCTATTGCGGCGTTTATTATACAAACACCACTAAAGTACGAGTTTTGTGGCATTTGTGGCAAAACATCGCCATATATCATTCTATAGCGGTGTTTGTTCCTAAAACACCGCGAAAAGCGCTGCTATATACCAAGATTGGTGTAGTGTTTAGGGTAATATAGTTAGGGATTTAGGTTTTAATATATAAGCTCTAAATTTTAACCATAAACCTAAAATTCTATCAATATTCACTAAATTCATAACTATTACACTTAAACTCCTAAACCCTAAGCAAAGTCCTTAAACCCTAAAAAAGGGTTTGTGCATGAAATAATTACTAATTATTTTATAGTGTTTCAATTAAGTAAAAGCTACTAAAAAAATTCTCATCATATTTTTGTTAAATGTCTCCCTTTAGTGATTTTTATAAATGAAAACGGATTTAAAAAAAATCCCAATAATATCATATTTTAATTGATCATGTGATTTAATCATTTATGTTTTGATAGGAGTTGGAGGGTTGCAATCATAGATATTATGTATGTTTAGTGGCGTAAGCCATCAATTTGTGTTAGCTGAAAGCAGCACACCATTAATGTTATCTTTACGAGCATGCATTTGCAGATAGGATGGATGCATTGCTTTTTGTTACACCAAATGGCTCAGAAATCAGATGGCGACTCATGCATAGCATATGGGCATAATATCAAAAAAATATATCCCTAATATTTAATTGAATAGTCTTTTTGGTTTTTATTTTTTTGAAGCAATTTAGTCTTCAACGTTTTATTTTGTGTCAAAATAAATATTCCATGAATGAAAAATGTTAGTCAACTAACAATAAACAACTTGAAATGAATTGACTAAATGACACGTCGGAAGAAAAAATCATTTTATATTTTATAAAGTTTTATAATAAAAAAATTGACTGATGTGTTATTTTGTAAAGTCAGCATATTTGTCATATGACTCTGTTGTCATAGCATGTACTGCCATGTAGGTTTGTCACGTCATTTACCGCTAGTTGACTAACAGTTTTCATCAACAAATGGATCATTTTGACCCAAAATAAAACGTTGAGGTTTAAATTTCTTCACAAAAAGAATAGATGACAAAATGACTATTCAGTCAAACGCTAATGGCATTTTTTGACATTATGCCTAGCATAATATATACTCTTCATTCCTTTATCTGCATATCAATCTGCAGAAAACCCAGAATCAACATCAACCAAAACAGGTTTAAATCTTTCTTTCTATGTTTGTCTTACATAATAAAAAAGAGTAAAATTCACCAGAGGTCCCTTATGTTTAAGACTTTTTTTATTTTGGTCACTTAAATTGAAAAAAAAGATTATTCTTGCCACTTATGCTTCCAACTGTTACCGTTTTGATCACCTAAGCGTTAGTTTCCATTACTTGGATAACGGAGAGCTGACATGACATACAAAAGTAAAAAAAATACCACATTGGACGATAGCTACTCCCTCACTTTCTCCCTCTATACCCTTAGGCTTGCTTTGAATTCTCTTCAAGCAATCATTATCTTCAGCTGTGAAAATTCAAGCATCAAAGTTGAATTCATCGGGTTACGATCTACAATTCGAGTCGACACTAAGTTTAATAGTGTCTTTATCGGCGACATCGGGTTATAATGTCTCCAATGACATATTCATATGTAGAGAATTGATTGAAAAATTGGGGAGCACGGTAACTCTGACGACATCTCCCCACACCCTTTAAGGGCTTCTTTTTCTTCTTATTCTTACATCAATGGCAACAACAGTGGACACTTCTTGTTACAACACTCCATTGAATTTTCCTTCTATGTTGAACTTGCCAACGATGGATGGTTCGATCATAGAGAAGCTTCCCAGATTGGGAAAATCAATGGGGCTAAAATCTAGTGTGGTAGATGTTAGGAAACACCGGTACACCCCATGGCGCAGCAGAAAAATTATCTAGCATATTCCACCAGTGATCCATGTACGAGGAACGAATCCAGGGTGAAAAGGGATGAAACGTTACCTTAATTAAATCTGGAAACCGCAGGGAGTTAGGAGAATCCAATTCTTCTAGAACGATATCGAATCCAAGTCGTCACAAAAGCGTTCTAACCTCTACGCAGTCCACCCAAACGAAACGAACAATATTTTCTCTTCTCTAACTGTTAGAAAGGTATTTCGCAAAAGCATACTTTGGCTGCTAGACCTTATGCCTTTCTATAACATTCAAAACCCTAATTCTAATTAAATTCGAATTCTTTAAATATACAATATATTTAACAAAATATAATTATATATGTAGAATCTAATTCTACTTCAATCAGGTTAGGGATATATATATTTTAATAGTATCTGATAATTATAATAATTATCTAGTATTAAAATATATATAATTGAAACTATCTATAATTACAATAATCATAATAATTTCGATGTTTACTTATTTCGTGCACAACAAGTTTGCACACATGCTATCTAGTCGATATTTATTCGTTTCAATCATAGGGTGCGACCCTTGTAGGTTTATGCAACAGTAGCAGTAATATCTAGAACAATTCTAATATTACAAGCAATGAGTGACATCTAGCAATACATCATGCTACCTAATATTACAAGCAATGAGTGACATCTAGCAATACATCTGTGCAATATAAAAATCGAGCACCGCGTATGCTTCGATCGCTATTGTGGTTACCGACAGACACCTCTGTGCCCTGGCTCCACTATAAAACTCACATGCACCTCTGTGCCACAAATTCACAACTGAGCACCACTGTGCTAAAGGAATGAGCGCCACTGCGCGAAGATAATAAGCAAGTACCTATGTGCCCGAAACAATAGTCAGGCACCTCCGTGCTCTAACCAACCCTCAACTTGTTCAACATTATTGACTCGCCCAACCCACTCCTATTACGAGGGCGCTTGGTGTGGGGTCCAGTTTCCCTACCCTGCCTACCTCAACTGCCAAGGCTCTTGGCGTAGGGTCAGCCCGCCCTACCTACTCCACTCGTAGGAGCGTTTCGTACAAAGTCAACCGCCTGGGGACACCCTCCATGCCTAAGTACACAACTAAACCTGGCTTAAAAGCCTTGCTCTGATACCAACTGTCACGGCCATGCCATCTAGGCCCGATCGGCACGCCGTGCGACACTTGAAAAGGGACCCAACCTAGACAAGTCAGCCTTCAACAAGCCCTTTATCCAAGGACTCAACTCGGAAGCGTCGTCTCATGATCCATCAGGTAACATACGCGTCGAATATCGTATCCAACGGGGGCCTAGAGAATGCTAGGGGCCAACCCCTGACTCTCGCGACGAGCGCGATATAGGGCCCTGTGGCCCCAAACCGTCCCTAAGAGGTCCTCCTAGAGAGACATCGTGCCATCCGCTTGGCTCCAATGCCTGCACACCTAGGCCTTACATGGGCCTAGGAGAAGGTCACTTACACCAAGGCAGCTCGGCTGCTAGCGCTTGGCGAGGAGGATGGTGGAGACCCAACACCGGACCACTTCCCCCTAAAGAGCTAAATAAACTTACCAAGTATGATGCGAGTAGACGTTGCTTCGTCCCAAACGAGGACACTTTCTGAATAGGGCCTTCATCGCCTTCCCAAAGCATCCTAACTTGCATCCTTGACTTGGTAGCTCTTCAGGCATTGCTCATATCATCGCTCGGTCCGTCTTTGCTCTGTCCCAAACAGGCTTGTCAAGGCAGGATTGTAATACAATAAGAGACAGCCTTGACACCTAGCATCCTGGCTCCTCTCAACCGTCAGCTGGTCGGTTGTATGGAATCAACTGATGACCATATTTTCGACTAAGTCAACAAAGAGTTATGCAAAATCATCTCTCTTAAAAAGGGGAATCTTTCAATGCGTGACTATGTCACTCAAGTGAAGGAAACATGTGATGCGTTGCTGCCAGTGAGAGTCCTACATCGAAAGTTAGAACAAATTGCTTCAATTCTTAATGGGTTAACGGCGGAATACGACCCCTTTGTGGCTGTTATTACAACAAGTAAGGATCCATTCAACATTGATGGATTCATTTCAGTACTGGTTGGTGCCGAAACTCGCATCCATGACCCCCTCTGACTACTGGTGAATATCAACGCCACTCATGTACATCCACAAACGGCTGCTTCATACCCTCAAAACCCTAACCATACAACCTTTCTATCTATTCCTAACCCTTACCAGTCCTACCCTTTACCCGCACCATTACCCAAGTCAACCAACAAACATCAGCCCAACTGAATTACCTTTCTACCCAACTTTTAAATTCAACGGCTACTATATTTAACCCATTTTTAAGCCATACCATTTCTCCTTTCTCTCAACCGTACTTCACTCTTCCCCTTTCCTTTCAAACCCAACAGAACACTAACTTCTCATCATTCTATCAAACACAGTCTCACCCCAATCTTTGTTACGCAACCCCGACTATCCCCACCATCTCACCCAGTCCCCCTATAATGCAAATTCACACCCAACCAATCTATTCACCATCGGGGAGGGGAAAACCAAGATATTCAAACAATCCTACATGCCAATTGTGTTGCAAAGTCGGTCACTTAGTTGATCGCTGCTATCATCAATTTGATCAAAATTTTTCCAAAGTCACTTCCAACACTTATAATCCTAATACCTCAAATACTCTCACCCCACCTCAATCCTTCTACAGTAAAACCACTCAAAACTTCACCCCCATGACATACTACACTCCATATGTTACCACTCCTATAACTCCAGACAGAATCTTAAACACCCTAAACCACACAACATCTACCATTATGGCTCAAACTCCTACTCATTCTAATGTTGATGGATCATGTTCTACATGGCTTCTTGATTCTAGTGCAACCCATCACGCGACCAATGACTCTTCTAATGTTCAAGGTATGACTCCCTACCTTGGCTCAGGTATGGTCACCGTTGATTATGGTTCTTCTCTAAAAATTGCTTATGTTGGACATTCTTTACTAAAGACTCCTCACAAAGTGTTGCTACTTGATCACTTACTACATGTGCCGAATATTAATAAGAATCTAATGTCTGTCTCACGCTTTGCGAAAGATAACTCTGTTTACTTTGAATTTCATCATGATACTTGTTTTCTTAAGGATGAACACTCGGGTGAGGTCTTGCTGAAAGGGGTGGAAAGAGATGATCTTTATTATTTTCCTGAAGATCAACGTTGCCATTGATAAATTCAAGGCTGTCAGCTCAAATTTCTACTGCAAGTCAAGGTTTAGCTACTTCTGGAAATCAAGGATATGAGTCCAATTTAAATTTTGTTGCTTTAGATAAGTGTGAATATGAATTTTGGCTATGGCATCATCGACTTGGTCATCCTTCGACCCAAGTACAACGTAATGTAATGCATTCTTGTAACAAGAAGTTCATAAAATGCCATTTTGCTCATTTGTTTCTAATTACAACTCACCGTTTGAATTGGTTGAAGTTGATTTATGGGGGCCAGCTGATAAGTGTTCAAAAGTACTATTTTTCTTACCTTTTTACTCATATTATTGTTAGACTTAGGCTCATATTAGTTGCATAATTAGCCATTCATGCATTAATCCATGTTTCCTTCCATCATTGAGCTTGATTACATAACTTGGTAGTTTTTGTGGGAAAAGATGCTGCTTTGGTGTGTTTTGTGTGTATGTGCAGGATCACTTGCCAAAGAAAGGCTAGAGCTAGTTGCCAGGGCAATACATGAAGGAGATGCCGAGCTAGTTGCCAGGGAAATGCATGAAGGAGATGCCGAGCTAGTTGCCAGGGTAATGCATGAAGGAGACACCGAGCCAGTTGCCAGGGCAATTATCGACAAGAGCAAAGGTGATATGGTAGTTGAAATTGATGACTAGACAAGCCCAATCCCAAAGGAATTTGATTTCCATGAAGAGATTAAAGAAGAATTAAATTCCAAGAAGATAGGAGAAGTTCTTGTAGGAATATAATTATAATAAAGAATTATATTCTTTAAAGATAATTTAATTCCAACTTAACTTCCTCCTCAAAGAAGGACTTTGACCTAGCCCTATAAATAAGAGGAAAAGAGGGGAATTTCGACAACTCCAAGGAGGGCAAGAGGAGAGAATTTTTGACAAGCATCTAGGGCAAGGAGGATTTCGACAAGCCTCATTATTCATCATTTTCTTTCTTGTTCGATTGGGTTCATGCTAGGGATTATTGATCTTCTGTTTCTTTGGAACCTAGCCATGAACTAAATCTATTTGGCTATGGTTATTGTGTTTTGTGGTTGTGAGAAACTATTGGTTTTTGTTTAGGTAATAAGAGTTTGCACTTTTCTATTCAAGGTTTATTCATTCTTGGTTATTATTCTTGTTTGCGAGTGAATTGGGAGAGGATCTCGTAACTTCATCTATTTACTAATATCGGGAGAGTTAGATTCAAGAAACGAATGAATATGATCTTTATTCAATCTACTGATGGTGAAGATTAATCCAGCTTAGGAATAAGTCAAGGATTTCAACGGCTAAGAGGAGCACAAGATTGGTTGTTGTTCACCCTTGATTCACGCAGGGATGTATTATCAAGGCATGCACAAGTAGCTAGAGTTTCGACTTAGGGATAAGAAGAAACCATTGAAGAACGCTCTGCCGAACCTTGAAGGTTGCTGCCCAGACGCCCAAGTAGTTGCCCAGGCAACCATCGATTTGTTGCCAAGGCAACCCCGTTGTGCAAGTTGCCATGGCAACTGAGTTGCCCGTGCACTCTTTTACCAAGACGATCCAATCAGCTATCACACCTCAACTCACAATAACCTGGCCTATCTCTCTCATTTGATCTCATCTATTCGTTTACTTTATTGCTTTCTAGATTAGTTATTAGTTAAACTCCTATAATCCTTTGTTTGTGTTTTTACTTTTTACAGTGCAAGAGACTAGATTCTTGAAGTGGCACCAATCCCTATGGAGACGATATCTTTTATACTATAACTTGCAACGTGTATACTTGCACAATTGCGTAGCACTTATTACACGCAACAAGTTTTTGGCGCCGTTGCCGAGGATTGGCAATAGCGACTTTGTTTTTATTTTCTTGCACTTTCTATTTACTTTTCTTGTTTAAGATTCAAAGGGGCTAACAAACTTTGGTTTTGTATTGGTATATGATCAGGGCGAGACCGACTACACCAGAATATCCCTTTGATCCAGAAATCGAACGAACCTTACAAAGACTTAGACGAAAGATAAGAGTAGCAATGGCTAATCAAGACGGCAATATGAATCAAGATGTTCCAGCAGGATGAGGAGTGATTCTTGCACGAAATAGAACTATTCGAGACTATCTTGAAGAAGATCTTGATGGACTTAATCCAGGAGTTGTCGCACCTGAAATTGAAGCCGACCACTTTGAGTTAAAACCGGTAATGTTTAATATGATCAACACAATTGGTCAATTTGGTGGCTCAGCAACTGAAGATGCACGACAATATTTGAAATCTTTCCTCGAGATTTGCAACTCGTTCAAAATACACAGAGTCACCCCCGATGTCTTACGAATAAGATTATTCCCCTATTCACTGAGGGATAGGGCGAAAGCATGGCTAAATAGTATTCCTGCCGGATCAATAACATCTTGGACCGATCTTTGTCGTGATTTCCTTGCTCGGTTTAATCCTACAAATTTGACTGATAAGCTTTGAAACAACATTACTTCTTTTCGGCAGGCAGATGATGAATCCATGTACAAGGCTTGGGAGCGATATAGAGAACTTCTACACAAATGCCCCCTACACGGATTCCCGGTATGGACTCAAGTAACAATGTTTTACAACGCCGTGAATACACTAACAAGGATGATGCTAGATGCCTCGTCAAACGACATACTCCTAGATAAGTCGCCAGAGGAAGCAATGCAAATTTTAAACAGGCTGTCCAAGAATGATTATCAATTCCCATCTACTAGAAGAGGAGGAGTTAGACGCCAAGCCACAATACATGAACTAGGATCATCAGATTCAATTTCGGCACAATTGGCCACTTTAACCAAGATGGTCCAGAACATGCAAAAACCAAACAACACACATGAGGTCAAGGTAATGGATTCTTTTTGTGAGTTATGTGGTGATAACCATAATTCTTCTGAATGTATGCAGAATCCGAAATCCAGCTTCTTTGTGGGGAAGTACAATCGGAACATCAATGTGATGTCCAATACATACAATCCAGCTTGGAAGAAGCACCCAAATTTTTCATGGAGTAATCCCAACAATGCTCTAAACCAGAACAATCAGAATACACAAGCATCGGGATTCCAGCAGAATATGCCACGGCAACAGTTGCCGCAGCAACAACCGACAACATCTAGTTATTTGGAAAATTCTCTAAATGCTTTTATGATGAAAACTAAATCTTTTATGGCTGAGAATAGTAACTTCATAAAAAGAACTGATGCTTTTATTAACAGGACCGAGATGAGATTGCAAAACCAAGAGGGGGCAATCAAATCATTGGAAAATCAAGTCGGACAGTTTGCTCAAAATCTAAATACTAGACCGCAAGGAGGTTTACCTAGCGATACTGAAGTCGCAAGAGGAACTGACCATGAGCAATGTAAGGCAATCACCACTAGAAGTGGCCAACAACTTAGAGAAGCTCAAACCCGCTCATCAAACAAAACTCCACAAAAAGATCAAGACGAACCTAGCGGCAAAGCCTCATATACTGAACCAGGAATTACCGCGACAACCGGCAATAAAGACGCCTCGGCAACTTGCGATAAGCATGCCTCGACAACCCCAGTTGATAATGCCTCAGAAACTCTAGTTGTCCTGGCAATGCCGTCAATCAGTTTCCAAACCAATGAAAGGATCGAAGATATCCGACTTCCACCACCATTCCCACAAAGGTTGAAGCGACAAAAGCAAGAATACCAATTCAAGAAGTTTCTTGATATCCTAAAGCAAGTCCACATCAACTTGCCATTGGTGGAAGCAATTGAACAAATGCCAAACTATGCCAAGTTTCTTAAAGACATTGTGTCCAAGAGAACAAGGCTAGGAGAGTTTGAAACAGTTGCCGCAACATAGGGATGCATGGCAATGTTGCACAATCGTATGCCACCCAAGTTGAAGGATCCCGGAAGTTTCACAATACCCTATTCCATTGGAAACCACTATGTCGGGAAAGCATTATGCGACCTTGGGGCTAGCATAAATTTCATGCCTAAATCAGTTTTCCAAAAACTAGGAATCGGGAAGGCAAGACCTACAACAGTTATGCTACAGCTAGCCAACAGATCCTATGTGCATCCAGAGGGAAAAATCGAAGACATACTGGTAAAAGTTGATAAATTTATTTTTCCCGCTAACTTTATTGTTTTGGATTGTGAAGTAGATGAACATGCACCTATCATTCTCGGGAGACCATTCCTAGCAACAGGGAGAACGTTGATCGATGTTGAAAAGGGAGAACTCACAATGAGGGTGAATGACCAGCAAGTTAAACTAAATGTGTTCCAAACACTAAGACATTGCCGATCAAGAAGAACCTGAGGAGTATGAAGAACCGGTCGATGATGAACAACAAGAAGAGGCAAATTGGCTAGTCAATCGACCAGGTACATACTTTGAACCACTGGATTACTCAGGTAAGGAAGGTAAGCTTGAAAAACCCTCTATTGAACAACCACCGATTCTTGAGTTGAAACAATTGCCAGAGCAACTAAAATATGCATACTTAGGAACCGATAATACATTGCCTGTAATTATTTCTTCTAAGTTACAGCCTGAGCAGGAAAAGAAGCTGATCAAGATGTTGAAGCTACAGAAAAAGGCAATAGGATGGACAGTTGCCGACTTGAAGGGAATTAGCCCGATAGTGTGCATGCACAAGATTTTGTTAGAAGATGATCACAAACCTTCAATTGAGGCCCAGAGGAGACTGAATCATGCCATGAAAAGGGTTGTAATGAAAGAAATCATCAAGTGGCTTGACGCCGGCATTATATACCCTATCTCTGATAGTATATGGGTAAGTCCGGTACAATGTGTACCGAAAAAGGGAGGTATAACGATGGTAAGTAATGAAAACAATAAACTCATTCCAACCAGGACTGTGACCGGTTGGAGGGTTTGTATGGATTATCGAAAGCTAAACAAAGCCACTAGGAAAGATCACTTCCCATTACCCTTTATTGATCAAATGCTTGACCGTCTTGCAGGTAAACCCTTTTATTGTTTTCTTGATGGTTATTCAGGTTACAATCAAATTGCCATAGCACCAGAAGATCAAGAAAAGACAACCTTCACATGCCCATACGGTACTTATGCCTTCTGAAGGATGCCGTTCGGATTGTGTAACACCCCGACAACCTTCTAAAGATGCATGATGGCGCTCTTATCAGACATGGTCGAAGACTTCCTTGAGATCTTCACGGATGATTTTTCTATTTTTGGTAATGACTTCGATAGCTGTCTCGGCAATTTAGAGAGGGTGTTGGCAAGATGTGAAGAAACTGATTTAGTACTCAATTGGGAGAAATGCCATTTTATGGTAGATGAAGGAATAGTGCTCGGCCACAAGATTTCATCCAAGGGAATTAAAGTAGACAAAGTCAAGGTGGACGTGATCGAGAGATTACCCCCACCAAGTTCGGTTAAAGGAATTCGAAGTTTTCTTGGACATACAGGTTTTTACAGGAGGTTCATTCATAATTTTTCTAAAATCACTAAACCCTTGTGCAATTTGCTTGAACAGGATAAAGTCTTCGATTTTGATGATTCTTGCACCCAAGCATTCGAAACCCTAAAGGAAAAGCTTGCCTCGACACCCATTGTCGTTCCACCAGATTGAGCGCTACCTTTTGAGCTCATGTGTGACGCAAGTGATTTCGCAATAGGAGCAGTCCTACGCCAACGCACAGGTAAGACCTTCCATGTGATATACTATGCTAGTAAAACTCTTAATAGTGCTAAAGTGAATTACACAACAACGGAGAAAGAGTTACTAGCTGTAGTTTTTGCATTTGACAAGTTCCGATCCTATTTGATTGGTACAAAGGTAATTGTTCATACGGACCATTCGGCAATCAAATAACTATTTGCTAAAAAAGGTTGCCAAACCTCGTTTGATTCATTGGATATTACTTTTACAAGAATTTGATATTGAAATTAAGGACAGGAAAGGAACAGAAAATCAAGTGGCCGATCACTTATCACGTTTAGAACGCAACAGGGAGGAGGATGCGGATCTAGAGATATGCGATGCATTCCCGGATGAACAAATTTTAGTTGCCTCGGCAACCATGGACGCGCATGCCTCGGTAGCCCTCGACGCCTCGGCAACCATAGATGCACATGCCTCGGCAACTCTCGACGCCGCAGCAGCCTTTGACGCGCACGCCTCGATAATTTTGGGAGTAGTCACCACGGCAGCACATGCCTCGGCAATACCCTGGTACGCGGATTTAGTTAATTTCCTTGTTTGTGGTATTTTACCTTATGGCATTACTCACCGAGGGAAGAAGCTGTTCCGCCATGATGCTAAGCATTACTTTTGGGACGAGCCTCTTTTGTTTAAACAATGTGCAGATCAGGTTATACGCCGATGTGTCCCTGAAGAAGAGCAACAAAATGTACTCCGGCAATGCCATTCTTCACCCTATGGAGGACATTTTGGAGGAACTCGTACCGCATCCAAAGTTTTGCAATCTGGTTTGTATTGGCCAACATTGTACAAAGATGCCCAAGACTTTTACAAGCAATGTGATCGTTGCCAGATGACAGGCAATATCTCTAGACGACATGAAATGCCACTCCAGAACATCATCGAGGTGGAATTGTTCGATGTTTGGGGGATCAATTTTATGAGACCTTTCCCATCTTCATTCGGAAACCTCTACATTCACTCGCCGTCGACTATGTGTCTAAATGGGTTGAGGCAGCTGCAGTTCCCAACAATGATTCCAAGACCGTGCAATGATTCTTGCAGAAAAACATATTTACACGGTTTGGGATGCCGAGAGTAATTATCAGTGGCGAAGGCAAGCATTTTGACAACAGACTAATTGCCAAGATGTTGCAACGCTTCAGCATATCATACAAGATCGCCACGGCATATCACCCACAAACTAACGGGCAAGCAGAAATTTCCAACCGAGAATTGAAGGGTATACTCGAGAAAGTTGTAAATCCCTCTAGGAAGGATTGGTCATTAAGACTAGATGACGCACTTTGGGCATATAGCACTGCATTCAAAACACCCTTAGGTATGTCCCCCTTTCGACTTGTCTATAGCAAGACATGCCATCTACCGGTGGAAATCGAGCACAAGGCATACTGGGCAATCAAGACCATGAATATGGATTGGGAAAGTGTCGGACAAAAGCGTTTGTTGGACCTCAATGAGATAGAAGAATTCCGTGCACTCGCCTATAACAATGCACGAATCTACAAGGAGAAAACAAAGTAATGGCACGACAAAAAACTATTGCCGCGACAATTCATGCTAGGGCAACTAGTTCTCTTATTCAATTCTCGGCTAAAACTTTTCTCAGGAAAGCTGAAATCAAGATGGTCGGGACCACTCGAAGTCATCAAACCATTCTCCCATGGTGCTGTGATAATCAAGTCCATCTCTGAGAACCATGAATTCAAAGTTAATGGACAAAGATTGAAGCACTATAATGGTGCCCATGTGGAACATAACAAAGAAGTGGTCAACTTAGGAGATGCATGAGCATGCTCTCCTTTCAATATTTTCTTTTTCTTTTTATTTTTATTTTTAGGAGATATTTTATTTTTCTTCATTATCTTTAGTTTCCAGGTTTTCTTTGTTTTCTTTTCCACAACAAGACTCACAACCACTATGCTAAGGAAATTTCCTGCCGAGATCCTTGCCCCGACACCCAATAAAGTAGTCACCACGGCAACCGCAACAGATGATGCTGCGGCAACCTACATCGTGCCTGCACAAGCTGATGCCACGGAAACCAAAGCTAAAGACATCCCGGCAATCACTGCAAAAGCCAAAGGTAAAGCACCTATGCTCGAATCAACTCCTACGGAATCATTTTCTGATTTTTCAGACTCGGACGAGTCCTCCATTGCACCAACAAAGACCGCACCAATTGAATCCTCCAAGCGAAAAGCCAATGACATTGATGAAGAGGACGATGAGGACAACCCCGTACGAGGATCAATTCCACCACCGGCAACAAGAAAACAACCATCGCGTTCAAGCAAGAGAATCAAGACACCGACCAAAAGGAAACTAATCATCTACGATGACGAACTCTCTGAGTAAGTCCTCGTATGCATTTTATTTTTCGTTATTTTTATTTTTCTTTAATGCATGCATTGAGGACAATGCCTCACTCGAGTTTGGGGGGGATTGTTATTAGTAGTTACCATGTTTAGTTATATTCATCTTAAGTATTACATTTAGGATACATAAATTGCTTGCCATGCCTTTAATTGGAACAAGAATTGCTTAGATTTGATGAATATCCGATGATGACTTTGCCAATGCACTTAATTGATAGAATTTTTATTCTAGGATAACCATGGAAAAACTTAGAATTTTACTATGATGCTAATTTTGATGAAACACTGTTGTGGTTTGATTGATTTAATGAATTCTAGTGAACTTAGGTTTATAATTAACAAAATGGGGATCAGAATAAAAATTGGATGAATGCTAGAGGTGCCCGAAATTGGCTCTAGCATGTGCTAAAAAAATTGATCATTAGAGGTGCCCGAAACCGGCTCTAGTATGTGCAAAAAAAATTTTTTCTAGAGGTGCCCGAAACAGGCTCTAGTCAAATAAAACTAAAAACAAAACACTAGAGGTGCCCAAAACTGGCTCTAGTTGAAACATTTGAAAAGTATTTGGCCTTAATCAATCTACGCAAGGTAAAGAAGAATTGGGTCTATGCTAAGCCTCCTAAGAACAAAAATCCGCACTCAAGACTTCAAGCATTCGTTGGCATGGGTTAAAGGGCAGATACGATAGAGAGGGGGTATTTTTAATTTCCCTTGGTCAAGCATCAGAAACATAATTCCAGTCCACCCAGATAAAGAGAAGAAAGTAGATCTCCTGGCAATTGCGATCTATGGCTTGGTTATTTTCCCAAGGATTCTGGGAAACATTGATGTGGCTTTGCTTGATTTCTTTGAACAGCTGAAGAGGGAAGTCGATCCAGTACATGTTGTGTTAGCTGAAACTTTTATCTCCCTAAATGCATGCTGAAAGGTGGAAGGAGTGTGTTTTGGTGGGTGTGCTCCTTTACTTCAAGTTTGGGCCCTCAGCCATTTTTGGAAGTGCCCAACTTTGACTCTATCTAATGTGTTTTCCCCAAACTTTTCTCCTCTATGGGAGTTCTTTGCAAAAGATTGGCCAATTGTTAAGAAAAGCAAATAGGTTGACATTTTCAAAGACCGCCGTAATGAAGACATTAGATGGAGTGCTCCGTGGATGGGCCATGCTAGGGTTCTGTACAAATGTGGAGATTTCAACTTCCTGATGTTGTTGGGTTTATGGGGTGGAATGTGCGCTCCTTTGCTTGTGTCTTGATGGTATGGTTTTCGTCAGTTCACCCTATTCACTACTGGTCTTAGCTCGTCAGAGTTCGAGTTCCAGGGTGAGTTCAGGCAGAAGGTACAAACACTTAGCGACTCGTGGAATAATTGCTATTATATGAAGCTAGGGTTTGACTGTCACTACATGTTTACCCCTGACTATGATGTCTAAAGGCACACAAGAATGAATGACAAGGTCATATTACCTACACTCGGACAGGCCAAGTCTTTAGAGGAACATTTGAAAAGATTTCCTTCAAAAACTGATATTTTGAGAGAGGAGTTGAGAAGAGCCAAGTTGGAGATAGAAGCCTTGCAAGAGCAGAACCAATAAGACAAGTTTGAGTCAAGCCTTGAGGTAGACTTGAGCAGAACCAAGGGGAGACAGATCGAGTGACGAAGCTGTACATGGACCTAAAAGGAAAGTATGAGATTCAGAAGGTTGACTTCCTCAAATTTTAGACCACTGCTCAAAATGCTGGCTTACGAAAGAGTCTAGAGCAATTGAAGAAGGAAATGGAGCAGGTTGTGGGCAAAGAGAAAGAGCGCAGCAAACGGGAAATTAAGAAATATAGACGGGAACTCGTAGAAGAAAAAAAGAAAGGTAAACAAGTGGCAGAAAATGAAAGGGGCAAACGAACCCTTGATAAAGAGAAAGAAAATGTAGCTTCTTGGAAAAGGAAAGCCCATGACAACAAAATCCATTTGCTTGAGTTACAGGCAGCATATGATAAGACTTGTGAGAGATTGAAACAAAGCCAGTTTTTTGTTGTTGAGATGCAAGATAAGTTGAATGACCTGAACCAGACTCTTAACAAGTTTCAGAATGATCACACCTACATGGAACTCCAGGCCAGTTTGAATGAGAATGATTCTTTTAGGGAGCAAGTGGAAGAAAGGGATAACATCATCCAAGAATATTTGACAAAGATCTTGGTCCTTGAAGATATTGCTAATGGAGGTAATGACTACTGGTTCACTAGCCTCAGAGATAATGCAAGAAGATTCCAAGAATAAGATGAGTTCGATAAGACTGTCATGGCCCAAGTTCAACATGTGGCAAGGCATGTGATGATGTTAGCAACTGAAGCTGCAGCCCTTTGTCAATACATCAAACCAGTAGGAGAAGTGGGACCAAGGCTTATGTGGCTAATTGAAGAAGTCAAAGAATTATGAGGTCGTGCTGAAATGTATTCATAGGGAAATGCTAAAACTTGTTGAAATAAGGACCTTTTGACATTCAATAAAGCTGTTTCTAAAAGCAGATATTTTATGGAATCAATGATCCTTCGTTTGCATTCATGTATTTGCATCATTCTTTTGTTTGCTTGGTTGTCTTTTGTGTTTTATGACATTGCATGCATTCATAACATAATAAGACACTAACTTAAATAAAAACTTCTAAAATGAAAAAATAGCCAAAACAACCTACAAATACGGTACCCGTTCACAAACGAAAACAACGGAAGATAGAGTGGCAGCCTTGGAGATCAACCACAAGAGCACCTAAGATCGATTGGACAAGATAGAGACTGACTTAAAATAAAAAATTGAAACAACTTACAGGAAAATGGTAAGCTCAATCGTGGCCATGCTAGGGTTCAAGGACCCAAATGCAATAGAAGCTAGAGAGGAGACTAATACGCTGTCTCGGTTCCAGGGAATAACTTTCATCCATCCTGGAATGCAAAAAGAAGATGCTTCACCCAAAGTCAAGATTTAGCCCCACTTTGCTGAATCCTCTGCCCGAAATGAGTTGAAGGTCGAGAAAAAGTGGGAGGACCGCTATGAGAAGCTAGAGGAGATGACCAAATATTTTCAAGAGGGAGTATCTACGATGGAATGAACGCCAAAGATTTAAGTTTAGTATTAGACCTTTTCGTTCCCCCAAAATTTAAGATCCCAGATTTTGAAAAGTATAATGGAACTACATACCCTTCACCACATCTGACCACGTATTGCAGGAAAATGTCAATGTACATGGACAATGAGAAACTACTCATTCATTACTTCCAAGATAGTTTAGTAGGGTCAGCTTCACGCTGGTACACACAGTTGAGTCGGGTCAACATCCGATCATGGAAGGATTTATCAAGAGCTTTTAGAGAACAATATAAACATATCAGAGACATGGTTCCGAACCGGCTAGTTCTGCAGGGAATGGAACATAAACATCATGAGAGTTTTTGCCAGTATGTATAAAGGTGGAGGGATATGGCTGCTCAGGTACAACCACCACTGTTGTAGAACGAGATCACTCTAATGTTTGTGGAGACCTTGAATGGCTCTTTCTATGACCGCATGATAAATCATGCAACTAAGAGTTTCACAGACATGCTGATGAATGGGGAACTAATCTTGGCGGCTATCAAGAGTGGGAAGTTAGATGGAGGAAAGACGAAGAAACCCTATAAGAAGAGGGAGAATGAAGTCAACGCAACCAATGTCTACAACCCTAACTATACAAAAGGGGTAGTTTTCAATAAGCCCAGCGTCTCAACTACGACGCCTGCTGCAACAAGTTCATCAAAGGAAGAACGAAGATACCAAGGGAGATCTAAACCATATTTCCCTCTTATCCCAATGACATATGCAGAATTGTTTGCCGAACTAATCAAATCCCAGATGGTGCTACTATGTCATGTTTCTCCCTTCTCGCCCCATACCCGGCATGGTATGATGAGAAGGCACAATGGGAATACCATGCAGGTATTAGGGGGCACACTATTGAAAACTGCACTGCATTTAAAAGAGTGGTGGATGATTTAAGAAAGTCAGGCATGCTATCTTTTGACACGTCAGAATAGAAAAGGAACCATTTGCCAAACCACTAGAAGGCATAAGTGAATGCAGTCCTTAAGGAGGAAGATATGATGATTAAGGAATGTATTGCTGAGATCAGGGCACCCATGAAGTGGGTGTAGGCCCAAATGGTTACAACTAGGATATTGGAAGGGGAAACCCAAAAGATGAAGGTTGAAGATGAACTATAATGTAAGTACCATAGAGCAGAAGGACATGGGGTCGAATGTTGCTTGGAGTTTAAATAGTTGGTCCAAGCTAAAATGGATGATAAAGAACTTTTATTCTTTGAGAAAGGAAGCATGAAACACATGATGGACGTATGTGCGTCAGAAGAGTCTTTCTCTAGAAGGGATTACGCAGGAATGAAGACTTTGGTGATCAAGCCCAAAGTAAAAGTTAGTGAACCCATGACGGGTGTAACCCCGCGATTAATAATCAAGGCACCGACCCCATTTCCATACAGGGACAGCAAGTAAGTTCCCTAGAACTATGCTTGCACGGTGGTGACCCTAGGAGAATCACCAGTTGGAAAAAAGACAAAGGAAAAGCCAATTAACAAATTAAACCACTTCACAAGGAGTGGAAGACTGTATTCCCCACCAATGATTGAGGATAGATATGCGGCAGAGGAAGGGCCGCTGCTAAAGAGCCGACGAAAGAAGATGAAAAAGATTTCATCCAGGAAAAGCCACCAGTATACCATGAGCCCTTAAAGGAGTCAAAGGATCAAGAATTTATGAAGATACTAAAACACAGTGCGTATAGTGTGGTGGAGTAACTCCACAAGCTCCTAGCTCGAATCTCTATGTTATCTCTTCTACTGAGTTCTGAAGGTCACTGTGATGCCTTGCTAAAGATTCTGAACCCTACGTTTTTGCCAAAGGAGGTCACGAATGACAAGATAGACATGTTAGTCTGTAACCCCCTTGACCGGTCTAGTCGCAAGACCGAATCGAGCTAATCACATGGGGAATATTGAAGTAAAACCCGAAAGTTCCACTTCAATAAACAACATTTTTTTCTTTTTATCTTTCTAGATGCAACATTATCAAACTAAGTGTACATGCTGACAACAAATGAAATTACAACTCGATCAGACATCGATTTGACATCCAATCATCCCGTTTATCATTTAGGGACCATTTTGTAAAACTTATAAAATTTAGGGACCAATTGAAAAATTAAAGTTACTGATAGTCAATTAGTCAAGATTCATGCTTTCATATCAAATTTCAGCTTATTTCGATCACCCAACCTCATTTAATTGAACATTCAAATATCTAATGACCTAAACGTAAGAAAGCAGAACTTCAGAAAGCTTCAATTAACCAACTTAACGATCAAGAGTATCGATACACTTGTGCCCGTACCGGTACACCAATATCTCATCAAAATCTCAGATTTCCAGTATCACAAAAAGGTATCGATACGGTCCCGTGTACCGATACGGTTTTCCAATTTGCCATCTGACTGTATCGATACGGTCTATCCTGTACCGATACAGTATGTCTGGTTTGGCTTTATTGTACCGATACGGTAGCCCGCGTATCAATACACCTGGGCCTGTAATGTCACAAATTGCTAATTTTTCAAACTTAAACTCATCCGAAAATATTCCAACATGTTACAAAGACATAAACATCCACTTAGAGCATAAAACCATAGGCATTAACGCCAAAGCATGCTTTCAACATCAACGCATTATGATTATCAATCTATAGGCATGCTTCATATGCAAAGTAACCATTCAAGAACCAAAAATGCAAACCAAACCAAATACTAGCAATTAAAGGCCATGTACAAGTTCGAAAGGGCAATTAAAACTTGCCACAAACCAGGAAGTTTCAGAACACAACCTCCCAAAACTTTAAGGCATCCTCCCATTGCCAATTATTACTATTAGGTAAACCAAAAACCATACTTGGGATATGTTCTCACTCTTGGATCTCCACTTGCTTTCTTGCTGCCACAAGGGTGTTATTTCTCTACATTGTTGGAAAAAGATAGCGTAAGCGTAAACACCTAGTGAGGGATGCTCAAGTTAAAACCAACAACAATGCATTTTAAAACCATTTCTAACGTAGAAATCTCTTTCTCATCATGCTCATTCTATCTCATGCTTTAAACCATTTTCAAGAAAAATCAACAACATTTAAACTACATGTATCATAAATCTCATGCATTAACCTTAAGGCAAAACTCAAGCCAAAGCTTTTCATGCTAGTTCCTCATAAAACATTTCTCAAAATATAATCTCATGTATAAAACCATTTGTACAAAACATTTATAAATCATGATACATGTGAATTTCATATATTGGCTTTCAAGTGACCTAGGAAGAGGCGCACCCCTAACCCGTAGTGATAGGCTCACCTCTATCACAAAGTACTAGGCTCACCTCTAGTACACATCGGATACACGGATTCTCATGGTGGGCTCACCTCCACCAAATATCTCACTTCGGATAGGAATAGGCTCACCCCTAACCCGTAGTGATAGGCTGACCTCTATCACTAAGTACTAGGCTCACCTCTAGTACCCACAATAGGCTCACCTCTATTGTGTCATCGAACAATTTATCTCACGTACTAATTTTGTATATTATAGTTCACTTCTCATCCTATTGGTCGACCAATTGTATCCGTTATCAACAATCTCATCACTTGCCAATATACAGTTAAAACCATGTTTACCTACTGTTTTCAATGCAAAACATAAACCATTTCTCATCCCATTTCAAAAGTGTAAACAATGCATAGCATTTTCTCAACAAGTTCAATCTTTTTAAAACATAAATCAATCTCATGGGATCACATGAATCATCTTTCAATTCATAAAACATGCATAAACAGTAGGTAACAAATTTCTTTTCAAAACATGAGCATGATCAATCAAATCAATGGGAAAAGCCGAGAACCGAGAGCGAAACATCTCATACTTACTTTTGAGCTTAGATTAGTGTTTCAAGCTCAATCTAAACCCCAAACCTTACTTTCAAACCTTTAAAAAGCTCTTAAATCATTTCCACTCACCGATTACGCCTCACTTGCCTTGCCGAAGCAAAATCAACCTTCCGGATCAACCGAAACACCTTCTGAAGCTATCGGATAAACATACCCTGCAACATAAAATAGAGGATTAATGCATAACCTTGCATTAAAGTCCCCAACAACATAAAACTACACCTTCTCCTATCATCGGCTAAGCGTTTGCCACCTGAAAACTACCGAAAACACCGGCGAAACCCTTCTAACTAATCTCCAGCCATTACCCAGTGAGATTAACATCAAAGCAACATCAATTTACATCTAAAAACATCCTCTCAACACCATAGAACCTCCAGCAATCAATTAACCACATAAACAAGCCACAAACTCAAAGATTTCATCCTTGAAATCAAACAACTCACCTAGTTTCGGGTTTCTTATGATAAAATCATTATCTCAACATTATTTAACATCAAAACATGATTAAAACCAATCATAAACATAGAAAAATAGATCCATTATGAAAATCACATAAATCCATAATTTAAAGCTTGATTTAACCATTTCTTTCAATTAAATCATAAAACCTCCATAGCAAACTTATTAAAAGAGTCAAAACTTGGGAATTTCAATAAAGAACCCATCATCAGAGGATTAAAACATATCTCACCTCTAATGGATGCTTTTCCCCTTAATCAATTTGATTTTTATGTCAAAACAAAATTAAATCAATAAGGTTTTGTTAATAAATCAACAAGGAATCATGTGATAGTATAAGATTAAAGAAAACAAGATTTTACCTTAAGATTTTGAAGTAGAAATGATTGTTTGGCTGGAGAGAATTTCAGAGAAAGCTTTTGAGAGAAAAGAAGTTACATCAATTTTGTTAAAATGAATTAATCGCGAATTAATCTCTCCATCCAATTATATTAATTAAAAACCATTTAAAATAAGTCAATTAAGGGGTAAAAGTCTGGTATTAGACTTTGGATAAATAGCTCCTTAAAGATTCAAAGTCCCGACCCTTTTACAAAATAATCACTAGAAAAATAGTTTTCAAAAATTACGTTTTAGTCACTAGAATCAAAATGTTCAAGTTCCAACCATCAATTTCCAAAATTGACTTCACCAAACCTTTGTATACATTTAAAAAGGATTTTTAGAACCTTTTCCCACATTTTATTTGTCTCAAAAACCTTTTTAAAATATTAACCCCGAAACTAGTCCAAATCGTTCGAACCGATTCAACCGAACCATCCAACCAACCCAGCTAACTTCTAGGCCCAAAATCGGGGCGTTAAAACTCTCCCCTACTTAAGAAATTTCGTCCTCGAAATTTACCTGTTGGAAAAAGATAAAGAAACTACTTCTTCATGTCATCATTTCGTTCCCACGTAGCTTCCTCAACACCTCGGTGTCTCCACATCACTTTTACCAACTCTATGGTCTTACCACGAAGCACTTTACTATCCAATTCCAAGATCTCCACTGGTTCTTCATCATAAGTCATATCTAGATTCAATTCAATCTCCTCCACAGGCATAACATGTGACGGATCCAATCTATACTTCCGAAGCATGGATACATAGAAAACATCATGTATCTTCTCTAACTCTCGTGGCAAACTCAACTTATAAGCCACTATCCAACGCGCTCAAGCACCTCATATGGTCCAATAAACCTCGGGCTTAACTTGCCTTTCCGGCCAAATCTCATCACCTTTTTCCAAGGCAAAACTTTCAAGAACACCATGTCTCCAACACTATACTTAATCTCCCTACGCTTCAAATCTGCATAAGACTTTTGCCGATCTGAAGCTACATTCAACCGCTCACTAATAAGCTTCACCTTCTCGGTGGTACCTTTAAGTACACTAAGCAAGGAAACAAACTTCTCCCCCACCTCCACCCAACAAAGAGGCGTCCTACACTTCCTACCATACAAAGCTTCATACGGTGCCAAAGGCAAACCCGACACAAAATTTATGGTGATTCTCTCCCATTTCCATTCTGGAATCCTCAACGGTTGCAACAACCCAGAAGGAAACTAATGGTCAGCTTTCACTCGTTGATACACCATGCATTCGCTAACAAACGCAGTCACATCTTTCTTTAAACCAACCCAATAGTACTCATCCTTCAACCCACGATACATCTTAGTACTACCAGGATGTTTTGCAAAAGGACTGCTATGGGCTTCAGTCAAAATAGTGTGCCTCAACTCAACATCCTCCGGCACAACTACTCGACCCTTCAAACATAAGACACCATCACCATTGAAACAAAAGTTCGTCGGACTACCATTTGCTATGTCCTGAACATGTGGCACCAACGAATCATCAAGCAACTACTTTTCCTTAATCAAATGTATCAGAGAAGGTTTCACTTGCAACTCAGCCACCAAACCACCATCTCGCGATATACTCAACCGAGCAAACATCGCCTCAACTCCACAACCATCTTTCTACTCAAAGCATCAGCCACCACATTGGCCTTACTAGGGTGATACTTAATCGTCAAGTCATAATCTTTAAGCAAATCCAACCACCTTCATTGTCTAAGATTCAACTTCTTTTGAGACATCAAATACTTCAAACTCTTATGGCCTATGAAAACTGTACACTTTTCACTGTAAAGGTAATGTCTCTAAATCTTCAAAGCAAACACAACTACAACCAACTCGATATCATGCGTAGGATAGTTACACTCGTGCACCTTCAATTATTGAGATGCATAAGCTACAACCCTACCATTTTGCATCAACACACACCCTAAACCAACATAGGATGCATCACTATAGATCACAAACTCTTTTCCCAATTCAGGTTGAATCAAGATCGGAGCTTGTGTCAAAGCTTCCTTCAACTTCTCAAAAGCTTGTTGCCTCGCTTCTATCCACTCAAAACAAACATAATTTTGCAACAACTTTGTCAAAGGAGAAGCTATCTTTGAGAAACCATCAACAAAATGACGATAATACCCTGCCAGACCCAAGAAACTGCGAACCTCTGTCACCGACTTAGGTCTTTGCAATTCACAATCGCCTCAATCTTTTGCGGATCCACACGAATACTTTCCGATGAAACCAAATGACCAAGTAAAACCACTTCCCTAATCCAAAACTCACACTTACTCAACTTAGCATACAACTGATTATCCAACAAAACTTGCAACGCAGTCATCAAATGTTTATCATGATCCTCCTCGGTACGTGAATGCATAAGGATATCATCAATAAATACTACCACAAACTGATCCAAGAATTCATGGAACACTCTGTTCATCATATCCATGAAAGCTACAGGCGAATTCGTCAACCCAAACAGCATCACCAAGAACTCATAATGTCCATAACGAGTACGAAAAGTTATCTTCGGCACATCTCTATCCTTTACGTTCAACTGATAATATCATGATCTTAGATCAATCGTAGAAAACACCGTCGCACCACGAAATTTATCAAACAAATCATCAATTCGCGGCAAAGGATACTTATTCTTATTCGTCAACTTGTTCAGTTACCGATAATCGATGCACATCCTTATAGTGCCATCCTTCTTTTTCACAAACAACACAGGAGCTCCCCAATGCAAAACACTAGGACGAATAAAACCACGATCCAACAACTCCTGAAGTTGCGTCTTCAACTCCTTGGGTGCCATGCGATACGGAGCAATGGATACCAGAGCCGTATCTGCATACGTCTCTATACAAAACTCTACCTCCCTATCCAGTGGCAAACCAGACAATTCTTTCGGAAACACCCCTAGAAAATCACAAACAGTGCGGATATCCTGGAGACGTACCTCCTTCATATATATATTCATGATATACGCCAAATATGCCTGACATCCAACCTCAACAACTTCTGCACTTCCAAAGCCGAAACAACGTTGGATAAGAATTTAACATTCTCACCCACCACTACAACATCATAATCATCGACAAGTTTTAGTGATACTCGCTTAGATTCAAAATCAACCACGGCTTTTTGTTCGACTAACCAATCTATACCCAAAATAACATCAAAACTATAAAAGGGTAACTCCGTCATATCTACAGAAAACACATGTCCTCTAACCATTAAAGGACACCTCCTATACATCTTTCTAACAACTACCGTTTCCCCAAAAGAACTCGTTACAAGCATACCCACATCTAAAAACTTAACAGGTAGACCAAATGATTGTGCATGCTTACGCAAAATGTATGAATGAGTAGAACCGAAATCAATCAAAGAAAGTAATGAACAAGATTGCAAAGTAAAGGTACCTACAATCACATCGGTGTCATTCCTTCCTTCACGGTGTGCATACACCCTTGCCTAACCACCTCCCTCAAGCTGAACAATAACAACATGAACAACATTCCTCTGTCCATCCCCTCTTCACTGAAAATTACCTCGACCATGCCCACAGCCTCTCTGTGGCTTAACAGCACGCGCAGGTGCTTGTCTAACCGGCTGAGGACAATCGTGCTTCACATGACCTTGACCACCACAATTCCAGCACACTCCAGAGTTTCCCCAACATTCACCCTTATGTCACTGTCTACAACGGTTACACTCAAAAATAGGAACACGGGCATTCTGACCTTGTTGTCCGCGGCCAAGATTACCACCACCACGCCTCTGATCCGATTGGTACCTCATATCCTTGTGCTTCTTAGAACGATCTCTACCAGCCTCAAACTCAGCCGATCTCTTGCCAGAACTAGAACCACCCGAACGAGCAACTAAACCCAAATTCTGCTTAATGTCCTTAGCCCGAGTGACTAAGACATCAAAATCTGCGTAATCCGAAGCCAAGTCACATTGGCAGGTTCCATTCCCGCAGTGATGGCTATCCACCTCGTATAAGCATCACCATGCAATAAAGACACTGTACAACCCAGCTTACGTGCATCCGTACAACCCATTTAACCCAGAATCCTCCGAGTGCTCTCAAACCATGCCTCAGAATCCTCTAGAGATAAACCTCAAAACTCGGTACCACCTAGACTACGCAAACGCTCCAAAGGAAGTCCAGGGTTATCAACTGCAAGCTGCGGAGCAACTACTTGCATACCTACCATCGCTTCCTGAAAAGCTCTAGTTATAGCCTGGATTAGTGGTGTCATATCACCAACTGCTGGCCCTTGTGTTGCCTGAGGTCCAGCACCTTCTGCACCAGCTCTAACTCCACCATTACAAAGAGGAGAAGGGGCGGCAATTCTTCACTAACCTCATTCTCTACCGCATTACGTTCATTGTTTCTAACCTCTCGTCTCGGTCTCATTATCAAAACAGTACGAATCACTAGCATAAAAGATGCAACATTAAAACAATTCAGGCTAGCTCGAAGTAAGAATCCAAGGTACTCAAGTTTTAAAACAAAAACTCTTTATACTAATAGTAATATGGCAATGGGTACCCCAAATACCTCCCTCAAACATCACAAACTATCCATACATGTTATCAACCACCGTGCAAATCACATAAGCAATCAATGACCAAATCATGGCATAAGCACCCACCGTGCATAGCAAACAATAGAATACAACTCAAAACTACGTCTCATCATCTTACCGACATCCCAAACTTTTGTAATCTGGCTCTGATACCAACAAATGTAACCCCTTTGACTCGATCTAGTGCAAGACTGAATCGAGTGAGTTACACAGGGAATATTGAAGTAAAACCCAAAAGTTCCACTTCAATAAACAACCTCTTTTTTCTTTTTATCTTTCTAGATGCAACATTATCAACCTATGTGTACATGCTGACAGCGGGTGAAATTACAACTCGAACAGACATCGATTTGACATCCAATCATCCTATTTAGCATTTAGGGACTATTTTGTAAAACTTATAAAATTTAGGGACCAATTGCAAAATTAAAGTTACCGATAGTCAATTAGTCAGGTTTCATGCTTTAATATCAAATTTTAGCTTTTTTCAATCACCCAACCTCATTTAATTGAACATTCAAATATCCAGTGACCTAAACGTAAGAAAATAGAACTTCAGAAAGCTTCAATTAACCAACTTAATGGTCAAGAGTATCGATACACTTGTGCCCGTACCGGTACGCCAATATCTCGTCCAAATCACAGATTTCCAGTAGCACAAAAGGGTATCGATAAGGTCTCGTGTACCGATACGGTTCTCCAATTTGCCATCTGACCGTATCGATACGGTTTACCCTGTACCGATATAGTATGCCTGGTTTGGCTTTACTGTACCGATACGGTAGCCCGCGTATCAATATGTCTGGGCCTATAATGTCACAAATTGCTGATTTTTCAAACTTAAACTCATCCAAAAACATTCCAACATGTTACTAAGACATAAACATCCACTTAGAGTATAAAACCATAGGCATTAAACGCCAAAGCATGCTTTCAGCATCAACACATTATGATTATCAATCTATAGGCATGCTTGCTATGCAAAGTAACCATTCAAGCACCAAAAATGCAAACCAAACCAAATACCTGCAATTAAAGGCCATTTACAAGTTCAAAAGGCAATTAAAACTTGCCATAAACCAGAGAGTTTCAAAACACAACCTCCTAAAACTTTAAGGCATCCTCCTATTGCCAATTATTACTATTAGGTAAACCAAAAACCATACTTGAGCTATGTTCTCACTCTTGGATCTCCACTTGCTTCCTTGTAGCCACCAAGGTGTTATTTCTCTGCATTGTTGGAAAAATAGAGTGTAAACGCCAAGTAAGAGATAGGGATGCTCAAGTTAAAACGAACAACAATGCATTTTAAAACCACTTCTCATGTAGAAATCTCTTTCTCATCATACTAATTCTATCTCATGCTTTAAACCACTTTCAAGCAAAATCAGCGACATTTAAACTACATGTATCATAAATCTCATGCATTAACCTTAATGCAAAACTCAAGCCAAAGATTCTCATGCTAGTTCCTTATAAAGCATTTCTCAAAATATAATCTCATGTATAAAACCATTTATACAAAACATTTATAAACCATCATACTTGTGAATTTCATATATTGGCTTTCAAGTGACCCGGGAATAGACTCACCCCTAACCCGTAGTGATAGGCTTACCTCTAGTACACATCAGATACAAGGATTCTCATGGTGGGCTCACCTCCACCAAATATCTCACTTCGAACAGGAATAAGCTCACCCCTAACCCGTAATGATAGGCTCACCTCTATCACTAAGTACTAGGCTCACCTTTAGTACCCACAATAGGCTCACCTCTATTGTGTCATCTAAGAATTTATCTCACGTACAAATTTTGTATATTATAGTGCACTTCTCATCCTATTGGTCGACCAATTGTATCTGTTATCAATAATCTCATCACTTGCCAATATACACTTAGAACCATGTTTACCTACTGTTTTTCAATGCAAAACATAAACCATTTCTCATCCCATTTCAAAAGTGTAAACAATGCATAGCATTTTCTCAACAAGTTCAATCTCTTTAAAACATAAATCAATCTCATGGGATCACATGAATCATCTTTCAATTCATAAAACATGCATAAACAGTATGTAACAAATTTCTTTTCAAAACTTGAGCATGATCAATCAAATGAATGAGAAAAGTCAAGAACCGAGAGCAAAATATCTCATACTTACTTCCGAGCTTAGATTAGCGTTTCAAGCTCAAACTAAACCCTCAAACCTTGCTTTCAAACCTTTGAAAAGCTCTTAAAACATTTCCACTCACCGACTACACCTCGCTTGCCTTGCTGAAGCGAAATCAAGCTCCCGGATCAACCGAAACACCTTCCGAAGCTATCGTATCAACATCCCCTGCTTCTAACCAAAGCAAAATAGAGGATTAATGCATAACCTTGCATTAAAATCCTCAGCAACATAAAACTACACCTTCTCTTATCATCGGCTAAGCTTTCGCCACCCGAAAACTACCGAAAACACCAGTGAAACCCTTCTAACTAATCTCCAGCCATTACCCAGCGAGTTAACATCAAAACAACATCAATTTACATCTAAAAACATCCTCTCAACACCATAGAACCTCCAGCAATCAATTAACCACATAAACAAGCCACAAACTTAAAGATTTCAACCTTGAAATCAAACAACTCACCTAGTTTCGGGTTTCTTATGATAAAATCATTATCTCAACATTATTTAACATCAAAAACATGATTAAAACCAATCATAAACCTAGCAAAACAGATCCATTACGAAAATCACATAAATCCATAATTTAAAGCTTGATTTAACCATTTCTTTCAATTAAATCATAAAACTTCCATAGTAAACTTATTAAAAGAGTAAAAGACTTGGGAATTTCAATAAAGAACCCATCATCAGAGGATTAAAACATATCTCACCTCTAATGGATGCTTTTCCCCTTAATCAATTTGATTTTTATGTCAAAACAAAATTAAATCAATAAGGTTTTGTTAATAAATCAACAATGAATCATGTGATAGTATAAGATTAAAGAAAACAAGATTTTACCTTAAGATTTTGAAGTAGGAATGAGTGTTTGGCTGGAGAGAATTTGAGAGAAATCTTTTGAGAGAAAAAAAGTTACGTCAATTTTGTTAAAATGAATTAATCACCAATTAATCTCTCCATCCAATTATATTAATTAAAAACCATTTAAAATAAGTCAATTAAGGGGTAAAAGTCTGGTATTAGACTTTGGCTAAATAGCTTCTTAAAGATTCAAAGTCTCGACGCTTTTACAAAACAAACACTAGAAAAATAGTTTTCAAAAATTACGTTTTAGTCACTAGAATCAAAATGTTCAAGTTCCAACCATCGATTTCCAAAATTGACTTCACCAAACCTTTTTATACATTTAAAAAGGATTTTTAGAACCTTTTTCCATATTTTATTTGTCTCGAAAACCTTTTTAAAACATTAATCCTGAATCTAGTCCAAATCGTTCCAACCGGTTCAATCGAAATGTCTAGCTAACCCGGCTACCTTCTAAGCCCAAAATTGAGGCATTACAGCTCTCCCCCACTTAATAAATTTCGTCCTCAAAATTTACTTGATGGAAAAAGATAAGGAAATTGCTTCTTCATGTCATCATTTCGTTCCCACGTAGCTTCCTCAACACCTCGGTGTCTCCACATCACTTTTACCAACTCTATGATCTTACCGCGAAGCACTTTACTATCCAATTCCAAGATCTCAATCGTTTCTTCATCATAAGTCATATCCGGATTCAATTCAATCTCCTCCACAGGTATAACATGCGATGGACCCAATCTATACTTATGAAGCATGGATACATGGAAAACATCATGTATCTTCTCTAACTCCCGTGGCAACCTTAACTTATAAGCCTCCGGTCCAACGCACTCAAGCACCCCATATGGTCCAATAAACCTTGGGCTTAACTTGCCTTTCCAGCCAAAGCTCATCACCTTTTTCCAAGGCGAAACTTTCAAGAACACCTTGTTTCCAACATTATACTCAATCTCACTACGCTTCAAATCCGCATAAGACTTTTGCCGATCCGAAGCTGCCTTCAACCGCTCACTATTAAGCTTCACCTTCTCGGTGGTACCTTTAAGTACACTAGGCAAGGAAACAAACTTCTCCCCCGCCCCTGCCCAACAAAGAGGCATCCTACACTTTCTACCATACAAAGCTTCATACGGTGCCAAAGGCAAACCCGACACAAAATCCATGGTGATTCTCTCCCATTTCCATTCTGGAATCCTCAACGGTTGCAACAACCCAAAAAGAAAATGATGCTCAGCTTTCACCCGCTGACACACCATGCATTTACTAACAAACTTAGTCACATCTTTCTTTAACCAACCCAATAGTACTCATCCTTCAACCCATGATACATCTTAGTACTACCAGGATGTATAGCAAAAGGACTGCTATGAGCTTCAGTCAAAATAGTGTGCCTCAACTCAACATCCTCCGACAAAACTACTCGACCCTTCAAACATAAGACATCATCACCACTGAAACAAAAGTCCATCGGACTACCATTTGCTATGCCCTGAACATGCGGCACCAATGAATCATCAAGCAACTACTTTTCCTTAATCAACTGTATCATAGAAGGTTTCACTTGCAACTCAGCCACCAAACCACCATCCCACGATATACTCAACCGAGCAAACATCGCCCTCAACTCCACAACCACCTTTCTACTCAAAGCATCAGCCACCACATTGGCTTTTCTAGGGTGATACTCAATCATCAAATCATAATCTTTAATCAAATCCAACCACCTTCGTTGTCCAAGATTCAACTCGTTTTGAGACATCAAATACTTCAAACTTTTATGGCCTGTGAAAACTGTTCACTTTTCACTGTAAAGGTAACGTCTCCAAATCTTCAAAGCAAACACAACTGCAGCCAACTCGATATCACGCGTAGGATAGTTACACTCGTGCACCTTCAATTACTGAGATGCATAAGCTACAACCCTACCATTCTGCATTAACACACACCATAAACCAACATAGGATGCATCGCTATATATCACAAACTTTTTTCCTGATTCAGGTTGAATCAAGATCAGAGCTTTCCTCAAAGCTTCCTTCAACTTCTCAAAAGCTTGTTGCCTCGCTTCTGTCCACTCAAAACAAACATCCTTTTGCAACAACTTTGTCAAAGGAGCAGCTATCTTTGAGAAACCATCAACAAAATGACGATAATACCATGCCAGACCCAAGAAACTACGAACCTCTGTCACCGACTTAGGTCGTTTCCAATTCACAATCGCCTCAATCTTTTGTGGATCACACGAGTACCTTCCGCTGAAACCACATGACCAAGTAAAACCACTTCCCTAATCCAAAACTCACACTTACTCAACTTAGCATACAACTGATTATCCAACAAAACTTGTAACACAATCCTCAAATGTTTATCACGATCCTCCTCGGTACGTGAATACACAAGAATATCATCAATAAACACTACCACAAGCTGATCCAAGAATTCATGGAACACTCTGTTCATCATATCCATGAAAGTTATAGGCGCATTCGTCAATCCAAACGGCATCACCAAGAACTCATAATGTCCATAACAAGTATGAAAAACTGTCTTCGGCACATCTCTATCATTTACCTTCAACTGATAATATCCTGATCTCATATCAATCTTAGAAAACACCGTCGCACCACAAAATTTATCAAACAAATCATCAATTTGCGGCAAATGATACTTATTCTTAATTGTCAACTTGTTCAGTTGCCGATAATCGATGCACATCCTCATATTTCCATCATTCTTTTTCACAAACAACACATGAGCTCCCCAAGGCAAAACACTAGGACTAGTGAAACCATAATCCAACAACTCCTGAAGTTGCGTCTTCAATTCCTTGGGTGCCATGCGATACGGAGCAATGGATACCAAAGCCTTATCCGCATACATCTCGATACAAAAATCCACCTCCCTATTCGGTGGCAAACCAGGCAATTCTTCTAGAAACACCCCCAAAAAATCACAAACAATGCTGATTTCCTGGGGACGTACTTCCTTCATATTTGGATTCATGACATACGCCAAATATGCCTGACATCCAACCTCAAAAACTTCTGCGCTTCCAAAGTCGAAACAATGTTGGATAAGAATTGGACTTTCTCACCCACCACTACAACTTCATAATCATCGGCAAGTTCCGGTGATACTCGCTTAGATTCAAAATCAACCACGACTTTGTTTTTGACTAACCAATCTATACCCAAAATAACATCAAAACTATAAAAGGGTAACTCCATCATATCTACAGCAAACACATGTCCTTGAACCTTTAAAGGACACATCCTATACATCCTTCTAACAACTACCGTTTCCCTAAAAGAACTCGTTACAAGCATACCCACGTCTAAAAACTCAACAGGTAGACCAAGCGATTGTGCATGCTCATGCAAAATGTATGAATAAGTAATACCAGAATCAATCAAAGAAAGTAATGACAAAGATTGCAAAGTAAAGGTACCTGCAATCACATCGGTGTCATTCCTTCCCTCACAGTGTGCATACACCCTTGCCTGACCACCTCCCTCAGGCTGAACAACAATAACATGAGCAACATTCCTCTGTCCATCCTCCCTTCACTGAAAATTACCTCGACCGCACCCACAGCCTCTCTGTGGCTCAACAGCACGCGTAGGTGCTTGCCTAACCGGCTGAGGACAATCACGCTTCACATGACCTTGACCACCACAATTCCAGCACACTCCTAAATTTCCCCAACATTTACGCTAAAAAACAGGAACAAAGGCATTCTGACCTTGCTGTCCACGACCAGGATTACCACCACCACGCCTCTGATTCGATGGGTACCTCCTATCATTGTGCTTCTTAGAACGATCTCTACCAGCCTCAAACTCAGTTGATCTCTTACCAGAACTAGAACCACCCAAACAAGCAACTAAACCCAAATTTTGCTCAATGTCCTTAGCCCGAGTGACTAAGACATCAAAATCTGTGTAATTTGAAGCCAATATACAGGTCTTCACCTCCTTCACCAACCCATAACGGAAACGATCACATTTTTTCTGTTCATTGGGAACCAACTCAGGGACATACTGGCTTAACAGAATAAATTGAACCTCATACTTAGCAACCGACATGCTTCCATACATCAAAGCCATGAACTCTCGTTTCTTCTCATCTAGATACCGAACACCCAGATACTTCCTTCGAAAAGTAGTTCTGAAGAACTCTCAAGTCACATCAGTAGGTTCTATTCCTGCAGTGATGGTTGTCCACCACGTATAAACATCACCATGCAACAAAGACACTGTACAACCCAGCTTACGTGCATCCATACAACCCATCTAAACCAGAATCCTCCGAGTGCTCTCAAACAATGCCTCAAAATCCTCTGGAGGTAAACCTCAAAATTGGGTACCACCTAGAATACACAAACGCTCCAAAGGAAGTCCAGGGTTATTAATTGCAAACTACAGAGCAACTGGGTGCATACCCGCCATTGCTTCCTGAAAAGCTTCAGTTATAGCGTGGATTAGTGGCGTCATATCATCAATTATCGGCCCTTGTGCTACCTAAGGTCCAGCACCTCCCCCACCAGCTCCAGCTCTAACTCCACCACCACCAACAAGAGAATGGGGCAGCAATTCCTCACTAACCTCATTCTCTACCACATTACGTGCATTGTTTCTAAGCTTTTGTCTTTATCCCATTATCAAAACAATACGAATATCTAGCATAAAAATGCAACATTAAAACCAATCAGGCTAGCTCGAAGCAAGAATCCAAGGTTCTCAAGTTTTAAAGCAAAAACTCTTTATACTAATAGTAATATGGAAATGGGTACCCCCAATATCTCCCCCAAACATCACAAACTATCCATACAACATGTTATCAACCACCATGCAAATCACATAAGCAATCAATGACCAAATCATGGTATAAGCACTCACCGTGCATAGCAAACAACAAAATACAACTCAAAACAACGTCTCATCATCTTACTGACATCCCAAACTTTCGCAACCTGGCTCTGATACCAACAAATGTAACCCACTAGACCCGGTCTAGTCACAAAACCAAATCGAGTAAGTCACAAGAGGAATATTGAAGTAAAACCTGAAAGTTCCACTTCAATAAACAACTCATTTTTTTCTTTTTATCTTTCTAGATGCAACATTATCAACCTAAGTGTCCATACTGACAACGGATGAAATACAACTCGATCAGACATCGATTTAACATCTAATCATCCCGTTTAGCATTTAGAGACAATTTTGTAAATCTTATAAAATTCAGGGATCAATTTCGAAATTAAAGTTAGCAATAGTCAACTGGCTAGATTTCATGCTTTCATATCAAATTTCAGCTCATTTTAATCACCCAACCTCATTTAACTGAACATTCAAATATCCAGTGACCTAAACGTAAGAAAACATAACTTCAGAAAGCTTCAATTAACCAACTTAACAGTCAAGAGTATCGATACACTTGTGCCTTATAGATACGCCGATATCTCATCAAAATCTCAGATTTCTAGTAGCACAAAAGGGGTATCGATACGGTCCTGTGTACCGATACGGTTCTCCAATTTGCCATCTGACCGTATCGATACAGTCTGTCCGGTACTGATACGGTATGCCTTTATTGTACCAATATGGTAGCCCGCATATTGATACTCATGGGCCTGTAATGTCACAAATTGATGATTTTTCAAACTTAAACTTATCCGAAAATATTCCAACATGTTACTAAGACATAAACACCCACTTAGAGCATAAAACCATAGGCATTAAACGCCAAAGCATGCTTTCAACATCAACACATTATTATTATTATTATTATTATTATTATTATTATTATTATTATTATTATTATTATTATTATCAATCTATAGGCATGCTTCCTATTCAAGCACCAAAAATGCAAACCAACCCAAATACCAGCAATTAAAGGCCATTTACAAGTTCAAAAGGGCAATTAAAACTTGCCACAAACTAGGGAGTTTCAAAACACAACCTTCTAAAACTTTAAGACATCCTCCCATTGCCAATTATTACTATTAGGTAAACCAAAAAACCATACTAGAGCTATGTTCTCACTCTTGAATCTCCACTTGCTTTCTTGCTGCCACCAAGGTGTTGTTTCTCTACATTGTTGGAAAAAGAGAGCGTAAGCGTAAACGCCTAGTGAGGGATGCTCAAGTTAAAACCAACAACAATGCATTTTAAAACCATTTCTCATGTAGAAATCTCTTTCTCATCACTCTCATTCTATCTCATGATTTAAACCACATTCAAACAAAATCAACAACATTTAAACCACATGTATCATAAATCTCAAGCATTAACCTTAATGCAAAACTCAAGCCAAAGTTTCTCATGCTAGTTCCTCATAAAGCATTTCGTAAAATATAATCTCATGCATAAAACCATTTATACAAAACATTTATAAACCATGATACATGTGAATTTCATATATTGGAATTCAAGTGACCCCAAAATAGGCTCACCCTTAACCCGTAGTGATAGGCTCACCTCTATCACAAAGTACTAGGCTCACCTCTAGTACACATCGGATACACGAATTCTCATGGTGGGCTCACCTCCACCAAATATCTCACTTCGGACGAGAATAGGCTCACCCCTAACCCATAGTGATAGGCTCACCTCTTTCACTAAGTACTAGGCTCACCTCTAGTACCCACAATAGGCTCACCTCTATTGTGTCATCTAAGAATTTATCTCACGTACCAATTTTGTATATTATAGTGCACTTCTCATCCTATTGGTCGACCAATTGTATCTGTTATCAATAATCTCATCACTTGCCAATATACACTTAAAACCATGTTTACCTACTGTTTTTCAATGCAAAACATAAACCATTTCTCACCCCATTTCAAAAGTGTAAACAATGTATAGCATTTTCTCAACAAGTTATATCTCTTCAAAACATAAATCAATCTCATGGGATCACATGAATCATCTTCCAATTCATAAAACATGCATAAATAGTAGGTAACAATTTTTTTTCAAAACATGAGCATGATCAATCAAATCAATGGGAAAAGCCGAGAACCGAGAGCGAAACATCTCATACTTACTTCCAAATTTAGATTAGCATTTCAAGCTCAATCTAAACCCCCAAATCTTGCTTTCAAACCTTTGAAAAGCTCTTAAATCATTTCGACTCACCGACTATGCCTTGCTTGCCTTACCGAAGCAAAATCAAGCTCTCAGATCAACCGAAACACCTTCCGAAGCTATCGGATCAACATCCCCTGCTTCTAACCAAAGAAAAACAGATGATTAATGCATAATCATGCATTAAAATCCCCAGCAACATAAAACTACACCTTCTCCTATCATCGGCTAAGCATTCGCCACCCGAAAACTACCGAAAACACCGACGAAACCCTTTTAACTAATCTCCAGCCATTACCCAGCGAGATTAACATCAAAGCAACATCAATTTACATCTAAAACATCCTCTCAACACTATAGAACCTCCAGCAATCAATTAACCACATAAACAAGCCACAAACTCAAAGATTTAAACCTTGAAATCAAACAACTCACCTAGTTTCAGATTTCTTATGATAAAATCATTATGTCGACATTATTTAACTTCAAAAACATGATTAAAACGAATCATAAACCTAGCAAAATAGATCCATTACAAAAATCACATAAATTCATAATTTAAAGCTTGATTTAACCATTTATTTCAATTAAATCATAAAACCTCCATAGTAAATTTATTAAAAGATTCAAAGATTTGGGAATTTCAATAAAGAACTCATCATCAGAGGAAAAAAACGTAGCTCACCTCTAATGGATTCTTTTCCCCTTAATCGATTTGATTTTCATGTCAAAACAAAATTAAATCAATAAGGTTTTGTTAAGAAATCAACAAGGAATCATGTGATGGTATAAGATTAAAGAAAACAAGATTTTACCTTAAGATTTTGAAGTAGGAATGAACGTTTGGCTGGAGAGAATTTGAGAGAAAGCTTTTGAGAGAAAAGAAGTTACGTCAATTTTTTTAAAATGAAATAATCACCAATTAATCTCTCTATCCAATTATATTAATTAAAAACCATTTAAAATAAGTCAATTAAGGGGTAAAAGTATGATATTAAACTTTGGCTAAATAGATCCTTAAAGATTCAAAGTCTCGGCCCTATTACAAAACAATCACTAGAAAAACAGTTTTTAAAAGTTACGTTTTAGTTACTAGAATCAAAATGTTCAAGTTCCAACCATCAATTTCCAAAATTGACTTCACCAAACCTTTGTATACATTTAAAAAGGATTTTTAGTACTTTTTCCACATTTTATTTGTCTCAAAAACCTTTTTAAAACATTAATCCCGAAACTAATCCAAATTGTTCGAACCGATTCAACCGATCTGTCCAGCCAACCCGGCTAACTTCTAAGCCCAAAATCAGGGTGTTACGTAGTCGGTAACATTGCTGTGAATAATTTTATTTCTTTCAATGATGAAGAAATACCCGAGGGTGGAAGGGGAACATGCAAAGCTCTGCACGTCTCCACATTGTGCAAAAGATATATGCTGCCAGGTGTCCTTATTGATAATGGGTCAACTCTGAATGTTCTCCCATTAGCAGCATTAAAGAAATTGCCAATAGATAGCTAACACATAAGAGCTTATCAAAACACTGTGAGAGCATTTGACGAGACGCAGAGAGATATGTTGGGAATGATTGAAGTGCCTTTGTAGATTGGACCCTCAATTTTTGACGTAGAGTTTGTGGTCATGGATATAAACCCTGTTATAGCTGCTTGCTTGGGCGCCCATGAATCCACACAGCAGGAGTGGTCCCTTAAACCCTTCACCAGAAACTGAAATTTGTGATTGATGGACAATTAGTAACAATCAGTGCAGATGAGGAAATCATTGCATCAGTAGCTACTAATGCACCCTACATTGAGGTAGATGAGGGTGCGCTCGAGTGTCACTTCATGACATTGGAGCTAGTCAATGCAACCTTTGTCATCGAGGGAAGTAAAGTACCAGAGCCAGAACTATCCAGCTGCGCAAAGATGCAAGTGAAGCAAACTCTCGGAAAGGGAGATGAAGTTGGAAAAGGATTCTGGAAGAGACACCAAGGGGGGTTGTATCCTGTGGTTATCCTAGCAAAGAAAGATCGGTTCGGGTTGGGTTTTAAACCCAACAATTGGAAAAGGAAGGTAGAAATTAGGAAGCACCAAGAAAGAAGACGGGCAAGATTGAAAGGGGGAAATTGAGTGGGAGCCTATGACATTTCCACCCCTGAGCCATAATTTCATATCTATAGGCCTTCTAGACCCAAATGCCCAAGTTAATAAGTAGGAGAAATGAAAGAATGACATGTGCGAAGCATTTGAGAAGCTGAGCATTAACTCTGTAATGGATGAGGGATGAGAGAACAAGTACTTGTCCATGATTCGCCCATGCTCTGAACTTGACAACTGGAATGCTGAAGAAATTCATGTAGTCTTTGAGACAGTTACAGAGTAATTCTCAAAACCAACCCTTTTGCCTTAGGCCCGAAGGCAATTAGGGGTCTTATGTAAAAGGCCTATGTCAAACTCTTAATTTGAAATTCAATAAAGATGCATTTTTCTTTCAACAAACCTTGTGTGGCAAATTCTTTCATAAACAAACCCCAAAGCAAAAACTAAAAATAAATCATTCCATTCATCTCTTTTCTTTGTATATATTCCTTACCCTTTTCTTTGCAGGTCTTTAGATATCAGTGATTTAAATAATTCCAAATCTAACCCTGAGGTTGATTTTAAACTATCTTTATGCTTAGAAGAAGTCGAGAATGTTGATTATAAGGAAAAATATGATTTGCCCAATGATCTGCTCAAAATGGTAGAAGGAGAAGAGAAATAGATTCTACCCCATAAAGAAGAGTTGGAAATTCTGAACCTTGGCACAAAAGAAGAAAGGCGCGAGGTGAAGATTTGCACCACCATTACAGCTAATACTCGACAAATCCTGATTGAGCTCTTAAAGGAATTCAAAGATATTTTTGCCTGGTCATAAGACATGCTTGGTCTTGGCACTGATATTGTTGTACATCAGCTTCCTATAAGGGTGGGATACGAGCCTGTAAAGCAGAAACATAGAAGGATGAAAACCGATATGCTCTTAAAAATTAGAGATGAAGTGAAGAAACAATTTGATGCAAGGTTTCTCGAAGTGGCAAAATATCCAGAATGGGTGGCTAACATTGTCCCAATTCCTAAAAAGATGGAAAACTACGCATGTGCATTAACTATAGGGACCTCAATAGAGCAAGCCCCAAAGACAATTTCTCGTTGCCGCACATCGACACATTAGTGGAAAACACAGCTGGATACTCCATTTTCTCTTTTATAGATGGGTTCTCCAAGTATAACCAGATTAAAATGTGCCTAGAAGATATAGAAAAGACCACCTTCATAACACTTTGGGGAACTTTTTGCTATAAGGTGATGCCCTTTGGCCTGAAGAATGTAGGGGCAACTTACCAAAGAACCATGGTCACTCTTTTTCATTACATGATGCATCGAGAGATAGAAGTATACATGGACGATATGATCGCCAAATCCCGATCTGAAGATGAGAATCTGGTGAACTTAGGAAAACTCTTTCAAAGGTTGAGGAAATTCCAACTAAAGCTTAACCCAAATAAATGTACATTTGGGGTTACATCTGGAAAACTATTAGGCTTTGTGGTGAGCAGGAAGGGAATAGAGATTGATCTAGACAAAATTGAAGCCATACAAGAGATCTCACCACCTCAAACACAGAAGGAAGTTTGGGGTTTTTTGGGAAGATTAAACTACATTTCCCGCTTCATTTCCCAGCCGACTGACAAATGTGATCCATTATTCAGGCTACTCAGGAAGAATAACCTAGGCACATGGAATGAAGAATGTTAGACAGCCTTATAAAAGATCAAATAGCAGTTAACTAATCCTCCTATGCTGGTACTGCCTGTCTATGGGAAACCATTGATTTTATACTTAACTGTGTATGAAAACTCTATGGGTTTTGTGCTGGGGCAACATGACGAAATTGAAAAGAAATAAAAGGCAATATATTACCTGAGTAAGAAGTTCATTGACTGCGAGACCAAATACTCAATAAAAAAGCTATGTTGCGTTTTGGTATGGGTAGCTAAGAGGCTAAGGCAATATATGTTATATCACACTACATGGCTAATTTCGAATTGGATCCATTAAAGTTCATGATGGAAGCTCCAGCCCTGTCAGGAAGATTAACGCGTTGGCAAATGCTACTGTCAGAATTTGACATCAAATATGTAATCCAGAAAGCAGTAAAAGGGAGTGCCATAGCTAACTTTTTGGCAAGTCGAGCTTGTGACGACTATGAGGCACTGAATTTTAATTTTCCTAATGTGCATCTCCGAAGATGTTGAGGCTTCAGCAGAATCATGGGTCTTGAACTTTGATGGTGCAGCAAATGTTTTTTAGGGCATAGCATTGGAGCAGTTTTGGTTTCACCAGAAAGAGATTACTACCCTTTCACCAGTCGTTTGAAATTCTTTTGCACTAATAATATGGTAGAATATGAGGCTTGCATACTGGGACTAAGGGAGGCCATTGAAAGGAAAATACGTAATCTAAAAGTTTTTGGAGACTCGACATTGGTTATCTACCAAATACGTGGTGAATGGGAGACGAAAGATGCAAAGTTGGTAGAATACCACAAGTTGGTTCTCGAATTAACTGAAGAATTTGATGAGATCACCTTTAAGTACCACCCCATAGAAGAAAATCAGATGGCAGATGCCTTGGCCACCTTAGCTGCTATGTTCGAGGCAAGTGAAGGCTCAAAGATGATGCCTATCAAAATACAAACGTTGGACTCCCCAGCTCACTGCTATGATGTGGAGGAAGAAATAGATGGCTTACCATGGTACCACGATATTCTACAGTATATAAAATCTTAGCAATACTCACCCAGGCAACTGAGAATGAAAAGAAAATGATGAGGAAATTGGCATCGGGGTATGTTCTTGATGGAGAAATTTTGTACAGGTGAAGTCGAGATCAAGTGCTTCTGAAATGTGTGGACACAAAAGAAGCTCAGTTGATTTTAGAAGAGGTTCATGAAGGAGTTTGTGGAACTCACCCCAACGGCTTCACCATGGCCAGAAGAATCATGCGCTTTGGATATTATCGGTCAACTATGGAAGGGGATTGCATCAATTATTCTCGCAAATGCCACAAGTGTCAGATTTATGCTGATAAGGTTCATACCCCTCTTCAGTCACTCCATGTCATGTCAGCTCCTTGGTCATTTTCCATATAGGGCATAGATTTCATCGGTCAAATTCATCCAAAAGCGTCAAATGGAATTGATTTATTCTGATAGCCATCGACTACTTCACAAAGTGGGTTGAAGCAGCCTCGTATGCAAACATTACTAGATCTACGGTTTGCAAATTTCTAAAAAAGGAAATCATTTGTCGATATGGCTTGCCTGAAAGTATCATTACCGATAATGTCTCCAATCTAAATAACAAGATGATAGCTAGAGTCTGTGAGCAGTTCAAGTCAAACATCATAATTCAGTGATATACCGCCCAAAGATGAATGGGGCAGTGGAGGCTGCAAATAAGAACATTAAGAAGATAGTCGCAAAAATGGTTGATACATATAAAGACTGGCATGAGAACTTACCATTTTCCTTATATGCATACCGAACTGCAGTACGAACGTCCATCGGGGTAACACCATTTTTGCTGGTGTACGAAGTAGAAGCAGTATTGCCAATTGAGGTAGAGATACCATCTCTTTGTGTCTTAATGGAGGCATAATGGATCCAGGAAAGATACGACTAGATGAATCTAATTGATGAAAAGAGGTTGAAGGCATTGTGTCATGGGCAGATGTACCAAAGAAGGATGATAAGGGCTCATGAGAAGAAAGTTCGCCCAAGAGAATTCCAAGAATGTGATTTGGTGTTAAAGAAGAAGTTACCAATCCAAAGTGATTCCCGAGGAAAATGGGCACCAAATTGGGATGGACCTTACATTGTAACAAAGGTTTTCTCAGGTGGGGCATTAATTTTGGTTAAAATGGATGGAGATGAACTTCAGAGCCTAATAAATTCGGATTCAGTCAAAAAGTATTATATTTGAAGAAGAAGAAAAAGGGAAAGAAAGAAAAAAAAGGAAAAAAAGAAGAAAAAGAAGAAGAAAAAGAAAAAAGAAGAAAAAGAATGAAAAAAGAAGAAGAAAGAAAAATAGAGTTCAAAATGAAAACCCGTAAAGGGTGTTTTGAAACCAAAGGAGAACTTGAGTTGAAAACGCGCAAAGGGCGACTCAAGTAGTTGATATGGCGGGTAATTATCTCGGGGACTTAACATGGATGAATTACATATCTTCTTGCATTGTCACTAGTTTTGAAGTCTACTTGGCATGGGCAACATTCAAGGCATCCCACGACACTTTGACTAGGAGAAGTTTTTGTCATTGATATCTGAATACTTGTTCTTGTGACTTCTTTTTTGTTTGACACAATATTAATAAAATTTCATTGTCCTTCTTCTTTTTTGATACGCTTCCCTTTTCATATAGGCATCTTGTGTTGAAATGAGAAATAAAAAAGTTTTACATCATTTAAAACATGCAAAAGATTTTTGAGCATTACCTTGAAAATGTTTAAGAGGGTACTAAAACTATGAGGCGTTTTGTGGTTAAGTTTTGAATTTGGGGCATGAAAAAGTACAAAACACATAAAGACATTCAAAGTAGAAATAAGTCTTGCAGCAAAGATTTCTATGCAAGCAATTCAAAGTGTCAAGAATTTGAGAGCTCTAGAGAAGCACAAAGGGGGCGTTTTGAAACCAAAGGAGAACTTGAGTTGAAAACGCGCAAAGGGCGACTCAAGTAGTTGATATGGCGGGTAATTTTCTCGGGGACTTAACATGGATGAATTACATATCTTCTTGCATTGTCACTAGTTTTGAAGTCTACTTGGCATGGGCAACATTCAAGGCATCCCACGACACTTTGACAAGGAGAAGTTTTTGTCATTGATATCTGAATACTTGTTCTTGTGACTTCTTTTCTGTTTGCCACAATATTAATAAAATTTCATTGTCCTTCTTCTTTTTTGATACGCTTCCCTTTTCATATAGGCATCTTGTGTTGAAATGAGAAATAAAAAAGTTTTACATCATTTAAAACATACAAAAGATTTTTGAGCATTACCTTGAAAATGTTTAAGAGGGTACTGGAACTATGAGGCGTTTTGTGGTTAAGTTTTGAATTTGGGGCATGAAAAAGTACAAAACACATAAAGACATTCAAAGTAGAAATAAGTCTTGCAGCAAAGATTCCTATGCAAGCAATTCAAAGTGTCAAGAATTTGAGAGCTCTAGAGAAGCACAAAGGGTTTTTGATATTACTTTAAGATAACATGCTACAAAACAGAGGTGCCAACTTAATTCAGTCTTTCTTCCACAACAATGAGAACAATTTTACAGACATTAAAGGAGATGTTCTAAGATGTAAAGGTTTTCATTCGAGTTTCAGAGTTTCAAGAAGACTTGTCACTGAATATTGATGTATCAACTACAATGATAGTTGGATTTGGTTTGACTGATTTTCAGAATACTAGAGACCTTTGCTCCCTTTACTGGGCAAAGGCTAAAAGAGTTTTAAAGAATTTGAGGATAAAAGACAGTCCTTCCAACCAAGAGTACAAGATAACTGGATTGAGTGAACAAATATGCAAGGATCAAAATTAAAAGGAAATGAACATTAAAAAACAAAAGAGACATACATGCATGTGTTAGGCATCCTTAGGGGCGTGCACATCATAATCATAGCATCTGATCATTTTTGACAAGTTTGGGGCTTGCTTATCCATCCGAGCAAAAGAAGGATGGAACCTTTTTTTCAGTCTGCTTATTTATTCAGGCTTGAGGATAATATAACCCGCTTATTCATCTGAGCATAAGGAGGATGAAACCTTTTTTCAGTCTGCTCATCTATTCGGGCTTGGGGAGAATAGAATCCACCTATTTGTTCGGGCTTAAGGATAATAGAACCCGTCTATCTATTCGGGCTTTAGGAGAATAGAACCCGCTTATCCATCCGAGCATAAGGAGGATGGAACCTTTTTTAGTATGCTCATCTATTTGGGCTTGAGGAGAATAGAACTTGCTTATCTATCCGAGCATGAGGAGGATAAAACTTGCTTATCCGTTCGAGCATGAGGAGAGCGGAACTCCCCAGTCTGTTTAGGCATTGAGTTTTGACAGGTTTGGTAATTGGTGAAAATCAGTGTCCTTTTGTTCTTTGTTCTATTATTGTTTCACCGGAATGACCAAAGAGGGCCAGCTGTTGTCAATGATTTTCACCTCAGTTTTTGTACGTTGTACATTATTTTTGTTTGTTAACATTCTTTTTATCTTGTATGTTGTTCTTATATTGTGTTTCAAAGAGTCTATTAAATTAAGTACATAGGTAATAAGGGCCTATTTAGCCTGATAGCTAACAAGTTGGAAATAATAATTGAATCCTTTTGTATTAAATTACAAATAAAATACTTTTTTTGGCCCGTTTTGTTAGCATATATACAAATAATAATAATAATAAATCTATTTTAAAAGGGTCCATTACAATAAATCATAAGTCCATGTTTGTTTACAATAAGGGCCCGTTCGGCCCAGTTTGAACAAAATTAACCTTTACACCACTTGCTTGGGTTTGTACACAGACAGCTGGAGACCGTTGGATCAAGGACTGATCCAACGTCATGGATCAAGTTCATCTGGAGATGAGTAAGCGGCACAGTTCTCAGCCGTTAGATCAATGAGTTGATCTAATGGTTCAAATCACTCTAGAACATGGCATGTGAATCACCACTCGCGCGTGGCAGCCACGCGCGCGACGTTTCAGCTTCGGCCAGTTGTTCCATCTTCCCCGATGAAGACCGCACCATTTTTGTCGTGGACCGTTCCTCACCGGCACCAGTTGTAGCCAATGAAAACACAAAAAAGAAGCAAACATAGGTCAAATCCCAAAACCACAATAGAGTCAACCAAATTTAATCCCTAAAATGAAGCCATGGCAATGATCATGCACAATCTGAATCAAATTGGACGCATTTTGGGTGGAAATCAGGGATTTATGCTTGAAATCCAAGCAAATTTGTAACTATATAAACCCATGTATTTTTCCACACAGAATACACGGTACACAACAAGAATTCACAAAAGTATACACAAAGTATAACATTCGATTCAAAGGCAGCAAGCAAAGTCTATTCGAGTTCTCAAGTGGAAATAAAGCAAGCTAACTTCTGGTAATTTCATTTTTTTCATTTTTTGTTCGAATTTAAATAAGAGGAAAAGTTTTTTTTACCTGTTGATGGGCTGAGACCGAACTCCGGTGACGGTTACATGTTCCGTTGCTTGTCGGAATCTGGAAAATAGCCTTCGAAAGAGAATGGATTTGTTTTTTGGCTTTCGAAAATCCATTTTTAAAAAGAGATTGAAGTTTTCTTTTTAGTCATTTTTGGGACAGATCTCTAAAAAGGATCGTAAACGTTTTTTTAAAAAGTTTTTGCCGTTGGCAACGGCGACCGACGCCAATCAATGGTGGCTGGCACATCGTTCATTTGCCACGGTTTCCAGAACCACGGTGGAGAAGGAAGAACAATCCAGAGAATATTTTAGAAGAGGGGTTCGATCGGTTAGGGGAATATAACCAAAATGTTTTTTCCCGCTGATTTTAGCATTAAATATGGACCCGATGACCCGACCTGAATCCGTTAACGACCCGCGCCCTACTCTTAGGGGTCTTTTACCGTGGCACCTCGGTTTTAAATCCTTTCAATTTCGTCCTTTCTCTTAATTTAGACTTAAAACTTCTGTTTTTTTTTTAAATTTAGTCACTTTTCTTATTTTCACTCTTGCTTATTTTTTAAAAAATATTTATCCTTTTCCTCTTAATTAAATTATTTGTATTTACTCAATTTATTTAATTTAAGTTTTATTTATTTCCTTTAAATTCACTTATTTGCCATTTACCGTTAGATTTAATATTGAACTTTAGGGATAGGATCTTGAAAACTTAGTTAGAACCTTAGTGTGATGGAAATTTTTTTTATATTTAAATAAAGTATGCTTAATTACACTTTAATTTTAATAGATAAAATAAATGTAGACTTTCCCTAGGCTAATAATCACCAATTAGATTTAATTAAAAAACTTTAACATATTTAACTGTATTTGTTGGTTTGTTAAAAAAGTGAAAATTAATTAATGCGGTGTCTTACCAAACGGAAATGGCGGGTTAGCGCCATGAGTGTTAGCGGTGAATGGAGTTCATTTTTCGGGTGGTAAAGCCGTTAAAATAGAATTATATTCATAAAACGGACGAATAAATCGAGTTTTCTGTGAACTTGCAAATTCCAGCTTTTGAAAATACCTTTTGAAATCAACTAGGTACTAATTTTGGGCATTGTGTGTGTTAATCCTTCCCCACACGTAACCGACTCTCAAACATATTTTCTTGTTTTCGTAGACCAAAAATATTATTTTAATAAATAAAACATTTTATTAAAATAACCTCGTTTTTAAAAGTAATCCAATTACACTTTTTATTTCAAAAAACTTAGTGGCGACTCCGTATTTTTTAAGTCGAGCTCGAAAGGTTCTCGACGGTCGTAAAGAAGAAATCTGTGATTTTTTAATCAGGATTCCATTCTAAAATTTTTGTGCAAGCACCCAAGATATGTTTCTTGCAATTTGATAGATAATTCTTTGCGAACTTATAGAAATTCGTGTATGTTAGCGGTAAATTAAACAGAGGTGCCTTTGTTGATCATGACTTGGAGCAGTCAATTAAACCTCTGACACTAAAATAGGGTACCTGGAAGTTTAGCAAAACTAAAAAGTAAGGGTATTTGTATTTCAAAAGTTTTTAAGTGCTCATTGACAAGGAATGAAGCAATCAAAACAACTAATACAACGTTAAACAAAGAAGAGAGCATTTATAACAATAATTTGATTGTTACGTTCACAAGCAATCATAAGAAGAATTGTTACTTCCAATGCCCCCATACATTGTTGCAACACGACACTGAAAAAGGACGCATAAAAATAAAGGTGAAAGAACCAATACCAAAATGAAAAAGAATAGGGGGGGGGGGGGGGCAATCGTATGTATGAGACTAGAGACATGCGAGGAATTTACTTATAGTTATAGGGCGGCAAGCAAGAAGCCATGACAATATTCGGTGGCAAAGGCTGGAGTTTAAGACTGAGGCTTCTCCCACTTGAGGGGCTTCACAACTTCCTAGGTGAAGTCTGGGTCATCCTTCCCAAAGTGTTTGTAGGCAGCTGTCTTCAAAAAGGCCCATTGCCACCTCTATTGAGATCAAGGTTGATGGTGATCATACCAGGCCTGAAGTCAAAGTTCTACTTCAAAATTTGGAGGATTTCCTAGTCGGGAATCTTTCCAGTTCCATAGTTAAACAAGTGTGAGTTTTGGCTTAAGGAGGTTGTTTTTCTTGGGTACGTTGTGTTAGCCGAAGGAATTCGGTTTAATACACACAAGATTGAAGCACTAATAGGTTGGAAATCATATAAGTCTGTGTCAGAGGTTCGTAGTTTTCTTGGGTTGGCCAGTTATTACCATTGATTTGTGGATGGTTTTTTGAAGATTGCTGCTCCTTTGACCAAATTATTGTAGAAGAATGTCCGTTTTGAGTGGACGGAGGATAAACATAGTGCTTTTGAGAAGTTGAAAGAGGCTTTGACGCAAGCTCCAATCTTAATTCAACCTGAATCGAGTAGGGAGTTTATTGTTTATAGTGATGCATTATATGTAGGTTTGGGTTGTGTGATGATGCAAGAAGGAAAAGTTGTGGCTAATGCATCTAGACAGTTGAAGATGCACGAGCGTAATTATCATACACATGATCTTGAGCTCTCCGCGATTGTGTTTGCATTGAAGATTTGGAGACATTATCTCTACAGCGAGAAGTGTGTTGTGTACATGGATCACAAGAGTTTGAAATATTTGATGACTCAAAAGGATTTGAATCTTAGGCAACGTAGATGGTTTGATTTGCTTAAAGATTATGATTTGAGAATTGAGTATCATCCGGGGAAGGCTAATGTTGTAGTCGATGCTCCAAGTAGGAAAGTTGAGGTGGAGTTGAGGGAGATGTTTACGTGGTTAAGTGTGACATGCGATAGAGGCTTGTTGACTGAGTTGTAAGTGAGACTATCTTTGTCACAGTTGATTAAGGAAAAGTAACCTTATGATGATGTGTTGGCACCGCATGTTAAGGATATCATTGATGGAAATCTGACAAATTTTCACTTTAATGATGATGGGGTGTTGTGTTTTAAAGATCAGATAGTGGTGCCTAGTGATGATGAGTTGAGGCGTATCATCTTGGCTGAGGCGCATACTAGTCCTTTTTCTATGCATCCCGGTAGTACTAAGATGTATCGAGGGTTGAAGGAAGAGTACTATTAGGTTGGGTTAAAGAAAGATGTGGCTGATTTTGTTGCTAGATGCATGGTGTGTCAACGTGTCAAGGCTGAGCATTAGTTTCCTTCCTGGTTGTTGCAACTGCTGAGGATACCGAAATGGAAGTGGGAGAGAATCACCATGGATTTTGTGTATGGATTTCTGTTGATGCCCACTAAAAAGGATTCCATTTGGGTGATTGTTGATCGGTTTACCAAGTGTGCGCATTTTGTACCAGTGCATACAACATATACCTTGGATAAGTTGGCAGAGTTGTATCTTGTTGAGATTGTGTGTTTGCACGAGGTGCCTAAGTCCATAGTTTCAGATAAAGATCCACGGTTTACAGCAAGGTTTTGGGAGTGTTTGCACCAGGCTTTAGGTACACATCTGAATTTCAATACTTCGTATCATCCTCAGACGGGTGGTCAATCTGAATGTGTGATCCAAGTCTTAGAGGATATGTTGAGGTGTTGTATCATTAAGTTCCAAGGGACTTGGGAGAAGCAATTGTCTTTGGTGGAGTTTGCCTATAACAATAGCTATCAGGCTAGTATGCAGATGGCACCGTATGAGGCCTTGTATGGTAGGAAGTGTCGTACTCCTTTGTGTTGGGCCGAGGCTGGGGAAAAGTATATTTCTATGTTGGATGTGTTGAAAGACACGAATAGGAAAGTGAAGCATTTTTGTGATCACTTGAAAGCATCCTCGGATTGTCAAAAATCCTATGCGGATTTGAACTGTAGAGAGATTGAGTATGTTGTTGGGGATCGTGTGTCTTAAAGGTGTCACATTGGAAGAAGGTGATACGGTTCAGACGTAAGGGTAAGCTTAGTCCGAGCTTGATTAGAATGTATGAGGTTGTGGAGTATGTAGGTCCTATGGCTTATCGGTTGAGGTTGCCTCCTAAGTTGGAGAAGATTCATGATGTGTTTCATGTGTCGATATTGCGGAGGTATCGGTCTGATCCATCACATGTTATGCTGGTGGAGCAAATTGAGCTGCAACCATATTTTCCTTTTGATGAGGAACCTATTGAGATCCTTGATTCTAGTAGTAAGGTTCTTCATGGTAAAATGATCGAGCTTGTAAAGATGTTGTGGCGGCATCATGGAGTGAGGAGGCCACGTGGGAGAGTAAGGTAGACATGATGAAACAGTTTCCGCATTTGTTTCCTTCAGATAAATTTCAAGGACAAAATTTCCTAATTGGGGGAGAGTTGTAAAGCCCCGATTTCGGGCCTAGGAGTTTCTAGGTTGAGTAGAAGGTCTGGTGGACCGAGATTAGAGATTCGAGTTGAATTCGGAATTTAAATTGCAGTAAATATTTTTGGTTTGAGAAAAATATCTAAAAATCATTATTTAATATATTTATATTTTTGATAAAGTCAATTTTGGAAAATAGAATTTGGAAATTGGACATTTTGGCTAGGGACCAAAATGTAAAGAATGAAAACTGTTTTTAATGACTATTTTGAAAAAGGGTCAAATCTTAGAATCCTTAAGGAGTTATTTCGCCCAATGTTTTTAATCTGATTTTCCTCTTAATTGGGATTATTTTAATGAGTTTTAATTAAAGAAATTAAAAGAGAATTAATTAAATGAGGTAGTCATTTCCTAAAAACATTTTTGATGTAACTTCTCTTCTCAAACTTTTCTCTCAACTTCTCTTCAGCCAAGCATTTTTTCTTGCATCAAAGATTTGAGGTAATGGTCTTGATTTCTTAAAATTTTGGTTTCTAATGGATTATTCAATCTTGTTTTCCAAAATCTCATTGTCTTTCTTTGTTTTTCAAGAGTAAACATCCAATTGAGAGAAAATTCACTCATTAGAGGTAATGTTCGTTCTTCTATAATAAATGGTTCTTTATTGGAATTCCCAAGTATTTGATCATTGATTAATGTTTTCTAATGAGTCTTAATGATTTAATTATGGAAATTGGGTAAATCAAGGTTTAATTGATAAAATTAAGTGATTTTCGTTTCGGATCTTTTATTTTTGAGTTCTTGATTGGTTATAATCATGATTTTGATGTTTTATAATGTTAATAAGTTGGTTTTAACATTGGAATCCTGAAATTAAGTGACTCTCTAATTTCTTAGGTTGGTAGTGTTGTGTTTTTGGTGAGTTAAGGGTGTTTAATGAATGCTGGAAGTATAAGGATGGTGTTAGGTTGTTTTTGGATGTTAATTGAAGATAATTGATAGATTAAACCTTTAGGTTTTGACTGGTTAAGTTTGGAAGGTGTTTGATGTTATTTCTGATTGTTGTGGAGGGGTTTCGGTTAGAGTTTGAGGAGGATAGATGTTGTTGGGTTTGTGAATGCATTTTGATGCATTTAATCCTCTGTTTTGTTTGGTTAAATCAGGGGAGGTTGATCCTCAAGCTTGTGGCGCCGTTTCGGAAGCTTTGGAGGAGTAGTTCGCATCGACGTACGAGGTTTTGCGAAGTCGGTGAGTGAGAACGTGGATTTCAGCTTTGAAATGGTTTAAAGTTTGTTTTGGGAGTTTAAATTAAGCTTGAAATGCTGATTTAAACTTGAAAGTAAGTATGATGAAATTTCTCCCTTGGTCGTGCTTTGGCGAAATTGTTTTTATGCACTTGCTTTTTTATTACATGGTACCTACTGTTTAAGCATTTTTTATACTATTTTTGATCATATATTGATGATGGATGCATTGGGAAAATGATCCATGTAAGAATATGGTATACTTGTTAATGCATGGTTTAATGCATTGAAAATGGTTTTAATTGTTGTTTATAAGAACAATGAGGTACATGGTTAATAATGAATTATATTGGCAAGTGATGTGGTTTAAAATGCTATCAGATATTGTTGGCTGGTCATAGGATTGATAGTGCACTATAAAAAGTTGCCTCGGGTGTTGAGGGGTTTATGTGTGCCGAATACTCCACCACGAGTACCCTAACGGTTGAGGGGTTATATGGTACTGAAAACTCTCATTAGTGGATTATGCATCTAACCGATTATTAGGTTGTGATTATACCCGATTGTGATTGTACCTTGAATTCCGGTTGAGATTACATGAAGTGTTGAGAGAACACTTGTTGAATCCGTGTATCCGATGTAATATTTTGTAAAGTGCAACCTGGTTTATGATCACTTGAAAGTCAATATAATTGATAATGTATCATGTTGATGGATTATGTTGTATAATTTTGATTTATACATGTTTACTCTTTAAGCCTTGCATATGGGTTGTTATTCATGGAAAGCTTAAATTGAGGGTTAGCAAATGGGATCTTGTTGTTGATACATGTTGCATATGGTTTAATATGCATGTTTTGGAAATGTTAAGTGCATAGTTTAAATGCATTGTGTTTCGAAAAGAGGTTTTAAAATGTTGAACTCATGCGAGTTGGAAACCGGTTTTAATTACATTGATGGTGTTGTATTTTTTAGCAATCCTCGCTAAGCCTTGTGTGCTTACACTCTCTTTGTCCATCAATATAGAGAATTAGAGGTTGGAGGCAGTGAGTAAGCGAGGGGAATTCTAAGGACTTGAATAACTCAAAAGTATGAGTATTGAACTAGACTAGTAGTAATAAAAGCAATGGGGTTCATTGTTGTTGTCATTGTTTAGGAGGGTTATTTGCTAAACTCCCTATTTGTGCAAGTTTAATAAGTTGTTGTGGTGTTTTATGAGGCTTGATATGGTTGGTTTTTGAAGTGGATTTATATTTTTTGTTTTGGCTGGTTGGTTTTAGGAAGCATGCCTCTAGATTCTTGATTGAAGTATGTGGTTATGTTTTGATCATGTTTCCTTGATGTTCTGCAATGGTTTGATCTTTAGTTAAATGATGTACAAGTATATGGCTTGTTGAAGCATGTTTGAATCCTTGTTCGAGTGAAAACCCAGCAATTTTGGACATTTCAGGTCCAGACGTACTGATACGTGGGGCTCCGTCTCGGTACGGGTATGTGGATTTGGTGGCCTCGTATCTATATAAGGGGACGTGTATCGGTACGCCCTTTTTCCATTGGATTATGGTTTTGCTTTGTTTAGCCTGCGTACTGATACGCCTAGGGACCGTATCGGTACGGCTAGCCGTTATGTTAGTTATGGAGGTTTTATGTGTTGAGATTCTTTCGTTTTAGTCCATGGATCTTATGTATGCAATTGAATGTGTTTGGAGTAGCATTTTGAGCTGAAATTTGGCAAGCAAGCGTGTAATCTAACTAATTGTGGATTGGCAACCTGAATTTTGAATAAGTCCTCTTAATTTTCCAAATTTTCAATTTAGTCCCTAAATTGCAAATACGTGCAATTGGATGTCTAATTGACGCCCGATTTAGTTGAGAATTCACCCGCTACCAGCATGCACACCTTAGTTTATAATTTTGTATCTAAACAAGAAAAAAAAATAGAACTAAGTTTAGTCAATTGTTTCAGGTTTTGTTTCAACAAAATTCAATATAGCTCGCTCGGTTCGGTCTGACGTCTAGGCCAGGTCGAAGGGGTTATAACTCGTCCCACCACTTGGGCAATTAGACGAAACAACGCCTTATAATAATACTGGTATGGTAACCCAGGTAGATGAACCCAAACAATTACCTGAGATGGGTGCTTTTTCGCCATAAAAAAGCATCTACTCTAGGGTTGAACAGTGAGATAACTTCTAAAAATTGTCCAGGGTCCATCTGTGAGTACTAAAGTATAGTCCCTAACCGTCTCAAACCGCACTAACTAATAATTGTTTTCTAAATCAATCAGCTGAATTTCACCAAAAGGTTTCCACATAGCTAGAAGACGCGAATACAAAGCGCCATACCCAATCGAATGCCCCAGCAAATAGAAAATTAAAACATTCTGCACCCCTTTATCAATCTGATCATGTACACAATCCAAGAAGCGAATCGAGGGAAATGATCCAGACTCATTTACAGTACAGTTCTCATCAAGAGCCACTACCCCATCAGTATTAAAACCAAAATCCTCGTCCTCTTCCCCAGTATCAGGGACTTGTTTCCCGGCCACGCTAGCATACGAAGGCTTGCCTCCCACAGTCGTACCACTAGACCATTGCTCCCCTTACCAGATTCAACCACCGGATTCCCATTCATGGGGTTAATAGGGAGATTATCACCTGCAACATCTGCATCCATCGCAACATTCTCGGACTACTTAGAACCTTCCTTTAATCACTTAGCTACAATAAAATCATCATCCGCAATCAGGGACCCTAGTCACTCACGCGTAGTAACCACTCCTAAATGATCAATCCCATATGGTGGCCTACCGGACACCATACTGTAGCGAATGTCTTTTCTCGCTAAAAAATGAGTCTTTTTATTTTTTTGGAAAATATTTTCTTCCGCGTAGAGTTTTAGAAAACCCGCATTTTATTTAAAAATGGAGTCGCCACCGGCCACTCAAGGTGGACCGGACACCGTAGAAAACCAGAGATTTTTAAAACTTTGGGTTCGGGAGTCGGTTACGGATGGGGAAGGATTAGCACCCCCACACCGCCCAAAATTGGTACTTTTATAATTACCGCTTTATTAATATTAAACTTTCCGGATTAAAGTGACGATTAGATTAAAATTCGGTTATAAATGCGAGTAGATTTTAAAGGCCCGTTATTCGAGAGTAAACGCCCAACCACTATCACTACGCCTGATACTGGCCCCGTTTACGCTCGAATAAAAGGACACCGCATTGACAAAATATATGTTCGTTATGCAAACTTAAAAAACATGGCAAATATAAATAAATACATTGCGATAAAAATATAAATAAATACTAACATAATAAAATACTAATATAACATAAATAAAATACTAATATAAAACATACATACATACATGACTATTAATCTAACTCATAAAAAACATATCTAACATAAATAAAATACTAATCTAAAACATGCATACATAAATATTAATCTAACTTATAAATAAAAACATATCTAACATAAATAAAATACTAATTTAAAACATACATACATAACTATTAATTTAAAACATAAATAAAAATAAATCTAACACAAATAAAATATTAATATAAAACATAAATTTAAAACATACTAATCTAAAACATAGATAAACATACAAATTAAAAACACAATTTTAAATTAACTACTACTTCATTAAAATGTAAAAATTACAATAAAAAAGAGAGAAAATATACCTAACTAGGAATTCGAATGACGAACCCCGACTGGACCCCACCGAGATCTACCACGACCTCTCCAAAAATATTAACTAGATTGGACCTAAAATAGGACCCCGATCGAACCGGTTAGGACCGAGAATATTACCCCGGTCCTGGGCTAGCCGAATTGGCCTGCCCCTGCCGATTCAAATTGCTGCTTGCAATTTCCAATTGCAATTGCAATTGCAATTGCTTCTTTGCAATTCCTCTCCTTCATGCCGCTGCAATCCTCTATTTATAGGGGGAGGAGGGTGACGTGGAGCTTTGTGCTCCACTCCCCTCCTTTTTTATTATTATTTTTTTTTACTTTTTTTTAAGATTAATAATATTATTACAACAATACTAAAAATACTAAAACCCGGATAAAAATGAGTGATTACAGTTGCCCCTCTTTGCTTGTTCTTGTGAAACGAGAACAAAGCAAAGATCAAAAGCACTCATTTTTGTCTTATCTGGCTAAACTTCTCTCCTTTTGACGCGTGTCTTCTTTCTTCGGTAGATCTTCATTCTCTTCAGCGCATGTCTTCTTTCTTGTTTTGGTTGATCCACCTTGTCACTCTCGGGAAGCAAAGCCTTCAAAATGGGGGTTGTTTGTTGGGGAAGCCAAACCGAGTTCTACTTGCTACATTTTTGGTAATAAGCTAATACCTAAAGAGAGTTCGACCCAGCTGCAACACCGACGAAGAGGCAGGGTCTACAAAATTCGATCCAGCTGCAACACTGACGATGAGGCAAGACTGATAGGTGAAAGTTCTGATGTCTGATCCAGCTACAACTCTGACGAAGAGGCAAGATCAGAAAACTGACAATTTTTCTCTTTTTTTCTCTCTCTTTTTTTTTGTTTCCTTTTTCTCTGCTTTTTCATATTTTTTCTCTTTTTCTCTTTTTTCTCTCTCTTTTTTTTTTCTTAAAACTTGAAAGTTGGTGAATTTTGACCAAGCTACAACACCGACGAAGAGGCATGGTCTAAAGTTAGTAATGTTGATCCAGCTACAACACCGACGAAGAGGCAGGATCAAGAGTTAGTGAATTTGGTCTAGCTACAACACCGACGAAGAGGCAAGACCAGAAGTTAGTGAATTTGGTTCAGCTACAACACCGACGAAGAGGCAGAACCGAAAGTTAAATTTGACCCAGCTACAACACCGACGAAGAGGAAAGGTCTGAAGATTTGATCCAGCTATGACACCGACGAAGAGGCAGGATCGGATAGTTGTTCTTTTTTGTGATCAAGCTACGACTCTGACGAAGAGGCATGATCAGAATTTGGTTGAAAGCTTATTTTTCATTTTTTCATTTTTTCATTTTTTGTTTTTTTTCTTTTTTCTATTTTTCTTTGATTTGTTTTCTAGCTACAACATTAATAAAGAAAACTTGAAAATCAGTAAAGTTGGAGAAACATAAATATTAACTTGAACCCTACTACACCATCAGCGGATAAGTAGGACAGCAGCAACTGGGACCTAGCCACTCCATCAGCGGATGACTGGATTGGACAATTACGACCTGGAACCGGCTACACCATCAGCGGAGAGCAGGATCAGAGGACGACAGGAGCTTGGACCCGGTCACTCCATCAGCGGAGGACTAGATCGAGTGACGAAAGTTGATAAAATTTCTTTTGATTTTTCACTTCATTCATTTTTTCTTCACTTTTACTTTTTTTTTATTTTTTCGACTTTTCAAATTTTTTTTGATAATTTTTCTTTTTGATCTTTCTTTTTTCAAAAATTTTTTAATTCTTTTTTTTGATAATTTTTCTTTTTTTTCTTGAACTGTACAAGGAAGTAAAACTTGAGAACAAATTAGGCCTGGCTGCACCGTCAGTGGAGAAACAAGACTTGAATAGAAATTCGATCTGCTTGGGGAAAGGTTCAGATCTGTTGCACCATCAATGGAGAAAAAAGATCTTCATGATGTCTATATTGTTGCACCATCAACGGTAAAGCAAAATCTGGAAATTGTTGACCTATCAATAATGACGAAGGCAAGATATGGAAAAGGGTTACTTCTGCTGCTCTACTGGCGGAGGGGTATGACCTAAAAATGAATAAATATTCATCAGTAAATGTTCACAAAATTTTCACTGTTACTTTTTATTGATGTTTCAGCATCCTCTTTGTGTTTGGCCTCCTCTAAGACTAAGGTTGGCCGTCAGGTTGTTGCCCCCACGGTTGAGGATGTTCGGTCTCTTTTTGAACCTGTTTGTAAGCAAAAATGCATACATGATTTTTATGCCTAAATGCATGTGTCTATCTTAAATGCATGGTGATTTTGGTGTATGCACTTAATCTAAATGTATGACGTATGCAAGATGAATGCATGAATGTGATATGATTTTTTTGCCCTCAAAGGGATGCCCGACTCCTCACTGGTCCCGTCAGGATCTTGGTTTTTTGTATGTGACGGTGCCCCAACCTCAACTTGGGTTCGATCAGTCATCTGGGTGCATGCCCCAACATTTTATTCATCCCTATGCCATCGTCTGAAACTGTTCTTGAATTTGACACTTTGAGTGTGGATTCTGTTGCCCCCTAGGTTGGGTTTATAAATTGTGTTGGTTCATGGTAGCTTATTATTTTTGATTGGGTGCAATTTTGCAGATTGTGGTCAAAGATGCAAGAGTTTGACTCGACAATGAAGGGTGTACCTTGGCAAAGAATGCCCCCGGACTGAGGCCTTGTTAGAGGCATAATGTTTGTAAAAGATGTTGGGGTACTTTTGGACATGCCCCAAGACCAAACTTTTGTAAGAGGCTTTGTAAGGTGCTAGATCGACCATCTTTGTTGTATTTAATGGGGCAACCCGAGGATTAATTTTATTATTCTGAAAATGAATGCATGCAAAATGTGTCCTAAATCGATGCAATGCAAAATTAAGATTGTGATGATGTTGTGCAATGATGCAGGTGAACTCAGTGCGATGAGAATAAAATAAAATGAGTTAGTACCAAATAAAATGATTAAATAAAACAAATGATAAATATAACAAAAATAGAGTAATAAACTGTACATAAACAAGAAATAAGGCACCAGAGCCTAAATAGGGTGACCACTAATCGGGCAGAGTTTCATATGGCTCTAAAGGGGTTGGCTCATACGGCTCACTATATGCAGTTTTTGTGCTAAGAGGTACCCGAATTGTCCTTGCTGTCCTCTACTAAGAGTAGCAAGGCCCCCGGTCATCACCCATTATAGGCTCCTTTCAACCAGGTTCAATTCAGGGGGACCCATTCGCTTATACCCATACGAAGGAACGATATCCTCTCGAAAGTATAAGGTACTCGAGCCCCGAAGGTACTTGCCAGGCCCATACGGGAGAACGATATCTCCACGAAAGCATTAGCATTTTCCCCCCACTTAAAAATGAGTTTATATGCCATATTTAAAATGCGTTAAAATAAACGCGCAATTATAACCGAATGTTACTTTAATAGTCACTTTAATCCGGAATTTTCGATATTAATAAAGCGGTAATTATTTGAAAAAAGCTTGACTCTCATTTGTTTTTGAAAAACAAAAATTCCCCAGCAGATACGCCATCTGTAGCGAATGTCTTTTCTCGCTAAAAAATGAGTTTTTTATTTTTTCGGAAAAATATTTTCTTCCGCGTGAAGTTTTAGAAAACCCGCATTTTATTTAAAAATGGAGTCGCCACCGGCCACTCAAGGTGGACCGGACACCGTAGAAAACCAGAGATTTTAAAAACTTTGGTTCGAGAGTCGGTTACGGATGGGGAAGGATTAGCACCCCCACACCGCCCAAAATTGGTACTTTTATAATTACCGCTTTATTAATATTAAACTTTCCGGATTAAAGTGACGATTAGATTAAAATTTGGTTATAAATGCGAGTAGATTTTAAAGGCCCCGTTATTCGAGAGTAAACGCCCAACCACTATCACTACGCTTGATACTGGCCCCGTTTACGCTCGAATAAAAGGGCACCGCATTGACAAAATATATGTTCGTTATGCAAACTTAAAAAACATGGCAAATATAAATAAATACATTGCGATAAAAATATAAATAAATACTAACATAATAAAATACTAATATAACATAAATAAAATACTAATATAAAACATACATACATACATGACTATTAATCTAACTCATAAAAACATATCTAACATAAATAAAATACTAATCTAAAACATGCATACATAAATATTAATCTAACTTATAAATAAAAACATATCTAACATAAATAAAATACTAATTTAAAACATACATACATAACTATTAATTTAAAACATAAATAAAAACAAATCTAACACAAATAAAATATTAATATAAAACATAAATTTAAAACATACTAATCTAAAACATAGATAAACATACAAATTAAAAACACAATTTTAAATTAACTACTACTTCATTAAAATATAAAAATTACAATAAAAAAGAGAGAAAATATACCTAACTAGGAATTCGAATGACGAACCCCGACTGGACCCCACCGAGATCTACCACGACCTCTCCAAAAATATTAACTAGATCGGACCTAAAATAGGACCCCGATCGAACCGGTTAGAACCGAGGATATTACCCCATCCTGGGCTAGCCGAATTGGCCTGCCCCTGCCGATTCAAATTGCTGCTTGCAATTTCCAATTGCAATTGCAATTGCAATTGCTTCTTTGCAATTCCTCTCCTTCATGCCGATGCAATCCTCTATTTATAGGGGGAGGAGGGTGACGTGGAGCTTTGTGCTCCACTCCCCTCCTTTTTTATTATTATTATTATTTTTTTTTACTTTTTTTTAGATTAATAATATTATTACAACAATACTAAAAATACTAAAACCCGGATAAAAATGAGTGATTACACATATCAGCCAGCACCGTCGGGGGGTTTTGCATATGTTTTTTTCTCTTAATTATGCCCTTCAGTTCTTGTACTCTTTCAGATATATTAAACTATTATTAATATAAATAATAAATATATCATTATAATAATATTTTTAATTCTTAGTGGAATTATTTAACATAGTTTAAGTTGATTTTTTTTAAATTTCATAAGTAAAATTAAAAAGGATGATTATTGGATTCTAGGCTTAATTATAAGATTGGCCCTTAAACTTGTACCCTCCTCTCATATTGATTTCAATTTTTTATTTGTTTTACATTAAATTTTTCTTAATAGAAGCCGTTAGTTATTTTAAAAAAGAAAATATCTATAATTATAATAAGAGTTTATAACTATTATCGTAAACTGAATACTTAATTTGAACATTTTCATATAACATATAACATTATCACAAGAAAATTAGCCACTTTATAAATCATACAAGGAGGTAAAAAACACAACCTCCTTCTAAAAGTAGATTTCATTAAAGTATTTTATTCTTAGTTTTCAAATATTTTAAACATGATATTTTAAATTTTAAGAAAATATATATTAAAAATTAGATGATGACGTGCACAATTTCAATGTGTCATGCAATGTCATCATACACATTTTAAAAGGGTTAGAAAGTCTGACGAAATATAAATTCAAAAGCTAATGTGAGAAAATAAGTCGAGGACTAATGTTAAAGCCCACCGACTTCTCACTCTTTCTCCATGCTTCTAGAATTGTTTGCACCTTTTGTCCTATGCTATATAAATATTTAAAATCTTTGTCCACCAAAATAGGGTACTATAAATAGGGGATAGTGTGTGCAAGTGATTTGTGCGCATGTTGAGTGTGCAAATGGAAGAAAGTGACGTGAGCGTAGGTGCAAGTGTGAGAGGTTGTAGGTAGGTGTTGTAATATTTGTGAGTATTAATAAAAAAAATTTAATTAAAAGTTTCTCGGTTAAGACTTAGTTCATGTATTTTTTTGGTGCGATTAATTGGTTATTATATGGACTGCTACACCGTCTGAACGTTATATGGTCGGCACTACCGCCTAAATAGTATATGGTCGGTTATACTGCCTAAATAGTGTATGGTCGGCACTACCGCCTAAGTTGTGCACTAAGAAATTAGAAGATAGAAAGGCTAAACGACTTAGGGAGTTGGTGTAATAGTAGTGGTCAGTCTTAGGTCTTCTGTAGTGGTGTGTTGGGTCCATCGGGTTTCCAACAATTGGTATAAAAGCGGGCAGTCTGGGATCGTTACCAGTGGAGAAAGCTTCGGTAAGCGTTGGACACTTACATTAGTCGATATTGCATCAAGGTGCTAAGGGGGGACTCTACCAAAATACAATCTGGGACTGTGAAGCTATTGGTTTGGAACCAAGCTTAGTGGACATCGGGCGTTAGTCAGCATGGCAGACTTTGGAAGCACAAGCAACGGAATTAGGAAGCTCAATGACCACAACTATGGTTATTGGGAGACATGCATAGAGTCCTACCTACAAGGTCAAGATTTGTGATACATAGCCGAAGCATTGAGAAAATGGAAGATCAAGGCTGGAAAGGCTTTATATATATATTGAAGACCACAATCGAGGAGGACCTATTGGAGCATATTCAGGATGACAAGACACCAAAGGCAGCCTGGGAAACTTTGGCAAAATTATTTTCAAAGAAGAATGAAGCACACCTCCAACACTTGGAAAATGAGCTCGCAGGAATCTTACAAGGAAACTTATCTATTGCTCAGTATTTCACGAAGGTGAAATCTATCTGCCGTGAGATATCTCAACTTGCACCAAAGGAGAAGGTTAGCGAGGCAAAGATGAAAAGACTTATCATCCATGGCCTAAGACCCGAGTACAATGGGTTTATTGCCGCTGTGAGGGGATGGCCTACTCAGCCATCCTTAGTGGAGTTGGAGAACCTGTTGGCTAACCAGGAGGAATTAGCCAAACATGGCGTAACCATAAAAGACGAAGAGGAGACATTTCACCAACAAGAAGAAAGGTCCGTTACGAAAACAAAGAGTGGCGAAAGAAAAGAGGACACAAGGAGGCAAGTTCCATCCAAAAGAAAGAAGCAACACTTCAGGGGGAGCTCGGCATAGAGAAGAATACTATCAACAACAAAATAAGGAAAGTGATAGAAGACAAAGTGGTGAATGCTTCAATTGTGGCAAGAAATGTCACTTTGCTAGAAATTGCAGATTTCCCAGAATGTGGACTTTTCAAGGTAACATGGCCACCATAAAAGAGAATGGGGGTGAGGTTATGTTGGAAACTTCCATCAGCGAAGAACAATGGGATGCAGAAGCTGGATTCTCTATTGGAGTGGAACAAGAAGAGTTAATAGATGACATGGTAGCAACCACATACTCAAAGATAGACTACAAGGATGAAGAAGAGTTGGAAGAAGACATGAAGAATCCAGCTCTTGCAACAACCATGAAGTCAAAAATTAACTACAAAGAGGATTGGATCGTCGATTATGTGTGCTCCAATCACATGACCAATGACAAGAAGAAATTACGAGACGTAGACGAGTACAAAGGAAGAAGAGTGGTGTTGACAGCCAATAATTCAAGGTTGTCTATTTCTCATATTAGGAAGACAACACTTCCAAGGAACGACTCTCAGAAGATTCAACTTGAGAAGGTCTATCTTGTTCCTGGCTTGAAGAAGAATTTGTTGCTAGTGCCCCAACTGACAACAGGAGGAAATTATGTGCTCTTTGGGCCTGAAGATGTGCATATATTCCAAAAAATGAAGGTGATCGGCACTCTCATTGTGAAAGGAAGAAGAATAAAATCAGTTTATGTGCTGTCTGTGGAGCTAAAATATGTGGACAAGACCCGGAAGAATGAGACAGCTGATTTTTGGCATGAGCGTCTTGTACATGTAAGCTACAACAAGTTGAAGGTAATGATGAAGAAGAAAATTTTAAGAGGACTTCCTTAAGCAGACATTCAAACAGATATAGTTTGTGCTGGATGTCAATTTGGAAAGGCTCATCAGTTGCCATTTAAAGAGTCAAAGCATCAGTCCAAGACACCATTGGAGATAGTACACTCAGACGTCTTTGGCCCAGTAAAGCAAACATCACTTGGAGGTATAAAGTACATGGTGACATTTATTGATGACTTCTCAAGGTACGTGTGGGTTTACTTTATGAAGAAAAAGTCAGAGACTTTTACAAAGTTTAGGGAGTTTAAGGAAAAGATAGAAAGTGAACTCAATGTGAAAATCCAGTGTCTACGCACTGATAATGGGAAGGAATATTTATCTACGGAGTTCACTACCTATCTTCAAGAATATAAGATCAGACGACAATTAACTTGCCCCAATACTCCACAAGAAAATGGAGTGGCGGAGTGGAAGAATCATCATCTTGCTGAAACATATCGAAGCATGCTTCATGCTAAAAATGTACCAGGAAGATTTTAGGCTGAGTGTATGAGGACAGCAGCCTATGTGATTAATAGGCTACCACAAGCTAAGTTGGGATTTATTTCACCACATGAAAAGCTAAGGAAAATCAAGCCAACAGTTAGCCATCTCAAGGTATTTGGTTGTGTATGCTATGTCTTAGTGCCAGATCATCTAAGAAGCAAATTTGACAAAAAGGCAATTCGATGAAGCTTCTTCATGGTGATCCAAACACTGGCAAGTGCCACACTTCAAGAAATGTGGTATTTGATGAAGCTTCTTCATGGTGGTCACTGCAGAAGATCGAGTCTTCTGAACCTCATGACTTAGAAGATGTTTCAGGAGATAATAAAGAAGGTGAAGCGCTAGCACCAGATTCAAGTGGGGAAAAAGAAAGCTCATCCTCTAAAAGTCCTTGGAAGACAAGTATACACCAACCGACATCTGAAGAGCTTCGTTCAAGCCAAATGAAAGATGGTGAGCCTGCACAAGAATTACGAAGATCAACAAGGAGAAGGAAACCTAACTCAAGGTATGTCAACACTGCCCTCGTAGATGAGTCTATACCAATTGAACCATCCAATTTTGAAGAAGCTACATAGAGTCTTAAGTGGAAAAAAACTATGGAAGAAGAGATTAAGGCACTAAACGAAAATCAAACATGGGATTTAGTGCCAAAGCCAAGAGATGTGAAACCAATATCTTGCAAATAGGTCTACAACGTAAAGACTCGACCTGATGACTCAATTGAAAGGTATAAGGCTTGACTTGTTGCTCGAGGTTTCTCTCAACAATACGGGTTGGATTATGAAGAAACATTTAGCCCGGTGGCAAAAATCACAATCGTTCGAGTCTTACTAGCATTGGCAGCTATCAAATCCTAGAAGTTGTGGCACATGGATGTCAATAATGCTTTCTTACATGGAGAGCTTGAAAAAGACATCTATATGGAGCAACCAAGAGGCTTCGAGAGCAAAAGTCACCCTGAGTATGTCTGTAAATTGAAAAAGGCATTATACGGCTTAAAGTAGGCTCTAAGAGCATGGTATGGAAAGATTGGTGAGTTCTTAATACAAAGTGGTTTTACAGTTGCTCCTTCAGATTCCAGTTTATTCATGAAAGAAATCAAGGAAAACTAGCCATAGTGCTAGTATACGTAGATGACTTAATCATCAGAGGATAACATTACAAGGAAATTGAATAAACAAGGAAAAACTTGTCTGTCAGGTTTCATATGAAGAAACTCAGAGAACTCAAACATTTTCTTGGGCTAGAAGTGGAGCACACGAAGGAATGAATATTTTTGGGTCAACAAAAATAAGCAAAGAATATTCTACAAAGGTATGGGATGCTTGACTGCAAGTCTATCTCTACCCCCATGGATTCCAATATCAAGCTACAAGTAGATTAAGGAAAAGATTTAGAAGATACAACCATGTATCGACAGCTAGTTAGAACCCTTATTTATCTTACTTTAAGGCGACCAGACATTACTTATGTAGTTGGTGTGGCTAGTCGATACATGAGCAATCCTAAGAAGCCTCATCTTGATGTAGTAAGACGTATTCTGAGGTCGTTAAAGGTACCATTAATTTTGGTATCCTATACAAGAAAGCAAAAGAATGGCAAGTGACTGGATATTGTGATGCCGACTTTGTTGGAGACCATGATACACGACAATCTAAAATTGGATACATCTTCAATCTTGGATCAGGAGTAATATCATGGTCAGTAAAAGACAACCAACAATATCATTATCGAGCACCAAAGCGAAATATCGCTCAGCGACATTAGCATCACAAGAAAACACTTGGCTAAAACAATTAATGAAAGATCTTCATCAGCTAACAAACTATCAAGTAAGACTTTTCTGTGATAATCTATTAGCCATACGTCTAGCAGAAAATCCAGTTTTTCATGCAATGACAAAACATATAGAAGTACACTAGCACTACATTCGCGAGAAGGTCCTTGAAGGAGAGATCAAATGGAGCCAACAAAGACAGATGAACAAGTTGCAGACATATTCACGAAGAGTGTAAGTAAACCAAAGTTTGAGAAGTTTAGACAAGCACTCTGTATGATCTGCAAATTATCTATGGAGAGAAGTCGTTGAGGGGGGTGTTAAAGCCCACCGAATTCTCACTCTTTCTCCATGTTTCTAGAATTGTTTGCACTTTTTTTCCTATGCTAAATAAATATTATAATAATAAAATCTTTGTCCATCGACATAGGGTACTATAAATAAGGGATAGTGTGTGCAAGTGATTTGTGCGCATGTTGAGTGCGCAAATTGAAGAAAGTGACGTGAGCGTAGGTGCAAGTGTGAGAGGGTGAGTGTGGTTGCAGGTAAGTGTTGTAATATTTGTGTATATTAATAAAAGTTTTTTAATTAAAAGTTTCTCGTTTAAGCCTTAGTTCATGTATTTTTTGGTGCACTTAATTGGTTATTATATGGACGGCTACACCGCCTAAACGTTATATGGTCGGCATTACCGCCTAAATAGTATATGGTCGGTTATATCGCCTAAATGGTGTATGGTCAGCACTTCCGCCTAATTTGTGCACTAAGAAATTATAAGATAGAAAGGCTAACCGACTCAGGGAGTTGGTGTAATAGTAGTGGTCAGTCTTAGGTCCTCTGTAGTGGGTGTGTTGGGTCCATCGGGTTTCCAACAACTAATGTGAAAGAAATATACAAATATAGGGGCCAATAATATTATGTATTTTGCCGGTAAACTTGGGTCACTCACCAACCTTTTTTGGTAATTCGGCTCGATGGCGTTATTTAAGTTATTTGCCTAGAGTGAGCCATATGAAATGTTTAATTGTTTTTAAGGTGGTTTTATCGGCAAAATTAGCCAGATAATCCAATTCCCAAAAAAATTAGGAATATAGGATTCTTCAACCAATATTTTAGGAAATAGACCAAAATCTGTAGTACTCGAGGGGACAACGTCGTGTGCAACTGGCATTGTGGGACCTCGCCATCTCCACATGGTGAGGTACAAGGGAGATAGCCTTTAATCGGCTTTGGCTCAGCATGTCAGTCCTGCCCCGAGCCAGGCATGCATGCAGCTTTGACTGAGCTGGTCAACTATGGGACAACACGTCATTTGCACATGGCGAGGTCCTCTAGCTGGTCAACCATGTATGCATGCACGCAGAACAACTTTCACGTGAAAGCTGGTCAACTCGTTTATTTTTATTTTTTTTGTAAATTTTGTATATATAGGATATAGAGGAGAATATGAGTGTATAGGGATTAAGAAAAAAATAGATAGAGTTTGAGTTGAAATTTTGAGACAATTTGAGCTGAAAATATATTCAAAGATAATGAAGATTGTTGAAGTATATTTTTTTTGTAAATCTTCTCGGTTTCTCATAAGTAAGTAATTTGTTTGTTTGAATCCGTTGTTTATTTAACTATAGGGGGTTTGTAGATTTTTTTCTGTAATTAAAGATATATTCGAATAATAATTATTTTATATTGTTGAAGGATTCAAAGCATATATTTACACAGTTTATCGTCTAGTCTGGTAGGTTTTTGTATTTTTTAAATTGCTATTAGTTTTTTTTTAATTTTTAATGTTGTAGTTGCTATATATATGTAGTTTTTAAATTGTAATCAGTTTTTTTTAATATTTAGAGAGAATAAGTTCATCAACATATTGTGACACTAAAAACATAGTTGGTTGTTAGGGTGAATCGCTTGATGATTTTAGTGAGGATGAAGAAAATATTGTGCCAATTACAGAAGATGATGACATACTCGTACTGGATGCTGATGATGTTAAGGCTGTTATGAAAAATACGAATCAGGGTAATAGTCTGGATGTTGAAGATGATGTTTGGGCCACGGCTGTCGCTAGGCTTGGGATGGGAAATGAGCAGCCAATTTGGGATTATGTTGAACTAGAGCCCCAGCAATCAGAACCCATTTATCCAGCTTATGAACCTCCATCCCGCATGTATGAGGTGGACTATACTGCAATGCAAGATCTGGAACATGAAGCCCACGTATTTGGTTCTTCATCATCTTCCAACTATGGGGAATTGGTACTGAAGGCTCAATTCGAAACAAAAGAAGCTGGCAATTAAGGAGTACTACATCAAAAGCCATATTTCATTTTGTGTTGTTGAGTCTATTACAAAAACCTATTGCGTAAGGTGTATTAATTAGAAGAGTAAATGTCCTTGGTGGGTAAGAATTTCATACAAGAAGATGAGTCAAGTGTGGGAGGTGTCACGGTTCATTGAGAAGCACACCAGTTCAATTATGGCATTATCACAGGACCACATTAATTTAGACTCCGAGCTAATATGTGCTTACACCAGGTTATTGGTTGAAAAAAAACCAAGGATTTCGATTGCAATGTTAGTAGCATCCATCCGGAATCAGCTTGAATATACTCCATCTTACTACAAGGCATGGATGGCAAAGCAAAAGGCGATGGCGCAGGTGTGTGGGGATTGGATAAATCGTATAATGAGCTACCATTTTACGAGCAATGCAAATATTCATCCCATGAACCATGGTAGAATATGAAACAAAATCGGCGTGTAACTTACAAGGCGAAATAACTCCTGGTAAAAGGATATTTAGTAAGTTATTTTGGGCGTTCAATGCATGCATTGAAGGGTTCGCATTCTACAAACGCATGATTCAAGTGGACGGTACCTGGCTGTATGGGAAGTACGGTCATATATTACTCGTGGTTGTTGCACAAGATGGAGACAGTAATATATTCCCAATTACCTTTCCCTTAGTTAAAAAGGAAGACGCGAATGGATGGAATATCTTTTTGAAGCATTTACGCTACCATGTAGTAAAAGAAGACGAGATTTGCATGATTTCTTATAGAGGGACTGCGCTCTTATCAGTAATTGACGGATGAGAGAGTTTATGGAAGCCTCCACATGCATTTCTAGCATATTGTGTATGGCATATTGCAGCAAATGTGAAGACGCAATTCGGAAACAATCAGATCCGAAAAGAGATTTTAGGCATAGGTAAATTGTTATTCTTTTTTTATAAAAATTAGTAATTCATTTTTGAGCTTATTATGTTGATTTATTTAACTTATTTTTTAAAATAGGTTATGAACTAGTTCAACTAAAATTAGAAACGAGGATAAGAAGGTTGAAGCGGCACAATCAACATGTATTTAATTTTGCAAATGACATCCCCGGGGAAAGATGGTCACAAGCCTATGATGAGGGTCGGCGTTATGATCATATGATAACTAACCTTGCTAAGGCCATAAACTCGGTGCTTAAAGGAACACGGCATCTCCCAATTGCAAGTATTGTGTAGGAGACTTACTTCAAATTGGGTAAAGTGTGGTCCGACAAAGGGTAGGAAGTTAATGCCCGGATAAACAATGGACAAAATTGGTCTCAAGCCCTACAAGATAGAATGATCGAACTTCAAGCGGATGCCACCTCTATGCGAGTTAGAACATTAAACCCACATGGTTTTGAATTTTCTGTTGAAGCTAAGGTCCGACGTGAGCAAAGAATATGGGTTGAATGTTTGCATCGGACCTTAGCTTCGACAGAAAATTCAAGCACTTAGATACCTTTACTCTCACGCACACGCCACATGTTTGCATTTTCGTCTAGACCCTTACAGATTTGCGGATGAGTGTTATAAAATGGAGACTATAGAAAATTTATATAGAATTCAATTTAACACGATCTCGAACCAAGATTATTGGCCGGTAGAGACAATATACGAAGAATGGTTACTAAATCCAGAGCTTCGTAGAAAGATGAAGGGTCTACCGGCGTCCACACACATTTATATGAACATGGAGGACCCGGATGACAGAGAGGGGGAGTTCAAGTTAAACATTATACTATTTGCAGGGGACCATGTCACACAAAGAACAAGTGTCCGAACAAATCCAATCTTTCTAACTATCTTGCCGGACCATCAACCTAAATTTTGTGTTAATGTAAACTTTGTGTTAATGTAAATACAATTTTTTCTATTATTTATTATTTACTCCTACCATAAATATTTTAATATTTTTTAATACCCCAATTACCACAACTATTACCTCATTCGTGAACCAAATGCACCAAATATACAATTAAAATTTAAAATTAACCATTTATTTTTTTCCTTTATTTACTATTTACCCAATAACTATTTAATATTCGAAATTAATACCCATCCACCCACCCACCCCTAGCCCGCCACCACCCGTCTCCTCACTCAATTCAATGCGTTAGATTGAATTGAATTGAATTCAAATTCAAAAATTTTGCCTTCAGCCTCAATTATTTCGTATTTCTTTCTTTCTTCGTTCTTTTTTTAATTGCATTCCATTTTTTGTCAAATTCAACTATTTCTTTCACAATTTTTCCTTTTATTTTTTAATGGAGATTAATGAATAATTTTTAATTTTATTATAAATGTTTTTAATTTTTATTACTTTTTGATTTTGAAAATATTAATCTTTTCTTTATTTAATGTATATCACATTTGAAAATGTGAAGAAATATTATTATATACAGAAACTCGAAAATTCAACTCAATTCGACTCGAATTTCATAAACTCGACTCGACTCGAAAAAATTTAAAACAAAGTCATGGCAGCATTGATATGCCCATTCATTCAATTGGAAAATTTGTCAATTCATTCCATTGTTCGAATGAATTTGAATTTGAATTTATATTTGAAGGATCTTTTATTTCTAAAATTTTAATATATTAAATTGAAAATAAATATCAAAATTAAATATCTTAAAAATATTTGAATTTAAGTATGATTAATTAAATGAAAATACTAAATAATCCAAAAACTAAAACAAATAAAAACAATATTTTCAAATTAAAAATATATTACAAATAAATAAAATTTACTTATTTCCTATTTCTGCCTCTTCCTTAGTAATTCCTGCCGGTGGAAGGATGATATTTGCTCGTACCTCCTAGGGGGTCGAACCATTCTTCGTGGTTGATCTGGAGTCTGCACATCGTTAAAAATTGATCATCCATCATTTGCATAGAAGGTAGTGTACCATACATATCTTCCGGATGAAATGATGAGCTGCTAATGGTCGTAGTTAACAACAAAGATGTCATACTACCAACACCCATACCTTCCCAATATACGGATGTTTGAGGATATTGAAATTGAGTTATGTATCCTCCATCATCATTGTAAGCCGACTGCGAAGGTGAGTTGCCTCCAATTGGAAAATTGATTGGTGATTGTTCTGGAACATTACCAAATGGTGGATACGCATGTTCTACTGGTTCTTTCCGAGGATTATTGCTTACATGTATTGGGGGTTGGGATTGCACCGAAGACCACGAAGAATGACAACATGTAGAACAATCCAAGTTTGGTTCGTCTGTTGGTTCTTGAGAGCTTTGACCAAACTCGGATGAGAAGTGTATGTGTCTTGAGCACCGCGGATCTTCAAGCCAATTATTTGGAGCTTCGAAAGATACTATGAACAATTTTTCATTTTCCAAAAACCACGAATAGTAGTACTCTGTATTAAATTTGGAATCACTGGCTTCAATTGGACTCAAATTTTCATCCCATCACGTCCATCTTTCCTTCCATAGTGAAATTAAATCGCCTTGCTTCACAGCCCAATTCTCATTGAATCTACCTCTACGAACAATACGGATATGTTCAATAGAAGGTTAGCTCTAGGAATGGGTTGATGGAAGTTGAACTGTTGCAACACTCTATCAGCACAATGATACTCAACAATAGAAAAATGGATCAAAGGCACAATTGCACCCCAGAATGTTGAACATTGAAGCACACTTTCTGGTATGCAAGCTTTGATTGTTTTATCCGCATACGGTACCCAAATAAACTCTAAAACACAAATATTAATATACATACACAAACAAACATATTACTTTAAAAAATTCACAAAATTAATTAATTTAAAAATAATATTATGATACCTGACTTTTTCCTATTGTTTGGATCTTTAGTCTTGTATCTCTAACAGTGATGTGCACCACCCTTGCATTCTTCAAATTATGTCTCCATCGGCAAATATATTGAACTTATATTTCTAAGTCATTGCAGATAAATATTAGATCAATAAAATAGTCATATATGACTGTAATCACAATATTACCTTCTAGCAAGTGAAAACTCCATCGATACGGGTACTTCCACAATGGGCGTTAGATAAGGCGGCCTATACCACGCCCACGATTGCAATACGATTTTACATCCACCCATATATAAATTCTTCTTATCACCATCCATAATTGTGACCTTGCACATTTCATGGTACAAGAATGCCAATATTGCAGATCCCCAACTATATGTAGTAGCTGTGTCAAAATCAGCCAAGAACGATAGATATTGTGTGTGAACCATATTACCAGATATATCTGGCATCAATACCCCACCAATGATTTGCAGTATATATGCTTGAGCTGCATACTCAAGTTATCGACGAGCATATCCATCTGTTACAATGAATTCTTTCTGCAACCATGAACTTCTGAGACGTAGACCTGACTCAGGAGGAACTTTGCTGAGGTACTCCTTGCAAAGCTCAAATGCACAATGGATTCCCATTTATTGGGACACCAAGCTATATTGCTACATCCTGCAGATTTATTGTGCATTCGCCAAATGGGAAATGAAATATGTGAGTCTCTAGTCTCCATCATTCAATCAATGCGGTAATCAACCTGGGGACAATCTTAAATCCATGAAGAAATGAAGCATTATAAAAATCGGTGCGCTGTAAGTAATAAACTATGAGGTTAGAAGGTTCCTTGATCTTCACTCCTCGACGGCGGATGCTATGCTCCACACCCTATAATTAATTTATTATAATAAATTATTTCGTATTACACATGACATAATAAATTTTAAATTACTTACTTTCTCTTCATGAATATGAGATGAAATGTGCTCATTGTCACGGTAAACAAAACTCCTCCAGATGTCATTTTCTATTTGCGGATTTGCAAAACAATTATCATTTGAATATATATACAACCAAAAAATGTATTAACTTCCAAAATTTTGATCTATACGAATATAAATTTAAAATATACAAGAACTTACCGGATTCGACGAGAAACTGTGTAAATGTACTGTAAAGACTTCGACAATAAAAAAGTAATTATAATTCAAATATATCTTCAATCACACAAAAGAATCTACAAACTCTAATTAAAAAACAAATTAATTTAAAAAACCAATTACTTACTAACTTCTGAAAAATCGAGAAGATCTACAAACAAATGTACTTCAACAATCGTCAACTCTTCGAATATATCTTCAAAAAATATCACCCAAATTTTTAGCTCAAACTCTCTCAAATTTTCAACTCAAACTCTATCAATTTTTTCTCGACCTTTATATACTCATATTCTCCTCTATATCCTATATATATACAAAATTTACAAAAAAAAAAAAATAAATGAGTGAAAGCTGGCCTGTGTGCATGCATGCATGGCTGGCTGACCAGCTACAGGACCTCGCCATGTGCAAATGGCGTGTTGTCCCATAGCTGACCAGCTCAGTCAAAGCTGCCTGCATAGCAGCGCTGCATGCCTGGCTCGGGGCAGACCTGGGGTGTTGTGCCAAAGCTGATTAAAGGCTATCTCCCCTGCACCTCGCCATGTAAAAATGGCAAGGTCCCACAACGCTAGGTGCACACGGCGTGGTCCCCTCGAGTACTGTAGATTTTGGCTTATTTCCTAAAACATGGGTTGAAGAACCCTATATTCCTAATTTTTGGGGGAATTAGATTATCCGGCTAATTTTTCCGGTTTTATCTTATCATCTAATCTCTTCAAATTTTGGGATTTATATTTGATATGATATGAGTTTATACATTAACTTTGAATAAAGATATCATTTCCGATATTTATCTTTAGTTTTTAAAATTTTACTTTTTAATTTATGTGTGCGAAAATTCTAGAGTAAATATCGTGTACCAATATGTATCATTAATCATATGCATCATTAACTATTTTAATAATTTTTAAAATCAAGAGGACCTAAAATATAATTATTCATTTTTTTAAAATAAAATACATTAAAACACTTTTTGTGCCACTTTTTTAAAGCTACTTCTTTTTTTGATCTTGTGTGTGAAACCCATTCTGCCTCTCTATTATCAAAAGAAGGTCGTATATGTCATTTTTGACAGAAGAATGAAAAATTTGACTAAAATCAAGGTTTTTCGTATTTTTCTTGAGGTGACACTACCTTCTGAACTCTGCTTGCTTCAACTCACTTCATTTACAAAGTGTTTTTCCAACGGTCCTGCCCCCACACTCCTCAGCAGAATAGAGCTATCGAGCGGAAGCATCGCCATATATTGGAGACAGCTCGCTCTCTCTTGCTCTCTGCTTTTGTCCCTAGTCAATTTTTGGTTGAAGTTGTTTTAATTGATGTATATTTTTTTAACCGAATACCTTCCTCGCAGACTTAAAAAGTCACTTACAGACGTTTTATGTTGACCCACTGAGAAGCAAACTATCACAGCGAGCAGCTGGAGCTATAGGGAGCCAAGGAGCAAGGCAGTAGATAATATAGAAGAAGGGGTCGGGCTCTTGGTGAAGCAGAGGAGACGATTAGGATAACGAACTTGAAACGCAGAGCTCGAGTGTATTGGCGAGCTATTGGTTAGTGGGCAATAGCACTCTAGTTGATGGCATTCTTCTTTGTGGCTGGCACTCGAGGAACCACGAGGCACTCCATACATAGCAAGCAAGTCTTAGGGATGGATGAGACGCCCGCGCAAGGACCTCTATTCTCATTAGGAGGTCGAATCAAGAACCTATGGAGGTCGGGGCTACTATGTCCCCATGGGCAATGCAATAGTGTCATGAAGGAGAAGTTTAGAGGCCTTAGATTTTTCTTCGGAGTAGAGCATAAACCTAAAAAAATTAAATAAAAAATTTATGAAACCCATTCAGGAACAAGAAAATGACATCGAGATTTGGATTGAATTCCAATGAAAAAATAGATCAATGAAAAGTTTGTGCGATAAGTTTAGCGAATTTTTTTCTATATTTCTATATTGTAGGAAAACGGGCCAAAACTCATCTTTCTTTAATTTCATTTGATTTAACAGATTTTTTTTATTTTTTTAATCTAAGAATGATAAATTTTATTTAAAAATAATTCCTAATTTAAATTTTAATTAAATTCTTTAAAAAAAACTTTATTATTCTCAAAAAGGAATAATCACACTTTAGGTCCTCATAATTTTAAAAATTATTAAAATAATTAATGGTACATATCAATACATATGATTAGTGGCACATATCATTACATGGGTTTACTTTAGACTATTCCTCATGTGTAGGAATAATATATGGGTTAAATAACAGTTTGTCCACTTAATTTTAATTTATGGTCATTTGAAAATTTTTATTCTCGATTTGATCATTATATTTACTTCTCAGTTTCCACGTCATTATATTTGAAACTAAATCTTTATGATGTAATTATAGTCGTTACCATATGTTAATATTAAAATTTAAATCTTAATAATTTGATTGTACAATGGCAAGACACATTACTCTCTCAAGAAGAGAATCCGTGTTTGAACTTTGGAGATAATATTGTTGGAGCAGAGAGTTGGGAATCCCCGAACATGACCATAAAATGAACATGACTTTACCAAAAAAATAATTCGATCACTTCAAAATATTTGTAATGATTAAAAGAAGCATTTAATTTTACTTCATGAAAGCAGCTTAGTTTCACTAATCCATTGAAAGAAAGTAAAAGCTTTAGTTTTATGATATCTTATACAATATTTCTAAAGTTTTACAACAACAAAAAAAAAACACCAGTGTTGTTACATAAAATACATTTTCCCTTTTTGTTATGAAGATCGAAAGTCAAATTCAAGTCGTGATTGTAAAATCGAACTCATTGACAAAGTAAATCTAATTATAACAAATCCAGCAACGTTTTCAAGGTAAAAATAATAAAAATGGAATTAAGATGGGAATTGGGTCGGTGAGATTTCAACAACTTTAGAGACGGATGGCCGTAAATCTGAGGTCAAACCTTGAGATCATATTAATACTAATCAGCTCCCTTCTTCAACAAAGGATACTCCAATTGGTTCACACTTTAAAGTTTCACCAACCAAGATGAGCCGATGCAATATTGAAAATGAAATGCAGAAGCCTAGTGCTCTGGGTGGAGGCTCCTGCCTTAGCCCACACTGACTTGGCAAACTAGTGAGTACAGGTGAGAGTTGATAGGTACGGAAATAGAAATTCTCTCTCTTTTTAGTGTTTTTGTTAAAAGTGTGAAAAATGTTAACTGAAATGCTTTTCATTCTCATTAATTAAATAAAATGAGTACATCATCTATTTATACTACTCACATTATTAGCTAACTAATTAACTGCACAAACAACAAACTAATTGTACACAACTAACTAATTGTTACAACAGTAAACTACTATTGCTAATACTCCCCCTCAAGTTGGCGGTTTGAAGACATTCTTAAACCCCAGCTTGGTAACTAAGTACTCCTGTTGCTGAACTCCCAGGACCTTGGTCATTATGTCTGCAAGTTGTTCTCCAGATCGTACATGTTCAGTTTGAATAAGTCCCTCTTAAATTTTTTCGCGAACAAAATGACAGTCAATCTCAATGTGCTTGGTCCTCTCATGGAAGACAGGATTTGCAGCAATTTGTAACGTTGCCTTGCTATCACACATTAGCTTTGTTGTCTTCTCTTCCTTTACTCCTAGTTCAGTCAACAAACATTTTAACCAAACTATCTCTACTGCAGCCACTGCCATACTTCTATACTCTGCCTTTGCAGATGATCGTGCAATAGTAGCTTGCTTCTTCGATTTTTTAGGAAACCAAAAATTCGCCCAACTTTATACAAAAGCCAGTCACAGACCTTGTTATAGGGCATGATGCCCAATCAGAGTCGCAATAAGCAAGCAGGTGACACTTGCTGGCTGAACTCAAGAAAATTCCCTAACCAAGACTGTTCTTAATGTATCTAACAATCCTTAATGTTGGATCAAGATGTGATTGTTTGGGTTGTTGCATGAATTGACTTAGAGTATGGTGTAGCGACCTCTTTGTCTTTTAAAAATTCGAAGCTACCAAGGGTATCTCCATATTTTTTGAAATTTTATTTAGGGGCAATTTCTTTTGAAAATTCTTATTTGCGTTTGAAAATGATGAAAAATTGGAGTCGCCGTCGGCCACTTAGATAAGGTGGGTCGGACGCCACAAAATCAGAAATTCATTTCTGAAAGAGTCCGGGAGTTCGTTACGCGTGGGGAAGGATTAGCACCCCATCACGCCCGGAAATTGGTACCGAAATATTCGTTGCTTTTGAAACGATGGAATTAATTGAAATTTAGATTGAATTTAATTCAGCGTACTTAAATGAAAATTTGACTTTGATTGAACGAGCTTTATCAAATCGGTGTGTTCAAATCAATTAGACATTTAATTAATAAAGTTGATGATACATTGGACCATAGATTAAATCGACATCATATAAGCATGATTGTCGTGTTAATTTATGGTTCAAATCTCATACATCACCTTTATGCATGGTGCAAACATTTAAGGTATGATGTTATGATTTGTCAATTTTTAATTATGATTTACCTTGGGCCGGTAAGGATTAATTCAAGTATTTGGTCAACATCCTTTAAGCTCGGACTGTTACGACCCAAATATCGGAATTAATAAGTACATCATTTTTCATGATTTAAATTAATTCAAAATAAGAGGGACACATGAATGATAACTGACATGGATGCCATTTAAAAGCTTAAAATTAAATACACAAATAAAAGCCCACTAAAGCCCTAACCTAAGAAGTCCAAATTATGAAAATTTAATTAGTGATCTAATTTTTAACTAAATGAGTCTAATATTAACCCTAAATTAATTAACCCTAAAAAACTAGAAAACCCTAACAATTTATGGATTATCGTATAACACGATAATTAATTCGATCAGTTTTAAACTAGTGTTCAAATGAGACAAGGATACTAATTAAAACAAATCAAGTTAATCTATCATGGTTTTAATTTAAATGTCAATCTAATATCAATGTCAATTTTTCTTAAAGGTAATTAAGAAATGTCTAACTAGTTTAATGAATTTAACATTTATCCCAATAAGTCAAGGGTTAATTTAATTTCACTAAACTAATTTGAACCTTAGGTCTAACTACAGCTCTAAAAACTAATCCTAAATTAATTTAATTAATTTAAAGATCGTGCCCCTATAAGACGAGCACACGATTTAAATTAATTAAATTAATTTTGCCTTAATCTAAAATATTAACCTAACAAGCCCAAAGCCCACCTAAACTAAACAAACACTAAGCCCAAGAACATAACAAGGTCTAAACCACCTAAACTAAGCATGTAAATAAAATATATTTACTATATATAAAAAAAATATTTACAACTATATTATATGTGTTATAAAAGCTATGTATTATATATATATCAAAACTTATATTATATATTATAAAAACTTATATTGTATGTTAAAAATACCATACATTATATTTTATCATAAAAACTATATTGTGTATAAAAACTTTATTATATATTATAAAAACTTTATAGTATATATATTATAAAAGAAAAGCTATATATTATAAGATGTATATTACACATTTCAAACTATACATCATATTTTACTATAAAATTATATTATATGCCATATTATATATATTATGTAAAACATATATTACATGAAAAACCATATATTATATAACATAAACATTAAATCACATCAAACATATATATCAAGAGAAAATTAAAAGCATAATCACAAAGAAACATGACTGAAATGTAAAGAAACTAAATTACAGTGCTGAAACTAAAACATGCATAAACAAAAAGGCGATATGGTAAGGATTCCGAAAACCTAGGGACTACGGGCCCGATTTAGAAAGGCAGAAGCCCTTATATACGATTATCAAGGGGCGGAAGGATTTAAAAGGGAAATATCCCATTTTCACAAGAGGGACCGGGAGCGTAATTTGAAAATGCGGAGACCCTCCCCTGTGTAATAAAGGAGACGCGGAGGGATTTAAATTGTAATAAAACTATTTTTAAAGGGGACTAGATTTTTTGGCTGAGAACGGCTAAAAACATAAAAAGGGGGCAACCCTCATCTTTTCTATTTGTCCCCCTTTAAACCCAAAATGAACACCGCTGTGGTGTTCACCCGCTCCGTCGAGTCTTCAACCCAAATCCCAAAAACCACCGCCATTTCCAATTTCTGGCCACCCCTCACCGGCGGCCAACGAACACAAAATAAACAACAAAACTCCCCTTTTCACTCCGAACCTGGATCTAACCCCCTTTTAGATTTTAGGAAGAAACACGATTAAAGCCCATTTTTTAGAAACATAACCAAAAAAACACTCTTTGTTTATTCGAGAAAATAGACATTAGACCACGAGGTTCCTGGCCGATTCACCACACACAACTTCCGGATGGAAGCCGAAGGGATTTATCGTTGGCGGAATCCAAAGAGACAAGGGAGACCAATGGTCTCTAAGGTAACAAAAGAAACCCTAGTTTTTATTTCTTTATACATGCACTGAGATTTTTGGGAAAAAGGTACCACTGAAACTCTTTCCTTTTTGTATTGCTTCCCTTTGAAATTCCCTTAGAGTGTGAACTTTTTCTACAATTATTTAGGTTTAAGGCTTTATAGCCAAAAACTACAATGATTTAAGAAAAGGAAAAAAGAAAGGAAAATTCGTATTGATTGTTTTCTCTTGTATTTTCGTTGAATTCATGTATGGTTCTAGCAATGTTGGGATGTCCCCTGATGTACTAAAATTCTCTGGTTTGCACCATTGCTGCCATTTCTGATATTTTTTTTGTTCTCGTATATGATGTAGCCGCCGTAGAGGGCGAAGGGACCAGAGGAGAAATCGCAACAGCCGACATGGCAATCTAAACGGTTTGGGAGCTGGAGAGTCGAGCGCATAGGTGACACCAAAGGTCGCGTGTGGGCATGTAGAGGAAGCTGGCGAATCATCTGGCAAAGGTTGTACGCTTCACTCGACACTTCAATGGTCCTAATCTAGACTGTTAGATCATTCCAGATCTGACAGTGGGAAAGGTGGATGCGCAAGGAATCAAAAAATGGTGTATTAGGGTTTAGACTTGGGCTCAAGTTGGGCTGAATATGTAATATTTGTAATGTTTTGTATTTTCTGATTATGTAAATGGACTTAATTAATATACCTTGGGCTTTTATTCCTATGGACTAACTTTTTTATTTAAATATAGATGGGCTTTTTACTTAATCTAATTGGGTTTAAATTCATGTATGTATGTATGTATGTATATATTTATAAATTATAAGTAGCATAGTGAAGTAACAAATAACTAAGATAAACTGATTAAACAAAGAAATGTCCGAATATGTATAACACAACGAGAATGAAAGATTATCTTGGAAAAAAATTAGTGATTACATATGGACAACAAAAACAATGTCTGGATTGGTATGAGTCAAGTAGATCAACCTTCCAATAAGTCATTGATAAACTAACTTATCTTGCAACAATTCATCATCATTATCCTTTGTTCCATCATACTCCAAAGAGGTGAATTTTTTGTTTTGTTCCATTGGAGTAACAACAGGCTTTGCTCCCTCAATTACAATGATTTAAGAAAAGGAAAAAAGAAAAGAAAATTCGTATTGGTTGTTTTCTCTTATATTTTGGCCGAATTCATGTGTGGTTCTGGAAATGTTGGGATGTCCCCTGGTGTTGTATGTGTCCCCACCACTACCATTTTTGATATTCTATTTTTTTGTTCTCGCATATGATGTGAACGGTCTGGGGAGCTAGAGAGTCGAGCACGTAGGTTGCACACGCGCATGGGCGCGTGTAGTAAGCTGAAGAGTCATCTGACCAAGGTCGTGTGTTTTACGCGACACTCCAACGGTCCTAATTTGGACCATCGGATCATTCTAGATCTGACAATGGGAAGGTGGCTGCGCAAGGAATCAAAAAAAAGGTGTATTAGGGTTTAGACTTGGGCTCAAGTTGGGTTGAATATGTAATATTTGTAATGTTTTGTACTTTTTGATTATGTAAATGGACTTAATTAATATACCTTGGGCTTTTATTCCTATGGACTGACTCTTTTATTTAAATATAGATGGGTTTTTTACTTAATCTAATTGGGTTTAAATTCATGTATATATATATATATTATAAGTAGCATAGTGAAGTAACAAATAACTAAGATAAACCGATTAGACAAAGAAATTTGCGAATATGTATAACACAACGAGAATGAAAGATTATCCACGAAAAAATTAGTGATTACAGTTGCCCCTCTTTGCTTATCCTTGTGGAACAAGAAATAAGCAAAGACCATAAGCACTAATTTTTTCCAACTTCCTTGTTTAAAGATTCTGAGCTGTGAGTTCCTCCTATATAGAACTGTTCACCCTTCCTAAAACTTAGAGCTATGAGTATATGCCTCATTTGCCACGAAGTCCTTGAGGTACGAGTATCTGCCCTTTTTGCTCTGAAAATCCTAAGCTATGAGTATTTGCCTCTTTCGTTCTAAAAACCCCAAGATATGAGTATCTACCTCCTTCGCTCTAAAAACCCTGAGCTATGAGTATCTTTCTCCTTCGCTCTAAAATCCTGATAAGACAAGTTTGAAATCATTCGCCTAAAATCCTTGAGCTATGAGTATCTTCCTCTTTCGCTCTGAAATCCTTGATGTGGTGAGTCTGAAATCCTTTTCCTGAAATCCTTGAGCTATGAGTATATGCCTCATTTTCTCTGAAATCCTTGATGTGGCGAGTCTGAGATCATTTGCCTGAAATCCTTGAGCTTTGAGTATCTGCCTCCTTTGCTCTGAAATCCCTTTTGGCTTCTCATTTTGTCATTTACTCATTTTCTTATGAGGAACTCGACCTATCTTTGAAATATCTGTGAAAAGAGATAAAATGCTATGATGGTATAAGTTAGCATGCTCCTAACCTAGGGATGTCTAACTAGATATGATGCATGAATGACAACAATTTTTAAACTTTCTTGGATACTTTCTCTTCTTGGTCCCTTGACTTTGGCCCTCTCTTGCTTTTTGCTTCTTTTCTTTACAATGGTGGTGCCTCTTCCCTCAGTCAGGTTCACCTTTATGCCCCATTTTTTCTTGAGCTCTTAAACCTTTTGCTCTAAAGCGCCTTTTCAGGATTCTATTTTAGAGATCTCTCTTTTTTTCTTTTTCTTTTCGTTTCTTTTCTTTTTTTTCTTTTTCTTTTTTCTTTTCCTTTTTCTTTTGGGCGCCCTTACGAGCTTTCGCCTCTAGTCCCTTGAATTTCGACATGAGAGGCATTTGTTGTCCTTTCTCGGCAGATTTTGTCAATTTCACATCCGATGTCCTCCTGTCTTACCTTAAGCACTATTTTTTCTCGCTTCCTTAACTGCGGCCTTAAGATTGTGAGTTCTTCCCAAACCTTTCACCTTTCCTCGACTGATTCTTCAATCTTTCGAAAAAGTTTGGAGTCCGAAGTTGTTCTTCTCAATTACAAAATCCTTTGATTTTTTACCAAAATTCAAATTCTAGAGTTGTTCTTCTCATTATGGAATTCTTCATCCTTCGAGGTCGGAAAATACCGAAAGTTGAAACTATTCTTCTCAATATGAATTATTCATTCTTCCAGGCGAGCTTTTCTCATTATGAGCCATTCCCTCTTGGCTAAGCGAGTTCTTCTCCTCATGAACTCTTCAAATCTTTGTTAGGCGAATTCTTATCATTTAGGGACTCGTCATCTTTACTGAGATCTACCTCTCCAAACAAGAAGTTACAGGTCAAAATCTTTTCTAATCTTTGAATCTTGCTTTCTGGTCGATCACCTTTAACTTCCACGAGCTTTTTGTCTTTGTTAAGTCTTCATTTTTATCTTATATTGAAAGGATAAGGTTGGCCTATACCGGCCTATCTAAAATCTGTCACCTCTTGAGGTCCACCTTCGAAACACTGCGCCACTCAACTTAGGCTTAGTTGTTGTCTCTTTATTGACTCTTCATGATGAGTCCTCTTCACTCTCAATATTAGGGTGAACACATGCCCCTAAATCTTCTAAACCTTTCCTACTTCCATAAGGTCTAATCTTCATCTTTATTTACCGACTATTCCTTCTTCGTTTCTTCTTGAAAGAAGATAATGACATACACTAGTCAGAATAAAATTACCTTCACTTAGCTCGGGCTTAACTATTGTCTTTTCATGTACTCTTCATGATGAGCTTTCTCTAATCTCCTTGTTCGGGTGAACTCGTGCCCCCTAGATTTCCAAATTTTCCTCATTCTCAAATCTTTGAATGGTCTAGCGTAGGAGATCTTGCGATTATACTCTTCGTAGTCATTGACAAATTATGCCAAGTCAACCATGTAGACCCTGTAGAAAAGCCTTCATCATCAAATGTTCGAACAAATCCAAGGTAGCGACATCAATATCACCCCAAGCTGTGTAAAAAAGATCAAGCCATAAATCCCAAAGCAAACAGATCCATCTTTATAACCTCGTCTGGGTTTGTAGGTACGTTCTCATGAAAAGACAATTCTCCCCATGACTTTAAATCGACCATTTGCCCAATCTTCACTCATTTCGGCTAAGGTTTTAAGCTTCAAAGGATAATCATGGGACTTCGATGGTTTGCGTAAACCCAGTCCTTACGAACACTCTTCTGATTGAGTAAAGCGGTATACTCCTCAACCGTAGGCATCAAGTCATTCCCGTTAAAAGCGCAGCAACAGAAAACATGATTCCAAAGTTGATAGATGGCTCAAAACGAAGGCTAATTAACTCAAACATACGTCAAGTGTGCAATGTCATTATGACTTTCACATAACTGACTTTGCAACCGTTGATCCCATCCATCCCAGATTTGTCTCAACTCTCGTAACTCATTTTGCTGTAAGCTGACGTAAGTATGCCCCGCTCACTTGATAAATTGTTGCCTTGTGCCCTTTAGTTGTCTTCTGACCAAAGTCGAACGACTGAGTCAATGTCTTCCTTCTTAAGATACCTTTTTTTTCCTGACCTTAGTAGTATTTCATCTCTTTCTCGGGTTCAACAGTTACTTACCCTTGACCCATTGGTATGGTCCTTCTTTCATCTCATTTCTCTAAGCCAACCAAGGCCTTATGGTAAATACTCATTTTGAGTCCTCGAACCACGTAGCATACGAAGGCTTGCTATTATTCCCTTCAGGATCACTGACAGGTTTGCATTAGGTCAATCATGTACATACTCGACCTTGCATTCCAAACTTTATCTTTAAAGTAATGCAGAGAAATCTTTTTGTTTATAATTGTAGTTGCTGATCAACATTTCAACAAGGATGCTTTTGGATTAATGTACAAGTCTTAGCAAACCAAAACCATAAAATAAAGAAAACAGAATAGGGTGCCTTGGATATCAAATGCATGAGCGTCCTAGATTTAACCCTTCGACGATTATTTCAAGCTCAACGTGTGTCTAGGAAGACACTAAATGTTGAGGCGATATTCAAAGTTGTGAAATTCGTCCCCAAACCGCTCGGTTCATCCTCATAATTATCGTATTTCTCGATCCACTTGAAAACTACTCCTTTTAGTTCTTATTATTTTTCTCCATTCACAAATGTGTTCAAGCTTTCCGGACTTGTTTAACCGGTGGAGGGCAAAAATATCATTCTAAGGATAAAATTCTACAAGTGAATGTGTGCATTTCTGGCTATAACTAGTATGTATTATATTATTATTATACTCATGTCTTCAAAGATAACCTCTGACGCCAGGGTATTGGACGGGTAGAGCATAGCTCCTTATTAGATTTGTCATCCCCGACAGCTCCATCAGAGTGATTCGAGACTTATTCAATTGGTCATTCATTAATTACTTTATTCATTCATCATTTTTCTTTTTCTTATTCATTTCTTTTCATCATTTTTCTTTTTCTTATTTATCCACGTATTTTATTAGGGCATAGAAGACTATACTTAGAACTTCAATTTCAAGCGACTCGACTTAGTTAAAATTGCCTAGTTCACTTTACTTTTTATGAATTTTTGAGATTTTTTCATCATCGAACATCATCAAATGAGTAGTAGTCTTGCTTTTTGTGCTTTACTGACCAGAGTAGGCTGAGTAAGAAATCACATCTCATCGTTATCACAACATTCGATTGATCTTTACATCAATGTCAAATCATGCACGTGATATCCGATGACCTGCGAGGGTAAGAAGGGATATATACATATATAGGATCGTCATTTTGAAAAAGATGCATTCTTTCATTGAAATATAAATCCATAAACATAGGCCCTTTCAAAAGGATCTTTGCTACCTTCGGGTAAATGGTAGCAAAGTTGATTCCTCACACTACTTTAAGAGAAAAACTAAAGTGCACGAAAACTTAAACACCAACCCCTAACATAAACATGGAAAAACATGCGTAAGATACATCGGAACTCTAGACAACTTTGGAACTACCTTCTCATTCATTTTGCTTCTTCATTCTTTCACCTGAGGTAGCTACTTCCACTATCTCTTTTGCTTTCCATTGCTTAACCATATCAAGTGTTAGTGTCCCATTACTGAGTAGCTTCTCTATTTCTTCTTTCAAAACCCAACACCTCTTAGTAGGGCACCTTGACGCCCCCATATGGAAATCGCAAACACTGTTCGAATTGTGTTTAAGAGATGAATCTGACATCTCCTCCATTGGCCTAGGGGCGAGATAATTCCCTTGAATTAAATAAGAAAGAATGCACTTGACTTCTTGAGAACCCTGAGAGATGTCCTTGATGGACGCTGCCCCTTAGTTAATTTCCCCTTGTTTACTTCCTTCTTGGTTGCAGCTGTCTTCTTGTTCTCCTCTCCAACCTGTAGAGAATCCTGACCTTGATAACTTTGACAATGGTAGATTATGACACTGATTTCGGTCCTTTGTCAACTTTTTGGCACGCCCCAGTCTTTATTTGAACCTTGGCTTTCCATTTTCAAAGCAAAGTAATCCTATTTCGATAAGGATATAAACCTTACGTTTCAGAAACACATAATCTTCTGTTGTGTGACCACAATCACCATAATGGAAACCACACACAATCTTGGTACCATACACTTTAGGTTTAAAATAAGAGTAGCGCTTCGATAGGGGTAACTTCAAGAGCTTGTTCTGAATTAATAGGGGTAACAATTCAGAATATGTTATCGGGATTGCCACCTTTGTCTTCTTGTCACTCATTTTGGTGTCCTCAATATGCGTTTCCCCGTTCCATGCTTCTCTTTTCTTTGACTGGAATTGAATTTCCTTGGGAACCTCTTTGTTCTCGATCATTGTAGCCTCCATGGAACCTTTCAGAGCCATTTCTAACTTCTCAAGCGATTTCTTTTGTACCACGACCCTTTTAACCGAGCGTATATTCCCTTTGTCCTCTTTGTCTTGATCTTCATCTAATTTCATAGCTCGATGATTGATCTTCAGACCTGGAACTGTTGGTTCAAACTCTAATACCCCGATATCTAGGAGGTGTTAAACTTTACGCCTAAAGTTTATGCATTTCTCAATGGAATGGCCTTGAATTCCGGTGTAGAATCCACAATGTTCCTCATCTTTGAACCAACTCGGATACGGAGATAACTGAGGATTAACGAAGCATGGTGCAATCAGTCGGGTGTTTAGCAATTTGGAAAATAGTTTTTGGTAGGTGAAAGGACTTGTAGTGAATTGGAAGTCCTTCGACTCTTCCTTTTTTTCTTAAGCATTAGAGCTGGGCTAACCGATAGCCAATGAGGTTTTAGAATCAGAGACACCAGAGGTTGATCATGTGTTTGAAGGGATGACGATTCAGAAGATAGTGTAGTCGACATCCTCATGCTCTTTTTGCATATTGTACTTTTCTCATCTTGTGGTTATGCCTTATTCAATTCTTTGTTTGCTGGCGATGACAAGATTTTTAAGAAAGAGTCATCGGTCTTATCCAACACCAATTCGATAGGGCATTCGGAGGTGATACAAATTACCATGTATTAGTTGATGATGGCTTGGTCTTTATCAGACAAAATACTTTCCACTATGAAGTCGCAATCCCAACTCTCACTCTCCTCTTGCACAAATGAGTCTTCTTTCATACCCTCTTCTTTGGTCATGGTGGCCATCATACCCATCAGTTCATCGATTTCCCCCATTGTTTCCTCTTGGAACTTCTTCACATATGATATTATCTCTCTTTGATTCCAAACCAAATGTTCTTGAAGCTGTTCGAGCTTATCCACCCTAGCCACTAGGTCATTCATATTGTTGAAGTTGATCTTGTTAAAAGTCATTCATTTCTCACTTCTACTTTCTAAGGTGAATGTTTTCCTCAATTAGTGGTGCATATGATGTAGTGAATGTACAAAAATACATTATTTGAACAAAAATAATAATTCGTCATAAAATAACGCTACTATGAAAGCATGAATGAATGCAAAGAGCGACATTGTGTTCGGCAAATATCATCATTAAGCGACTTGCATTAATGGGAACATTGTTTTGTTACCAAAATCAAAGAAACCCCACTATGCATGTGGTCCTAAGCTAGCATCTAGGTTGACGATCTCCTTTAAGATCCTAACGATCCTTTCTCCCTCCTTGGGTTCATTTTCCACGCAGTCGTGAAGCATCTTCCCCTAGGAACCATAACTTTCGAGTGACCTCTTGCATCTGGGTCATCAAATGTGCAAATTCTTGCTCTTGCTTCCAAATAGTGTAAGCGGTGAAATCTAGTCGCTCCAATGTCGGCATTTATGGTTCAAATCGTATTTTCAAGAAAGAATCGACCTCATTGAAGTCCATTAAAATTTCCATAATTTCCATCATTAAAAGCAACAAATATTTTCTTGGCTTAACTCTCTTTTTATTTTGGTAAAAAAACAAATTATCATCCTCAGCGGAGATGCCAAGCTGTAGTGAACTCTGTCTTTTGAAAATTCGAAGCTACGAGGGGTATCCCCATATTTTCTGAAATTTTGTTTAGGGGGAATTTCTTTTGAAATTCTTATTTTCGTTTAAAAACGATGAAAAATTGGAGTCGTCACCGGCCACTTGGATAAGGTGGGCCGGACACCACAAAACGAGAGATTCATTTTTGAAAGGGTCCGAGTGAAGATTAGCACCCCCATCACACCCAAAAATCGGTACTGAAATATTTGTTGCTTTTGAAATGATGGAATTAATTGAAATTTGAATTGAATTTAATTCAATGTACTTAAATGAAAATTTGACTTTGATTGAACGAGATTTATCAAATCAGTGTGTTCAAATTAATTGGACATTTAATTAATAAGGTTGATGATACATTAGACCATAGATTAAACCGACATCATATAAGCCTAATTGTCGTGTTAATTTATGGTTCGAATCTCATACGTCACCTTTATGCATGGTGCAAACATTTAAGGTATGATGTTATGATTTGACGATTTTTAATTATCATTTACCTTGGGCCGGTAAGGATTAATTCAAGTATTTGGTCAACATCCTTTAAGCTCGGATTGTTACGACTCAAATACCGGAATTAATAAGTACATCCTTTTTCATGATTTAAATTAATTCAAAATAAAAGGACCACATGAATGATAATTGACATGGATGCCATTTAAAAGCTTAAAATTAAATACACAAATAAAAGCACACTAAAGCCCTAACCTAAGAAGCCCAAATTATGAAAATTTCATTAGTGATCTATTTTTTAACAAAATGAGTCTAATATTAACCCTAAAATAATTAACCCTAAAAAACTAGAAAATCCTAACAATTTATGGATTATCTTATAACACGATAATTAATTCGATCGGTTTTAAACTAGTGTTCGAATGAGCCAAGAATATTATTTAAAACAAATCAAGTTAATCTATCATGGTATTAATTTAAATATCAATCTAATATCAATGTCAATTTTTCTTAAAAGTAATTAAGAAATGTCTAACTAGTTTAATGAATTTAACATTTATCTCAATAAGTCAAGGGTTAATTTAAATTCACTAAACTAATTCAAACCTTAGGTCAAACTATAACTCTAAAAACTAATCCTAAATTAATTTAATTAATTTAAAGATCGTGCCACTATAAGAGAGCACACGATTTAAATTAATTAAATTAATCTTGCCTTAATCTAAGATCTTAACCTAACAAGCCCAAAGCCCACCTAAACTAAACAAGCCCTAAGCCCAAGAACATAACAAGGACTAAACCACCTAAACTAAGCATGTAAATAAAATATATTTACTATATATATATATTAAAAATATTTACAACTATATTATGTGTTATAAAAGCTATGTATTATATGTATATTAAAACCTATATTATATATATTATAAAAACTTTATATTATATAAGTATTATAAAAACTTATATTATATGTTTAAAAATACCATACATTATATTTTATCATAAAAATTATATTGTATATAAAAACTTTATTATATTTTATAAAAGAAAAACTATATATTATAATATGTATATTACACATTTAAAACTATACATCATATTTTATTATAAAACTATACTATATGCCATATATTATATATATTATGTAAAACATATATTACATGAAAAACTATATACTATATAACATACACATTAAACCACATCAAACATATATATCAAGAGGAAATTAAAAGCATAATAACAAAGAAACATGACTGAAATGTAAAGAAACTAATTTACAGTGCTAAAATTAAAACATGCATAAACAAAAAGGTGATATGGCAAGGATTCCGAAAACCTAAGGACTACAAGCGCGATTTAGAAAGGCGAAAGTCCTTATATGCGATTATCAAGGGGCGAAAGGATTTAAAAGGGAAATATCCCATTTTCACAAGAGGGACCGGGAGCTTAATTTGAAAATGTAGAGACCCTCCCGCGTGTAATAAAAGAGACGTGGAGGGATTTAAATTGTAACAAAACCATATTTAAAGGGGACTGGATATATACCCTATCTTTTTTTGATGAGAACGGCTAAAAACATAAAAAAGGGCAGCCCTCCTCTTTTCTCTCTGTCTCCCTTTGAACCCAGGATGAACACCCCCATGGTGTTCATCTACGCTGCCGGGTGTTCAACCCAGATCCCAGAAACCACCGTCATTCTCAGTTTCTGGCCACCTTCTCGTCGTGTCAGTCGCAGCTCGCCGACAGCCGTTGAACTAAAAACAAACAAAAAAAACTCCTCTTTTCACTTAGAACCTAGATCTAACCCCATTTTAGATTTTAGGAAGAAACGCGATTGAAGCCCCATTTTTAGAAACATAACAAAAAAACTCTTTGTTTATTTGAGAAAATGAACACCAAACCACGAGATTCCTGGCCGATTCACCACACACGGCCTCCGGATAGAAGCCGAAAGGATTTAGCACTGGCAAAATCCAAATAGACAAGGGAGACCAATGGTCTCGAAGGTAACAAACGAAACCCTAATTTTTATTTCTTTATGCATGCACTGAGATTTTTGGGAAAATAGTACCTCTGAAACTCTTTCCTTTTTGTATTGCTTCCCTCTGAAATTCCCTTAGAGTTTGAACTTTTTCTACAAATGTTTAAGTTTCGGGCTTTATAGCCAAAAATTACAATGATTTAAAAAAAGGAAAATTAATATTGGTTGTTTTCTCTTGTATTTTCGCCGAATTCATGTGTGGTTCTGGAAAAGTTGGGATGTCCCCTGATATACTGGAATTCTTTGTTTGTATATGTGCCTACTATTGCCATTTCTGATATTCTATTTTTTGTTCTCGTATATGATGTAGCCGCCGGAGAGGGAAGGGGACCAGAGGAGAAATCGTAGCGACTGACGTGGCGATCTGAACGGTCTAAGAGCTGGAGAGTCACGCGCGTAGGTTGCACGCACGCGTGAGTGATACCAAAGGTCGCGCGTGGGCATGTGAAGGAAGCTGACGAGTCATCTGGCCAAGGTCGTGCACTTCACGCGACACTCCAACGGTCATGATCTAGACTGTTAGATCATTCCAGATCTGACGGTGGGAAGATGGCTACGCAATGAATCAAAAAGTGGTGTATTAGGGTTTAGAATTGGGCTCACAAGTTGAGCTGAATATGTAATATTTGTAATATTTTGTATTTTTTTATTATGTAAATAGACTTAATTAATATACCTTGGGCTTTTATTCCTATGGACTAACTTTTTTATTTAAATATAGACGGGCTTTTTACTTAATCTAATTGGGTTTAAATTCATGTATGTATATATATATAAATTATAAGTAGCATAGTGAAGTAACAAATAACTAAGATAAACTGATTAAACAAAGAAATATGTGAATATGTATAACACAACGAGAATGAAAGATTATCCCGGAAAAAAATAGTGATTACATATGGACAACAAAAACAATGTCTGGCTTGGTATGAGTCAAGTAGATCAACCTTCCAATAAGTCATTGATAAACTAACTTATCTTGCAACAATTCATCATCATTATCCTTTGTTCCATCATACTCCAAAGAGGTGAATTTTTTGTTTTGTTCCATTGGAGTAACAACAGGCTTTGCTCCCCCAATTCTAGTGTCCTCTAGTAACTCTAGAGCATACTTCCTTTGATTCAAAATGATGCCCTCCTTTGATCTTAGTATTTACAACCCCAAAAATACTTCAAATCCCCAAGATCCTTCATTCCGAAGTTCTTGTTTAAGATACCTTTAAGCTCTTCAATTAACAGCTTATCATTCCCAATTATTAGGAGGTCATCAACATATATAAGCATGATGACAATCATTTCCCCTTGTTATTTAATGAACAATGAGTAATCATATTTACTCTATTGATAACATGCTGCCAACAATGCTTCTGTCAACTTTAGGTTCCACTGCCTTGAGGCTTGTTTTAGTCCATAAAGTGACTTTTGCAGCCTACACACTTTGGAATCGACCTAGCTGCAAAACCCATCGGGTAAAGTCATATAGACCTCCTCAAACAAATCACCTTGCAAAAATGTATTGTAAACATCAAGCTAATAGAGAGGCCAACCGAAGATAGAGGCAAGAGTGAGAACAATCACCATCTTTGCAACAGGGGAAAAGGTATCAACATAATCCACCCCTTCTTGTTGAGTGTACCCTTTCGCAACAAGGCAAGCTTTGAACCTCTCCACATCACCATTAGCCTTGTATTTAACTTTGCACACCCACTTAGAATCTTCCCTGGAGGTAAAAGAACAACAGACCATATGTTGTTTGATTCCAAGGAAGAGATTTCCTCACTTATAGCTTGAACCCACAAGGGATTGTGAATAACTTCATTGTAAGTTTGAGGCTCAACAATATGTGAAGTAGAAGAAAGAAAAATTTGAGTATGCAAAGGAAAGTGAGAATAAGAAAGATGAAAAGAAAGGGGATACCTACTTGGAAGAGATGAAAAATATTTGTAAGACTGAGTAAAATCATTTAGCCACAGGGGTTGTTTGACAGTCCTAATGGACCTTCTTAGAACAACAAGATGAACAGACTCCATTGCTGGTAAAGGTGCAATGAGAGACTCATCCCTAACCACAAAAGAATGGTGAAGGGAATTATCTGATGAATCTTGAGGTGAAAGAGATGTCATTGGTAAAAAAGCAACTGGTGGTGAAGGTGGTGGTGAAGCAAGTAGTGGTGAAGCAGGAGGTGGATCAAGGACTAAGAAATCAAAAATGGAAGATTGAGATGAAAAAGGAAAAAATAGAATAATCTAAAAGAGGCAAATATAAAGGAAAATAGATTCATGAAACACAACATCCTTATTTACAAAAAAAACTATTTTGACCCAAGATTAAACAGAATATAACCCTTATGGGTAGAAGAGTGCCCTATAAACACAGAAGGAATAGCTCTGGAAGCAAATTTATCAGGATGGTGAACTTGTGTTGCATAATAAAGGCAACCAAAAATTCTAACATGAGAAAGGTTATGAGGTTTCTGAAAAAAATCCTCAAAAGGAGTCACATCAGGTGCACTCGTGATAATGAATGGCATCAGGAAAAATAACTTGTACTACTACTACCAAGGGAGTACACTTATTGGAGTAGTGGCAGCAGCTTCTAGTGGAGACAAATTGGATTTCACTCAGTTGTGGCATATGCGATTAGGATACGCTGGTGAGAAATCCTTGCAAATTCTGGCAAAGCAAGGATTGTTGAAAGGTTCAAAGGCTTGCAAGTTCAATTTTTGTGAGCATTGTATTTTGGGAATGCAAAATAGAGTAAAATTTGGCACCGCTATCCATAATACGAAAGGCATTTTGGATTCTGTTCACTCAGATGTGTGGGGTCCTTCCAAAACATCATCATTGGGAGGAAAACACTACTTTGTTACTTTTGTTGATAACTTTTCCAGAACAGTTTGGGTGTATACAATGAAGTCTAAAGATGAAGTGCTTAAAGTTTTCCTAAAGTGGAAAAATATGATCGAGAACTAGACTGGCAAGAAGATCAAACGGCTTAGGACGGACAATGGAGGGGAATATAGAAGTGATCCGCTCTTTGACGTTTGCTAGGAGCACGGTATTATTGTGACACTTCACTGTTAGACATACACCACAACAGAATGGGGTGGCAGAGCGTATGAATCGAACACTACTTGAGAAAGTTCGATGTATGTTGTCCAATGATGGATTGGGCAAACCATTTTGGGCTGAGGCTGTGACATATGCTGGCCATCTCATTAATCGCCTACCATCATCGGCAATTGGAGGAAAAACACCGTTGGAGGTATGGTTTGGAGTACCCGCTACTGATTATGATTCCTTACATGTATTTGGATCCACTGTTTATTATTATGTGAAGGAGTCAAAGCTTGATTCTAGAGCAAAGAAGGCTCTCTTTATGGGAATCACCTATGGAGTGAAGGGATTTCGTCTTTGGTGCTTAGACACAAAGAAGATAATTTGTAACAGAGATGTTATCTTTGATGAATCTACCATGTTGAAGAAGGTAACAAATAGAGTAGTTTAGACAAGTAGTACTTCACAGTAGGTGGAGTATACTCCAAGCCAAGTGAAGTTTCAAGAGACAATGATTAGTCCAGCAATTGATGCTACTGATTCCTCAACACCAATGGAGGAATCAGAAGATGAAGATGTTCAAACCCAAGAACCATTGGAGACACCATAACCACTTGCAGTTACAAGGCCAAGGAGAGAAATTTGTAGACCTGCTTGATTTACAGATACGGTGGCCTATGCTCTTCCAGTTGTTGATGATGATATCCCTGTCACTTATCAAGAAGCAATACAAAGCTTAGAAAGTGACAAGTGGAAAAGCGTCATGGATGAAGAAATGCAGTCTATCCAGAAGAACAACACCTGAGATTTGGTGTATTTACCAGAAGGTAAAAGGGCAATTGGATACAAGTGGGTATTTGCAAAGAAAGTCGAATCTCACAGCAAGAAAGATATTCGCTACAATGCAAGATTGGTAGCTAAAGGTTACCCTCAGAATGAGGGAATCGACTACAATGAAGTATTTTCCCCTGTTGTGAAGCATCCCTCCATTAGAATATTGTTGGCCTTGGTAGCACGGTTGAATTTGGAGCTAGCTCAACTCGATGTAAAGATGGCTTTCTTGCACGGTGATTTGGAAAAGGAGATCTATATGACTCAGCCAGAAGGATACGTGGATGCTAATGGTGAGAAATGGGTTTGTAAGATGAACAAATCGCTATATGGATTGAAGCAATCTCCGAGGCAGTGGTACAAGCGATTTGATAGCTTTATGAGGAGGCAAAGGTACACAAGAAGCAAATATGACCATTGTGTGTATTTGCGAAAGCTACAAGATGAATATTTCATTTATCTCCTCTTGTATGTTGATGATATGTTGATCGCTTCAAAGAGTCAACAAGAGATAGACAAATTGAAGACTCGGTTGAATCAAGAGTTCGAGATGAAAGATCTAGGTAAGGCCAAGAAGATTCTCGGCATGGAGATAAGTAGAGACAGACGGAGAGGCAAGCTTTGTTTGACTCAAAAGCAATATTTGAAAAAGGTATTACAATGTTTTGGTATGAATGAAAACACAAAACATGTAAGTACCCCACTTGCTTCTTATTTGAAACTTAGTTCTCATTTATCTCCTAAAACTGATGAAGAGCGAGAATATATGGCAAAAGTTCCATATGCTAATGCAGTAGAGAGCTTGATGTATATGATGGTGTGTACGCGGCCTGACATTTCATAAGCAGTTGGAGTTATGAGCAGGTACATGCATAATCCTGGAAAAGGACGTTGGCAAGCTATGAAATAGATTCTACGGTATCTCCAACAAACCGTAGATGTTGGTTTAGTGTTTGAGCAAGATGAAACACTTGGCCAGTTTGTGGTTGGATATGTTGATTCCGACTATGTTGGTGATTTGGATAAGTGTCGATTTACTACTGGGTATTTTTTTACTCTAGCAAAAGCCCCAGTGAGTTGGAGGTCTACTTTATAGTCAACGGTGGCTTTGTGTACATGGCGGTTGCAAAGGCTGTTAAGGAGGCGGTTTGCCTTAACAGGTTGTTGTAAGACTTGGGAGTTGTTCAAAGTCACATTAGTCTCTATTGTGACAGTCAGAGTGCTATTCACTTAGCGAAAAATCAAGTCTACCATTCAAGAACAAAGCACATCGACGTGAGGTATCACTTTGTGCGGGAGATCTTTGAAGAAGGAAAGATTCTACTTCAGAAGATTACGACGGCAGAAAATCCTGCAGATATGTCAACCAAGGTGGTAACATTAATCAAGTTCAATCATTGTTTGAACTTGATTAACATCTTGCAAATTTGAGCACCTTCGGGTATATGGCATTTGTGAGCGCATTTGGAGGCACTGCAAAAGATAACGTTTGGGGAGAAGAAGATTTTGAAGAGCTTGATGAATTCAAGACAAAGTGGAGATTTGTTGAATTTGTGGCTTGAAAGGTCAAGCATTGTGGGCACCGAATTGACAAATTCAATTTGTCAGGTTTAGGTGCAGCAAATGAGGGGAAATGGAGTTGTAAATTAATGCTCCAGCGGTAAGTGTTGAAATTACCAAAGGGGAAATTAATTTTTGGTCCCTAAACCTTAGGCTATTTGTAAGTTTAGTCCCTAAAGTTCAACTATAAATAGTCTTAGCATTTGCCATTTGAAACCATCCCAACATCCATACCATCTCTCCCATTTGTAATATTTGGGAATTTTTAGGAATTCCATTTGTTTGTACTATTTTGGTATTAGTGAAGTTATCATCCGGTGGTGGTGCCCGAAGAGTAGACAACATTTTCATCGAACCTCGTAAATTCAGTGTGTTCTCTCCATTATTTATTTTACTTGTTTATTATTGGGTTTTTCCATTGGTTTCAATATTCAATAGTTGACGGGTTTGTCCGTTGTGCAAATTATGGTAGTTTCAATCTCGACATTTCAGCTCAGATTTGAAGCTAAGTTCGTGTGGGAAATAACCAGGTTCCCAGCAAAATAAAACATACATTATCGTTTAGTATTAACCCAAAAAATTAAATAAGAAAATTCAAAGGAAAAGAAAATCACCATCCAACGGTGAGTGACAGGCATGGGCAGAACATACAAATTTCACAGCGTGCGGTCGGCCATCACCCATCAGTATTTGGATTTGCAGGGAATACGAAAATATTGCTGTTTGTCTAAAAAAACAAACAAGAGACCAGACGACAGAAACCGTTAAGAGTTTGCCCAAACTATAAATAATATTGGGCTTTAAAAGAAGACTAGATTTTGCTCATTATTAAGTGTTAGCCCAGTCCAGAGAGCATAAAGAACGAAAAAAATTGTTAATGCGGTGAGCGAGGATCGAACACGCGACCTGCAGATCTTCAGTCTGAAGCTCTCCCAACTGAGTTTATCACTGATCCAAACCAACCCAAACTTAGTTTTCATACATCTAAATACTTATTTTATTATATCAATTTAAAAGCAAAATCAAAATAAGAGCAGAGGAATCATTTACAAGGGCAGGGAAGCAAGAAAGAAAAAGAACAGCACGTGAATACAAACCCAAAATCTTTGGACTTTGTATATTGGTGTCAATTAAGGCAGATAATATTGTACATATATTTCTTTAAAGGTAGTGTATTCTTCTTCATGACATTCAAGAGCAGCTCAGCACCTTCTCAGCCAAAGATTTGTTGGTTGTATGAACGTCTGCTACGATCCTCAGAACCCGGCTGCTTGAGGACTGCTTGTGCCTTTGTTCTGCAGAAACAGATGATTCTGACTCCAAGTATCCACCATTAACAAGATTTGGAGTTTGAGAACTAGATGTTCTTAATATACCCCCTGTTGCAGGTTGAGTCTGACCCTGTGCATGACTTGAACTTGCATAGCTCATTTGTGCAACTGCATTACCGGTACCAACCGATGAAGCAGATGCATTATTTGTTGTTTCACCATTCTGACTTGAACTACTTGATGCTTCCATAAGGCCTGCAACTTGTTGCTAGCCATGCTTGAGCTGAACTCGAATTCTTTTTCTTCCTATTCTTCTTGCACTGTAGGCGAGCTTCCTTGGTATTGTTTTCTGAGCCATGTTCAGAATTTTGTCGACTGGTGCCGGGAACCATGGGGAGTGGAGGAAAAGATGATTCCCGAAAAGTTGCAACCCTAGAGCCTACCCCCAATGCTCGACCATATGTGGACGATGATTCAGAATCTGTAGGCTCAACAAGTGGATCAATATCATTTGTGTCTCTATGAGTAGAGAACACCTGCACAGTGGATGATGCTGAGGGAACATTGGCTGTTCCCAAACTTGCCTCAATGGCCATTGAAAGTTGATAGTCATTATCATTAGGCTGAGGTCGAAACAATTGCTTCCTTCCGTTACGATTATCATCATTACTCTGATCATACTGAAAGCTCGTTCGTATCTGAAAAAGAGTACAATTAATTAAAAAGGCAACAAAGAAGTAAACAAGCCATCTACAAGTGAAAGCATATCAGTGAATGATGGTAAAATCAACTAATCTGGAGCCTATTAATTAGAAGAATGATACATACTTGTAAAGCAGCATTACGTTGTGCACGCGACATGCGACCTCCATGTTCAATGGTATTATGCCTCTGAAAGGATAAAAATGAAAAATATAAGGAAAAACTCGAATAATAAAAAAGAAAAACAAAATTTAAATGCCTCAAGAAGTTACCTTTAGTTCAGCTGCAGACCGGAAGACAGTAAACTTTTTGGCAAGGCAAGCCTCATCTTCACACAGGTAATGATCTCGGCGGAAATGAATCTGTAGCAGACAATTTTTCAGAATTCCATTTAACATTGAATCTAACAGAACAAGAAAGCATAAGAAACATAGAAGTCATCTTGCCTCAAGGTTGTCGTAGTTCTTGTAATATTTGTATTGTCCTGGATGCTGCCTGCATTGAACAATGAACATGCAAAGATAAGTCCGCTTGTTTTAACTCGTGTCCTAAAAATCACCACCCGGAATACCTCAGTACCTTTGGCATATATGACATGTATAGTGCTCTGTGGACAGGTGGGAGTATAACTCACTTTCCCCGTAGAATGGAGTCTTGCAGAACTCACACTTTGGATGCCCCATGAATCCACCTCTCTCACTCTCAGTTCCGTCCGCCTTGGAGTCACCGGTGTTTATATGTTGATTCAACTGTGCTCTAGAAAATAGCTTTTGTTCGGATATAAACGCCTACAATTACATCGGCGAAAGGAAACCAGTGAGACAATCAATGATTGCAAACACGAATTACATAATGCCAGACATATTAACCTTCTTACCTTTCGTCCTTCCAAACACAGGCCGCACATAACCAGTCTATGCATATGAAACAGATGACCTTTCAAATGTTCAATGTTTCTAAACTTCCCCCGTCGTTTCACTCCATCACGGGACTGATCTTCGTCCATCTTGTCACATAAATTACATGAAAGTCTGCACATTGCCTTGATCGCTTTGTAGTGATCGACATCATCGAAAAAGGTTCGTGTATCTTCATGGTACCAGTATGAACCTGCCCGTCCTTCTCTTGCTTGAGATGGAAATACAGAGAAGTCATTGATCTTCTTCGTGTAATCCCCTAAAGCCTGGAAGAAAACCAGAACCACAAAAGGATTGCGTGACCATCATCCTTCTAATAAAGAATTCAAAGAATAGCAAATTAAATCAGACAAAAAAACGACATAATTTCGAATAGGCGGCAAAACAGGATGAGGGAAGCTCTAACCTTAGTAACGAAGATGACATTGGACTCGGTCTTGCAGATGCAGCAGCGGCGATCATTGCAGATGAAGCGGAGACGAGCGGTGCATGTGGAGCACACGTCCTGGTGACCGCAGGCGCCGTAGGCAACCCATTCTAGATTTTCAGCACACACTGCGCAGCTGTCGTCCATTTTTGCTTCTTGATTATGATCTTGGAAACACACTAATCGGTATTGGATAATGCCGTGAAGAAAAGAATAATAAAAAAGCAGTAGGCTTTGTTTTTGCAAAGAGACAAGATAATTCAACTTAATTAAAGGGGGGAAGAAGAAAACCAATGGAAGTTTAATACGTTGGAAGTATATTTCGTTATAACAAGGCTTAGTTTCGCTTGCTAAATGTGTTTTGTTTTTTAAAGTAACCAATTAAAGTATGGGAAAGCATGTTTAATTGTTTTATATTGTTGAAACGAAAGTTGAATAATTACAAAAGTAGTTTAATTTTGTAAAGAATAAATATTGATTTTATAAGAAATAATAATAATAATAATAAGGCTTAATATCAAAATAAGTGCCCAAATTATCCGATTTTTTTAGGTGTTTAAACTATTTTTTGTTTCTTTCAGATTCTCAAATTATCTCGTTTTTTTCTTTTAGGTGCTTAAATTATTTTTTGCCCCTTTTAAGTGCTCAAATTATTATTTTTTGGTCAAAGTATGTGTCCAAACTATCATTTTTTTGTCAAAGTATGTGTCTCGGTTTGACTTCAAACGGGGTAAAAATAATAGTTCAGGCATCTAAAAGAAAAAATATGATAATTTAGGCACTTAAAAGGGACAAAAAATAATTTAGGCACTTAAAAAACATGATAATTTGGACACTTATTTTGACATTAAGCCTAATAATAATAATAACAATAATGTACCAAGGGGAGTAGATTTTTGGCATTTGACATATAAAACCATCATAGTTGGCTGATTAAAATTTTACATGCGAGATGAAGCTGCTGTTTTGTTTCCGAACGTTATAGATTAAAGGTTGGTTAAGATTGGATGGATTTGAAACGCAATTAGGAAGCAAAAGATCAAAGTTGCATGATGAGGATTGCTATGGCTGATCCGTGTCGATTATGTGGAATGACTTTGAAATTATGTAATCATATATTTTTTGAATGCTCATTTTTATAGAAAAATTAAGAGCCTTTTTACGTCTTTACCGGATAAGTCGATCAACAATCACATGGGATGAGGAACTCAACTAGGCCATCAAATTCCTCAAAGGCAAATCTCTTGTTGTGTACATGCTTAAGATTATAATATAGAGAGAAACTTTTAACAATTTCGAGGATTCACTCGTACTACAGACATCATTCTTGACGGTATAAAAGAAATAGTGAGAATTAAATTACAAAGCAAAAAGATAGAAGATATAGATATTGTAAATAGGCAATTTTGTATAGATTGAGAGTTAATTTTTTAATTACCTTGTAAATACTTGTTTATTGTAGCAGCTTGCTGCTAATTTAGATTATATTACAACAAATTTCTAATGATGATAATAATAATTAATCTATTGATCCAGTATTAACAACTTTGGAGTTGATATAACTGCATGACAAAATTAAACATATAATAAGAGATGTTCCAAAAAACAAAGAATTTGTACAAATATCCCCATATGCAAAAGAAACTAGTATGATCTCACAAAAGCATGAGGGAACAGTTTTGGGAGGATTGAATTCTTCAATTTTACAATAAGGGCATATATTCCATAGCAGGGGATATGAACCACAGCAAAGGCAAAGTACCTGTACAATGGAATGCCATTACCCTTCATCAGATTCTTGCATTAACAAGCAAGTTATTTACCCTAAACAGGGAATTGAACTGTGTTAGCCAACCACAGTACCATAAAGGAGCCCATGGCGTGTTAAGCTCGAGGAAAGGATACGGCCACCTAGGGAAGCAGCAGCAGCAGCATGTGTTAGGTTTAGAACCCGGAATTTAGCGAAACAGGTCGAATCGAAAAGAAAAGTGTACTTACCATGTAAAACCGCAGGCATGAAGAACCCATTGGAAAACAACATACAGACAGCTCCATTGGACAAAGTATGCAAGCCGGAACCAAGGGAATGGCTAACACAAAAAGAGATGAGATTTGATTAATTCCCGGTCCCCTCGTTCGAGTTTTCTTTAATGGTGCAAGTTCAATACTTACAAGGCTATTGAGAAGGGTATATGATGAGAAAAACAACGTTCAAAGAATGCATGGAACCCATTAGCTGTATCAAGGGAGAAATAAACAAAAAAAAAAACCTTGCAATCAAATTAAGACCTTTCCATAGATGTAGCATAAAAAGCTTATATGAAGTTTAATCTCATTCTCACCATGTTCAGGCCACGGTGAGAGTTCGATAAAAACGGGAGAAGAACACACCAAAATACGATGTCTGTCAGGATGACAGCCCCGGCACAAGTCTGCCGTGAAGCCAAAGCAAGTAATCAGTTGTCTAGAGCTTGAAGCCTGCATGTCTGAAGATGAAAACTCGAGAAGTTATAAGCTTTTAGGCTGACCTGATATATAATTTGCATAAGATATCCCCAGAATCCAGCCCTCTGCTGAAACTCCTCCTGAGCAAAGCAACTCTGCAACTTGATTTCATCCGTCGCACAGTTTTCGGTTAGGTTCTCTTCCACGTCCCTTTTTAGAAACTCATCATTTTCACCATTTTCAGGTAGAGGTGGATTTAAGCACACCCAACATCCATAAGCAGAAAACACAGTCCCCATCTACATAAAGAAAGTACATTAGTTAAGATTTCTGAAGGGGACTAAAACACATATTTACATCTTACAAACATGAAATAGCGTATATATTAAAATGATACTAGTACAAGGAAAAGACGGAAATGGGATTCAAGTTCTTTAGTCTTTACATACCGCAAAATAAACCATAACCAGTGCCAACGTCCACCTGCAGATTTGTTGCATCACCAGATTAGCTTCACAAAAGCTCATTTCTTTACTAAAGGCGATGGAATTTCACATTCTCAGGAAAACAAAGTACTAGAATCTTGTCGGTAAAAAAATGTACAACATGAGATGGAAGTCTTATGGAGTAATTTACGTTTTAGATTACTAAATTTAACATTCACTTTCATTACATCACAAACCTTTTATTTAATTAAATTTTGTCAGGAAAATTATTTAATATACTACCGATGAAAAAAAAAACACAAGTGGATTAACCTTGTGATTTGGGAATTTAGTTTAAGGTTTAGAGTTTAGGAGTTTAGGGATTTAAAATTAGGATTCATGGTTATAATTTAGGGTTTAATAGTTAATATTTAGAGTTTATAGTAGTAGGGTTAGGGATTTAGTTTGTAACCCCAAATCCTAAATTCTAACCATAAACTATGAATTTTAAACCCTAAATTAAATCATTACCCTTAAAATTAACCCGCGTATGAAAACTTTTTTCCACCGCCTATGTATTGAATAATTGCTTTACATCATTCAACTTTTATATACTACATTGTTAAATAATTCTAACAAAAAGACTTAAATTAACACTTTACCATAATATATTTTTACATGTCATCATCAAATAATATTTAATTGATAAATTTTATATTTTTTCTGTAAAAATTTTATAAAAAATTATTTAAATAAATTCAAGAAAAAATATCTATATTTCCTATAAATCGTAGCAAAATATATTTAAATTTCCAATTAAACGTTATTTATTGATGATATGTGAAAAATTATGTTGAAGAGGTGTTAATCTCAGTTTTTTACACTAAAATTATTTAAAGTTGTTGATATAAATGATTTAATTTACAAATAATAAGAGTTGAATGATGCAATTTGATTAAATTTAAGGTTTGTTATATAAATAAAAGAATATGTTTGGAATCTACTAATTGACCTAGTGGCTAAGGGAATAAAAATCTCCTGCCTTTTTTGGTGCCCTTTCTATGCCCCAACACTAAAAATTAAATTTTAAGCTCTAACCATAAATTCTAAACCCTGCGCCCTGAAAAATACACCATACTCGAATTCCCTAAACTCTAACCACAAACCTTAACCTTAAACCATAAACTCTAAACCTAATTTTTAATGTGGGAGCATAAAAATGGGCACCGAAAGGGCAGAGAATTTCTATCCATGGCTAAAGATGTTCATATTGTCTCATCTTGTATTAGTTTGAATCTCTGGAATCTTCTGTGTAAGTGAAGATCCAAGTAGAAAAAACAAAAAGTTGAGGGGAAGTTTGGAGAAGAGATCTTGCTGAGTGTAGAAATAGAAAGCAAAAGCTCCGCTCTCTAAGACAACCTCCTGAAACAGTATCCAAGCCATGCATATGAAAGCAAAAGCTCTATAACATAGAAGCCAGCAGGGATTGAGCTTTCTCCACCGCGGGTTCCATAGATCATTCAAAAATAATGGGTCTGTACTTTTAACTTTGCTGATCACATACAAAGCTACAACAGCTGGGGCGACGATGATGAGTGCACACACCGGAACTTGCCATCTAAGCCAGTACACCAAACCTTCATCCTTCGAATTCGACATATGGCATCGAGAAGATGAAGAACTGAGACTCGGAAATAAGTTGGGGACAGGGACGGAGAAGTAATTGGATTTGGTGCTCGGGGTTTACTTTTCCAGACAAAGGAATACTAGATGTTTTGATGGTGGTCGTTGGTCAAAGGCAACGATGGCAGGTAGGTTTAAGTTGTGGCAGTTGACTTTCGGGCTTTAAAGTTTTTTTCTAGAAGGCCCAGCTCACTTCTTTCAGATTATCTGGCCCATGCAATTGGACACAGGCATGGAAAAAGAAATAGACCAGGCAAATTGTAATACCCATTTTTTGTTCGGATCCCAAATTATATTCGAACCATCTACTCTATTTAAATTAAATTTTCAAAAAATATATAAAAAATAAAAAAGGCAAGGCATGGTCTCCACGCGGAGAACCATGCCCTGCCACCCATTCCTCACCTCCCCATGCCTTACACCACGCCATGCTTTGTTTCCCCCACACGCCACCCACCATCAGTTTTTCTATTCCCCTAATCCATTTAAAGAACAACAAATTAAACCAAAGGAGGAATTGGAGAGAGACGGCAGATTGAAAAAAAAAGAAAGAGAGGAGTTCTCGGCTATTGAAGAAAAAAAAGGGGGCTTTCATATTATTTTGAAGACAAAGGGAGAAAGTTCTCTACTATATTTGAGTTTAGGGTATATTCTTCCTTTTGTGTTTATGGTATTGTATATTCTATAGTTTAATGAAATATTAGTTGGTAATCCTTGTTATTTATTTAAATTCCGTTCTCACATGTTTTTTGTATGTCTATATATGTTGTTCGAGTGTGTTTAGTTTAATTTTCAGTTATTGTCAATGTTTGTATTTTATCGTCTCCTTTAAGCATATCTAGATATTTCGATAGGTATAAGTATTAAATATTTCACCTTAATTATCATATTTTTGTGTCAGATTAATATTTATGTATGTATGTTTTAAAGTAGTATTTTATTTTTGTTAGATTAGTATTATATTATTCTTGTTTTAATTCATATGTTCGTATCCATGTTAGCATGATTTCCTTGTTTGTTCATTTTGTACATTATGATATATATTAGTTAATGGCATGTTTAATTGTGTTTTTTTTATATTTTATTTTTTATATATGAGTTGCCTTGGTCTTATTTATTCATGCATATCTTCTTTTATGTGCATCATTATTTGTTTAGCCTTGTTCGATCATGATAAGTAAGTATTAGCTTTGTTAAGTTTGCTTTGTTTATAGGTTATATGTTAGTGTGGTATTATTTATCATGTTTAAATGTCATGTTAGGTTGTGGGTGTAAATTATGTTATATGATAGAAGTCAAGTATTAGTTTTTTTATGTTAACATGTTGCTATGTTAGTTTAGCATTACATTTCATGCATGTCATGTATATTATATTGGTGTTTTAATGTGTTTAAGCATGTTAGAATTAATTATTTTAGTTTTGGAAGCTCGTTTTTCTCGTTCATGTTTTATTTTTTTATATTATGATTGATCATGTTTTTTATTCATGTAGTTTATTATTATCTTTTATATAATATTATAATATTTATGTGTTTATGTCATGTCAATATAAATGTTAATATTTGTTTTCTAAGATTGCATTTCGGATATATTTTGTCAATGCGGTGCCCTTTTATCCGAGCGTAAACGGGGCCAGTATCAGGCGTAGTGATGGTGGTTGGGCGTTTACTCTCGGATAATGGGGCTTTTAAAATTTACTCGCACTTATGATCAAATTTTAATTTAATCGTCACTTTAATCCGGAAAGTTTAATATTAATAAAATGGTAATTATTAAAGTACCAATTTTGGGCGGTGTGGGGGTGCTAATCCTTCCCCATCCGTAACCGACTCCCGAACACAAAGTTTTCAAAATATTTGGCTTTTTACGCTGTCCGGTCCACCTTGAGTGGCCGGTGGCGACTCTATTTTTAAATAAAATACGGTTTTTCTAAAATCTCACGGAAGACATCATTTTCAAAATAAAAACATTTTTTTAGCGAGAAGTACATCACTATACAAATTTGACCCGAGACTCGATATCGATCCGAATTTGATCCGATACTTAAAGTAAACCAAACTAAAACTGACCTGAATTTTTGTTGAACCGAAATGGATTCGAACCGAATGAACTCAAACCGAAAGCAATTCGAACCAAAGACAACCCGAAATAAAGAAAAATATTAAAAAAAAAAGAAAGAAAGAAGTGATGTGAACTACCGTATAACTCACCAAAAAGTCAAATATATTGACTTTATAAAGCCATATATAGCGTGTAAGAAACTGATCCGACCTAAAAACTCAATTAAAACCGATCTATCTCACATTGACCCGAACCGAAATCAACCAAACCGAAAATAACTCGCATGATATGTCCCGAATTACTATAGACCCGAACTAAAATCGAACCAAACTGAAACTAAATCTAAACTGAATGATATAGACCCAAAATGATTTAAACCGAAATTGAACCGAATGACTGGTCTGCCACCTCTAAAGAAAACAAATACTATCAGTTGCGTATAAAATCAACGTAAAGGAACCTACTCGGTGTAGAAAACAAAGATGGAAGCATCCTATTCGAGTGTGTCCCACGACAAAAATCCGGCCATGATTACAAAAGAAGCGAAGCGAGTAACCCCGAGCCATCTAGGTTGCAGACATTTCCATCAACTGGTCCTAGCTGGCTCCTGGCTGGAGCCAACGTGAGCCCTTGGTGCGGCACACACGAAACAATCGGCATCAGATTGAGCCGTCGGCAGACTCTCGTATACGGTGTCGTTCTCGCATCTAAATGCAGCTTCTTTTCTTCATGAAACCCACAAGGACCCGACAAAGGCAGCTGCCACAATGCCAAAACAAACGCAATCGCACCAATATAGGCCTCTTTGGGTCAGTTTCTTGACCTTCATACTGTTTTGATGCTGGTTATGAGTCTTTAGCCTTAAATGATGTATGTTTCTTTAGCTGTAGAGGCAAATTGAAGTGGTAGTGAGTCCTGACAGTGATTTCATTTGCTTAATTAGATGATTTTGCAGCACCTTTCCTGAATCCCCTTCCTCAATCCCTAATGCTTTAAAACGACAAAGATAAAATCAAATCCAGCAAAGACCATTATTTCCAACCTACTCAAAATCTACTTAAATGGTAACATTGGCTTGTTCACCACAGGCCACAGCCCTCAACTAGACTCGTAATCCATCTAAGTCCGCTCACTTACATTAATTGAGAAATGTTAAATGTTCTCATGAATAATATTCTACGGTCATGTTTGACAATTAGTGAATACTAAATTACATTAGTTAATAGTCGATAGCTGATAGCATTAGCTGATTTAACTAACATATTACATTAGCTGATTGTATAAAAATATTTGGTAAAATTAACTGATATTTGATGCATGTTTGATTATTGGGTAAGCTACATAAATGACCACCAAACTTTTAGAGCGTTTTCATTTCGGTCACTGAAATTTTAAAACTTGCGATATAGTCATCGAACTTTTATGGCGCTTTTAGTTTTCTTTTGCACTTAATAAAATAATGGATAAACTATATTGTTCATCACCCAACTTTCTTTTAACTTCAATTTTGGTCACTATAGTTTAAAATTTTTCAATTTAATAATTCAACTTACGAATTGTTCCTATTTTGATTAATTGCTTAAATTTGTGAATCGTAACCAAATTGAAATAATTATTTAAGAAAATTTGCACCATAATTGGGTTCGATTAATCCTTAAAAATTATTTTGATTAATTAGTAAATTCAAATTATTCAATTCTCAATCTAATATTATACCAATTAAATCGGTTAATTGATTGTAAAACCATTTTATCTGAATATATGTGTGTATATATTTTTTCCTTTAAATAAATTAAATAATAAATATAACAAACCCAATAATAAATAAGTCCATTACATAGAAGCGTCGAAAAAGGCAAAAGATTTTTGTTTTCCACTGATTGCTTAAACAATTAAGGATACTCATATTATCTCATGATGTGTAAGTTAAAATTTTGGCATTTGTCTTAAATAGTAAAAGCTCTATACTTAATAAAATAATAATATTCTATGACTTTTGTATCAATTAAAAATTCTAAATGTCTTAATATTAGATAATGTTTTATTAAATTAGGACCAAATTGATAGGATGTTTAAGTAAGAATGACTAAATTTTATTTTTTTTGAATTATGACTAAATTGATAGAACACATAAATATAAAGAATTAAATGTGTTATTGTGCTATTTTTCATTAATTGTCTAAATAAATTATTATGTTATTTTTTATTAACGGCCATGTCATCATACAATTAACTCTTTAATAATACTAAATCAATGTATTACATTTTAAAATCTGATAACTATTTTGTAACTTTTTATAGTTAAGAAATTGAAAATAAATATTTACAGTGAAAGACCAGCAATAAGAGAAAGAGCCCAACAAAACTTAAATCCTACCGAACCATGAAAATTGAAATACTATTTCTTATTGAAATGTCAAATATTGGAAATTTGATTGAATCAAAGGGCCTCCAAATGGGCACATTTTATGGGTGCTGACTTACTTGTTCATACATCTTTCACGAAATCTTCAAAAGAATTAATGGACTTTTAAACGTGATTCAGATGTGTTTGAACTGTAGCCTGGTCTTCTTCCCAATTTAACCTTTGAACGATTTTTTATATAAAAAAGAAATTAAAAATAAAAACCTAGAAATCTGGATCACACAGCAGTAAAATACAAAAGCATTCATGTTTATCCAATTCCACGCCACATGGAATCTAATTAATTACAGTACATAAGGGTTGTCTTTGGAAAAAGCAAACATCATTTCCAATCTCAAATGGAAGTTTAGGTTTTGATGATTACTCACTCCTTTTTCCTCTTCCTCATGATTTCTGACCAAAACACGATACCCAGGCTTTAACTATTTGTGGTAATTTTAAGTGTGATTTTTTACTCGTCTCTTTTCACTAAGTAATCGAATTTTTTCTCTTATTTTTTGTAATCAAAAGTTCTTTTTTCGGATAATTTTAACGTTGTGGAGATCGGCAGTTTTCTACCGACTATTCTTCTTTTGTATTTTTTCTGTAGGAAGTGTATCTCTCTCTTTTTTTCGATTATGACTAGTGTATAAAATTTTCATTAGTCGTTTGTTGGAGATTTTTTCCCTCGACGTTTCACAATCTTTTCTTTGAAGTCACGATTGTTCAAAAAGTAAATTTTTTTACTCTTTTAGTTGCGGTTTCTGATGGTTTTGTGTTTTGCTAGAGACCCCTTTTATTTTCATCATCATGACTTTTCTGCCTCCCGAAACTTTGTCCAAATCTACAAATCGTCTCCTAAACTTTTCTTTCCCGCGGTTTCTCTTATTGGCATGTCTCGAGATGTTATCTGAACGGCTATCACCTCAGGCAGGGACGAAGTACAACGAGGGTCTAAGGCCTTAGCCCTGCCCAACAATTTAAAAAAAAATCTTAATAAGCCTTTTATTTTTTTTTAAATTTTAATTTAGTCTAATAAATTTTTAGAAATTTATATTAAATATTAAAAATTTTGAATTTTTTTAATAAATCCTCTAAAACTTTAATTTGGCCTCTTACTTTGGTCTAATCAATATTTTAGTCTAATGATAATTTAAGTCCTTATAAATTTAAATATTAAATAAATTAAACACTGCCACTTAATTTTAAATTTAAATACTTAATAAACTTTTATATTTTTAAATTTAATAATTTTGTCCCTCTTGATATTCGATCATGGCTCCGTCCTGACCCATGAAGGTTTCTCTTCCAATGTTGGTGACCGTCGTGTTTGCCTCCTCAAAGCTATCTGTTGATGAGATAAGAAACCCTAATGACTAGGTCCTGGATTTTCACCATCGGGGAGGAATGTCTCCGACCTTAAAGTTCTCTTAGCTAGTTAACACTACACCAGATTTTCTCAAATTTGCAAATGGTATTTAGGAAGGTTGTTTCTGCAAGGGTAAATGTCCTTTTTCTCGCAATTGATGTTGTGTTTGAAGACATGGTTGCTCATGCCTATGTTTGTGTTTCCCCGTTTGTTTTGGGGCTGTTTTGAAATGCCTTTTGGGCTCTTTGTTTAGGCATTATGCTTGTCTTCGGTTGTTTTTGATTGTTCAAGACTCTTTCTCTTCACTGGAAATGATTGTTCTGTGCTTTGAATGAATTCAAAGGAGCTAAATTATTAGTTAATCTATATACTACTTATAATTTATAGATTTAATATATTTTAACTTCATTATCTATGATCTTTAATTTTTCAAATTTCAATCATAACATAAATAATACACCGATAAATATCATTAAATTGTAATGACATCATTTGATTAAATTAGAGAATAGTGACTAAATATAAAATTTATATAAAATAAAAAAAAATATGAAATTAGAAGAAAAAAACAAAATTTAGTTTAGTGATTGAGTATTTGATCTAATTCTTGTATTATGATTGGCATGGAATTTATTCGTTGGAGGGGTAGAAGAATGATAGACGTTTCAAAAATACACAAAGATCTTATTTACTTTTGATGAGATTTATAAAAGAATCTGTAATGTTAAAATTGTAAAGTGTTAAATTAATAAAAATAATTTTGTTAACGGTCGAATATGTACAGGTTGAGAATTATAATTATATAATTGTTATAGGAAGAAGTATATGATGCACAATGCCACAGTTAGGGAACGACGAGAGGAAAATTGGATGGAGTCACTCTTCTAAAAATTTAAAACTTAAATATAATTTAAAATTTTTTAACATATTTTTATTAAAAATTTATTTTTGTTTCCCTTAAAATTTTATAAATTCACACATTTAAAATTTTATAAGTTTGCCCCTAACAAAAAAAAATCTTACGTGCGTCCCTATCGACAATTTAACATTTTTAATAGAGTTCTGATCTCTTCAAAAAAGAAAAAAACAAGATCTATAAATAAAAAAATAAAGCAAATGGCCCCTTTAAGTTACGAGAGATTATGGCGTGAGGTGTCTTTAGGGTGTCGTTAAAATAATATAATTTTATATAAATTCTTATTAAATTATAAAATTTATATAAATTCTTATTCAGTTAATCTATTAAAATTTTTATTTAATCTTATATAATTTTTTATCATTTTTATAAACATTTATATTAATTGCATTTTAACCGTACTCGTGTCTTACCTTAGCATATCCATTGAGTTATTGTAAGCGGAATTCCATTAAAGTCCAATCATCAGCGGGAGCCAACTCAGCTAATCTGACCAATAAAATAATGCAAAGTCGGTTTCATAGTTTGCGGCAGCTACACCACAAGATTCCAAGGGAGTTGTTCAGTCAAACTAATATTAAATATAAACTATTACAGTTTTACGTAAGAAGATAGGCAAATTTAGTGGAATAATTTACTTTGAAATTTTATTTAGGTGTATAGGGTTGTTTAGATTTATTTTGCAAAACAAGCCAAAAGTTACCGTAATCATTAAGACCACGCCATGTTTTTCTGGCGATATTGGACCTCGCCATCTCTACATGGCGAGGTGCTGCGGAAATAGCCGATTGACTCAGCATGACAGCGACTTAACGTGGAAGTGGGTCAGTATGGCAGTGGCACAGTTTTGAGAACTAGTGCAGGGGAGACCAGCCATTTGCAAATGGCGAGGTCTTGTGGCATGCATGCAAGCGGACCAGCTTTCACGTGAAAGTTGGTTAACCGATTTTTTTAAAATTCTTTGTGTGTGTGTGTGCGCGTATATATATATATATATATGGATTGAGTGTATAGGGGGTGAGAAGAAAAAAATATTGATAGAGCTTGAGATGGAAATCTGAGAGAGTTTGAGTTGAAAATTTCGGTGACATCTATTTTTGAAGATATATTCAAAGGCGGTGAAAATTGTGGAAGTATATATTTTGTAGATTTTCTCGGTTTCTCAAAAGTAAGTAAGTAATTATTATTTTTAATTAATCAATTTTTTTAATTATAGAGGGTTTGTAGATTTTATTGTGTGATTGAAGATATATTCGAATGATAATAACATTTTTATTATTGAAGTCTTTACAGTATATTTACACGGTTTTTCGTCTAATCCGGTAAGTTTTTGTATTTTTTAAATTTATATTCTTATAAATCAAATTTTTTGAAGCTAATACATTTTTTGGATGTATATACATTCGAATATTTAATGATAATTGTTTTGCAGATCTACAAATAGAAAATGGCATCTGGAGGAGTTTTGTTGTACCGTGATCATGAGCACATTTCGTCTCATATTCATAAAAAGCAAGTAAGTAATTTCAAATTTATTATGTCATGTGTAATACGAAATGATTTATTATAATAAATTAATTATAGGGTGTGGAGCATAGCATCCACCGTCGAGGAGTGATGATCAAGGAACCTTCCGATCGTATGGTTTATTACTTACTGCGCGTCGGTCTTTATAATGCTTCATTTCTCCATGGATTTAAGATTGTCTTTGGGTTGATTACCGCATTGATTGAACGATGAAGACCAGAGACTCACACATTTCATTTTTCATTTGGCGAATGCACAATAACTCTGCATGATGTAGCAATACAACTTGGTGTCCCAATAAATGGGAAACCGTTGATTGGAGAAAACAAGTATAATGCATTTGAGCTTTGCAGGCAGTACTTCGGCAAAGTTCCTCCTAAGTCATGTGTGGACGGTCTATGTCTCAGAAGTTCATGATTGCAGAAAGAATTCATTGTAACAGATGGATATGCTCGCCGAGAACTTGAGTATACAGCTCGAGCATATAAACTGCAAATCATTGGTAGATACATCTGGTAATATGGTTCACACACAATATCTGTCATTCTTGGATGATTTTGACACAGTTGCTACATATAGTTGGGGATCTTCAATATTGGCATTCTTGTACCATGAAATGTGCAAGGTCGCAATTATGGATGATTAAAAGAAAAATTCAGATATAGGTGGATGTCAAATCTTATTGAAATCGTGGGCGTGGTATAGGCTACCTTAAGTAACGCCCATTGTGGAAGTACCCGCACCAATGGAGTTTTTGCTTGTTGGAAGGTAATATTGTGATTATAGTCGTATATGGCTATTTTATTGATCTAGTATTTATCTGCAATAACTTAGAAATATAAGTTCAATATCTTTGCAGACGGAGACATAAATTGACAAATGTAGGGGCGATGCACAACACTGTCAGAGATATAAGACTAAAGACCCAAACAATAGGGAAAAATCAGGTATCATAATATTATTTTTAAATTAAATTTTTGACTTTATATTTTTTTAAATAGTATGTTTATTTGTGTATGCATATTAATATTTGTGTTTTATAGTTTATTTGGCAGTCGTACGCGAATGAAACAATCAAGGCTTGCATACCAAACAGTGTGCTTCAATGTTCATCATTCTAGGGTTCAATTGTGCCTTTGATCCATTTTTCTATTGTTGAGCATCATTGTGCTGACAGAGTGTTGCGGCAGCTCAACTTCCATCAACCCATTCCTAGAGCTCCACCTAAACATATCCATATTGTTCGTAGAGGTAGATTCAATGAGAATTGGACTGTGAAGCAAGCCGATTTCATTTCGCTGTGAGAGGAAAGATGGACGCGGTGGGATGATAATTTGAGTTCAATTAAAGCCAATCATTTTGAATTTAATACAGAATACTATTCGTGGTTTTCGGAAAATGAAAAACTGTTCATAGTATCTCTCAAAGCTGCAAATAAATGGCTTCAAGATCCGCGATGCTCAAGACACGTACACTTTTTATCTGAGTTTGGTCAGAGTTCTCAAGAACCAACAGACGAACCAAACTTGGATTGTTCTACGGGTTAACATTCTTCGTGGTCTCTGGTGCAATCCCAATCCCCTCAGATACATGTAAGCAATAATACTTGGGAAGAACCAATACAACATGGGTATCCACCATTTGGTAATGTTTCGGAACAACCACCATTTCGAGAAAACTCATCATTTCATCAAACATTTGGATTTGGTAATGTTCCGAAACAATTAACAATCAATTTTCCAATTGGTTGCAGCTTATCTTTTCAGCCGGCTTACAATGATAATGGAGGATACATACCACAATTTCAGTATCCTCAAACATCTATATATAGGAAAGGTATAGGTGTTGGTAGTATGACATCTCTATTATCGACTGCGACCATTAGCAGCTCATCATTTCATCAGGAAAATATGTATGGTACACCACATTCTAAACAAATGATGGATGATCAATTTTTCAACGATAAGCAAACTCCGAATCAACCACGAAGAATGGTCTGATCACCTAACGGTACGATCAAACATCATCCTTCCACCGGCAGGAATTACCGAGGAAGAGGCAGAGATAGGAAATAAGTAAATTTTATTTATTTGTAATATATTTTTTATTCGAAAACATTGTTTGTTTGTTTGTTTTAGTTTTTGGATTATTTAGTATTTTGATTTAATTAATCATATTTTATTTAGATTACACATATTTCTTTCTTTCGATTTAATTTTGATATTAATCATATTAGAATTTTAGAAATAAAAAGTCCTTCAAATATAAATTCAAATTCAAAATTGATTTTGAATTCAAATTCTAAAAAATTTAAATTCAATAATCCTTTTAACAAAAAAAGTAAATGTAAAAAAATGCCGCATAGTTAAAAAGTAAAAAAAACATAGAATGAAATTAAAAAAAACGAATAAAGAAAGAAAAGCGGAATTGAATTTGAATTCAATTTAATTTGACGCATTGAATTGAGTGGGGCAGGGTTGGTGGCAGGCTAGGGGCTAGGGGTGGGTGGATATTAATTTTGGTTTGAATATTAACTGTAAAAAATAAATGGTTAATTTTGATTCGAATATTAACTGTAAAAAAATAAATGGTTAATTTTGGTTCGAATATTAACTATATATTTTTTCGGACACTTGTTTTTTAATATTTTGGTTCAATATTTAAGTTCATTCTTTAATTTTGGTAAATTCCAACTCAAAATTTACATTAACGAAAAAATGTATTTACATTAACATAAAATTTACATTAACACAAAATTTAGGTTGATGGTCCGACACGATAGTTGGAAAGATTGGATTTGTTCGGACACTTATTTTTTGTGTGACCTAGTCCCCTACAAATAGTACAATGTTTAACTTGAACTCCCATCTCTCTCATTCTGATTATCCATATTCGTATGAATGCGAGTGGACGCCGGTCAACCTTTCAGCTTTCTACGAAGCTCTGGATTTGGTAACCATTCTTCGTATATTGGCTCTAGCGGCCAATAATCTTGGTTCAGGATCATGTTGAACCGAGTTCTATATATATTTGCCATATTCTCTAGTTTATAACACTCATCCGCAAACTTGTAAGGGTCGAGACAAAAATGCAAACATGCAACATATGCGTGAGAGCAAGGGTATCTAAATGCTTGTAATGCACCACAATCACACCATCTTTGAAGAAGGTTTACGATGAACATTCTTTGCTCACCTCGGACCTTTGCTTCGATAGAAAATTCAAAACCATGTGGGTCGAATGTTCTGACTCGCATAGAGGTGGCATCCGCGTGAAGTTTGATCATTGTATCCATCAGGGTTTGAGACCAATTTTGTCCGTTGTTTATCTGGCGTTAACTTCTTGCCCTTTGTCAGACCACACTTTACCCAATTTGAAGTAGGTCTCCCACACAATACGTGCAATTGAGAGATGGCGAGTTCCTTTAAGCACTGAGTTTATATCCTCTGCAAGTTTAGTTGTCATATAGCCATAACGCCAACCTTCATCATAGGCTTGTGACCATTTTTCCCTGGGTATGTCATTTGCAAAATTAAATACATTTCAACCGTGCCGCTTCAACCTGTTTATCCTTGCGTCGAGTTTTGGTTGAACTAGTTCATACCCTATTTAAAAAAATAAGTTAAATAAATCAACAAGACCATCTCAAAAAAATTACTAATTTTTATAAACAACGAATAATAACTTACCTGAGCCTAAAATCTCTTTATGGATCTGATTGTTTTCGAAATGCGTATTCATATTTTGCCGCAATATGTTGTACACTATAGGCTGGATATGCATACGGAGGCTTCCATAAACTCTCATGTCTATCAATTATTGATAAGAGCGCAGTCCCTCTAGCAGAAATCATGCAAATCCCATCTTCTTTTACTACATGGTTGCATAGATGCTTCAAAAAGAATTTTCATCCATCCGCGTTTTCCTTTTCAACTATGACAAAGTTAATTGAGAATATATTACTACCTCCATCTTGTGCAACAGCCATGACTAATATATGACCGTACTTCCCATATAGCCAGGTACCGTCCATTTGAATCATGCGTTTACAGAATGGGAACCCTTCAATGCACACATTGAACGCCCAAAATAACTTACTAAATATCCTTTTACCAGGAATTAATTCGCCTTGTAAGTTGAACGCCGATTTTGTTTCATATTCTACCATGGTTCCCGGGATAAATATTTGCATTGCTCGTAAAAAAGCCTATAGCTCATTATATGATTTATCCCAATCACCATACACCTGTGCCATCGCCTTTTGCTTTGCCATCCATGCCTTGTAGTAAGATGGAATATATCCAAGCTGATTTCGAATGGATGCTACTAACACTGCAATTGAAATCCTTAGTTCCCTTTCAACCAATAACCTGGTGTAAGAATACATTCGATCAGAGTCTAAATTAATGTGGTCCTGTGATAAAGCCATATTTGAATAGGTTGCTCAATGAACCGTGACACCTCCCACATCTGACTCCTCTTCTTGTATGAAATTCTTACCCACCAAGGATATTTGCTCTTCCAATTAATACACCTTACACAATAAGTTTGTGCATTGGACTCGACAACAGAAAATGACGTATGGTGTTTGATGTAATACTCCTTAACTGCCAGCTTCTTTTGTTTTGAACTCAGCCTTTAATACCAATTCTCCAAAGTTTGAAGATGATGAAGAACCAAATACGTGGGCTTGATGTTCCGGATATAGCATTGTAGTATAGTTGTCCTCATACATACGGGATGGAGGTTCATAAGCTGGATAAATGGGTTCCGGTTGCTCAAACTCTGGTTTAACATAACCTCAAACTAGCTGCTCATTTCCCAACCCAAGCCTAGCAACAGCCGTGGCCCAAACATCATCTTCAACATTTTGACCATTACCCTGAGACGCATTTGTCATAACAACGTCAACATTATCAGCATCGAGTAAGTGCACGCCATCAGCCTCCGGAATAGGCACAATATTTTCTTCATCCTCACTGAAATCATCAAGCGATTCGCCCCAATGACCAACTATGGGTTCAGTGTCACAATATGTTGATAAACTCATTCTCTCTAAATATTCAAAAAAATAATTATCATTAAATATTCGAATATATACAACTAAAAAATGTATTAACTTCAAAAATTTCAATTTATAAGAATATAAATTTTAAAAAATACAAAAACTTACCAGATTCGACGAGAAACCATGTAAATGTACTGTAAAGACTTCAACAATAAAAAAGTTATTATCATTCGAATATATCTTCAATCACACACAATAAAATCTACAAACCCTCTATAATTAAAAAACAATTGATTAATTAAAAAATAATTACTTACTTTTGAGAAACCGAGAAGATCTACAAAAATATATACTTTCACAATCTTCACCGTCTTCGAATATATCTTCCAAAAATAGATATCACCGAAATTTTTAACTCAAACTCTCTTAGATTTCCAACTCAAACTCTATCAATAATTTTCTCTTCTCAACCACTGTACACTCAAACTCTATAAATATATATACAAAAAATTTTAAAAAAAAATAATTCACCTGACCAGCTTTCATGTGAAAGTTGGTTCGGTTGCATGCATGCCACAAGATCTCGCCATTTGCAAATGGCGTGGTCTTCCCTGCACCAGCTCAGTCAAAGCTGAGCCACTACCATGCTAACCCACTGCCATGCTGAGCCAATCGGCTATCTCCACAGCACCTCGCCATGTGAAGGTGGCGAGGTCCAACATCGTCAGGAGCACATGACGTGGTCTTGTTGATCATTGTAGCTTTTGGCCTATTTTGCAAAATAAATCTGGAACAACCCTATAAACCTAAATAAAATTTCAAAGTGAATTATTCTACTAAATTTGCCAAGAAGATAAAACTATGGGAAAAGTAGATAATTCACCAACTTTTATCATTTCTTTGTGAAAAATATCAATTTATCCGTTGTTGAATAGAGTAAGATATTTGGTTCTAGACCCGCTAAAATACCTCAATTACTTTCTTTAGAGTTTTTCTTTTCCCTCCATTTTAAGTAAGATTAAGACTAAAATTAGAATTTATCAAAAAAATTGTTATTTAATGAATTGAAACTTTAAGTTTTTTTATTAATGAAATATATAGATATTAAATATTTATAGTAAAATTGTTTAGTATACTAATACAAATTAAGTATGGAATATCATTATATTATTTTAGAATAATAAATTTTGATTTGTTAGAAAAATATATGAGCAACGACAAACGGTAAAATTAGGGAAATATTACAATTAGGAATAATTATTAAGAAAATAAAGTTTATTGGCTTATATTTTGTAATATACAGCAAAAACTACGGTAAAGTATAAAATCGCCATCTGTAAAAGGTTTTTTGATTATTTTTTAAATAATTAATGATTTAAGGCTGCTATGAAAGCAATAAAAGTTACAGTGAAATATAAAGTTACCATATGCAGGTTACCATCTAAAAAAATTAAATAATCGAAAACGTCTCTTACATATGGCAATTTTATACTTCGCTATAACTTTTGTCGTAAATTATAAATATAAGTCAATGAACCTCATTTCTTTAATAATTATTCCTAGCTGCAATATTTCTTTAATTTTGCCAGCGACAACAGTGTAGTTGTAGAGTTTGGTTTGGGGAGTGTAAGCATTTTTATATAAATGTTCTTTACAGTGTGATTATTGGTGTAAACACAACTTTTGTATTCTTTAAAGGTACAGGGATAAACTTGGCCCTTAATATTTATAATTTCTGTCAATTTAACTCTCACTTTTTAAAAATAAATTTGACCTTCAACTTAATATAATATTAAAATTTTATTAATAATAACATGACACATAAGTATTTCATTTTAAATAATATGACATTTAATCTATCAATATGCTTGATGATAATCCTAATTATAAGTAATGGGTAACCCAACTGCAATTTTGCAAAAGCTTCATTTAAACCATATCATTTTAATCATTTTTTTTGTAACATATTAGTGATATGATGCTGTTCCTTTTAACAATATTTTTTTTAAAATCTGAAATTATGTCATTTCCTTAAAAGTACAATGTGCTTTACTTATGCACTCAACAATTATTGATATTTTTATTATTTTTATATAAAAATGATAGATACATATTAAAACAAGACAAAATAAATTAAATATTAAAATAAAACTAATATAATTAAGACCAATTCGTGAATAAGTTTTATTGCAGATAAGAGAATTCTAAACAGGATCATAATTGTCAAACATTAAAACGAAAATCATTATTTTGACTAATTAATATTTTCGTTCTTGCATATTTTGACTATTAATATCATACCGTCAGAGTTGAATTCATGTTTCATAGCTTCTTAATCAACATTTATTACTAATTAGAATTTTCAAATGTTGAATATATAACGGATAATCACAATTCACAACTACGTACTCATAAAAAGAGGATCTCATTAATAAATTCACCGGATTTACAGATTTATAAATAGGGTTGGCTTTTTTGTAAAAAAAATTGGTTTAACTACAAATAAGTGCTACTATTTTTTTTAATAAATAACTAAAGTATTTTTTAATTAAAATATGTGTCAAAAATAAATAGTTTAATTAACTTTAAAATAAACTAAAAATTAAATTTTAAACATTTATTTCGGTTAAAAAAATAATTTAGAAACTTATCATAAAAAAAAAACATAATTTAAATACTTGAAAAAGACAAAAGGGAAATAGTTTGATTCAAAACTTGAGTGTAAGAAAGCTGAAAGTGGGGCCACCCAGGTTTGAACGGTCAAAAGGAAAGGCCTACTTACTGTTGAAATATCGGGCAAATTAAAAATAAAAATAAAAATGATTAAAATACGCATAAATGTTGGGGCTCATCAACAGCTGCTACTGCTCCCAAAAACCAGAAACCCAGGGAAAAAGCTCAGAGCTCCGTTGAAGATACATTCTAAGATCCGATTCCTATGCCCGAATTGTTCATCTCATGATTCCCTGTCACCTACCTTTTTTCTCCTGATTTCTTGACCCGATCGGTAATTCATTACTTCTATACTCTTTTTTTTGTTGCGAGTTTAATGCTTGTTGTTTTTGGCTGCCGGATCAAGATTCTCGTTTTGAAATTAGTTCACTGTTATTTTTTCCCGTTAGATTTGGTTGCATTTTGTTTCATCTTTGCATCATTTTAGATCCTTGTTTCCTTCTAGGGTTTCGGATATTCTCTCCTTTCTCTTTAAAAAACTTTTATTCTCTTAGTGCAGGTTTTACTCTGTCAAATTCATGAGTAAAATAAACTATGATGAACTTCTTGTATATTTGTGGCTGGAAATGTGCTTTTCTGTATATACTAGTTTATTATATTCTCCGGAGGATTAGTGGTTTTTGTAGCCGTTTGTTCTTACCACGTTATTTGAATGTTAGAGACATTGCTGATTTCTTTTGAGGGAATACCATTGACACTGTTTTCTGTGTTTTACAGGTAATTATTAACTTGTTCTGTGGTTTAAATAGGTGTTTTTCAACAGAGGATCTGTGAGATTCTCATTTTGCTTTTAGTTTAGTCCAATGGCTTCAGTTGGCATAGCGCCTACTTCTGGAGTAAGAGAACATAGTGGAAATACAGTTGGTGTTGATAGATTGCCTGATGAAATGAATGATATGAAAATTAGGGATGATAAGGTATGCTATTAATCTTTCCAGTTTGCTTGTTTTGATAATTGATTGTCCATCTTTCAGATTGGTTTTACGAAATATGTTACTATGCTGCAGGAAATGGAAGCAACTGTAGTTGATGGGCATGGAACTGAGACAGGGCATATAATTGTCACCACTATTGGTGGTAAAAATGGACAGCCAAAGCAGGTTAGGTCAATTTCATAATTTTCTCCTTAATTAGTGGAGTTTTTTTTTTGTCTTACTGTTGTTTATTATTGTAACTTAAGCTGTCTATCATTTCAGACAATAAGCTATATGGCTGAGCGTGTTGTTGGGAATGGATCATTTGGGGTCGTCTTCCAGGTGCAGATTCGTTTGACAGATGTTCAGATTTCATATTCTAAGTCAAGTTTGAGGTTTTTGCTGAACTATTTATGTGGCATTTCAGGCTAAATGTTTAGAGACGGGTGAAACTGTTGCTATAAAGAAGGTTCTTCAAGACAAGAGATACAAGAACCGTGAATTGCAAACCATGCGCCTCCTGGACCACCCTAATGTTGTCCCTTTGAAGCATTGTTTCTTTTCTACAACTGAAAAAGATGAGCTCTATCTTAACCTGGTGCTTGAGTATGTTCCGGAAACTGCCCACCGTGTTATCAAACATTATAATAAGATGAATCAAAGGATGCCACTGATTTATGTTAAACTCTATTTTTACCAGGTTTGATATTGGTTAAATATTCTCTTTTTATCTTATTTCTATCTGTTATAAACAAGCAATCCATGTTTATATGTGATCCCTACATTGAACTGGTGTTATTCTCGTCTTTATGCAGATTTGCAGGGCTCTTGCTTATATCCATAACAGTATTGGTGTGTGCCACAGGGACATAAAGCCTCAAAACTTATTGGTATATTGTCAATCACCTTGCTGCAATTATTCTATTGGTGTTTTAGTAGCAGTGCCAGCTTTTAAATCTAATGATTATCTGAGAAACATTGTCCAGAAACAGTGGTGTTTCACCTTAATGATCTAAAAGGATCACCAGGTGTTTGGCAAGGGAAAAAATAATCTAGCATTCTAATGCATGCATGCTAATATGTTATAATGTAAAATCGAAACTTATGCTGAGAAGCTTTTCTATCGCAAAATATAATTATATGGGTCTTTAAGATTATAGAAGCATTCTTATCACTTTTTTACTTAATGAAAATGTGTCTTGTTATTCATATTGAGGAATGACTTGTATCTTCCCATCTTATCTTTGTTTGCATTTGATGTTGGGTTTATTTATCATTACGTAGTAATTAACCCGTTCATACTTTTATGAATACACGCTCATTAATACTATGGTTTCTTGTGACAGGTCAACCCACACACCCACCAGCTAAAGCTGTGTGATTTTGGAAGTGCAAAAGTTTTGGTATGTACAAATGAAAATGTTAAACCTCTTTTTTGGGGGCTAGATGCAACCCAAGGGTCCATAGGTCTAATTTTAGTTTTACTCTTCCAGGTAAAAGTAGAACCAAACATATCTTACATCTGTTCTCGGTACTATCGAGCACCCGAATTGATATTTGGTGCAACTGAATACACCACAGCAATTGACATCTGGTCTGCTGGCTGTGTTTTGGCTGAGCTATTGCTTGGACAGGTAGATAGTTTTCTTGCCTGTATGTTTTATTATAAATATATATTTCTCTTTATATTACTTAACTATGTCTCCCCCCCTTTTCAGCCTCTGTTTCCTGGTGAGAGTGGAGTAGACCAGCTTGTTGAAATTATTAAGGTAAATTTTAGTTCAAAATACTCATCAATTGTTTTAACATGGTCATTATTGGAGAATACTAATCATGAAGGATGGAAAATATTAACCGATCCAAAATCTTTCCGTATTGCTAGCTGTTAAATTCTGACATTCTAGACACTGTTTCTGATTTATCCTACTGTTCTTTGCGCTTTGATCGCCTTTTCTTTTTAATTTTTTTTTCCTGATTTGTTTGATTGTGATGCAGGTTCTAGGTACCCCAACAAGAGAAGAAATAAAGTGCATGAATCCTAACTACACAGAGTTCAAATTTCCCCAAATTAAAGCTCACCCATGGCACAAGGTAGTGGGGCTGAGATGACATGTCATTTCTCAACTTTGTGAAATAGTTGGTGTCTAATATATGATATTGATCAATATATCATTGATGACCAGATATTCCATAAGCGAATGCCTCCGGAAGCTGTGGATCTTGTTTCACGATTATTGCAATACTCTCCTAACCTTCGTAGCACAGCTGTAAGTATCAAACTGGTTACCAACTCTCTTAATTTTTCATCATTTTAAATGGGGAAAAAAATTCAAGTATGAGATTCCCTTAAAAGTTGTATTCATATTTAGGTAATGATTTGTGGGACTTGGATCTGACATGTCATAGATTCCGCAATTGATTTTTTCTTGTATTAACTTTTCTACACATTCTCGGTGTAGTTTTAATGTATTTGAAGTTTGCTAGATATTTCCTTTATATGTATATTTACTATGTTATGATGATTGTATTTATTTTTGTATACAGATTGAGGCTTTGATCCATCCTTTCTTTGATGAGCTACGTGATCCTAACACCCGCCTACCCAATGGACGTTTTCTTCCTCCGCTATTCAACTTCAAGCCTCATGGTAAGAAACAGAATATACTGCTTCGATGCTTATACTATTTTACAAATGTGTTATCGAAACAAGGAACTGATGATCGTTGCTGTCCTGCCATATCATTTTCAGAACTGAAGGGAGTGCCCATGGATATGTTAGGGAAGCTGATCCCCGAGCACGCAAGAAAGCAATGTGCCTTCCTTGGATTGTGAGGCAAAGATTGTCTGCTATTATGATTCAAATGTTGTCAATACTATTCTATGCGTTACCTAGAAACTGCATCTTGTTCATGTTCAGTTATTTTTCTGATTCTGAAGCCAATTGGTTAAACTGCCGCGGAAAGAAGCAAAGCAACCCAAAATATACTGCCTTTGATTGTCGGTAAAAGATCCCAAAATTGCATTAAATATAACCAAAAACTTGTTGCAAAAGATAATACTAAACTATTTCAAATTCAAAGTGCGACCAAATAAAAAGGTAGAAAGGCAGCTGCACGAGTAACGCTCGATATCTTCTACTAATAAAGGGGTTAAGGCGAATAATGTTGTAGACTTGGGATTGATTATATATGTAACAGTGAAAAACACTTAGGTTAGGTCAATAATTCAGTGATTGGGGCATTATTAATCCGTTCGATGGGCTTCGAGTTAATGGCGGAAGACAAGAAGAATTAGTGAGGTTGAATTTGAAAAATTAGAATTTGATTCCTTAAAATCTTTTTAAAAAATTTATTTGTCCCATCAAATCTTTTAGAATTTCATATTAAGTTTAATTCTTTTTGTATATTTTTAATTAAATCCCATTTTATAATTTTTAAAATTCTTCATTAAATCTAAAAGGATATTGAACCTTAGTTTTTTTTTCTCTAACAATCTTGCGCTGACTGCAAGTTTTTTTTTTAATTTTTTGTGTTTGCTGGCGATCGGCAATTATTTAGCTATTGGTTGTCTATCGCCAGTGTTTATTATTTTTTTTCTTTTTTTTTATTTTCTAATATGAATCTCTACCTTTATGGCACGCGTTTTTTCGTCTTTGTGACATGCGTTTTTTTTGTTTTTGTAGTTTTGTTTCATCTGTCCTTGTGACATGATTCAGCATACCCTAGCGGTTGATCGTTGCTCGCATAGAGTTTTTAATCGGTGCTAGTTCTTGATTATGATTTTGTCGATGGGCACGCAAAGTTAGATCCCCACTCGGTTGATGATTGTTTGTCGATGTAATCAGTCCTGCGAGCGAAACAATCTGCCTGATAGTTTGGATCACCATTCTTTTTTCATTAGTCATGAGGCCCGATTGATAGAGACAAGGAGATTCAGGAAGCTTCTGAATTTTGATGGTATGCTTATTTTCCATAGAAGTTTCACTTTTTTTTTGTTTTTGGGTTGTAAAAAATTTGGGTAGATTAATCCCATTATTTTCTTCCTGGATGCGTTGTAATTGTGATATTTTTTATGGTTATAATAAAAATTCAGTGATTATATCCAAAAAATTCTTTATTAAATCTCTCAAATTTTCAAAAATTTTAGTTATTCTTCAATTTTTTAGACCTTAAATTTTTTTTATAAAAAATTAATTTAAACCTCTATTTTTTAATTTTTTAAATTGTTTCTCAAACCCTTTCACCAAATTCCGCCACTAGAGTTGAAGTATAAACTTCTCATACCAAGACAATTATGTAATATCCTTCGTCCTTTTAAATTTGTACAGTATTGACTTTTTGATTAAATAGAGATATTACATTCTCATACTGAGATTCGAACGCGTACAAGATGAAATCTTTGACCACTCAGTCAATTAGTGAATTTCCTAATATTAACTTTTTAAAAGTCAAAATTTTTAAACTTTAACTATAAATATTTTAATTAATTAAATTTTTATAAAAAATATATTTTAAAACTATTTGATTGATAGTTTTTAAAACACATCTTTCACATTTTTATAATAATAATTTAAAATACAAATGAGTCGGGTTAAAATTTTGACAAATTTAATGGTATAGAAGTAATAAAAGATGCACAGTTTCCTTTCTCCACTTTAAAAGTTTTTGAACACAAGGGATTAATGGATTGACCATCTCTTCATAATCATCACTTCACTCGTCTTTGTCAACAGGTACGGTTTTGTTTTGGTTTTCTCTTTTGCTTTTTTTCTACTTTTACGGATGGAGTTTTATTTTTAAATTTACCGATTCTTAAGTATAACAATCCTTTTGTTTCTTTCCCATTTTCCCATTGGCCATTACCTACTCAGAGCTTCGAATCATCAATCGCGACTGTTTCCCATTGTTTATTTATTTATTCAAATAATCGACATAAATCACGTGCATCGTATTTTTTTGTTTTTGCTATTTTTTTAAATTAATCACGTAAAGTAACAAAACTTATGAATGGCCAAAAGTTACCCAACCTATTTTTTTAAAATAAAGGTAAACTACACAGATGACAAGTTAATTATAGGTTAATGTCAATTTGATCATTATATTTTTAATTTTGACAATTTAACCACGTAATTATTTAAGTGGTTTCATTTAAGCTACCAACCGTTAAAACATAACGACAAGGTTGACATGGCTGTTAAATAAATTGTATAGTTACATATTTGGTCCTTATTATTTACACAATTTATCAATTTAGTCATAATTTTAATTTAATAAAATATTAATTATTCAATTTGTTTTCCTAAATACCCAGATTTCAAGTGGCACGCGTTTGCCACTGGGCCAAGCATTGTTTTGTGATATAAATTACCAAATTTAATGTATGAGTTATCTAGTTGTTAATGTCAGGAGAAAAGAAGTAAATGTGGTTTTTGGAGACTCGAACATGACACACTTATGATGCATAAAAATATCCAACTCAATTAAATAAATTTAATAATTAAATTAAAGTTAACAACATTTTGTATATATTTTAAATTATAGTTAATGCTTGATTTAAAATAAAAAATTTAAAATTATATTATGTTCATGAATTTAGATTCGCTTTTTACATAAAAATCAAAACTTTAAAATTATATTAAAATTTTAGTATTTCTTTAAAAATTATAATTTTTTATCGTTTTTATATAAAAAATTAAAATTTTAAAATTATATTAAATTTTATAATTTAATCTAATATTTAATATTATTGGGTTCATTTACAAGTTTTTCTAACTTAACACTTGATGTTTGTTGTTATTAGTGTTCCTAAGTTTTCGTTGGTTATCCATATTTTCCCATGTCGTTAAGATCTGTTAAGAAAATTTTTGACCAATAACATTATGTCACATTAGCATCTCTCTAACCAAGTCAAACCTGTCTGATTTTAGTAAAAGGATAAATGACATGTTAAGTCTCCCAGGCTTTCTTTTTGTTCAATTTGGTTCTTGAAAAGCTTATTTGTGCATGAAATTGACCCCTACTTATTTTTAAAATTTATAATTTAGTCCAATATTTATTATTATTGATAATACTATTTTATTTAAATGTTAATACTTAATAAAAATTAAGTTAAGTTAAAAATAATTATACTTAATAAAACTCTATTTTCTCATGTTAAAAACACAAGAACCAGAATTAAATAATACATTATTATAAAATATTAAATAAAAATAAATTTAATTAAATCAAATCTCTCATAATTTTTTTGTTCAGTTTAATCTTTAAAAAATTTATTTGTGTCTAAAAATTATAAATTATTCTCATATATTATTATTATTATTGATAATATTATTTTTATTTAAATTTTAGTACTTAATAAAAATATAAATTAAATTAAATACAAATAAAATTATTATCTTTAAAATAAATACAAATAAAAAATATTTATTAAAATATAATAATATATTTACCTAACTCGTAGAAGTGTAAGAGATATATGTAAAGCTTTGATAATTTGGAACTTTAATCATTAGAGATGAATTTAGATCCAATTTTACTGGAAATGTTAAGCATTAATTAGTAAATTATTGAGTATCTACGTATATATTAATATAGCACATGGTGATTCACGTTTGATTTGGTGGTCGCAACGCTAGCTTTTTATGACTTTTGGCATTGCAACATTTTACACGTTCCAACGCCTAAAATGTTGAGCTCTCCTCTACAACTTAACTTTCTTTTCAACAAAATCTATATAACTTAACTCATCATCATAACATCACGATTTCACATATTTTAATGTGACATTACATCTAAAAAAAAATGTGGTACTCCCTCCGTTCACTTTAATTTATTTTAACTTTTATGTAATTTTAAAAAAATTAAATAAAAATGTGTTGTAAAATTATTAAAATAACAATTTTATTTTAAAAAAATAAAATTTTATTTTATTAGAAAAATATGAAAATAGTAGAAAGAAAAATGTAGCTAACAAAAGTTGTAAGATTTTTCAAATGAATAGTTTAAGGGAAACAAAATTAAAGCACAAAAAGAACATGTTTAATGAGACAGAGGGTGTATTATGTTCAGGAAAGTATAATGTTCATGGCAAAGAGTTTCTTTTTTACTTTTTGACCTTTTATAATTTTTTAATAAAATTATAATAATTATGAATTTGTCTTATACCTTTCAAAAATTATATTTTGCCCCACCCCTAAATTCTGATTTGGCCACTGTATTACATAAAGAAAACTAACATTGTTTTGATGCAACGGTGGGCAATAAGTGGTTGTAGGAAACTCGCAGGACCAAAGGGAGACATGCAAGAAACAAAATTGATCAGACAACTTTAAAATATCTTCACTCTCGGAGAAGCAACCCAGAAAGAGCACGCTCCCCTGTTGTCTCTCTCTCAGCTCGTGTTCTTGGCCTGAAATTTTTAAAAAAATATTATGGAGTGGAGAGTGGTAGCATTGACAGCAAGAATAGGAAGATTTTTCATGAAGAAGATGAAGACGAAGACGAAGACGAGGAAGAAAAGATGAAGAAATTCTATGCCCTCATAAACACCATACCAGAGGCACGTGATTGTTTCATCTTCAACAAGAAGAAGAAGCGAAAGGTTGTTGCAGAGTGGAAGCCCTCGTTTCAACGTGAAGATTTCATGCAAGAGGCTGATCAGCTGAAGAAACCCACGTCCACCACCAAAGAAGAAGAAAAAGAGGAGGTTCAGGTTAAACAAGGCTTAGACCTTACCCTCTCTCTTTAAAGGGATTTCATCAAAAGTTTCTGGAACAAACATGTTCAAGAATGTAGGTAATTCAACCATGTTCCACTCTAAAAGGTAAGACCAAACCATCAAGCATTCAAGCTTTTCTTCTGCCATACATTGTGATTGTGCTAATGCGCTCTACTTTTTTCTTCTCCTCTCTCTCTCTTCCACCCACAAAGCTAGAATCTATTCACTTGTTTCTTACTTTTTTGTTTGTTAATCCATTGTTGTTGTGTCACGTGTGTTTCATTTTTAAACCAAACTAAAAAATAATAATCCAAAACTATCGACTGGTCTATTGCGATGTACACTATATTTCTTAAGCAATGTTAGAGATTTAAATCATGACGTTCTGAATGAAATAAAATGTTGGGAGGATCGTCCCATAAAGCGCCTTTACAGTACTCAATTCGGATTAATCAACCAATGAGTTAGAAACCGATGGTTAAAAAAACTCAAACTAAGTGATCTTATTATGTTACATTAATTCGGTTTGACACTTAATTCGATTATGTAGCGTCGTTTTTGAGAATTCAAAAGTTCGGGATTTCCCATTTTTACTGAAAACATTTTATTTAAAGGGGAATTCTTTCAAAACGTGCTTTTAAAATAAAACTGGAGTTGCCACCGGTCACTTGGGTAAGGTAGACCGGACACCGGAAAACAAAACCTGAGATTCTAGGGCTCGGGAGCCGGTTACATGTGGGGAAGGATTAGCACCCCCGCAACGCTCAAAATTGGTACAAACATTTCACCGATTGTTTAATATTGGATTTTACGAGTTAAAGCGACAATTTAATCGAAATTTGGTTATACATGCAAGTATATTTTAAAAGCCCTAATATTCGGGAAGGAACGTCTGAACTACCACCACTACGACTGGTACTGGCCTCGTTCATTTTCGAATAAAAGGACACCGCATAACAAATTATATTCCGAATGCAAAACAATATAATAAAGCACCAAGGCACAAAGTATGAAGATGAACAATAAAAAGAAACTACTAATGCAATACCAAATTATGTGTATATATATATATATATATAATGTAAACAATATATTGCATATAAAACTACATATTAAATACTTTACAAAGCTATATTATACTTCCTAAAAAATATGTATTATATACTCTATAAGCACTACATATTTATTATACATATAGGTGTGAAACTGTACGTTATGTGACATATAAAAAAAACTATGCATATTATATTATGCAAAACTATATATTATGCCAAATTATTTACTATATGAAAATAAACTTTACATTACATGTATTATATAAATTATGTCATACATAGACTACCTTATATAAAAACTATATACTGTATAGGATGCCGTATTACATATATATATATATATGTGTATATATCACATTATACATAGAAATCCATATACTATATAAATCATATATTATGTAAACCGCACATAAAACGCATACTATCTAAATAAAGTGTTATATAAAAACTATATATCATACTACAAATATAACAATTAACATACTAATATGACATACATTCATTAAAGGCCATATCGTAACGTATCAAAGCAAAGATTGAAATCAAAGAAATTTAAAATGCAAGATCGAATTTAAAAAATGCATGATAATAGAAAAAAAAACACTGGAAAAAGGACTGAATCAAACAAAGCTGAAATTTGAAGGTCGAAATTAAAAGAATCAAAGACTTAATTGAAATGGGGGACGAAATTGTAAAACATTTTAAAAGTCCAGTGGCTGCGGGGGTTATTTAAAAATGCGGGAGGACTAGAACTGTGATTAGAGTGGGGCAGAAGGATTTAATACGCAATTTCCCCATTTTTAAAATACAAAAACATTATAAATAATCTTTTAAACCGAAAATTAAACCCCTTTTAGTTATTACAATGCTAGCCCTCTAAACTCTTATTCCTCTCTGCTAGGGTTCATGAGGACCCAGAAACCGGCGAGTGCTTAGCTGCTCGCCGTCGTGTTTTCCAGTTTTCCGATGACATTTCATCGTGCCGGTCGTCGCCGCCGGTGATCGGCGTACTTAAAATGAAACCCCAAAAACTTCTTTTTGAATCCAAAAACCAGATCTAAAATCCTTTTTCTTCAAAACAACATCATTCATCCTCTTTTTGACAAAAGCCAAAACAAACCCCCCTTTTTAGTTACTATTCCGTCCAACTCACCTTTCACGGCCTTCAAAGAACCGGAGTGCTTATCGTCGGTCAGGAGCCGAACCATCACGGGAGGCGAACCAGCTATAGAAGGTAAAAACCAAGATCCCTTTTTTATACGTATATGTTTCGAATGCAAAGAAAAAAAGGTAAGGATTACCTCTGAGAATCTTTGTTATTTGCTTTATTGCTCGAAAATCCAGTGATCCGATCCCTTACAATTATTTTTGGCTTTTGGTTATATAGCCGATTACATGGATTGAATACATGTATGGTCAAAATCCTAATCGAATGCTTCTGATAACTTGCTTTAGTTGACATTGCCCTGATTATCTTTGGCTACGTTCCCTCTATTTTGTTATTTTAGGCTCTCACTGTCTTTTTGTCTTTTTTGTGCATGCATGGTGTCGGGGTTGATCACATGCTGGAGATTGGGACGGGAAAGGCACGCTCGTCAGTGGTTGGAAGGCCGGACATGGCATCTTCGCACGGGCGCGTGGAGAAGCTGGACCGGCGTGCGTGCGGTTGGGCGGCTGCAAAAGGATAATGGCATTAGGGTTTTTGTTCTATTATCATATTAGGGTTTTATGTAATAATATGAGCCGATTATTTGTATCTGGACTCTATGTATGGACTGTTTTTTATTTAAATAAAGTGGGATTAATTTATATTAATCATGACCTTAAAATAGTAATATGATAATAATAATGACAATAATAATAATAATACTAGTAAATACAAGTAATACGTAGTATAACATATAATATGCATACACACATATATCTTAACAAACATTCAAAAATAGTACGTATTACACATAATAGTATAATGATACGTGTAATACATACTCACATTCATAACATAAATGACATTAATAAATACATGCATACAAGCAACCTATACATCATGCATTGCATATAATGAATATACACACATGCGTGCCATATACATATAAACACTTTTATGCCTAAAGATATAGTGACACATACATATACTAAACATGCAATAATCACACATATTAATAACAATATATATATTTTCCTTTTGGATTTTAACAACAACCATATACATATATAGTTAATAAATAAACTACAACCCATAAGCCCATTATTGCAAAAACAAAAGCGAAAATAAAAATGGGTTCATCCCAGACAAAATTAGTGATTACAGCTGCCCGTCTTTGCTCATTCTTGTAAAACAAGGATGGAGCAAAGACTATAAACACTAATTTTGTTCCACTTCATGTTCTAGAGTTTGAAGCGACAGGTCATTCCTATATGAGATTGTTCACTCCCCCCTTTGAAGTATTGGAGCCATAAGTTCTTTCTACATAGAACTCTTCCTTTTTGGCCAATCCTTCGAATTATAAGTTCTCTCCCTCTAGAACTTCTTTCTCATTTGAAACCCCGGATCTACAAGTCCCTTCTATGCGGGACTTTTCGCTTTTGAGATCCTGGAGCTACAAGTCTTTTCTATATGAGACCTCTTTCACTTACGAGTTTCTATATAAAACTCATTGCTTTGAAGTTCCCCCTATATCGAACATTACGATGATACTCTATTTTCTAATGACACGAGTACCAAGAATTTCTCCATTGCTTCCCAAAAGGTCGAAGGCTGGAAGACCAGGTGGTAATATCCTGCTTTCTCATTGTAGTAGCATAGATAGCACCTGCCAAAACAAACATAATGTTCCAATGATATATATTAGCGTGCGCCTAACTTTGGGATGCCTATCTATACATGATGCATGAACAATGGTATCATTACGCGAAAGCCCTTTCGTGCTGGCCAAACTTTCTTCGTCTATCCTCTTGTTTCTTTCTTTCTTCTTCTTCTTCTTAATTCTTTGTGCTAACGGTATCCCCTCTGATGTTTAGGCTCAACCATCTTAGCCTTCTTTTCGAATTCCCGGTTCCCTTTTTCTAAAGTGCCTTCTCAGGTCTTCATTTCTCTCTTTATTGTCGCCTTGATCTTTTATCCTTTCTTTCTCTTTTGTTTTGTTTTCTTTTTTTCCTTTCTTTTTTCTTTTCTTCATTTTTATTATTATTTTCTCTTTTCTCTTCTCTTCTATTCTTTCCTTTTTTCTTCTTTTTTATTTTATTTTTATAGTGCCCTTTCGGGTTTTCATTTTGACACTATTTTGGCTTAGCAAGACTTTCGCTTTAATCGTCTCCTTGCTTGGACCTCGGTATATAGGAAAAGTTTGAGATTCATTTCTGCCCTTGGACCAATCGTACCTAAAAAGGTCAGAACACAATAATACATAGAAATCTCTTGCTTATCATGAATCTATATTAACTTCCTTGCTGGACGTCTGGTAGAAGAGATAAGAGAAGGCTTAAAGTAATACTTCATTAATGCTTAAAATTTTGGAATAATTTAAAAGATATGGCAAACATGGAAGAAAAGGAAAAAATAAGGCGTGATGCAATGCCCCAAACATCGACTGTATGAATAATTCGAGAGCCCATCGACCGAAACAAATTGCTCGCTTGAGGTTCTTCACCGAAACGTCTGATATCCTGGGAGATCTTGCCTATTGGATGCCTAATCTTGAAGGTTTGTCTGGGCCGCCCTTTCAGGTTTTCAACTCAGACCTTCATTTTGGTTTTGAGACGCCCTTTTCGGGTTTTCATCTCAAACTTTCCTTTTTCTTTCTTTCTTTCTTCTCTTTTCTTGTCTTCTCCTTTTTCCTTCTTATTTTCCTTTTCCTTTTTTTATTTTTCTTTTTATTTTTCTTCTTTTTTTTTCTTTTTTCTTTTACGCATAGTATTTTTGTACCGAGTCTGAGTTTACTGGATTGCTTAACTCATTCCCATCCATTTTTGTTAAAATCAATGTTCCTCCAGAAAAGGCCTTTTTAATGACGTAAGACCCTTTCCAATTAGGCATCCATTTTCCTCGGAAATCTTTTTGAATCTGCAAGATCCTTTTAAGCACTAGATCTCCTTCTCGAAATTCTCTTGGGCGAACCTTCTCGTCGTAAGCTCACATCATTCTCCTTTGGTACATCTGACCATGGCAAATGGCTTTTAGTCTCTTCTTCTCAATGAGATTCAACTGATCAAACCGTGATTGTACCCACTCGGCCTCTTCCAACTTTACCTCATTCAATATCTGTAGTGACGAAATCTTCACTTCCATAGGTAGAACTGCCTTTATACCGTAAACCAAGGAATAAGGTGTTGCCCTTATTGATGTACGTACGGACGTTTGGTAAGCGAGCATGGAAAACGATAACTTTTCATGCCAGTCTTTAAAAGCATCAGTCGTTTTTGCAATGATCTTCTTGATATTTTTGTTTGCCGTTTCTACTGCCCCATTAATCTTGGGACGATAGATGGTGGAGTTATGGTGCACTATGTTAAATTGCTCACACACATCAGTCATCATCTTGTTGTTCAGGTTGAAGCATTGTCGGTGATGATCCTTTCTGGCAAACCATACTGGCAAATTATTTCTTTCTTCAAGAATTTACAAACAGTTATTCTTGTGATATTGGCATAAGAAGCTGCTTCTACCCATTAAGTGAAATAGTCGATGACCACCAAAATGAAACAATGTCCATTGGACGCCTTTGGGTGAATTTGACCAATGACGTCAACGCCCCATACAACGAACGACCATGGCGAATTCATGGTGTGCAACGGTAAGGGTGGAGAATGGATCCTTTCAGTATATATCTAGCATTTGTGGCACTTCTTTGCATAGTCGATACAATCTCCTTCTATGGTCGACCAAAAGTAACCGTACCTCATAATTTTTCGGGCCATTGAGAAACCGTTGGCGTGTGTCCTACATAACCAGTCGTGTACCTCGGCTAGGATGCTTTTAGCTTCTCGAGCATCGACACATCTCAACAAAATTTGGTATTTTCCTCTTTGTATAAAATCTCCCCGTCTAGTACATATCCTGCTGCCATCCTCCTAATGGTCCTTTTATAATTTTCATTGGCCATATCGAGGTATGTTTGGAACTTGATATATTGAAGGACATCATAGTACCATGGGTTTCCATCTATCTCTTATTCTAAGTTATAGCAATGAACTGATATTTCAAAGACTTGCAACTCAATTGGCTTCATTTCTGCTTCGGTGCTTGCCTCAAACATATCAGCCAAGGTTGCCAAAGCATCTGCCATCTGATTGTCTTCCCTTGGGAGGTAAGCAAAGTAATCTTCTCAAAGTTTTTAACCAACTCTTGGATTAGATCATAATACTTGACCAACTTCGAGTCTCTTGTTTCCCATTCTTTTTAGAGTTGATAAACAACCAAAGATGAATCTCCAAAAACTTGAAGCACTTTGGCTTTTCTTTCAATGGCTGCACGTAAGCCCATGACACAAGCCTTGTATTCGGCTATATTGTTTGTGCAAAAGAATTCCAATCTACTTGTGAAAGGATAGTAGACGTTTTCTAGAGAGATTAACACCGCCCCTATGCCATGGCCTAAAGCATTGCATACCCCATCGAAATAAAGCTTCCATACTTTTGTTCTGAAGTAGCCTTTTATTCTGTGGTTATGCACATCAAGTCTTCGTCGGGAAAATTAAAGTTCAGGGATTCATAATTGCCCGAAGCACGACTGACAAGGAAGTATGCTATAACACTCCCTTTATTGCCTTCTGACTTACATAGATAATGTCGTATTCAGACAATAGCATTTGCCAACGAGCCATTTTCCCGGTTAATGCTGGCGCTTCCATAAAAAATTTTAGCGGATCCAACTTGGATATCAACCAAGTGGTGTGGTACAACATGTACTACCTAAGCCTTTTGGTAGCCCACACTAGTGCACAACACAATTTTTTAATTGGTGGGTACCGAGTTTCACAATCGACAAATTTCTTGCTCAAATAGTAGATAGCCCTATCTTTTCTTTCAGACTCGTCATGTTGCCCTAACACACAACTCATCGAATTTTCAAAGACTGTTAAGTACATGATTAATGGTCTATCTGTCACAAGTGCCACTAGGATCAGAGCATTAGTCAAATACTTCTTGATCTTGTCTAGAGCCTCCTGACACTCTTCATCCCATACTCCTGGGTTATTTTTTCGAAGTAATCTAAAGACAGGGTCACATTTATATAGTTTAACCTCCCCAAGAAACCCCAAACTTCTTTTTGTGACTGAGGTAGAGAGAGATTTTGAATAACTTTTACTTTATCAGGGTCAATCTCGATCCCATTTCGGCTAACCACAAAACCCAAGAGCTTTTCAGATATGACAGCGAAGGTGCACTTGGCCGGGTTGAGCTTTAATTGGTACTTTCTCAATCTTTGGAAAAGCTTTCTCAAGTTTCGAATATGATCCTCTTCGGTTCGAGACTTGATAATCATGTTATCCACATATACTTCGATTTCCTTGTGCATCATGTCGTGAAAGAGGGTCACCATGGCTCTTTGATAAGTTGCCCCAAGATTTTTTAGCCCAAACGACATCACCTTGTAACAAAACGTGCCCCACGTGGTTACAAATATAGTCTTCTTCATGTCTTCATGATGCATCTTTATTTGGTTGTATCTTGAGAAACCGTCTATAAAAGAGAACCACGAATGCCCCGCGGTGTTGTCGACCAACGTGTCAATATGAGGTAAGGGAAAATTATCCTTAAGGCTTGCCCTATTGAGATCTTTATAGTCCACGCACATTCGAACTTTCCCATCTTTCTTAGGCACCGAGACTATATTTTCCACCCATTCCAGGTATTTGGCAACCTTTAGAAAACTGCCTCATATTGTTTTTTCACTTCTTCACGGATTTTTAGCAGCATGTCCGTCCTCTTTCTTCATAGTTTTTGCTGAACTGGCTTGCATTCTGACCTTATCGACAGCTTGTGTACCACAATGTCTGTGTTTAACCCTGGCATATCTTGATAAGTCCAAGCAAAGATGTCCTTGAACTCTGATAACAAATCTATCAACTCGTGCCTAGTCTTGGGTAAGATAGTGGTGCCGATCTTTACTTCTCTCATTTCTTCATCAGTACCCAAATTGTGGACTTCCACCTCTTCTTGGTGGGGTAGGATCTGCTTGTCCTCACTTTTCATTAACTTGAGCAATTCATCCGGGACTTCACATTCTAACTCATATTTTCCTTCATCGATTTTTTCCAAGTATAAAGGTTGCTCAAAATCTATCTCGGGATCAGATTCAGAGTCATTCATATAGTTAATAACAGGGATCTTGAAATGGTTTTGGAAATGAATAGGTATTGGGAAAAGAAATGAATATTCTTATGGAATGAATAAAATAATAATTAATAAAGGTAATAAAGAATGCAATAAATATGATGTTTACCATTTGAGAAAGTTTGGAAAGCCCATTTTTTATTAAAAGCAAGCAAGTTAACATAGAAACTCATTACAAAAGATCCCTACTGCTCACGGGCAAAAGCAAGTAGGGTTGGTTCTGAGCATTACTCTGATTCAGACTTAAAAATTACAGGTAGGTCCACACTGGTCCAATTGTTGAATTTTTCTCCTCGGAAGCAAAGGTGGACTCCAGACAGAAATTTTCCATTCTTTCTTCCTTCAGTTATCATGTTTACATCCATCCCTTCTAACGCATCATTGAACTTTTCTTCTTCCTTGAGTTTGTCATCCTCCAGATTTGCCTCATGCACTTTTTGCACGATATTGATTATCCCACCCGACACGAAGATGTCTTTCATGTCGGAGTAGGTTATGGGTTCATATAGAATTTCCTCGCCCCTGAGTCGGGCCTTTCTTTGTTCCACCTTCCTCTTCTATTCTGTCTTCGTTTGTTGAAAATTGGACTTGTGACCTAGCCCGCTTCATTTTTCTTGTTAATGACACCCTTGGCGCGTAGACATCCTTGAAGGTTCCTTCCGAGTCCTTTCCCTTTCTTGGCTTCTCGTCCCAAAGTCTGCCAAACTTGCATTTTAGCGTAGTTTGACAGTCTAGGATTTGGGATCTTACTTCTTTCTGCCACAAAAGTAGCATTCACAAACTCTAAAGCTCTAAAAGAACACTCAATGGACTCCTCGTCTGTTTGGATGTAAGGAGCATCGGTTGTTACCGAGGCAATAATGTCTTGCTCGGCCCCCACGCTCACTAACTTTAATTCGATGACGAATTTTAATTTTTGGTGTAGTGATGAAGGTACGACCCCGACAAAATGAATCCACAACCTTCCTAGTAGGCAATTATAAGTCATCCTAATATCCATCACCACAAACTCAACTATATACTCGGTAGGCCCGATTAACAGAGGTACTTCGATCTTCCCGGTCACATCCCTTTGGGTTCCATCAAAAGCTCTGACAGAATTATGGCAGGGTTTCAGGTGTGAGCTATCAGTGGGCAACCTTTGTAAAGGTGCCATTGGTAGCACATTTAGGGTAGATCCGTTGTCAATGAGTATTCCTGGTAGAACACGCCCTTTACAATGTGTCATAATATTTAATGCTTTGCTTGATCCCATACCCCTATCTGGAATCTCGTCATCACTGAAGGTGATATAGTTATCCGCTGTAATGTGGCCCATTATTCGGTCTAATTTGCTTACCGAGATGTCATTTGGGACGAATGTCTGGTTCAATACCTTTAACAGCGCGCTACGATGTTTTTCTGAGCATAACAATAATTCCAGTACTGAAATCCGAGCTTGTTGCTTCCAAAGTTGCTCAACAATGCTATACTCACTATGCTTCAAGAATCTCAATAACTCTTGTGCTTGTGCCTCTATCACTGGCTAATGAATCTTTGGAGGAGGTTCTTCTCCAAACAACTTTTCGGGTTCGGGCACTGCAGCCTTGCCATTATCCCTTAGCGCTTCTGCCGCCTTTGATGTTTTTGGTGAATAACACATACCGCTTCTAGTGAAGTGCCCTATCTCGTTCACTGTTTCGGCCTTCGAATCTGCCAATTCCTCTACTTGCGTAGGTTTCACCTCTTCGGGTGACTTCTTATTTCCTTGCGGCTCTAGACTATTTGATACGGAGATGTTGGCGGCATAGCTCCAAGGAACTTTTCGAGTGTCCTTGAAATGGAAAGATGTTGGCGCTGAAATTACCATCTTAGGGGTCACCTTAAAATTTCCTTCTTGAGGCAGGTTTTCCTCTCTTGGCCTGAGCGAGATCCTAAAGGGCCTATCCACCCCATATTGGACCTTGGGGTCATCCGACGCGTATACATCTGATTCCTTTTTTCCTTTGAAATTTTTGAAGAACTCTATCTCCTTATTATCCATCAACATCTGAACCTTTGCTTGAAATCTTTACAATGCTGGATTTCATGTCCCTTCTCTTGGTGATATTCACAATAAGGGCCACATTCTTTTTGCACTATTTCCATGCCCCCTCAATTAGGCGTGCTGCGCATAGCTATTGGAATACCAACCTTAAAGGGGATTTAATCTCAGCCACACTCACTTTTTCCTTCCTAGCATATTCCTCCTCGACGATGTTCACACTACGACCTCCATGGTTCGGTAGCGGGTTGGCACATACATTTGGTTCAAACAATTGCAATTCTCGGTCTTGATCATGTGTCTTGAACAAATTTTTTGAATGCGATGCAATTTTCAATTGAGTGCCCTGGGACGCCGGCATGATAATCATAGTTTTCCTTGGGATCATACCACGCGGGGTAGGTGGCTCAAATGGAGTCACATAATATGGCCTAACCAAATCAGCCTTGTGTAGCTGTGAGTATAATTCAGCGTACGACACTAGCAGATGAGTGAATGATATCTTCTCATTTTCCTTCTTTGAGGGTCTTGTCTCTATCTTGTTCGGGCCTTGTCCACCTCCGGTTACACCTTGTGGTTGAGAAATAGTAAAATTCTTCGGGGTAGTGTAGGTGCTTGTTGCACTTACCTCATTATTATTTATTTCGTAGTTCCTTCAGGAATTTTCTCCACTATTAATTCTCCTACTCTTTATAGCCATATCAATTGATTCCCCGGTTCTTACCATGTCGGCAAAATTTTGAGTGGTGTTGTTTATCAATCGGTTAAACAACGTGCCCCTCAAGGTGTTCACAAACATTGGTGTAATCTTATACTCGGGGATTGGTGGTTGAATTTGAGCAGCCATATCGCGCCACCTTTGGGCATACTGACGCAAACTCTCGTTTGACCTTTGTTCCATTCCTTCTAACATGATTCGGTTTGGTGTCATGTCGGTCACATGCTTGTATTGTTCTATAAAGGCCCTTGAAAGGTCCTTCCATGATTTAATATTAACTCGACTGAGCTCAGTATACCACCGGGTTGCAGAACCGGTTAAACTATCTTAAAAATAATAAATGAGTATTTTTTTGTCCTTGATAAAAGCTGCCATCTTTCAGCAATACATGGTGACGTGAGCCAAGAGGCAAGTGGTTCCATCATATTTATCGAAATCATGAACTTTGAACTTCGACGGAAGCACCAAATCTGCTACAAGACTCAAGTCACTAGCGTCGTTCCCTCGCTCATCTATCCCTTACAAGGTTCTGAACCTTTCTTCAAAGAAACATAACATTTCCTCGTACTTCTTTTCCACATCGGCCCTGATCCTCTCCTCTACCTCATTCATCACGTTCAGATCCGGCACTTCGTTATCTAGACCTGCCTTTACATCAATGGGTTGATTTGCAGAAACTCCCTGATGGTGGCTAGGAGACGCTCCTATGAGATTGATGTATACTTTCTTTTTTAGGTTTGGTATTTCTGGTTGGGATTTCTCATGAAGTGTGATCCCTTCCATTCCTTCATCATTCAAGTTGTCAATAAAGACCCCTTCTTTGCCAAGCTTCTTGTCTAACAGAGCGATCAACTGAGCGACAACTGAAACTTGTGACTGAGTGATTTGATCCCTGATGCTTTGTTTAACCCCGTCTAAACATGTTTCGAGATCCCTTTAACCTTGTTCCACCTTGGTCATCATTTCTTCTATTGCCCTTGTTTGCGAGCGGGTACCGTACGAGGGCGAAATGGTCATAGATTTTTAAACTTTCACTTTCTTTCTGTCAGGATATTTCTCACAATTAATTTTATCGATTAATTGATTAATGCATGATATATGCGGTGGAATGTAATGCATGGCATAGATGATTAAATAAGATGTGCACAAAAAAATATGTAGATAAAGGTGTTGATCCTATAGGCGATCACCCTAGGACAACTTTCATTGAAAATAAAGAAGTATTAATTACAAAACAAAACAAATTCCTACAGATAGGCACCAACCCTAACTCCTAATTCTTCAATAGCTCGAAGTAGTTGAATGAATCTTGGTGCTTCGTCCATCTCTGGGACAATAAAAGGGCGAAGAGCCTTAGCTTCCGCGGCTAGAGTTTTTACATGATGGGCTACCTCTTGCACCTAAACCATCAAAGTTGTATTGTAATCTTCCCGGTCTTGAATCATTCAAGTAGCATTACGAAGTCGTCTTAACCAATAATTGTCTACACCCTCCGCAGCTTCCTCGAGGACTAAGATTTGACCAAGCAGTCTTGAACTATAGCCTCTAGTGTCTCAATCTGAGCTTGAAGTGTCCCATTCTCTTGCTGACTAGCCTGAAGTTCAGAGAAACCATTCCTATCACGGTACTCCTGGAAAGAAAGTTCTAACTCTGCTAACTTCGCTTCCAACTGGTATTATGGGCTTGGCTTTGATTCAGACTCTCAAAAGTAGTGTTATACAGATTTTGCATTTCTTGCAACCGATTCTTGTTGTCATGTGTTTTTCTCTTCCACGCGGTACTATTTTCTTTCTCCCAACTTACCGCTTGTTTACCTTTTTCCTTTTCTTGCTTAGCTTTCTCTTTTTTCTGATTGATTACTTTCGTAAAAGCTTTTCTTTCTTTATTTCTTTCTCGATGATCAACTTGTTGCTTTCCTTTTCTTTCTCAACTTCTTGCTTGACTTTCCTCTTTTCTTCTTCAATCAAACGCAAACCATTTTCTTTTTCTTTCTCAACCGCTATAAATCTTTTTCGGTCGGTGTTCCGTGCCAAAGCTTGAAGCTTGACAGTATCATTTTGGTAAAGGGTATTTCTTTCTTTTAGATCCATGTTTTCTTTTCTTAGGTCCTTGATTGTTCCATCATGTATGTCTATGTCCAAACTTACTTTATAGAGCTCGCTCGCATGCTCAGTTTGCAAAGCTTCCATCTTCTTCTTAACCTCTTCGAGCTCACTTCTCAAAATGTCGGCCTCGGAATGGATTATCCTCATGTGCTCTTCTAATGTCATGGTCAGTCCTTGATCTGGCCTTGGAATCTCATCATTGATTCTCTAACGTCTCCAAAAATCATAACCGGGAGTGAACCTACACGTGCAATTTTTCTCAACCCTTATACGGTAGCAATGATTCCAAGCCCGAGATATATTCTAAACTTTCTCTTTGAACTCACCCTTGAAAGCAAATTCAGTGCGGCTCAATTCTGAAGTGACAGGAATAAACCGTCGAGACCCAAACTGCCTAGATACCAATAAAGGAGCGCACCAAATCCCTCCGTACAATCCCAAAAACATTAGCCAATTGTAATCTCTGCATCGATACAAGAAATATGGGACACTGCCCAACCAAGGTACCCGCCAAACTATATCATTATCTTGGAGGTTCTTGAGAATCGTAGCCCATTTAACCTTTCTGATTTCTTCTCGCCACTCCTTGTCCACATACGCTCGCAAAGGAGAGAAATCTCCAAACAAAACGCCAGGTAGAACCCTTTTTGGCGTTTCCAAAAAATTACTTTGGATCCAAACCTGAAGCAACTATACGCAACCTCTAAAACACCATTCTTCATTCCTTTGAACAACATTCAGAGAAATGAAAGTTTCGGCCAAGATTGCCGGTGCCGGGTTCACCCTCCTCTTCAAGCGCTCGAGTATACCCAAAACAGCCACATCAATGCCATTCAAAACCCCCAGAAAAATGATCAATCCATATATTCCCTGAGCAAACAAGTCCATCTTCATAACCTCATCTGAATGTGTGGGTATTAAATCTCGAATGCATTCCCACGAAAAGGCTACACTGTCTCCTCGATGCTGGATCAATCCTTTTACCGAATCCTTACTCATTCCGGCGATGTCCCTGAGCTTGGCTGGGTAGTTTTGAGACTTCAGGTGTTTAGAGTAGATCCAATCCTTCTTGACACCTTTGTGATGGAGTAGCGCCGTATATTCTCCGATTGTGGGCATCATGTCCTCTCTATTAAAGGTGAAACAAAAAAGGCAGGATTCCAACATTCAAATAAGGCTCGGAACAAAGGTTCATTAATTCTGACATACATCAAGTTGGCTATGTCACCATAATTCTCATGGAACAGATTCTTCAATCTTCGATCCCAACTTTCCCATATTTCTTTCAACTCGTAGAAATCACTTAGTTGTAGACTCATGTAAGTATACCCTGGTACTATGCGCCCACTCAGCAAACTGTCACCCTGAACCCTTTGGTTGACCTCAGACCAATGTCGAACTTGTGAGTTGATTTCCTCCTTCTTAAGTAACCTCTCATCCATAATGATAGCTCTCTGATCGGGCAAACCACCTTGATTCAACACCTCTATGTCATGAAACGAATGCAAAATAAAAGAAAAGCAAAACAAAAACCAAACATAAAAGAAATGAGTTAATAACGGGTAAAATAAATAACAAAGTTATAAAATAGAGAAAATAAAAGAGCTAGAAAACAAACAACCCTATTTACATCCCGTCTAAAATGCCTAGGTTAACCACGTGGCTCTAAAAGGGGTGGGTTTTCTATGTTCGCTACATGCAATTTTGGTACTAGAAGGTACCTGAATTGTCCTCGCCGTCCCCTACTAAGGGTAGCAAGGCCCCCTATCATCACCCATTATAGGCTCATTCCAACCGAGTTCAATTCAGGGGACCCTTTCGCTATGTTCATACGGAGAAACAATATTCCTATGAAAACATAGGGTAATCAAGCCTCGAAGGTACTTACTAGGCCCATACAGAGGAACAATATCCCCACGAAAGCACTAGCATTTCCCCCCACTTAAACGGACGAGTTTATATGCCAAATTTTAAATGCGTTAAAATAAACTCGCATTTATAAATAAATATCAACTTAATTGTCACTTTAATTCGCAATTTCCAATATTAAATAAGCGGTAAAATTTTTTTAGGCATGACTATCTTTTTGCAAAAACAAAAATAAGTCCCAGCGGAGTCGCCATGTCGTAGCGACGTTTTTGAGAATTCAAAAGTTCGGGATTTCCTATTTTTACTGAAAACACTTTATTTAAAGGGGAATTCTCTAAAAACGTGCTTTTAAAATAAAACTGGAGTCGCCACCGGTCACTTGGGTAGGGTAGACCGGACACCGGAAAACAAAACCAGAGATTTTAGGGCTTGGGAGCCGGTTAAGTGTGGGTAAGGATTAGCACCCCCGCAAAGCCCAAAATTGGTACCAAAAATTTCACCGATTGTTTAATATTGGATTTTACGAGTTAAAGCGACAAGTTAATCGAAATTTGGTTATACAAGCAAGTATATTTTAAAAGCCCTAATATTCGGGAAGGAACGTTTGAACCACCACCACTATGACTGATACTGGCCTCGTTCATTTCCGAATAAAAGGACACCGCATAACAAATTATATTTCGAATGCAAAACAATATAATAAAGCACTAAGGCACAAGGTATGAAGATGAACAATAAAAAGAAACTACTAATACAATACCATATTATGTGTATATATATATATATCATGTAAACAATATATTGCATATAAAACTACATATTAAATACTTTACAAAGCTATATTATACTTCCTAAAAAATATGTATTATATACTCTATAAGAACTACATATTTATTATACATATAGGTGTGAAACTGTACGTTATGTGACATATAAAAAAACTATGCATATTATATTATGCAAAACTATATATTATGCCAAATTATATACTATATGAAAATAAACTTTACATTACATGTATTATATATTATATAAATTATGTCATACATAGACTACCTTATATAAAAACTATATACTGTATCGGAATCCGTATTACATATGTATATATATATGTATATCACATTATACATAGAAATCCATATACTATATAAATCATATATTATGTAAACCGCACATAAAAAGCATACTATCTAAATCAAGCGTTATATAAAAACTATACATCATACTACAAATATAACAATTAATATACTAATATAACATACATTCATTAAAGGCCATATCATAACGTATCAAAGCAAAGATTGAAATCAAAGAAATTTAAAATGCAAGATCGAATTTAAAAAATGGATGATAATTTAAAATGCAAGACTTAATTGAAATGGGTGATGAAATTGTAAAACATTTTAAAAGTCCAGTGGCTGCAGGGGTTGTTTAAAAATGCGGGAGGACCAGAACCGCGATTAGAGTGGGGCGAAAGGATTTAATACGCAATTTCCTCATTTTTAAAACGCAAAAACATTATAAATTATCTTTTAAACCGAAATTAAACCCCTTTTAGTTATTATAATTGCCAGCCCTCTAAACTCTTATTCCTCTATGCTAGGGTTCATGAGGACCCAGAAGTCGACGAGTGCTCAGTCGCGTGCCGTCGCGTTTTCCAATTTTTCGGTGACATTTCGCCGCGCCGGCCGACGCCGACGGCGGCCGGCGTACTTAAAATCAAACCCCAAAAACTCCTTTTCGAATCCAAAAACCAGTTCTAAAATCCTTTTTCTTTAAAACAACATCATTTATCCTCTTTTTGACAAAAGCCGAAACAAAACCCCCTTTTAGTTACTACTCCGTCCAACTCACCCTTCACGGCCTTCAAAGAATCGGAAGGCTTATCTTCGGTCAGGAGCCAAACCGTCACGAGAGACGAACTGGCTATGGAATGTAAAAAATGAGATCCATTTTTTATACGTATATGTTTCGAATGCAAAGAAAAAAGTAGGGATCACCTCTGAGAATCTTTGTTATTTGCTTTATTGCTCGAAATTCCAGTGATCCGATCCCTTACAATTGTTTTTGGCTTTTGTTTATATAGCCGATTACATGGATTGAATACATGTATGGTCAAAATCCTAATCAAATGCTTCTGATAACTTGCTTTAGTTGACATTGCTCTGATTATCTTTGGTTACTTTTCCTCTATTTTGCTATTTTAGGCTCTCACTGTCTTTTTGTTTTTTTTGTGCATGCATGGTGTCGGGGATGATCACATGTTGGAGATTGGGACGGGAAAGGCACGCTCGTCGGTGGTTGGAAGCCAGACACGACATCCCCGCACGGGCGCGTGGAGGAACTGGAAAGCCGCGCGTTGAGAAGCTGGATCGGCGTGTCTGAGCCATACGCGCGCGTGGTGAATATCGAAAGCCGCGCGTCGGCGTGTGGGTGATCCGAACGGTCCTCTTTGCTTGAATCTGGATCGTCAGATCTAATCTGGATCTGACAGTTGAGGTTTGTCGGCTGCAAAAAGATAATCATGACCTTAAAAATAGTTATATGATAATAATAATGTCAATAATAATAATAATACTAGTAAATATAAGTAATGCGTAGTATAACATATAATATGCATACACACATATATATGTAAACAAGCATTCAAAAATATTACGTATTACACATAATAGTATAATGATACGTGTAATACATACTCACATTCATAACATAAATGACATTAATAAATACATACATACAAACAACCTATACATCATGCATTGCATATAATGAATATACACACATGCGTGCCATATACATATAAACACTTTTATGCCTAAAGAGATAGTGACACATATTTTCTCCCATCTCGTGACCTCGACTCTAAACTTGAAGGAGTTTTTACCAAGACTTGACTTTCCTTTCAAAAATATTTTATGAAAAATTTTGGTGTTTAAGGTTTATATTTGTTTGTTTAATTGTTAAATTCATCAAATGTTAATATTATTTGTTAGTTTATATGATATTTCTAAATATTTTAATTTCTCAAAATTTAACTCTAGAATCAAAACTTTCTAACTCCGCTCCATAACATAATGCAATATTAGATTTATTCACATTTAATATTCATTAAAATCTTTTTTGATTAAAATATTCATTAAAATCTAAAATATGTATAGATGGTTGAATTTAATTTTTTTTTTGAAACGACGAGGTACAAGGTGAAATGTAGGCGACCGACTAGTCGGATTGGGCGCAAGGAATTCTAATTTGGTTCTGCATTGGCAGGCAAAGCCCAAATGTCTTTAAAGCCCAACAAAACTAGCTTGTATTTTGGATTTGGGTCTCCATCAATTCAGCTACATTTTTATTTTTTGTTTTGGTCCGGTCGAAATAATTAAAACAAACGTTGGGTAATTCAAATGGTTTCAAATCCAATTCATTTTTAATTCAGGTCTTTATACCCATAGTCACTAAAGTTCAATAAATTTTTATATTAATCGCTAAAATCTTAAAAATTATATTATAACTATTAAAATTATCAATAAATTACAAAACAAGCATTATTTAATACTCATTACATAAATAACATGACAAGTTAACAAAAAATAATATTTAATTTGAGATCTATTAATCGGTCGAGTGGACGATGATGCTTATACTGCTACATCTTGTACATATTCAAATTTTGACATTTACCTTGAAAATACAATATTTTTCTATCTGAAAAATAATGTTTAATTAAGCTTTCAAATTATAATTCAAACATCAATTTAATTCTTTAACAATTTTTAATTATAATTTCAAAAAACTATCACTAAGGCCCGCGTTGGAGATGCTCTTTCGCCTTTTTGTTTTTGATAAAGTACATGTCTATCACTAATGTCGTCTCTAAGGTTTAAATCCAAATTCTCTCATTAAGAGAATAATGTACCTTGCTATTGCACTCAATCCTGGTTAGTCTTTCAGCTTCTTCAATTGCACTATTTACAAGCCTTTTGATAAGATTCTAATTTGACCGGAAAAAACATATTATTTTTTTTTCTTTTTTAAAAACTTGAAAACCATCTTTTAATTGAAAAACTTGAAAACCATCTTTTAATTAAAATGTGAAAATGTGAGCACATAGGCCCTGTTTGGTAAACAAATTTTTGAGCCAATATTAGAGGTTTGAACCACTTTTAGAGGTTTGATCAATCAAAACCGTTAATTAGGATGTTTGGTGAATAGAGGTTTGTAAGAGCGGATTAGGGTGAAACCTCTCAATTTGAAAAAGCTGCTAATAGTAGCTTTTTGAGTTTAGAGGTTTTGGCATAAGAGTTGTAAAGGCTCTTTTACCCTTAACAATTAAGAAAACTTCCAAATTAACATATGCTTCAAATATTAATTTAATTTAATAATTAATTAAATTACATTAAAAATAATTATATAAATAATAAATTAATATCTAGATCCTTCAAATATGTTTAGTAATATTATATTAAAAAATTTATTTATTTTTTATCATAAATAATAATAAATTAATTTTCATAATATGTTTAATATTAATAGATATAAAATATTGATAACTATTAAACTATTCAAACAAGTATCGAATATAATCATGTCATTATATGTCATTTTGCTTGTTCAAATAATCAAATAGCTATAAGCTATCAATTAGTTTTACCAAACACTTTTATACAATCATCTAATGCAATCCGCTAGTCAAATCAACTAATGTAATCAGCTAATATAATCCGCTAATTGCCAAATAAGTCTATAATAAAAATCCTTCCTCGGGAGACAGAATCTAAAGGATCTTTATGGTGTCTAAAGTCCACACCTTGAGCATATAATCTAATGACTAAATAAGTAGTTTATTATTAAATATAATAAAATAATACATTAATAATTAAATTGATCAAATTTAAATATTAAAAAATGATATTGTTGGTTTATTAGGACGAAATATTAAATTTCTTAAATAAAATTAATTATTTAAATTATAAAAAAATTAATTAAAAATTCACCTTATAACAAATCTTTATAAAATCTAATCTGAATGAATTGATTGAATATCAATAATTATAAAGAGAATATTTAAAAAATAAAGTGCATCCCTTGCTTTTTTCTTTTTTAAAAATAAGATGGTTGTAGTGCTAAAAGTGTCAAGAACACCATCATAACAACAAGAAAGTGGGTCAAAAAAGTTATGAGGAATAACATTTGTCACAGTAATTTTAGAAAAAATTGTATTATCAGCACTTTATTTAATTTCTAAGATTACTTTAAGCCAAAACAATATGTTATTGCCATTTGGACTATTTTCTAGCATCAATCAAAGCATTTGCAATATTACTTGTACGATGAATATAAAATAAGTCTTAGTAATTTTTTTTATCTTTAAACTTTTTTAAAAATTAATTTAATTTCTATTCTTTTTACTCTTTCGATCCTTAAATTTTTATTTTTTGTTATATTAAATCGATTTACGGAAAAAAGTAAAAACTTGTTAATCTGATGTAAGTTATTTTGCATTTTTCCAATTATTTACATTTTAAATGATTTTATACTTTTAAAAAACTTTTTTATAATTTAAATATATTTATTTATATATTTTTTGACAATTCTAAAACATTTTAATTAGGCTTAAGGGTGTAAAAAGCCCTTAAATTTTTTTTTAAAAAAATCAATTAAGCTCCTAAAATTTTTTATGCACCCAATTAAGTCATTGAACCACAAAATTGAATCAATTAAGTCTTTGTACCAATAAATTGAATCAATTAAGCCCTTTGACCAATTTTGACCATTAAATTTGAACAATATTTTTTTCAATCAATTTTTGTAGTGCATCGTGCCATATTGTTTCCACTTGACATTTTCTAGAATTTTTTTATTCTATTTAAAAAATTCTTTAAATTTCTAAAAATGCTAAAAAAACTTATAAAACATACTTTTTGAATTTTTTTGTAAATCCAACATGATATAACTGTAGTGTATCATGTGCTGGTAATATCTGAAGAAAAAATTTCAAGATTTAATGATCAAAATTTGTCAAAGGACTTAATTGATTCAATTTATTGGTTCAAGGGCTTAATTGATTAAATTTCTTGGTTCAAGAGCTTAATTGAGTACAAAAAAAGTTCAAGGGCTAAATTATTTTTTTAAAAGTTTAAGGGCTTTTTAGACCTTTAAGCCTTTTAATTATTTTGAATTTTTTATGCAAAATAACTCACGTAAGCATCGATAAAAAAAGTAGTTGACGGCAACTTCACAAATCTATTACTTTTTCTATCAATAGGTCTAATTTGACAAAAATAAAAATTTAAAAGTTGAACAAAAAAATTTAAAATAATTTTTTAATAAGTATAAGGTCAAAAATATGATTAGACCATAGAATAAAGCCAATTAATTTTGATATTGTCTTTTAATATTTTAGGAGAAAATGTGCATTGTTATTTTGTATCACTTTTGGATTCTGACCCTTCGCTTACAAGAAAAGATATGATGAAAATGGTTCATATTAGGTTTAATTATTTAATTAGTCAATGTATTATGTATAAGTTGTGACATCAGTTTGGTTATTTTTAGTTATGTACTTTCAAAATTTAATCTTAAGTTAAATAATAGTCGTGAAATATCTTAAATTAAATTATGTTATTAATCTATGTCTTAAGTGTAAGTTGTAGGTTGAGTTCATGATCTCATGTTTGATCATTTTAATTTAAGCCCCTATAATTTAGTTATATTATCTTTGTATTATTAAGATAATGACTAAAGTATCAAAATTTAAAAAATAAAAGGATTAAAATCTATCAAATTAAAGTGTATAGGCTAAATTCATAATTTTTGCATTATAAATAGACTAATAATAAAGTTTTACCATTATACTATTACTGCAACTAGTTGTTACAGGTTCAGCTTATAACCAAAGAAATAATTAATTACGTCAGTTTTAAGTTTTTTTAATAGTTTATGTCTATTTTATGGTTCATAAAATGATGGATCTATATGTGATATGGGGTGAGCTTGTGCCCATTCTAGACTTTTCAAAGTTTACACATTTATTTTTAATATTTTTAATTTTTATAAATTAATCCTTAATTTTTTTATAATATTTATTTTTGTTCACCTTGAAAATTTGAGATTTTATTTATGCCCACTTTTAAATATATTTTTGGATATACCACTCAAAGTCGTTTCTGGGCTAGAGCAATAATGGCACCTGCCTAGGGCCCCACACTATCTAGGGCAATAAGGGTGCCTGCCCATGGCCCCCACCCTACCCAGGGAAGTTAAATATAATGTTCTCGGAGTCGGCTCTTGCAAGTAATGAAAAAAAATTGAGATAATATAATAGCTGAACGAGTTTTGAGTGCCCACTATTATGTTTGAACTCTTTTGAGGGCCCACCGTCCATTCAGTTATTATATATATATATATATATATGAGTTAGGATTCACTTATATTGCATAAAATTCAATTACTTTTACACATTTTTTTGCACCGTTGGATGATGGAAATAAATGGCTACGATTATTTCTTTATTTTTATTTCAAGTGATAATCTTCACATTTTTCACTGTTAATCTCATTCATCTATTTACCTTTATCTAATGGTCCAAAAAGGTGTACAACTTTTAAGTTCCATCATGCTAAAATATAGGTAACCCACATCATGTTTAGATTAATTTAGTCGTTTGAAACAATTTTTTTGAACACAAAGACGTATAAAACAATTAAACAAAAATAATGTTAGTATTTGATTAGTCTAGGTATTAGTGGGTTTTAGGGCCATAACTAAGATTCTAATGATAGTGTATTTTTTTTTATCTTTTAATGAGAATAAAAACTGCAAATACACCTACAAATAATTTTTACATTGTTTTTGTTCTTTACATCTCAATTTTTCATTCATTTTCCCTATTCTTTATGTTATTAGGACTTACCCTTAAAATTCACATTTTCTTCTAATACTTGTTAGGTCCAATTTTTCAATACCCGTTATTAAGGGTTTAATATTTGTTATTATGATTATACTCTTAAAATTTATTTTTTCAACATTATTATTAGGGGCCCATTTTTTTTAATACTTGTTATTATAGACTTACTCTTAAAATTTAATTTTTTTTCAATACTACTTGTTATTAGGGACATGTATTTAAATAACGGTTTGCCATTGCGACAACGACTGTTATATAGCAGTATCAACATCATTCGAAACCGTTATGTCCACAATAGCATTTGTTATTAAAAAAAATTCACAACTGCGATACTCACATCTGTTATGCCTACAACCGCGATAAACACAATGTGATCAAAAACGAGACCACAATCGTAATTTAAATCCATGATTAAGGGCCTATTCTTTTTGTTCGCACTAGAGCCTCCAAAATCTCAGAAACGGGCTTGCTGCCACTAGTGCATTGTCAGAATTTTTGGTTATTCCTTTCAATAATGTTATCTTTAAGATTCGAATTCGAATTATCTTTTTTGGTAGTGCAAAGTACTTTGCCATTACGCCCAATATTTATCCATCGTTTTAAGGTTTTTATTATCGGTGAATTTTTAGTTTTATATCGATGTGAAATATTACAACTTATCAAGGTATTGCAAGTGATAGTCAAGTTCTCTATTTTTTGGAGTTCAAATAATTAAAAGAATATCCTTTTATATTTATAGGTTTTCTTTCCATTTACGGGTTTATACTAAGCTTTTATGGCGAAAGACCGGGCGTGAGAAATTTGATTGAAATATCGATTGAATTTAAATCACTACAAGGTAGCACTAGTTTATATTTTTTTCCTATCCTTTTAAAAATGCGCACACACTTCAGATAAAATTGTTTGAATTTGAATCTTCTAAGATAAATATATATATTTTTCCACTAAAATCACTTATTGAGTTCGATTATAATAAATTTCTAATTTAATAAGACCTCGCAAACGTACGATAATATGAGCTAGTTAAACATTTGACTTTATTTATTTATTTTCTGTCTTCACTTATCGCAGTTACAAACTCCAATTGCAACTGATTTTACAACTCTCTTAGAATTATTTTTGTTTAAAATATTGTTTTCGTGTTCAATTTATCATATCATTATTAGTCTATTTTGCTTTATATTTGCTTTTCAAGTGTCTTTTTTTTGGGTTAAATAATTCATAATTAAATATTGCAGTGCAGGAGTTGCAATCACAGTTTCTATTTGAATGGAGATTATGTGTGTTACTTTTTGATGAGGGAATATGTGTGGATGCAGTCTCAAACTTTTGTTTAACGATAAAGTAGAGGACATAATTATTTTTATTCACTGTTCAGAAATTGCAGATGCTAATTCTCATACTTGTCTTTCATTATCTACAAATCTGATTGATTTAAACCATGATATGAAAGCTCCGGTGATGCTAGTCTGTGTTGTTCATCGGAAACTTTAGTCAAAAAAATATTAGATGTATGTGAATTTGGCTTTCTCAGCTTAATCCTAAAAGAAACTTGAACAATAATAAATATATTTGAATAACGTTTCTTACTTTGTAGTTAAATAATATGTATGAACACTGCTTCAAGTTGGGTGATATATCTCTACCGCGGGGGCTTCCCCCCCAGCACTCCCGTTGGTTTCAGTCTAAGAAACTTTGTATCCATTATAAATCAAAATAAAATTTATGGCATAATCCTTAAAAATCTCCATCTAAACACAAATTCTGAAAGTACAAGGAATGAAGATAAAAAAAGTCTCCATCTTAACACAAACCCCTTAAGAGTATAAATAAACAACGAACAACCAATTTCAAGCTATGCTCAATCTTAGATATACATAGTGAATTAGTTGCTATATCAACAACCCACAAGTAAGGCGAAAGCAGCAAAATTCGCATCACCGAATCTTTGTGGAGATTTAACTCCTCTTCTAAGTCTGTCCTCAACAATAAAATATTGTGAGAGAAGAAACAACTCTACTCTAAATTTTTAAACACTTGGTGTTATGATTCACTCAAATGAACCAACCTTTATATTGTTTGCCAGAATCGTTGTGCTTACGATATTTTTAAATTTGCTAATGTCTTGTCCTACACATAGTCCTCTTTTTATTGATTCGACCATGACGTTTTCACTCATATGCCTCAAATGCATATGTTGATTGTTGATGCCTAACAACATCTACATCTAACACGGAAGAGGGAAAACAACTACATCACCTGTAATTGTTGAACCCTACGAGATATAAAATTTGACAGTCTTTTTCCGTCTTTTAACCATCATGAGAGAAATCTTGCTAATTCTTATAACTCCACCATTGCCACTATACTTATACCTTTTAAATCTAAAAGTATTAGCTACTGTTCAAATCCAGTGTGGTCCTACTAGGGACATTGTTCTCCATCACGACAATACCTTTAGGCACTGATTTGTATGTTGAAAACCAATTCTACTTGGGACACATGAAAACTACAATCATAGTCAAGAATCTTCACCTCGTTTTTTATTTTTATTTATAAAATCTTCACCAAAAGTAGCTAGGAGTTCACGGTTATCGTAGTCTTATACTACATTAGCTTCATTGATTTTTTTGATTATTTTCTCTCCTGTTTTGTAACACCCCTTTCGTTCTTATTCTACAACCTAGCTCTCAAATTTCTTGTGTCTCTTCTTGCATTAATTACATGTTTTAGATTTCGACTTATCCCTAGCATCATCACTAGGACTGTTATTGTGTCCTCCCACAAACAACAAGACTCTCTCCTTGAGAGTCAAATCCAACAACAGGATATGTTATCTTATCTTATCATATGATAATTTAATATCCTACACTTTAGTAACAATGAGAGAGAGATTCATGAATATACAAAATAGTACATGTAAAGATTAAATAAGAAGCGATATCGAATATAGTCTCTAAAACTAAGACAATTTTCTTAAAAATAGTTAAATGATCTTCTAGGGATACGATTAGAATAAAGTGGTTGCTTCAGACGCAATTAGCTAGTTAGGATTTTTTATATACATTTTCTCCAACTTCAACTATAAAACAACGACAATCTTTTATTTCAACACGTTTTATAATAAATGATTCGACAGATGCAAACGAATTTGAGATAAGACTTTTTGTTCCCTACGTTATTTTTTTCTCGTGTGTCAAAAACGATCACATCTTACCGAACCCTTGTTATGGAATTGCAAGTGAATGAATGGAAAGTGTTTGCTTATGTGCTCAAAAGGAAATGGAGTGTTTATAACCAGAGGAGATGGGAAAAGAAAGCAATTAAGCAATAAGTTTTTAGTTGAATAATAACCCTTACAACCGTTTGTCTCTATATACCCTTGATTGCTAAATTAAGTAACTACTTTTGTTGACGTGGCTTGATAACATAATATGTATATTTGGTTGGTATTTTCTTAATTCGGGCACTGCTCCGAGTGGAAGAACTTGGGCCCAAGTCTACTATCAGCTGCTTAACATTCTTCATAACTCTGCCTTTCCCATTTGCAGAAACCTTGTCCGCAAGGTTTAAAGTCGGAAAAGATTTCATGATTTGAGCTTTGTCCTCCAAAGTTACAGCATAAACGTCAAACCCTTCCCATCGGACTAACCACTACACAACAAACTAATCATTACGAGAGATTGTGCGAGTGACCACAATGGATTCCGACTGCAACACCATAGTAGCAGACGAGTCAACCAAGTGTAAAGGAGTAATTTGCTGGTCTGGCACACCAACACACTTGCGCAATAAGGAGACATGAAAAACAGGATGAATGTGTGCTAACTCTGTAAGAATCAAATTATAAATTAATATAAAATCTAACCCAATACCCAAGATTTATTATGTCAAATCATCAAGAACAATAAACCGAATAAACTGAAAGCAGAAGCGTACCTGAATTCATTGATGGACTGAAAACCTTGAATCTTTTGATGGAGATCGCCTAAAAGATGGTTGTGATCTTCTAAGAAGATAGATTAGCCCTTGACGTAAAAACTCTCTGACGGGACAAGAGTAATACAAGTTAACCTATTTCTTGGGGACCACTATTATTAAATCAACTATTAAGTATTTATAATTCTGCCCCTCATTGAATTATAAATACATCTTATGGTATCTACACTTTTATTTCTATAACACTTTAATACCCATGACACGCCTAACATAATTTGGTCACTTAATTTTGTGTCATACTTTATAATAGCATCATACATTTTACATATGTGCCCACAATTGCGGATTTTAATCCAACAATCTCTCACTAGGGCAACATATGTTTCCTGATAAATGTACAACCTTATGAGCTAAAAAATTTGCTATTATATAATAGGTATTCTATAACAATCTCGTCCATCAACTATATCTATATAGGATCAAAGCGGTCTTTGCCATATCAATCATGATTGGGCCCATCAATGGTCACGTATACAAACATAATCAAATGACATAGATCAATCATGGATGCGTAGCATGGAAAGTTTCATGAAATATGAACCGAGCATGTCTATTTCCAACTGGTCCTCCTAAACTTTAGTGAGATCAAACTTTATTGAATTCAAAGTGTGCATAAACCAAATGAACTTTATTTCTGCAGGAAATAATCTTAAAATATCCTTAAACTGAAGTAACCGAAATTGTGTCTAAACCAAATGAGCATTTATCAAAATTACAAACTCCCACTAAAATTGAATTTAATAACATTACACCCATATGAGTAGTGTGCTTATGAAAGACCTAGGGTGACATTTTCTTAATAAGCGCGCAATTATGGAGTTTGTACCAACATGCTCTATAGACACACCACCACTCTTAATTTTCTTGAACAACTAGGAACTTAATATTTATATGCTTCAAATTTGAAGTGTTCCTATTGTTTATAGAATAAATGAATGCATATTTATTGTCAAAAAATAACTGAAGTGGTCTTTCTATTCAATCTATAGTTAGCAGCCCATGTGATAAAATTCTTTTGCATCATATATTAGAATTGAAGTTTGTAAATCTGATGATCTCTAACTTACCAAAACTCCGATACGTGAGCATGTAATTTTTGTTCTCTAAAGATATCTCATAACCCTATTGGCTGCTATCCAATAGTCCATACTAGATTTGCTTAAATATCTGTCTAACATTCCAAAAATATACGCAATATCCGAACGCATACATACTTGAACATAACTTAGGTTCTCAATAGCTTATGCATGTGGAATCTTTTGTACATTTTTAAATTTCAAGGTTACTTTTAGGGCATTGAGTAAGACTAAATTTGTCTTCTTTAGCAATATGAGTATCACTTTGTTTACTCCTACTGAACTTGTAATATATACAATTGTCAACCAAATAGTTCTGGGTAAAATTGTTCAAATTGCCCTAAGTGATGTCATTTTAACCTTAATGTTTTGGGTAAAACATTTCTTAATTTCGTCAAGGAAAACCTTAGTATGAGTAATCTCTTTAGATTTGTGCTCCTAAAGACTTATAGAATATTGTTCTTATGATCATTAGACTCATGCAACTTGAACAATTTCACCTCTCAAAATTCCTTTTATGGGTGCTTACCATAGTGAGAGGTGCAAACTGTTCTTCACTTAGTGCAAAGTCTATGTTCATACAACCAAATATTATAGGTAACTGTCTTTTCTATTCCTTGAAATTAGTTTCACTAAACTTGAGTGTAGAATGTATATTAAAAAATATTGCAACAGACAAAGATAAATTAACTAAATATAGAACAAAAATAAATAAAATACAATAAAAACAAGATCACATAAATATTCATAAGTAAACAATAAATTCAAAACAATGGCTAGTTCCCCTCAAGATGCCAAACACAACATTAATATCAAGTCTTTGGACAATAATATTAACTGTAAGCGGTACTCTTGTTGTAGCAATCAAATATTAACAATAAACTATGTCAAACAATAGATTAATCTTTGGACTAATGTATTGCTCACATAAAATACCTTATAATTGTCATACATTTATTGCCACAGTTGTCGTAATTCTGCCAAATATTAACTTTCCTTCGGGCTAATTAATAAACGAATGAATTACAAAAACCCATAATCATCTTAATATTTTAAATAAACCAATCTACACAAAAGCGGTCACTTTGGTGACATTATGTTTCAATTAATCCATTAAAATATTAGACATCCGAAGCCAAAATATGAATTTAATTGTTTCAAAATATTTTCCTTAATTTTATCTTTTAATTAAATTAAAAGATAACCATAATAATAATAAATTTGAATAAAGGTAAACCTCATATCAAGATTCCAGACACTCTATTAATATTTCATCTTTGGACAAAATATTAAATTGCAAGTGATATCTTGGTACAGTAATCAAACATTGATAATAAGAACATGTCAAACAGAAATCTTCCTTTGGGCCGATTTATTGCTCACATATAAAACTGAATAATTATCACATGTTTATTACCATAGTTGCACATGTAATAATGTTAATTATTAACCTTCCTTTAGGCCGATTAATACTAACATAATCCGACTTACATGCACAAAACCTTCTATATTTTAAAATAAAATAATTTACACAATAGAGGTTACTTTGTTGACTTAATTTTCAATTAATTTATCTCAAAATATATACTATAAATATACCAATATCCAAATTTAAAATTTTGTAACAATCAAAACCAAAATTTCTGATAACACTTAAGTTTCTGAAATAAGACAAAATAAGGTTGCCTGAATAGGGCTATAAGAAATTGAAAAGACGAAATCTTTGACTATTTCTCAAAAAATTCCTTAACCATGCATTTACCAAAATAAAACTTGAATTTAAAACAAACAATCTTTAAATTATATATATATATATCATATGAATTAATAATTCATAAAATGATCACATTAAACTTTAGTATATCCATAATAACCTAATGATCAAAATTGAAATTCTTGATCAAACTGAATATGATAGAATTTCATAAGATTAATGACATGCTTTTCAAAACCAAAACCAAATGTATATTCCGTAGATAACATTAATGGCATAATTAAGCATAGCGTGACACAAATTTAAGCCAAAGGTTTTGTACAAAACTAAACAAGATTCAACAAATTCAACCATAATTTATTAGACTAATACGAATATAAGGCTTCGAGAGCTAACATGATTATAAAGTTTTCAAGTTACCGTAAATTTACCACAACAAAGCTTGAGTTAATTTTTTTATTCTCAAATACTAATGATCAAAATTAAAATTTTTGTTCAAACCAAATTGAATATATATTTTGAATAAAATATATATCATAACAGTAAATTAAACATGCAAATATTAAAGTAAACGCAATACAAAAATTAAGGGCAGATTCACATTCAAGAAATAATTTAATGTAACTAATGAATACATGATATGACACAAATATTCATTATTTAAAACAACTTAAATTTAAATAATTAACAGAGGGACATAATAGCCTTTAATTGCAAAACGTTGAAATTGCACAAAAACATAATTGTCAATTCCCATTACTGACGCAACAAGAAGTTATGGCACATGGTGAATCAGCCCAAAATCAAACAATCAAAATATACTAATCAATTGAAATTTCAAGACATATTAAGATCAAACCCAAATTTAATATCCGACGGTAAAACCCAAATCATCGAAAGTACACAAACTATGGATTTCAAATCGGCATAATAACGATGAAAGATTAAAATCCTAAAAATTAGGATCTAAATGATTCAACATAACATGGCTCTGATACCACTTATAAGAATCAAATTATAAATTAATATAAAATCTAACCTAATACCCAAGATCTATTATGTCAAATCATCAAGAACAATAAACCAAATAAACTGAAAGCAGAAGCGTACCTAAATTCATTGATGGACTGAAAACCTTGAATCCTTTGATGGAGATCGCCTAAAAGATGGTTGTGATCTTTCAAGAAGATAAGTTAGCCCTTGCCGTAAAAACTCTCTGACGGGAACAAGAGTAATGCAAGTTAACCTATTTCTTGGGGCCACTACCTCTTTATATATGTGATTATTAAATCAACTATTAAGTATTTATAATTCTTCCCCTCATTGAATTATAAATACATCTTATGCTATCTACACTTTTATTTCCATGACACACCTAACATAATTTGGTCACTTAATTTTGTGTCATACTTTATAATAGCATCATACATTTTACATATGTACCCACAATTGCAGATTTTAATCCAACAGAATCTGGTAACTCAAGATGATATGCGACTTGACCAATACGACGAAGAACATTGTAAGGCCCGAAATAGCGACGTCCTAACTTGTGGTGACGCCGAAGGCAAATGAAATTTTGGCGATAAGGTTGCAACTTAATGTAAACTTCATGGAAGACCATGTCACGTTGATGTTGGTCGGAAAAAATTTTCATGCGGACTTGAGCCTTAAGTAGATTGACTTTAAGGGCATGTAACACTTCATCTCTTTGTAACAAGAAATCATTCAAAAGAGCATGGCCTGAGGAGTCTCGAATATAGCGAGAAATAGTTGGGGGGCAAACATCCACTCAAGGCCTCAAATGAGGTCATTTAAGCTGATTTTTGGAACCTCCCTTAGATTCTCTAACAATGTTATAGTACGTTTTACAACCCCTTTTGTAGTGAAAGAGGTGGGAGAGGCATCCAAGGTCCAAGGGAAGAGCAAGGCTTGAAGCTTATGGTTGAGGGCCATTTCTCAGCTTTAATCCAAGGTTAGTACATTACTAACTCCTTATTTTCTGGAAATCGTAAAATTTGATTGGTTGTTGCTTGGTTTGATACTTTGGGTTGTTTAAGAGCTTGAATCCCCTTTAATGGCTAAATTCGTATTAGGTGTTAAAATGTTGTAAAATGGTAGAAAATCACCTAAACTACCCTTCATAACTTGTAGTCACAATTTGGGGTTATACTATAAAGGTTTGAGGATGTTGGGAGTGAATTACGAACTCCAGAAATTGACTTCTAGGTTCGAGTATTGATACGGGTCAGACCTGTATACCCTTTTGTTAAAACTTACTGAAACTAAGTAAAAACTGAAGAGCATATCGATACACCTGAAGGGGGTATCGATACCTTTTTTCCACCCAAATTCTAGTAGCATGTAACACGCCCTAACCCGGCTTAAAAGATAGACCGGATTAGGACGTGTTATTAAAGAAACTACGAACAAAAAACAAAACTCAAACGAGAGACAACCATAACTTTAAAAAATTCTGGGTAATTTAAAACCTTCACCTTAATTTAGACAAGCTTTAGCTGAGGAGTAGAATCAGGTACAGGGTTTAAGTACCATACGAAAACAAGTAAATCAAGAGTTATAACCATTTAAACATACTAGCAATATATCTAGAGTTAAGATAGGCATTTACAAATTATGTCTATGTGATATATATCCTTCAACTATACTACGAATCATGGATTAAACACCAAACATGATATTGTCACCAATGATGATTTACCAATTAATATTTATTCCTTAAACCGTATCTTCATGTAAGGTCTAGTGCATGGCATTCAATTATTAATATTTGCACGTAACATTATAACCAACATTTTCTTAAGCTTAAGCTAATACATATGATATTCTTATACTACTAACTCCACGTAAAACTACTTTAACAAACCATTCAAGCACGCAACCATAAAATAATTTAAACGTCCCATTACATACCTTATAATGTATACAAATAAATCAGGAATAACTCTAAATGCTTAATGCATAGGAATGTAACATTTACGTGCCACCAACTAGGAGTCCCTAAAGATTCTACGAACACAACTCCTTCACCTGTAGATCATGTCCGAGACCAAAACGTACCGAGACCAGACCACCTGAAATTGGAAGTGAAAGAACATTATAAGCACAAGCCTTGAGAGGTAGATTAATCTAGTTATTTCAGTTTCATAGCTACTTATTTACCCACTTTAACATTTACTATGGTTTTCAAGCTTGGTCTTAGAAGAGCTTACATATCATAAGCTTTATGGATCGAGTCCCTCTAATGAGTCAATAACTCAAACTTAGGCTAAAGTTATCCAAGTTTCACTATGACATTCCATCTTCATAACAATTCTTTAGGCCATTTAATAATGTTCTTATTTTGATTTCAACAGTTCCTTTGGTGTCTTTTAAAACAAATTAATTTCTCCATTAACCAATACTCATTCATTCTAGATACGAATATATTCATACAACCATTGTTTGCTCCTCACTTAATTTCAATAGTCCAATCATTTCAAGTAGTATTTCCACCCTTCTATTAATGTGGTTTACTTATCTTTTAAGATTACTAATACTATACACCAAAATTATTAATCTCCTTCTTAATATAGCTTACAAACAAGGTCAAATCCTATGTCTTCTCAGTTAATGACCATGGCCTATATCATATTTCAGCATTAACTTTTGTACACCGGAATTTCGTAATATTTCATAAGTAGACAATTCATCAAAAAGGGTTATTAATATACTTATAAACTTTCTTGGGTTATTTGTTATAATTTGCTGATACTTAACATTTTCTTCAATGACTTATTAAACGCTTTTCCACATAGATCTCTAATCACCAAACTTAATCAACTTCATTATTGAAGTCCCTTTTTATATATAGGCTACATTAACCTTTATTAGAGGTTAATTATTCTAACTACCAAATTTCATAAGTAATCGCACTCGTTCCCTAATTTTAAGCAGATACTATTAACATTTAAATTATTCAATCCCAAGCATCCTAGTTTTTACTTATCATCTGCTCCACTGTCTCAACATAATTCAATATCTTCCCTTTCGATTATAATATGATATAAGGACAATTTATTAAACTCTCTAGATTTCATATTTCATGTAACGAACATTATAACGATTAATCAATTATCAGATTACTCTTTTAGTGAACAATTTAATTGTGTTACAACAATTATTAATCGAACATGCTTGTTTGTATGGCCTCTTAAAGTACTTAACCTCTTTCTTAAAACTATGTCTTTTTAATATAATTCATCCTTAGCATTTAACAATTCATGCATTCTATTAAGTCATAACACTCTCATTCGTGATAAGTTACAATTTTGAAAGTAATGAGTCATTATAGAGAATTGATGCGAGACTATTCTTATTTTTTTAGAGTACACCATAAGACCCAAGCAATCAATTAAACACCCAAATTACATCACTTATACTTTTCGAACCAACAGCCTATCTTTATAGATATAAGTATTCCATATTATATTACCATCTAACCAGCAATCCACAACATGCTTAATTTGATCAAGCAATTCGACGAGAAAACACATAATTGCTCAAGAAATCACACAATAGATTATTACTCATTTCCCAACCCATCTCATTTATTTTTAGTAATCAATCTTAATGAATCAATTCCAACATTTAGTTTATTCATAACACATTATTTAACAAAAATGCTTGCATACATAGGTATATTAACTCATTTGAACCTTATCAAACAAAAGATGCAATTAACCACATTTATAGTTTCCAAATTCCTCACATTTGTTATTATATTCTATTCCCAAGGCATAGTTATTCTCAAATCAACCTTAGGATGGTAATCACATAACGTCATACACATAGAATTCCTTAACTACATTTAACATACACAACAACTATTCATACACATGGAGTTCATGGTTTCTTAACTTACAAGGCACTAAGTATCCTTTCCAACTTTTTGATATTTGTCTTATTAAGAAATCAAGATAGCTTATTAGTTAATATTTAAATTCCATTCTTTTACTTTTATTATAGCCTTGAGAATCAAATCTAGCCTAGGTACTCGAATCCCCAACCAACTGTCGCCCTTATAACATATGGTACTCGCAGTACCGGTCAATCCCTTCTATTGTCGCCAAGTGACCACACAACTTCCCTCCTATTGTCGCCAAATAAAGGACCGTAGTCCAGGACCGTAGTCCAACCCGAAAAAAGAGCTCATGGATCCTATGGCATGCCAACTATATGTAAGACCAACTCGAGATCAAGACTTTCATATTAATATCTTATTAATTAGATTGCATAGCTCCTTACCAAGATAGCCATAAATTTGTCACATTCTTATCATAATGAGCATTGCTCCAATTCTTATTATCATTTCATCATGGCTTATCTTGTATCTTATACACAAGCTCATGTCACATATGTATTTTCCAAATAAGTGTACATTTTGATCATACTCAAGACATTCAAATACCACGTGATCACATTCCAAGATTTTTCTTTTCGAAATAAATCATACGTAAACTCATTTCCAAACAATAATCCTTATTTTTGATAGATTAATAAGATTTCACTATTTCACACATTGAAACTTAGTTAATTTCACCCACAACATGACATTGAGTCAAGCAACACTTAAAATCTCATAATAGATTCTCAATTACTATTGATAGAGTAGCACAATCTTGGATTTGAAAGCCTTCAATCAAGTTGTTGCAAGAAATAGGAGCTCTAGACTCAATCAAGGAAGTTCGGGCAGATCTGAAAATTCAAGAGAAAAGAGAAGGGATTTTCTTGAATTTTTCAGATTCAAGGCTGGAAATTTAAAGAAAGAAAGACGAGATGAAGGATTAGATGATAAGAAATAAGAATATAAGTAAAAAGATGAGAAAAGATTAAGAAGAAGATAGGTAAAACAAATCTGAAAATTCTAGCTTTATTTATGGAATTATGGAAGATGGTGTGAAGATTGAAGATGAAGATGGCTTGTGAATTGATAGTTGTTGTTTTGTCCTCGGCACCCTCTTAGACTCAATTATCTAAGCAAGAAACCTCAAGCGGCTCTAACCCACCCTCCTAGATGCAATTACCTAGGCAAGCAAGAGTGTGAAGATGATCTCCCTCACAAGAACTCGATGATCTTATGTTGAAGATGGCTTCTAGACAAGTTTACCGAACACTTGCAAACTCAAAGAATACTAAAATCTCCAAAGAGAACTTTTTATTAATCAATGAAATCTGAATTACAATGTGGGTGAAGCCTCCTTTATATAGGCCATGGAGAAGTTCTAATCCTACTAAACTTAGGAATTAAATACAATAAATAAATGCTAAAATCTAATCTCCTAATTAGATAAGTAACTTCTAATAATAAATAAATGCTAAAAATAAAATCCTAATTAAATAAATCTGATCCTAATAGATATTGCAGAATCCTATATTGATTTAAATTATAAATAATCAAATAAAATCTTGAAAATTCGTAATTATCCAAAAATCTCGTATTAATCCCGTATAGGAATTTCTGCATGCGTTGTCTTCGCTAAAATAGACGTATCTTGAGATGCAGATGTCCGATTGAGGCGTTTCAAGATGCGTTAGAAAGCTAATTTGCAGTCCGACAAGTTTTAAGAAAACATGTTGACCCATAAATTCCTGGATCCCATCCAAAAATTCGTCACAAGTTAGCTGACTTTCCAGACTTCACAAACAGATTCAGTTTCTTGTCCAAGATGCATCGTTTTTGACCTCCTATGCATGCATTGTTTTTGACCTCCTATGCATGCATTGTTTTGGCCATTATTGTTTGCATCGAACAAATTCAGCTTCTTGTCCAATATGAGTAATTTAACCCCGCTCATGCGTGTATCAACTATTTTGTTCATTTGAACCACTTATACAACCCTTAGGCTTATTATTTATTGTCCAAATCACAAACAATCATATTATACCATTTATAACATTCGACTATTCCAAACATTATCACACATTTGCACAAATCAATTCTTAACATGCTCTTCTTAGCTAACATTAGCTTACCAGAATTACTTTCTCAATTAAAACGCAAACCTTATGCCCCCAAGCTTGCGCATCTTCGTAATTTAATCAATGAATTAGAACAATCATGACAAGAAAGAATAACTCGGGAGGATTATTAACCAATCCCGATACTTAATATACGCTCACCTATTATCCCGATGTTACGGGATACCTGAATTCCCCAGACATACTATGCTACTTATCCACATCCCTCCATAGCTTCTTTTTAGTCCAAGTATCACAAACAATGTAATTATGCGTTAGAATTGATCTAACCATCCAATCTTTCTACCAACTTATTCAATCCAACTTGTTTGTTCATACATATTCATGTATTAAGACCAATCCCTTACTGTTTTTATATGCTTTTTAAGTCATTTAGACAAATCCTCACTAGACATACTAATCAACACAAAGAACTTGTAAATAACACACAAAACAATACCAAACATTCATACATATGTGTTTCTAACATCATTTAACCATTCATTGTACAATCTCATAGCAACAAACACAATTTCTTTTATTCTTATTAAAACAGCTCCAACATACTCCTAATTCCAAATTCACAATCAAAACAGTCCAATATGTTTAAATATAACTAAAACAGTCCTTAATGTTACTAATTATCTCAAAACAACCCTTAGTCATAAAAATAGTCTCAAAGATGCAATTCAAGTTATAACAACTTAATATATCTATATAAAACTGTTTCTATGAAGTGTTAACAGGTTTTTACATCTATTTTCAGCCATTCCCCTGATTTAATAAAGTCAAAACAGTCTATACGAATTATCTTATTAGCGAGACTGCCCAGATTTTCTGCATACTTCTTAACAAGTTCAAAAACAGCCCTTTGAGTAACACCGTCTAACCAACCTGCTTTCGAATTTACTTAAAACTGTCTCGGAACAATTAACACTGTTTCCTTCCAGATCCAAATTCTGTACAGCCCTTTACACTCTAATTCAGTTCTTAAACAGGTGTTTCCTTATCCCCAAACAAATTTAAACAGTCCCACAATTCCAGTACTTAAAGTAAATTTATCGGAAAAACTATTTAAACTATTTCAATATGTCTACTTTAACAGTTTCCTCCAATATATATAAATCTCAATCAATTTTTACAACATCTCCTTAGACAAATCATTTAACTGAAACTGGCAGCAGCAAAACTTACAATCTATGTACATATTTCACTAACCTTAATGTTTTCAAGTTACCAATTTGATACAATTAAATTACAGTTTCATTCCTTTGTAACAAATCTCACAATCTAGTCGATTTTAACATTTCCATACATATACACAAGTCAACCAATCTTTTAAACTTCTAATTCCATAAAAAAACAGTCCATTGTTAAGCAATTACTCAAATTCACCAACAATACTCAAACAATCATTAATTTCCCTATTTAAGAATTCCAACTAGAACAATCCTAACAATTCCAAATCCCATAAATTTTCCAGCACCTAACTAATCGGTCATCTATGAAAACTCTTCTAGAAATCTTAATGATACAACATCTTTTTAATCTGCCAAAAATCCAGAATTGAACTAACTTTCAAGGTTTGCAAGGAGTAGAATCTTACCCCCTACTTGGTTGTTCGAACAATTAGCTTAATCCATCAAGAACATAGAGTTGAAGTTTGTTAAACTCTCACTTCTCTCTCTAATTTTTCTTAAGAACTGGTTCTCCAAAATGGAGGAAAGGAGTGATGGTCAATTTACAAGCTCCTTGACCATTCCCTTCAAATCCCACGTAGAAGACTAAATGAACTAACATGTGTAAAAACCATGCTAACATAATCTATTACATGCAAACCCCATATTTTTTCTTATCTCTCAAATCGACCCCTTTTTATTTTTGTCCCTTCAATCGAGATTTATATCAATTTAGCCCAAATCTTAATATTTTAGCTTAACACTAAACTCTATGTATATAATATACATATGTTTAACTTAGACATGAACATATCAAACTCCTATGGTATTATTAAGGGTATTACAAGCCAAATCCAGTATCGATACACTTGGGGGTGTATCGGTACGCGACCCCGTGTATCGATACGGGGTGTTGAGTCAAAATCCTTATGAGCTAAGTCAGGTATCGATACGCGTAGGAGGGTATCGATACTCTTTGGGCAATATGCCCGAAAACTTTGTTTTGAGTTCGTAAGACCTAAAATTCGTGGATTAGGCCCCAATGGGTCTCTAATGTTGTAAAATGAATAGTAAAATTGAGAAACCAAGAATCTAACCTCTTATACGTACAAATGAGTAATAACTTAATTAAAAATTTGGTGTTTGATTTGTATTAAGCAATAAGGATCCTTGGTGGATCGTATAAATATGTGTGCCACGTACGGGCACTGTATGGTTGAGTACCTTTTTTGATGGGATCCGGATACCCAAAGAGAGTGTTGCAACACCATGGTTAGATATTTTTCGAATGTACGTACCCGAAGCTGTGTGGCACCGGATCTTATTCGAAGATGCCCGACGAGAGATTCAGAGCATGAGTGTACGTTCCTGAAGCTGTGTGGCATCGAGCCTCACTCCAAGTTTGTTGGTATGGTATTGCGTGATGTGTGATTGATTAGTATCCCCATTTTCTTGCTATGTGTTTAGGCGGCTAGTAGTAGCGCCAATGTTGTTATTTATGCCATGATTATAATTCTTAGCTACTGCTCATATTTATGATTTGTATGAAGCATGGTTGAGTGGAAGTGTACCCACTGAGCTTTATTAGCTCAATGTTCGAAATTATTTTTTCCGTTCTTAGGTTAATAGGTTGACGTGCATCGTTGGAGTACCATCGGAGTAGGGTTTCAACATCGACTTGTGTCTGAGTACAATACTTAGATTATTTGGGCTATATATTCGTAGGACCCTATGTTGTATTGTAACTTCTATTTTGGATTTTAACTTATGTGTCGAATGCTTTTAATTATGTATTTTAAATGGAGCTCCCATGTAACGTTTTAATTGGTTTATCGACTTTGAAACATTAAACCTAATGGATTTTATGAAATGTTTATGTTGGGCTAAATCTAGTTGCAAATTTTTGCTGTTGGGTTTGGTCTTGAGGCCTAACTTGTGACATTTCGGGTTGGAGGTGTTACAGGACAAGGCGATAAAATGACCATACTTGGATAGGCAATCAACTAAGACCATAATAATCGATCTACCATGCGAAGACGGTAAATTCGTAATGAAATCCATGGAAATACCTTCAAAAATCAAGGAAGGTAATGAAAGAGGTTGGAGTAGTCTGTATGGAGGTAGGAGTGATGACTTCATTTACTGGAAGGTATGACACTCGGCTACAAATTGTTGTACATCACGACGTATGTGTGGGAAAAAAAATTAGAAGCAAGATGATGAAAAGTCTGTTGAATGCCTGAATGTCCACAAATAAGTGATGAATGGAACTCCAATAAAAGTTTCTAACGAATAGGAGAGTCGGATGGCACAACTAATCAATCTTGGAAAAATAGAAGACCATTTTTAAACATATAGTTCAACAAAGTAGAAGAAGAATGTTCTAATTGTTGTTAGAGCTGAAAGAGTTTGAAGTGTTTCTTATTAGCAAGCCGAAGTTCATCAACAACACCAAAATCTTGCCAAGAACAAGCTAATAATTGTAAAAAAGGAATGCAAGACAAAGCATTTACTGCTAGGTTTCCCTTGCCGGGGTGATAGACAATGTCAAAATCATACCCCAAAAGTTTACTAAGCCATTTTTGTTGTTCCAGAGTTTGAATCACTTGAGTTTGTAAATTCTTCAAGGCTTGTTGGTCTGTATATATAGTGAATTTCTGACCCAACAAGTATTGACGCTATTTTGCCACCGCTTGCATAATGGCGTACATATCTCACTTATAAGTAGAAGCATGCTGCTGCCGAATACTCATTTTTTGGCTAAAAACTGCCAAAGGCTATCCACCTTGTGAAACAATAGCACCAATCCCAATCCCAGAATCATCCATCTCAATAGTAATCAATTTCGTAAAATCCAGCAACCGAAGAACAAGAGTATTACTCAAAACATGCTTCAAAGATTCAAAGGAATAACTAGAGGCTGACGTCTAAAGGAAAGCATCTTTTTGGAGAAGATCAGTAATGGTCCAGCGATCGTCGCATAGTTATGAATAAACCGTCGATAATAGCCAGCTAATCTAAGAAAACTCCTGACATCCTTAAGTGTTTGTGGTTGTGGTCATTGTCGTATCGCTGCAATTTTATTAGGATCAATAGATACTCCTTGCCCTGAGATAATGTGTCCGAGATAACCCACAGACTGTTGGCCAAAAATACACTTGGACATCTTGGTGACGAGAAGATGGTCGCACAACAACTGAAATACCATCTGTACATGCTGCAAATGCTCTACCCATGTAGAACTATATATCAAAATGTTGTCAAAGAAAACCAAGACAAAGTGGTGAAGGTAAGGTCGAAAGATCTCATTCATTAAACGTTGGAATGTCGATGGTGCATCAGACAACCCAAAGGGCATAACAAGAAATTCATAGTGACCATCATGAGTGCGAAAGGCTATCTTTTCTACATCCTCATTTTTAATACGGATTTGGTGATACCCAGCCAGTAAATCCAATTTCGAAAAGAATTTAGCCCCATGTATATAACATCCCAAAAACGGTCTAGTCGAAATTGGGTTCCGACGATCGAAAAATCAATGTTGAAATGTTCAAGCATTGCATCTAAATTGTTGATTCCATAGTTAAAGGACCTTAATTGAACTTATTCTTAGTCAAGGACCCCTTTGAAAATGCTAAAAATAAAGTTTTTGGGAAAGGCGTATCGATACATGGGAAGCTGTATCGATACAGTTTAGCAAGGCATTTCGATACAGCCAGGGGCGTATCGATACGAGTTAACGATTTTAACTAACTTTTGGATTTTAGCTTAACCGTATTGATACAGTCCCACGAGTATCGATACGGGTCCCTGTAGAAGTCAAAATTAGTGACCAAATGATAAATATTTAAGAAGGGTGCTGACTCACCATGTCTATCATCCTCTCTCACGTAAAGGATCAGAAAAGTGGCTGAATAGCCATCAAATTCCTTGAAATTGATAAAGAGACAAGAGTGATAGGATTTTCTTGTAACAAGCAAACCCTTTGTCTAAGGTAAGCTTCTCATTGGTTTAATGTGAGGTGGATTGGGTTTAGTAAACCCTTAGTAATATGAAAGCTTTGTAACATCCTAAATTTTGATAAAGGAGGAAGCTTGATACAACTCTTGAGAATTAAAAAAATTAGTGTCTACAATAGAAAGCTTGTAGAACCGAATTGAACTTAAGCAAACTAGGGGATTCAAACTGAAATGACTAAATGGATTATTTAGCAAAGTATGTGATTTGCATGGTAAACTATTTCCTAATAAGAGAATTAAGTTGTGTCATATTTGTATAAGGCCACGTGTGGCTATTTCAATTTGAGTGAAAACAAACAAATACACAACATCATCTTCATTCTTCTCTAGACCGAGAATTAGAAATTGAGAGAAAAAGAGAGTGTGGTTCAATGTGTTGTATGGTTTCGGTTATTTTTGGAGCTTGAATTATACTTGCATGTATGAGAATGTAAGTTTCTTGTGTTGTTTCTTTAATAAGTGATTGTTTGTAGTTAGAATTAATCCTTGATAGTTGAAATCCTTACATGACTAAAAGAATTAGCTTGATGATAGCTAGAATAGAAATGAGAATTTGTTGTTTGAAACATGTTTTGGTAACCAATTGTTCGGTAAGTTCAACTAGGATTCATTAGAGTAATGTTCACTGCTGGAAAAATTGAGCTTTGTGTTGGTATGAAATGAATCAAGAATTAGACAAGATCCTTAAAGGCTACTCTGTTCGAAAATGGCATGAAACCAAACTATTTTGGTAATTATCATGATATGGATTGTCTAAGCTTCAATTGCATGACAAGTTGTTGATTTAATGAATTACGAATATATATATACACACATATTGAACCATAGGAAAACACGGGAAAGGCTTAGAATCGGTTGGATAGCAATTTAAGTGAATTATAAAGAGTTGGAAACTGCCCTGTGTTGAGCTGTATATTGCAGGACTGTTTTGGGAAAAGAATTGCTTAAATTGAGTATTGTTTATTGGTAATTTAAGCACTAAATGACGAATTTAAGCATCCTAAGTAGTTAATTGGTGTTTGGATGCTTATGTGCATGATAGAAAAGTGCTTGAATAAATAAAAGTGGGTAAGTCATCGAGGGCATTGTATATGATTCAGGATAGGGACTGGTTTGTACAATTATGATGTATACAATGTTTGAAATTGCTTAAATTATGGAATTAGATGTTGTGGATGGATGATTTACATGTAAGCATTAGGAATTTCAAGCTCAAAGGCTTGTTCAAGCATGCATAGATAGATAGGAAAAAGAATTAAGTGATCATGATATGATTCTAATACACCACTAAATTGTTGTTATAATTAGACAACAAGGGAGCCGATCAAGAGGACAAGAGGAGAAAGGGAGTTGTGATCCACGATCAAGAATAACTTGGAGTATTTGTGAGTATAACTATGTTTAAGTAAGCATAGATTGTTGAATTTATTAAGCTACTTGGTTGTATGGTGAGGCATAATCTGCCTATAACTGCTTGGGATTGCTAATGCTTGGTAAGGTGATAGTGTCCAAGGTAAGTATGGATAATTGTTTGTGCCTTTTCGAATTAAACCTGAAATTGGTTGTCTTTAATGCTTAATGTAGCATTCTGTGAATATGGATAGAGTATTTGAAGTGTTAAAGGAATGTATTTAGCAAGTTAGTATAAAGTCTATAAGAGCCTTGATTAGTTAGCCCTAGCTTGATTGGCATGCCATTAGAAACTTCTGAGCTCAACATGAACTGGACTAAGGTCCCCTGAATGGTACTAAGGTACCCCTGATTAATTGAAAAGATTATATGTTTCAATGTTACATGTTACCATTGCCTGATAATGTATTAATTGAAAAGATTATATGTTTCAATGGTACATGTCACCATTGCCTGATAATGTATTAATAGAAAAGATTATATGTTTCAATGGTACATGTTACCATTGCCTGATAATGCATTGATTGAAATGATTATATGTTTCAACGGTACATGTTACCATTGCCTGATAATGTTTTGATTGATTATGTTCTTCTAGACTTTAACTAGTCAAGGCCGTATTAAACGATTTAGATTACCTGCGATTGATTTGGTTATTAAACTGAACAACTCTAGTAGTTGCTTGATGACAAATTCTCCTTGGAAGCATGTTATTGCTATCTTATAATTATGCTTAAATAAGCTTCTTGCTAAGTGATTTGAGAGCATGTATTTACACTGTTGTTGTTTAAGTTTCGAAGCTAGCAACCTAATTGCTCACCCTGTCACGTTTTCAGGAAAAGCTGGTCAATAGTTAAAGTTGAAGAAATAAAGCAAGGTTACTAAAGGCAACAAAAGTATGTTACTTTTTGTTATATGTGAACTCCTAGAAGGTGGCACTAGCTTGAATTCTAGGCTTAAGAATCTTTAGAATCTATGGTGGGATGTAAATATTACACTAACAAGACTTATATATATTCCGTGTTTGATTGATGTTTGGTAATTGGTTGATCTCGCTAGAGTAGCTATGGATGAATATTGGAATGATGTAGTTCATGTTAGGATTTGTTTCAATTGCTTGATAGTCGTATAGTATGGTTACTTGATCATGTATGTAGAATTTAATTTGAGAATGAACGACCTAAATAGATAACTAAATGATTATAGGAAATGTGAACTCACACTTGCGATTAAGTGGTTAAATGGACTTAAGCCTTTTTATTGAACTTATGAAATCCTCATAGTCCTTATTTAGTTTCATAAGTTATGTCTTGAAATGCATGCTTACAACGGTAAATTGAATCATTATGATAACCTTAACTATCCTAATTGTCCTAGAACCATTTTCTATGTTTTGTTCGAATGATTTCTTGTATCCTAACTAATTACCTTTATACATATTTCTCTATTTCCATCACTAAATTGTTAGACAAGTTAGACTGTCTACTTCTATTTAGGCATTTCCTTCCATGTCCGGGTTGGGGTATTACAATTTGGTAATCAGAGCTAAGGTTTAGTCAATTCTAGGACTAAACTAGTTGTGTCATCAGTTATGTAGGTACCACCTAGGAGTTGAATTGAATTGTGCCTGTGACCTTGTTTGCTTGAATCTTTCTTAAATGATAATTTTAGATGTTTGAGACACATCTGGCTCGGGATAGAGATAGCCGGTTGGCTCCTCCAATGAAGGAGGGAGTGTCAGGAGCAAGTAGTCCCTCAAAAGGCTGCAGAACCACAGCATGAAGCTCCTTAAGTTAATCAAATCCAAAAAGAATACCTTCTCAGCATGACTGAGGTGTTCAATCAACTCGTTATGACTTGAAGCGAAATGATCCTCTTGCACCTCTAGGGATTCAATATAGGGCCCAAATTGATAAATTAGCTCAACATCGAGCCTATACATTCGCAGGATCAGATGAAGAGAATCCGGAAGCAGCAGAATATTGGTTGGAAACTACCATTAGAATTTTAACCAAATAACTTCAGTGTTCTGATGAACATAAATTGGAGTGTGCAGTGGCTTTACTTGCTGATGAAGCCTTGAACTGGTGGGAAACTACAATCCTCACCGCCCTTGAAGACTCTGTCACTTGGGAATTCTTTCTAAAAGAATTTTGGAAGAAGTATGTGAGTGAACAATACCTACCTGAAAGAAGAAGATGTTTCTTGCACTTGAAGCAAAGTGGTAGACCCATAGATCAATATGTTAGTGATTTTTGCAAATACTGCAAGTACGGGTTCGAATATATTAAGAAAGAGGAGGATAAATACAGAATGTTCATCGAAGGATTGAATGATGAATTGAGCCTGATGTTTACGACTCTTGGAATAACTGATTTTCAAGACTTGGTGAACCGAGTGATTGCTACCGAGTCTAGGATGAAAGTAGCCGATAAAAGAAGGGATAACTTTTCTAAGAAAGACAAGAGGTCAAGGAATGATGTCAAACCTCAATGGCCTTTCAAGAAGCCAAAAAATCAAGGAAGGGATTCCTCAAGCTATGATGCTTCTCCAAGGGGTAACTTCATCCCGAAGCCTCAGACAATAATCAAATCCACCGCACCTTCAATCTCTATCAATAGCTCGGGGAATTCTGGTAAGGATCCACAGTCTCGACATTGTAATATTTGTCAGAACTATCATACCGACCAGTGCAAAAAGCAGTTAAATGCCTGTTTCTGGTGTGGAAGCCTAGACCATTATGTTCGTGATTGTCCCCAAACCTTGGACAAGTCCTTGGCCAGAGTGGCCTCCAATTCGAATCAATTTCCTTCTCTTATGGGCAAGGGGCTGAAACAAACTCATTCAGGAAACTCGGGGAGAACTCGAGGCCAAGCTCCTACTACCACTCATCAAGAGTCTTGGGCCCCTGCTTGAGTGTATCACATTCAGAATCGTCATGAGGAAGAAGCACTTGATGTTATAGCAGGTACTGTTGAATTGAATGAAAACCCTGTTTATGCTTTAATTGATTCTGGATCCACCCATTCATTTATCTGTTTTCCTTTGCTTGTGAAATTAAATCTAAAAATATGAAACTATTAATCAAAGGCTGGTGTTTTGAATCCTATAGGAGGAATTATGACCATAAACCTCATTTGTAGAAACTATCCCCTATACATCTAAAACATTCATTTCCCTATTGATCTGTATGTGCCACCCTTTTGTGAATTTAATTTAATTCTGGGATTAGACTGGTTAGGGAAACACAAGGCTTGGGTAGATTGACAAAAATAGAGACTTTTTCTCCGTGGTTTAGGTAAGGAATCCATCATTTTGATTGATAAGAAACCTACCTCAATTTTTACTGCTATGATCAAATGAGATGAATTTGATTTTGGCCTAAAATCCATTCCAACTGTATCTGAATTCCTTGATGTTTTTCCCGAGGAACTTTCGGGACTGCCCCTGACTCGTGAAGTGGAGTTCAAAATTGAGACTTAACCTGGAGTCAACCCTATATCCATCACCCCTTACGGAATGACTCCTATTGAATTAAAAGAGCTTCAGAAGTAGTTGCAAGAACTACAAGACAAAGTATTCATCCGACCAAGCTCATTTCCTTGGGGAGCCTCGGTACTTTTTGTCAAGAAGAAAGACGGGTCAATGAGATTGTGCGTAGACTATCGGCAACTTAATCAGGTTACGATTAAGAACAAGTACCCACTTCCAAGAATTGAAGACCTGTTTGATCAATTGAAGGGTGCTTCGGTATTCTCCAAGATTGACCTTAGATCTGGATACTACCAAATAAAGGTTAAAGAATCTGACATACCTAAGACTACTTTTAGGACTCGTTATGGTCACTACGAGTTCCTAGTGATGCCATTCGGTCTAACAAATATCCCTGTTGCGTATATGGATCTCATAAACCGAATTTTTTAAACTCTATCTAGATAAGTTTGTTGTGGTCTTCATTGACGATATTCTTATCTACTCGAAGGGTGAAGCTGAACATTCAAAACATCTCAGAACTGTGCTACAGACTCTTAGAGATAATCAACTCTATGCCAAATTCAACAAATGTGATTGAATGGAGATCTCTGAGGAATGTTAGTGAAGTCCGAAGTTTCCTTGGCTTAGCTAGATATTATCGAAGGTTTGTTAAGGGATTTTCGATTTTGGCCACACCCTTAACCAAACTTCTTCGTAAAGACGTGCCATTCATATGGTCGGAAGAACATCAAAGAAGCTTTGACCAATTGAAAGAAGTACTTACCTGAGCTCCAGTGTTAACTCAACCGGAATCATGGAATGAATTTACAGTGTTTAGTGATGCTTCTCACTTGGGATTGGGATGTGTTTTAATGCAAGGAGATAAAGTGGTAGCATATACTTCCCGACAATTAAAATCTCATGAACTGAACTATCCAACCCATGATTTGGAACTTGCTGCAATAATATTTGCCTTAAAAATATGGAGACACTATTTGTATGGAGAAAAATGCTACCTTTACTCTGATCACAAAAGCTTGAAATATCTCCTTACTCAAAAAGAGCTCAATCTTAGGCAAAGACGTTGGATCGAGCTACTTAAAGACTATGATATAATCATAGATTATCACCTGGGGAAGGCCAATGTTGTGGATGATGCACTCAGTCGCCAACATACCTGTGGTTAGTATTCAATTTAACCAAACCTGCCCTTATTCCTATTCGAAATCTATATAGATATTATGTAATATTACCTTGCAAATTATTGCAGCCTTATCCTCCATCAATGCTTGCCTTCGAATTGGTAGGAGCAAGGGGCCTTGGCTTCTATTCAAATTCACTCTGATATAATATCAAGAATTCGATTGTTGCAACAGTCAGATCCTGAATTACAAGAAATTAAGCTCAAGTTTGATGGAAATGCCGAATCAGACTTTGTTGTAAAGGAAGATGGATTACTCTATTTTCAAAATAGGGTGTGTATTCCAAATTATTCATGTTTAAGAAGGGAAGTTCTATAGGAAGCCCACAATAGTTCTTTCTCAATATATCCCAGATCAGTGAAGACGTACAAAGATTTGAAGAGCCTCTACCAGTGGCCCGGGATGAAGTTTGCTATAACAGACTTTGTATCCAAATGTTTAGTTTGTCAGAAAGTAAAGGCAGAACATCAGGGTCATTCGGGATTATTACAACCTATTGAAATTCCGTAGGAGCAAATAACAGTGGACTTTGTTAGTGGATTGACTTCATCACCAAAGAAGAATGATGCAATTTGGGTAATTGTGGATAGGTTCTCGAAATCATCTCATTTTCTTCCTGTTCAAATGAGCATGATCCTGGACCAGCTAGCAAAACTTTACCTTCAAGAAATTATAAGATTACATGGCATTCATACTTCGATAATTTCTGACCGGGACTCTAGATTTACTTCTAGGTTATGAAAATCTCTATAGAAAACTCTTAGAACTAAAATCAATCTCAGTACAGCCTTCCATCCTCAATCAGATGGCCAATCTAAAATAACTATACAAGTCTTAGAAGACAAGCTTCGAGCTTGTATATTTGATTTTGGGAAGAATTAGGAGAAAGCTTTACCTCTAGCTAAATTCTCATATAATAACAATTATCAATCTTCGATTCAAATGGCTCCCTTTGAAGCCCTTTACGGAAGAAAATGTAAGACTCGTTTATGCTGGTCAGAGTTGGGGGAGAACAAAGCTTTAGAACCCCAATTGCTTCAAGAAATAGAAGAAAAGTGTAGATTATTTACAATCGATTGAGAGAAGCCTTCGATCGACGGAAAGCTTATGCTGATCATAAAAGGCGGGATATTCAATATGATGTGGGAGATAGAGTGTTCCTTAAGGTATCTCCATGGAAGAAAGTATTTAAATTTGGAAAGAAAGGAAAACTTACTCCTCAGTTTATCGGACCTTTCAAAATCATTTAAAGGATTGGCCCTGTTGCATACCGATTAGCTCTTTTAGAAGAGTTCAAAAAAATACATAATGTGTTTCAAGTATCAATGCTACGTAGCTATCGATCTGATCCATCTCATATTCTTGAGCTAGATGAAGTTGAACTGAATCAGGATTATTCTTATAAAGAAGAACCAATCCAGATTCTTGATCGCGAAGATAGAAGATTTCGAAACAAAACAATCTCCCTTGTCAAACTCTTGTGGAAGAATCATGGAAATAAAGAAGCTACTTGGGAGCCTGAATCTACCATGAGAGAACAATATCCACAACTGTTCTCTTCAAGTAAATTCGAGGACGAATTTCTTTATGGGGGAGGAATTTGTAACATCCTAAATTTTGATATAGGAGGAAGCTTGATACAACTCTTGAGAATTAAAAAAATTAGTGTCTACAATAGAAAGCTTGTAGGACCGAATTGAACTTAAGCAAACTAGGGGATTCAAACCGAAATGACCAAATGGATTATTTAGCAAAGTATGTGATTTGCATGGTAAACTATTTCTTGATAAGAGAATTAAGTGGTAGCATATTTTTATAAGGCCACGTGTGGCTATTTCAATTTGAGTGAAAACAAACAAATACACAACATCATCTTTATTCTTCTCCAGACCGAGAATTAGAAATTGAGAGAAAAAGAGTGTGTGGTTCAATGTGTTGCATGGTTTTGGTTTTTTTGGAGCTTGAACTGTACTTGCATGTTTGAGAATGTAAGTCTCTTGTGTTGGTTCTTTAATTTGAAGTACTAAGTGATTGTTTGTAGTTAGAATTAATCCTTGATAGTTGAAATCCTTACATGACTAAAAAAATTAGCTTGTGATAACTAGAATAGAAATGGTAATTTGTTGTTTGAAGCATGTTTTGGTAACCAAATGTTCGCTAATGTCAACTAGGATTCATTAGAGTAATGTTCACTGCAGGAAAAATTGAGCTTTGAGTTTGTATGAAATGAATCAAGAATTAGACAAGATCCTTAAAGGCTACTCTGTTCGAAAATGGCATGAAACCAAACTGTTTTGATAATTGTCATGATATGGATTGTCTAAGCTTCAATTGCATGACAAGTTGTTGATTTAACGAATTACGAATATATATATATATATATATATATATATATACATATTGAACCATAGGAAAACATGGGAAAGGTTTAGAATGGGTTGGATAACTATTTAAGTGAATTATAAAGGGTTGGAAACTGCCCTGTGTTGAGCAGTATATTGCGGGACTGTTTCGAAAAAGAATTGCTTAAATTGAGTATTTTTTATTGGTAATTTAAGCACTAAATGACGACTTTAAGCATGGTAAGTAGTTAAGTGGTGTTTGGATGCTTATGTGCATGATAGAAAAGTGCTTGAATAAATAAAAGTGGGTAAGTCATCGAGGGCAGTTTCAAATTGTGTATGATTCAGGATAGGGACTGGTTTGTACAATTATGATGTATACAATGTTTGAAATTGCTTAAATTATGGAAATAGATGTTGTGGATAGATGATTTACATGTAAGCATTAGGAATTTCAAGCTCAAAGCTTGTTCGAGCATGCATAGATAGATAGGTAAAAGAATTAAGTGATCATGAGATGATTCTAATGCACCACTAAATTGTTGTTATAATTAGACAACAAGGGAGCCGATCAAGAGGACGAGAGGAGAAAGGGAGTTGTGATCCACGATCAAGAATAACTTGGAGTTTTTGTGAGTATAACTATGTTTAAGTAAGCATAGATGAATTTATTAAGCTACTTGGTTGTATGGTGAGGCATCATCTGCCTATAACTACTTGGGGTTGCTAATGCTTGGTAAGGTGATAGTGTCCAAGGTAAGTATGGAAAATTGTTTGTGCCTTTTCATATTAAACCTGAAATTGGTTGTCTTTAACGCTTAATGTAGCATTCTGTGTATATGGGTAGAGTATTTGAAGTGTTAAAGGAATGTATTTAGCAAGTTAGTATAAAGTCTATAAGAGCCTTGATTAGTTAGCCCTAGCTTGATTGACATGCCATTAGAAACTTCTGAGCTCAACATGAACTGGACTAAGGTCCCCTGAATGGTACTAAGGTACCCCTGATTAATTGAAAAGATTATATGTTTCAATGTTACATGTTACCATTGCCTGATAATGTATTAATTGAAAAGATTATATGTTTCAATGGTACATGTCACCATTGCCTGATAATGTATTAATAGAAAAGATTATATGTTTCAATGGTACATGTTACCATTGCCTGATAATGCATTGATTGAAAGGATTATATGTTTCAACGGTACATGTTACCATTGCCTGATAATGTTTTGATTGATTATGTTCTTCTAGACTTTAACTAGTCAAGGCCGTATTAAACGATTTAGATTACCTGCGATTGATTTGGTTATTAAACTGAACAACTCTAGTAGTTTCTTGATGACAAATTCTCCTTGGAAGCATGTTATTGCTATCTTATAATTGTGCTTAAATAAGCTTCTTGCTAAGTTATTTGAGAGCATGTATTTACACTGTTGTTTAAGTTTCGAAGCTAGCAACCTAATTGCTCACCCTGTCACTTTTTCAGGAAAAGCTGGTCAATAGTTAAGTTGAAGAGATAAAGCAAGGTCACTAAGGCAACAAAAGTATGTTACATTTGTTATATGTAAACTCCTAGAAGGTGGCACTACCTTGAATTCTAGGCTTAAAAATCTTTAGAATTCTATGGTGGGATGTAAATAGTACACTAAAAAGACTTATATATATTCCGTGTTTAATTGATGTTTGGTAATTGGTTGATCTTGCTAGAGTAGCTATGGATGAATATTCAAATGATTTAGTTCATGTTCGAATTTGTTTTAATTGCTTGATAGTCACATAGTATGGTTACTTGATCATGTATGTAGAATTTAATTTGAGAATGAACGACCTAAATAGATAACTAAATGATTATAGGCAATATGAACTCACACTTGTGATTAAGTGGTTAAATGGACTTAATCTTTTTTATTGAACTTATGGAATCCTCATAGTCCTCGTTTAGTTTCATAAGTTATGTCTTGAAATGCATGCTTACAACGGTAAATTGAATCATTATGATAACCTTAACTATCCGAATTGTCCTAGAACCATCTTCTATGTTTTGTTCAAATGATGTCTTGTATCCTAACTAATTATCTTTATGTATCTTTCTCTATTTTGATCACTAACTTGTTAGACAAGTTAGGCTGTCTACTTCTATTTAGGCATTTCCTTCCATGTCTGGGTTGAGGTATTACAGGCCTCCTATTGGCACTTGTGGGAGGTGAGAAATAATTAAACAAGGTGCCACTTATAATGGGCAGCTAAGAGCTATCATCTTTGTTCCATGTTACCGAAACCAAATCCTCACCCTTGTCTTTGAAAGCAAGCACCTCCATTGTCTTCAACCTTGAGCTCCTAAGCATACACCTCTCTATTTGGACCCTTTTAGCTTAAGCATCATTTGATTCAAGAACATCATTCCATAGCCACCGATCGGGTAAGTAAAAACCCCAAAGCTATTGTCAAATTCCATGAGTATTTAATGAGTAATTTCAAGTTAAAAGTTCCAAGCTAAGCTTTTAATCTTCAAGTTCTAAGTTTTGAATTCGTCTAATAGCTAATGGCTATTCTAAGTATCGATATCGTCCTATTGATTCTAATAATCTCCTATTGCTTTTCCTAGTCCAAGTGTTGGAGGAAGCTAGCCCATCTTCTCCCAAGAAAGGTAGGAGTAAAGGAGTTGTTATTCGAGAGCCTTAGTATCTAGGTGAGTGTAGTCGGTGTCTTAAGAGTTGGCTAGGTGCCCAACTCGAATCATTGAACATTGAATTTGATATTACTAACCACTGAAATGAAGGTTTTCGCATAAAACATTATTGTAAGCTATGTTTGGTAAGTAAGTGGTAAGTATTGCACTGAATTCATAAGCATTGCATATATATGGTTATTGTTGGAAGCATTGAATTATTAATATGTTTATTGTTATGGAAAATTATTGATATATGTTATGGCCACTACCTATCGATATGAGATTATTAAACTATTGCTATGAACTTATTGTTATGAAACTATTGTATTGAACTATTGTGTATTGTACCTTGGGATCGAAGTATTGGATGGTGTGGCAGAGGGATGTGTATTGCATTGGTCAATTGGTGCGGCCGAGGGATAATGATGAATATGACACGACCATTATTGTTATTGTTGGTGTTGCGGTGGAATTTGCATATCCAAATACGGTTGAATCGATCCAAGGGAATTATTGGTTATTGATTTTGCTTTTGTCATGATATTATGATATTGCTCATTGATGATGTGACATTGTTAATGCCATGTTATTAGTTAAGAATGATGATCTTACCATGTTTAACCATATGATTGATATCATGTCTAGAATTGTCATGGAAGTATGTTAAATGACATATCATGCTCATTCATCATTATTGGCTACCTCACTTAGACTATATAAGTCTAATGCATTTATTTCCATAACATTTCAGTTTAAGAAAGGTATTGGATCGAGATCGGGGCTAGTTGGAAGATTGGCAAGTCGCCACAAGCCTAGAGTAATGTATCTTGTCCTTATGAACTCCTAGAATGGTGGCAAGTATCTAAACTAGTCCCTTATGGCTCTTTTGATATGTATTTGCTGCCTATGTTTTGTATAAGACTAAGTGACCTTAAAAGATTTATTAAAGTGACTAAAAGTGGTAATGTTGTATATTTGGCTCAAAAAGGCGAAAACTTATTAAATGGATTTGGATTAACATGAAATTTAGCATGGTAGTAGTTTATAATGTTTAAACTTGCTGGTAAAATTTTATTGTATTTGGACATGAATTGCTAAGTCAAATCGAATAAAAACCATAGAAATTCTGTCATTACATGTCAGGGCGTATCGATACGGGTGATGGCCTATCGATACGGCTAGGAATAAATTGGCTTAATAGAACAGGTCGTATCTATACGGAAACTGGTCACTGGAATTTGATGGGAAAATGGTATCGATACAGTATTATAGCGTATCGATACGCGGTCAACGAAGTCAACCAGTATCGATATGGTCCTAAGGGTACCGATACAGTATTAGTTAAATTCAGTTGAAAGATGTAGAAAATAGTTTTACAGATTTACAAAGTGGTCACTAAAAATCATATTGCTTAATTGAATAAGTAAATGAACTCCAAATAGTATGAAAATTTACAAGCTTGATGTCATTGAACTAAATTTCATTGTAGTTTGGTTAATCACAAAAAGGGACGTCTAAATTATCGGATTTGCAGTGTAACCCCTGAAAATTGTAAAAGTTAAGTACTAGTCCTAAACGATGATTCATGCCCCTAATTGGATAATTGGGTTAAATATTATTCGGTAATGTTTAAAAAGTATAACATTGATTAAAAGTTGGTATTTATGTGAAAATTTTATTGCATCGTTCAACGGTAACAGGCTCCGACTCGATTCTCGACTAGGCCTGGTAGGGGGTGTTACAGTTGTGGTATCAGAACTAGAGTTTAGTCATTTATGGACTAAACTTATAATATCCCCTACCCGGTTTAGTAGTAAACCAGGCTTGAAAGGTTAAGAGATCACAAGCAAGCTAGAACCCAACAATCAAAATCTAGATGTTTAGTTTCCTAGAGCATTCGAACAAACATGTAGGAATATCATAATATGTGATAACCATCAAGTCTAAATGCATTTCAGACCAATCCAAACAAAACATATACAGAAAGGCATGAATTGATACTTTATGTGATAATACTTGATTCAATTGATTCAAGTAACATATAACATTAAGGAATTTTATCCGAGTTGATCAGCTATTTGGCCAGATATGCTATTCTTATTTCTATTAGATCATTCTATTTTAAAGGAGTCATATATGTATGTATATTTGAATAGAATCAAGCATTCAGTAATTTCACAGATTGTAAACAATAGTAACTTAAGTCTCATTTTCTTTGACCTAACAATTCAGAATTTAAGTTAGCATGATAATCTTATACCCATTCAACCAAAATTCAAATAACCATTACATACAAAAGCATGCATCGACTACATCATAATAAGGCCAAAAATAGTTTTATACATATATAGGCATGCCTCCACAAAACATAACATCACTATAATTACATATCAAGGACACAACCAGCCGTACTAATCAAACAAGTGCCACCATCCTAAGAGTCAAATAAAGTACACAAAACATACACTTAAATCCTTGTGATCTTGCTTCACTCCACAAATTCAATCTACTAGTATCAAGCTAACTTGGAACACATTCAGAAGAATCAATAAGTTCAAGTAGAATGACTGGAATGCAACAAATAAGCTTATACTAGTCTAGTCTCTTGATTTGCGAACAATTCAAGCTATTTGTCCTCAAAGACATTTAAGTGTTTCAATAATCGAATCCAAGCAAGCATATTCACGTAACAATAAGAACCAAAGACTCAAGCAATTCAATTGAGTCATGATACCATTTCAAGAATGTTCATAGACTTGTAACATGTAGTCTTATTTCTATAGACTAAGATTTTCTATGATTGAGTTTGAAACCATTCCTTACAAGAGTTATATAAACTATAACCAACTCAAGGGATCTATTCAATCCATTATCCAATCAACAAAATTTCTTCACGTAAGTTGTAGTAGGTAGATATTTGTTATACTTATTAGATTATCTTGAGCCTTGATCGATAGTTAAAAGAAACTCGAATCCAACACAAAGGTAACATTAACAAGGGTACCCATAGTACCATTTCAAGGACACTCAAAGTGTTAATTTGATATCAACTTTGAACAAGAGTACCAAAGGTACTAAAAGATCACTTGATCTTAACAACAAGGGACCATAGTCCTAACTAGCGAGCTCGAAGGACTCTATGACATGCCAATTGTGTCTAACTAACTCGAATCAAGGCTTGCTTAATTAAGTTGTTTTCGATTAGTTCAAGAGGCATTAGATGCCTTATTCTAATTAGTCAATCATTCAACTTATCCATTCTACTAATTCACAATCAATAGTAAAGTGTAACAAGATCAAGTAGTATAACTAATGTAGTTTACCTCAAGTATACTTGCCTTGACCAGCATTCGGTCATATCTCAATCAAGTTGGAATGTAATACATTTTCTTTAATGTTTAGCATAGCATAGTATAACTACAATACGGTAGCAACACTCATACATACATCTAGGTTACACTTACAGTAGTTTCCAATCTATTGATGTTCTCGTATCACAATCCCCTTTTTCTTATCGTTGTTTTGATCTACGAGTGCCCCTTTTCCTCCCGTATCCTCTTGATTTTCTAACATATAACATCATAATTCTTATTAGCCATAAAGCTCGATTGATCACATTTCAATTCTATTCAATTTCATAGTTAACAACTAGTCTCTATATTTTGGAGACCTTCAAACGCAGAAACAATTAATTCAAGAATCTTACATCAGTTCTTGTTTAAAGATTTTCCATCTAACTATACTATTATCCTTCAAATTTAGCATATGTTCTAATTGCCAAAATAGGGCAGCATTATATTAATCATTTTCCTTGAACTAAAATAGCCCCGAGAGCATTATAGTTCCCATTAATCAATTTAGCAAACAACCATATAATTCAGAACATCAAACAATCCCGATTTTATATTCACTCTAGTAGCAGGGCTGTTTCACTACTCATCTATACATAATTTTCATTTTCAATTAACTACTCAAATTAAAGACAACGAAACAACCCAAATGAAGGAATTCAAGATTATCAACGAAACAGTTTCATAATTCCATCACCCATTCAAGCCAACAATTCGATTTTATACCTATTACACCCAATAGATCACACTTTTATTTGTACCAGCTTTAGCATATAAAAGCAGGACACTCACAGTCCATTCTTCCTATATACATTTCAATAACCAAAGTCAATGTTTCGAACTTAAATTTCTATTTTTTTCATTCTAATTCTCCTAGTCACGAAGCAATTACCTTCAAGTTCATCAATAACACATAAGTCTTACACCAATTGAATCGATTCCATGATCCCAACAACAATCAAATGTGCAAGGGACTAAGATATAAACATTACCTTGATGGAAAAATAACAATTTCCTATATGTCAATCCCAAGTTTCTTCCACCGATCCCTTGTTCTCACTAGAATAAGGAATTTTCCATGAGCTCCCTCTCTCTCTACCTATTCGGTTCAATGAGGAAAGAAAAAGATGATGGTCCACTGAATTCTTTGACCTAGTTTCCTAAGGGACACTTGGATTAGGTCCTCTAATTAGGTTGTGTTTAGAATGCAAACATGTTAAAATGAAATGCATACAAAGTGGTCCTTTAAGAAATTGCCATTCGGTTATTTAAGTTCACACTTTAGCCCCCTTAATTCAAAATCAAAACATATGATAGCTCAAAAATCAAAATTTAACATAGTATCCTTCTAGACCCTATTTTGGGATGTTACAAATCCCTCCCCCTTAAAGAAATTCATCCTCAAATTTACCTGAGAGAAACAAGTGGGGTATTGATCTTTCAGAGTCGACAAGGGGTACCGTTTTGTTTCTAAGTCTTTTAATTTGACGATCAAGTATCTGAACCGGCTCCTCTTCATAGGAGAGATTAGTGTCTAGCTCCATCTCTTCAGGCTCAAGGATATGAGAAGGATCGGATCTATACTTACGTAACATAGAAACATGGAAAACATTGTGAATTTCATCGAATTCACTTGGAAGAGCCAATTTGTAAGATACAGGACTAACTCTCTCCACAATATCAAATGGTCCGATAAAACGAGGACTAAGTTTTCCCTTTTTCCCAAATCTGAGGACTTTTTTCCACGAAGAGACTTTTAGAAAAACCCGATCACCTACTTCATAAGAGATTTCTCTTCTCCTTTTATCAACGTAGGTCTTTTGCCTGTCAAAAGCTGCTTTAAGTTGATCATGAGTAATTCTATTCTTTTCTTCAGTTTCTTTCATGAGATTGGGTCCCAACATTTTGTTTTCTCCCCACTCTGACCAACAAAGTGGTGTTCTGCATCTTCTACCATAAAGAGCTTCAAATGGAGGCATTTGAATAGAAGTTTGATAACTATTGTTATATGCAAATTCAGCTAGGGGTAGGGATCTTTCCCAATCCTTTACGAACTCTACAATACAGGCTCGAAGCATGTCTTCAAGAATTTGAATAACCCTTTCTGACTGTCCATCTGATTGAGGATGAAACGCAGTACTTAAATTAATTTTGACCCCAAGGCTCTATGAAGAGCTTTCCAAAATTTGGAAGTAAACCAGGGGTCCCTATCCGAAATAATAGAAACTAGAATTCCATGCAATCCAATCACTTATCGGATGTAAATTTTGGCCAATTGTTCTAGACTTAGAGTCTTTCGAATCGGTAAAAAATGAGCAGATTTTGTCAGTCTATCGACAATTACCCATACTGAATCAGTTCTTTTTAGTGACAAGGGTAAAACGCTAACAAAGTCCATGGTGATGTGCTCCCACTTCCATTCAGGGAGTTCAATAGGTTGTAAGAGTTCCGAGGGAACCTGATGTTCAACTTTAATTCGTTGACAAGATAAACACCGAGAAACAAATTCAACAATTTTTTTCTTCATTCTTGGCCACCAATACAGGTCTTTAAGATCTTTGTACATCTTAACGGACCCTGGGTAAATTGAAAATGGACTTTGGTGGGCTTCAATTAACATCTCCTTCCTCAACTTCTCATTACTAGGGACACAAACTCGGTTCTTAAAGTATAGGATTCAATTCGGCTTCAAGGTGAAGTCATAATGAGATTTGGTTTTCAGGTCTTCCAATAACTTTCGAAGCTCGAGATCAATTTGTTATAAAGCCTTGATCCTGTTCATTTGTTCAGACGTAACTTGTATTTCTGATAGAAGCTTTCAACTCTTCAAGAGCTTAAATTGGGCATTAATAGCCACTAGTACTACAAAAAGTAAGGAAATTGATAAAGATATTTTCTATCAAGAATTTTAGCTTGAATCAAATTTTAATTCAAAACATGGAAGGCAAAAAGGATTCGAATAATGTCCCTTACCACTAGAATGTTTGCGGCTGAGTGCATCAGCTACAACATTGGCTTTCCCGGGATGATAGTCTATGACTAAATCATAATCTTTTAACAACTCGAGCCATCTTATTTGCCGGAGATTCATCTCTTTTTGTGTCAATATATACCTGAGACTCTTGTGGACTGTAAACAAGTGACACTTTTCTCCGAACAAGTAGTGCCTCCAAATTTTTAGAGCAAAAACTACTGTAACCAATTCGAGATCATGGGTCGGATAATTTGATTCATGTGGCTTAAGTTTTTGAGACGCATAGGCTACAACCTTGCCATCCTGCATAAGGACTCAACCAAGCCCTAGATGAGAGGCATCACTATAGATTGTATACTCCTTTCCTGGTTCTGGTTTAATCAAAATCGAGGCATGGGTAAGGGCTTGCTTGAGTTGGTTGAAACTCCTTTGCTATTTTTCTGTCTAGACAAAGCTTTCTTCCTTTCTAAGTAATTTGGTTAAGTATAGGGCCAAGGTAGAAAACGCTTTCACAAATCTTCGATAGTACCCAGCTAAACCGAGAAAGCTCCTAACTTCCTGAACACTTTTAGGAGGTAGCCAATCAACAATTTCTTGTACTTTATTTGGGTCGACCTTAATGCCATCGGCCGAGATCACAGGGCTAAAAAGGATACTTTTGGTAACCAGAATTCACATTTGCTAAATTTTGGAAAGAGTTGATGTTCTTGTAGTGTCTGTAACACTATCTGAAGGTGTTCGATATGATCTTCTTGATTTTTGGAGTAGACGAGTATATCGTCGATAAACACGACAACAAACTTGTCCAGGAAATGTTTGAATACCCGATTCATTAGATCCATGAAATCAGCTGGAGCATTCGTCAAGCCAAAAGGCATAACAAGGAACTCAAAATTACCATATTGAGTCCTAAATGCTATTTTAGGTATGTCAGCTTCCTTTACTCTCATTTGATAGTAACCAGATCGGAGATCTATCTTCGAGAATACACTTGCATCTTTCAGCTGATCAAACAAATCTTGGATTCTTGGTAAGGGGTACTTGTTCTTGATTGTGATTTGATTGAGTTGGCGATAATCAACAAATAGCCTTATTGACCCATCATTCTTTTTAACAAACAGAACAGGAGCTCTCCAAGAAGACGAGCTTGGTCGAATAATGCTATATAATGTGACTTGCCGACTGATCCGATCTCTTTATGTTAATGTATAGATTTCTAACTCTAATCGAGCTCGAATGGATGAGCATATCGCTGACTCCTCCATGCACGATAGGGAAGTTAGAAGGAAAGAGCCTATGAATCCGCAAAATCCCCTAGGTCAGAATTCTGAGGCTGGGATGCAGTTTGCTTAGACCGAGTGTCTTAAGAGCATGACTGATATGCTCAAAGTACTTATAACTTCGATCAGAGACGGGCCAATTCCTCAATCAGCTCCTCCAAATATCCAAGCCCCTATCGATACGCTCAAGCAATATCCAGTATACACATTCACCCGCCATGACCTAGATAACCCCGAGGTCATAGAATACTAGCTAGAGAATACCCTGAAAGTGCTGAATAAACAAATGAAGTGCCCTGAAGAGCACAAACTAGAGTGTGCCTTGGCCTTGATTACTGAGGAGTCCCAGAGTTGGTGGGATACTGTGACTCTCACTGTCCCTGAACACCGAATTACGTGGGACCTTTCCTCAAAGAGTTCCGTAAGAAGTACATTAGTGATCACTACATCGCTGAAAGACGTAAGAAGTTCCTTCACTTGACACAATGAGAAAGACCTGTTGAGCAATATATTCATGAATTTTGCAAATATGCAAGGTATGATGCTGAAATCATACGCACAGAGAAGGAGAAATATCGAATGTTCGTGGATGGCCTCCGTGATGAAATATGTCATCTCTTTGTTGCTTTGGAGATTGAGGAATTTTAGGCTCTTGTAAATCAAGCCATTGCTACCGAAACCTCTTAGAAGGCCTATAAAAAGAGGAAGAAGAACCAAGCTTGATCTGAAAAAAGGCACCGAGATAATTCCCATTCCTACGAATCCTTTAAGAAGGGAAAGCACCATAGTTCGAAACAGAATATGTATTCACAGCCTACCCAAAATGAATATTTTGCTAAGCCTCAAACCGTCACTCAGTTCTTCTCTAGCGCCAACCCCGTTGAGAGCTTTGATGGCTCAAAACAAGAAATGGAGCATCCGATTTGCAACTTCTGTCAACATAGGCTTCCTAAAGGGTAGTGTCGTAAAAAATCGGGATCTTGTTTCTTCTGTGGTGAGATGGGACACCTCATTCGCGATTGCCCTAAGAACAAGTTTGCTTCTGCATCGGATAATCCATCCCCTGCTCAATCATTCTGAGGCAAGGGAAGGAGACAAGGATCCTTCGGAAGGCTTGAAGGATCGTCCAAAGCATCATATAAACCCGAGTCTAAATCTTTTACCCAAATGTGCCATATGAGAGACAAAGAGCATGGAAACGAGCATCACACCAACGCAGGTAAAAATTTGGGGATGAATTTTTCTTAAGGGGGGAGAATTGTAACATCCCAAAAACTGGTCTAGCCGGAATCGAGTTCCGAGGATCATAAAATTGATGTTGAAATGTTCAAGCATTGTATCCATATCGTCTAAATTATTGATTCCATAGTTAAGGGACCTTAATTGAACTTATTCTTAGTCAAGGACCTTTTTCAAAATGCTAAAAATAAAGTTTTTGAGCAAGGCGTATCGATACAGGGGAAGCTGTATCGATACAGTTTAGCAAGGCATTTCGATACAGCCAGGGGCGTATCAATACGGGCTAATGGTTTTAACTAAATTTTGTATTTTATCTTAACCGTATCAATACAATCTCACGAGTATCGATACGAGTCCTTGTAGAAGTCAAAATTAGTGACCAAATGATAAAGATTTAAGAAGGGCGCTGACTCACCAGCTTGTCTATCATCCTCTCTCACGTGAAGGATCAGAAAAGTGGCTGAATAGCCATCAAATTCCTTGAAATTGATAAAGATACAAGAGTGATATGATTTTCTTATAACAAGCAAACCCTTTGTCTAAGGTAAGCTTCTCATTAGTTTAATGTGAGGTGGATTTGGTGTAGTAAACCCTTAGTAATAGGAAAGCCTTCTATTGGCACTTGTGGGAGGTGAGAAATAATTAAACAAGGGACCACTTATAATGGGTAGCTAAGACCTATCATCTTTGTTCCATGTTATCGAAACCAAATCCTCACCCTTATCTTTGAAAGCAAGCAATTGAATGAGTAATTTCAAGTTAAAAGTTCCAAGCTAAGGTTTTGATCCTCAAGTTCTAAGTTATGAATTCGTCTAAAAGTTAATGGCTATTCTAAGTATCGATATCGTCCTATTGATTCTAATGATCTCCTATTTCTTTTCCTAGTCCAAGTGTTGGAGGAAGCTAGCCTATCTTCTCCCAAGCAAGCTAGGAGTAAAGGAATTGTTATTCCAGAGCCTTAGTATCGAGGTGAGTGTAGTCCGTGTCTTAAGAGTTGGATAGGTGCCCAACTCGAATCATTGAACTTTGAATTTGATATTACTAACCATTGAAATGAAGGTTTTTGTATAAAACATTGTTGTAAGCTATGTTTGGTAAGTAAGTGGTAAGTATTGCACTGAATTCATAAGCATTGCATAGATATGGTTATTGTTGGAAGCATTGAATTATTGATATGTTTATTGTTATGGAAAATTATGATATATGTTATGGCCACTACCTATCGGTATGAGATTATTGAACTATTGTTATAAACTTATTGTTATGAAACTATTGTATTGAACTATTGTGTATTGTACCTTGGGATCGAAGTATTGGATACAATTGGCATGCCATAGAATTCATGAGCTCATTGGTATGGGTATTGGACTTCGGCCATGGTGTGGCAGAGGGATGTGTATTGTATTGGTCAATTGGTGTGGCCGAGGGATGATGATGATTATGACACGACCATTATTGTTATTATTGGTGTTGCGGTGGAATTCACGTATCCAAATACGGTTGAATCGATCCAAGGGAATTATTGGTTATTGATTTTGCTTTTGTCATGATATTATGATATTTCTCATTGATGATATGATATTGTTAATGCCATGTTATTAGTTAAGAATGATGATCTTACCATGTTTAACCATATGATTGATATCATGTCTAGAATTGTCATGGAAGTATGTTAAATGACATATCATGCTCATTCATCGTTATTGGCAACCTCACTTAGACTATATAAGTCTAATGCATTTATTTCCATAACATTTCAGTTTAAGAAAGGTATTGGATCGAGATTGGGGCTAGTTGGAAGATTGGCAAGTCACCACAAGCCTAGAGTAATGTATCTTGTCATTATGAACTCCTAGAATGGTGGCAAAGTATCTAAACTAGTCCCTTATGGCTCTTTTGATATGTATTTGCCGCCTATGTTTTGTACAAAACTAAGTGACCTTAAAAGATTTATTAAAAGTGACTAAAAGTGGTAATGTTGTATATTTGGCTCAAAAAGGCGAAAACTTAGTAAATGGATTCGGATTAACATGAAATTTAGTATGGTAGTAGTTTATAATGGTTAAAACTTACTGTAAAATTTTATTGTATTTGGACATGAATTGCTAAGTCAATTCGAATAAAAACCATAGAAATTGTGTCATTACAAGTCATGTCGTATTGATATGGGTGATGGCGTATCGATACGGCTATGCATAAATTGGCTTAATAGAATAGAGCATATCGATACAGAAATTGGTCACTAGAATTTGATGGGAAGAATGGTATCGATATGGTCTTATAGCGTATCGATACGTGGTCAACGAAGTCAACCAGTATCGATATGGTCTAAGGGTACCGATACGGTATTAGTTAAATTCAATTGAAAGATGTAGAAAATAGTTTTACAGATTTACAAAGTGGTCACTAAAAATCATATTGCTTAATTGAATAAGTAAATGAACTCCGAATGGTATGAAAATTTACAAGCTTGATGTCATTGAACTAAATTTCATTGTAGTTTGTTAATCACAGAAAAGGACGTCTAAATTATCAGATTTACAGTGTAACCCTTGAAACTTGTAGAAGTTAAGTAATAGTCCTAAACACTGATTCATTGCCCCTAATTGGATAATTTGGTTAAAGATTATCCGGTAATGTTTTAAAAGTATAACATTGATTAAGAGTTGGTCTTTATGTGAAAATTTTATCGCACCGTTCACCGGTAACACGCTTCGACCTGGTTCTCGACCAGGTCAGGTTGGGGGTGTTACAATGTAGTTCATCAAATAACTCATCAATAGAAGGAATTAGAAATTGGTCACGAATTGCAACCCTCTTGACCCGGTCTAGACGCAAGACCGAACTAAGCGAGCTACATTGGGTTTCCCGAAACAAACCCGTAAAGATTTAACTCGAAGTACGCCCATTTTTTCTTTTATCTAATCTAGATGAAATATTATAACCTATGGTGTGCATACTGGCAACTAGTGGCAAATTTAACTCAATTGGGCGTCGAATCGACATTCAATTGCAATTTAGGGACCAAATTGCAATTCTAGAAAATTACAGGGACTTACCTAAATTCAAGGTTACTAATCCTCAATTAGTCAGGTTGCATGCTTGCTAGTCAAGTTTCAGCTCAAAATAATGATCCAAACTCATACAATTGCATACATATGAACCAGAGACCAAAACAAAAGAATCTTAAAACATAAAACAATCCACAACCACCATAACGACTGGCCGTACCGATACAGTCCCAAGGCATATCGGTACGTGAGCCACAACAACTAAAAACTAGATTCCAATAGCTCAAAACCGTACCGATACAACTCTTTGTGTATGTAATCACTAATTTTGTCCGGGGTGGACACGTTTTTTTTATTTTTGCTTTTTTTTACAAATAATGGGCTTATACACACTACTATAGGCTTTGTTTAATTTTAACTATCTTATACTATATAGATATATGTGTTTATCATTAAAATTTAAAAGAAATAAAAAATACTACTATTGTTATTTGTTAATATATCTATGTGTTAACTTCTAATATCTAATTTGCTATCATGTTTTTGTTATTTTCTTCCTTTATGTTATTTTAATTACTATGGTTGTTATCTAGTTATTATTACTATACGTTAATGGTATTATTGTTATTATTATAGTTATTGTTGTTACTATTATTATTATTGATTAATTATAAAACTAAGCTAAAAGTAAAAAAGATTAACAAAAAACCTATATATATAACAATTGAATAAAATAAAAGCCCAACTTAAATAAATATATTAGCAGCCCACTTATATAAAAAGTACAAAAACCCAAACAATATACATCATATTATATCTTTATCCCTTGTTGGGGCCAATAATAAAAAAACCTAAGCCTAATTACACATCAGAAACCCTAATCTATTTGGTCTCTTGCGCAGCCCATCTTGGACCGTCAGATCTAGAAGAGAGATCGAACGGTCCAGGTTACACCAGGCATCTCCTTGGTTTTCGCACGCGCTGAACGCGTGACGCCTCAGCTTTCTGACGCGCGCGTGGAGCTCACGCATGACGCTCCAAATCCCTCACAACCATCCAGATCCCCTCATCAACGGCTAAGATCGCTCCACGTCGTCTGGATGGTCACTTCCTCCTCTCGTTTAACCACGACAATGGCTCTCGTGGTCCCCTCAATGATTCCAAATAAGCCATGCATACAAGGAGCCAAATAGAATGTTAGAGAGGTTACCAACAATTCAGTACTGCACCAAAAATCAGAAAACAACAGCAGCCAATAGGAGTTTCCGATTGTAATTTCTAATTTTCTAATTCATATAAATTCGGCTATAAAACCGAACCCAATCAATTGTAAACCCTAAGGATTATTGGGGGATATTCCAGCGAATAGAATCAAAAGAAAAAACCTTCCGAGGTATTTTCAATCTTTCTTTTGCATTTCGAAGCATACATAGTAAAAAAGAAAAAGAAGAAGGTTAGGGTTTACCCTTGTTGTTTCGACTCCTTTGCGTCGTTTCAATTTTCCCTCATCCCGTTACTTCACTGGTGATAAGCCTCTCGGCCTTCTTGAGGCCAGGCCTGGTGAATCGGTGGGAGTAAAGGGTGGCGGAAACCCTTTTTCTAGTCTCGTTTTTTTGGGTTTTAACGGGAAAATGGGCTTGATTTTGAATAAACAAGTTTGGATCGGAGTTTAGGGCGGAAAGAGGATTATTTTGGTGGGTTTCAAGTTTGGGAATGAACACGCGGCGGTGTTCATCCCCGCTTTGGGAGAAAGGAGAGAACGAGAAAGCTTTAAGGGTTATAAAATGCCAAAAGAGTCTATGGCCGGTAAAAATAGGGGGTTTTATAACCCTTTACGTTTTAAAAATGGATTAATCACATTTTAAGTCCCTTTGCCCCGGCGTATTTGCGCACGCGGTCCCTCCGTATAGGTAAATCACGTTATTAGTCCCCCCCCGATTGGGATAATTACGCCGTTTAAGCTATTTTGCCTTTTTTATTTACGCCCACAGTCCCTGGACTTTTGGATTCCTTGCCATATCGCCTCCTTTTTTATATGTTTTTAATTTCTGCTGTGTGTTTTGTTTCTTTTGCATTTTAGCCCTGTTTTTTTTATGCTTTTAATTTCTTGTTGATATATGTTGTATGTGACTTGATATGTATACATCTGTTATGTTTAATATGCATGTTATAGTAGGTAATTTATGAATGTAATGAATAGTATAATACATAGTTCTTTATATATGCTATACATAGCATGAAGTTGTTTTTATAAAATATAATATGTAGTTTTATATAACCTATAGTCTTTAAATATATAAAATACGTTTGTGTACATAATATAGTTTTATATAATATATGTATAATATGGTTTTCCTTATAAAATATGGCTTTACATAGTATATATAATATATAGTTTTTTTATATAATATGTAGTTTTTTAATATAATATAAGTTCCGTTTCTATATAATACATATCAAACAAGTTTTTTTATAATGTACATCCTTTCATTTATGCCTCCTAGTTTGCATTTCAATTCAATTTGGTTCAATTTCACTTATTTGATTTATAAGGATGGCCAATGTTCAATTTTCTTTACATTGATCAACTTATGGATTCAATTAGCCTATTGTTTAAATTGTAGTAACATTACTAGGCCAGTTTTAGGGTGTCACAAACATGCTAGTCTAGGTATGCTAATTGGAAGCTTTATATGATCACATGAATGTAGATTTGAAAAGGGATAACCTAAGTAGTTATTAATCTTTGAAAGTAACTTGATAATGACTAATCAATGGTTGACATATAATGAAAAAGAATGATAAACGATATCTTGTTGTATGATCAATTGTAATTGTCTAAGTTGCTTGCTTGCTAGTCACTCAACTCGCCTATTAGGGATGAGTTCTTGAAAAATTTTAAATTATTCGTGCTTCCAGTGTTTCTTGAACAATCTTGAACCATTTACTACTAAACCGGGGTAGGGGTGTTACACATTTCCTTTACCTTCAACTGAAAATACCCAACCCTTAAATCAATCTTAGAAAACACCAAAACACCTCTAAACTGATCAAACAAATCATCAATCTGTGGCAAATGATACTTATTCTTAACCGCCAACTTGTTCAGTTATCGATAATCAATGCACATCCGCATTGTGCCATCCTTCTTTTTCACAAACAGCACTGGCGTACCCCACGGCGAAATACTAAACCTATTAAGCCCTCGATCAAGCAAATCCTA